>CM031237.1:94454342-95156889 GCA_018340775.1 Taxus wallichiana var. yunnanensis | reverse complement strand
TCCTTTCCATTTCCTACTTTTCTTCACTCTCTCATTTATTTCACTTCCACGTATCCCTCTTTACTATCTCTATTGCTTCCTTCATTTTGCACATCTCTCTTTCATCCCTTCACCCTCTACTCTTGTCATTTTCCTCTTTTTGCCTTGTTTGTCCTTCATCATTTCCCTTCTTCCCCTATCATCCCTCTCTCTTATTTATACCTCTTTCATTCTTTTTCCCCTCCCCTATCTCCCTTACTCTTCTCATAATCAACCCCAACCCTATCCATTCCCTTTTCTCTTTCCACACACCCTCACACCTAGCATTCAAGTCGATTGAATCCTTTCTCCATTGCGTCATGCGGTCATTCCAGTCTCTTCCACTCCATTATCATCCTCTTCTCCGCCAAATCCATTTCCTTTATTTTCAAGAGATTACTGTCGTATATTTCATTCTCGTCGGTCCTCTCGAGGGCATCACCACATCTATCCATAATCACATCTTCTCATGACATTTTTGTCTTGGAGGATCTTATGACATCCGTCACTCACCACTTTCTATTCTCCCCAACAAACATTCGCTCTACCTTTTAAAAAATTAGATTGAATTCTTCCCCCATACTGTAGTCTACTTTCTTTGAAAGGACACTACTTTCATAGTACCCTTCCAAAGAGGGGAAAATGTAGACACCCCAATTTCACATCTATCCTAAATCAATTAATTCCCCTTCCTCATTTCCCACAAAAATACATTTCGAATTAATCAAATATAATTTGATTAATTATCCATTTCAAAATCCAAAAAATAATCTAATCCTCATCACATGTCATTATTCTCCATGTTTTTCCATTATTGAATTAAAAATTTAAATTCAAATCCTCACCCACCCTTCGTGGTCCCCACTCACCTAAAATCCTCCACTTATGAATTAAAAATATAATTCAAATCCTCACCCATTCTTCGTGGCCCCCACTCACCTAATCTTGCACACATTTTCAAACCACTCATCTAATCTTGCCCACATTTTCAAACCACTCACCTAATCTTGCCCACATTTTCAAACCATGATTACTTAAATTAATCTAAGTTAATCACTCCCCCAAGCTATAAATAAAACTTTACCCCTCCCCTTTAAACACACGGAGAATAAGCTTTCATGCCATATCTAAGTTCTTGCATCCTTTGAGCAAAGAACATCCTTTTGCCTAGTCCTAATGCCAAAATAGTCTTATAATCCTTTTTCCCATCCAAAGGTCTGAAGTAAAGAGGATCATTGTTGCGGGGAAGGTCTTGCTCTGTCTTGAAGAAAAGCACCTACATATCACACAATCAGGGCTCAATCCAAGTTTCCTAGCCCATTACGAGGGTTTTGCTATAACGAGACGCGAAGGAGGAGGTATGATTATTGGTATTTTATTTCCTTGTTAGTAGTGTATTTTCCTAGCTTACATAGTAGCTCCATGGTTTCAAGATAAACCTCCTTCGATGTGTAGGGATGCGGATATTTTCATGTAAAAATTCCTCCTTAGTGATGGTAGGCTTCTGTTGCAGCATTTCTCGGCATGTGTAGCCTCAATGTGTATTAATCTTCACGAGTACTACCTCGGGATCAGGTGCTAACTTTAGCATCCATTGGTTTTCCATGGCATTGTATCCTAACCATCCCTGCACCCTTGTTCTCTTGTATATGCTTCTTTCTTAGGTGTTCATATAAGTCAAGGCACTCTTCATAGTTATGATTCTTTCCACAAAAAGAAAAATTAATGTTCTAAGGGAATTTGTGCCTATAATGGTCAGGGGATCCGCACATATAGCATGTTCCACAGGGAACTCACTTCATCCACCGCCACGGCCTTGGCCTCTGAATCCACCATGGTATCCTCAACCTCTACCATGACCTCCCTCAAAGCACCCTTCATTTTGATCATAGTGCCCTTGAGTGTGATCATGATCATGTCTCTCACCTTTTTCCTTAGAGTTATTCAAAACCCTTGTCTATTGTAACCAATATTAATGACATCATGGATTTGATCAATCAACCTACGAGTCTTTTGTAGTGTGTGTCATGGACTGACATTTTACGGATAACATTTTTTCTTACCATCATGGAAAGAATCTTACATCATGTCCAAATGGCATGTCTCACATTCGGTAAAAAGGAGCACACTTGATCTGTGAGGAAAAATATCCTTAGTATGCCTCTCTACTTCATAATCTATGCACCAAATTCCACTACGTGTCTCATGTACTCTATTGGTTTATATTTTATCAAGCTACTTTACCATTGCTGCAATTTGAGCTTCAGGAATGGGCTCACTCCGGTGTCTATGCTCCCAAACCTGCCTCGGCCAAAGCTACTTCGCGGTGCCTCGTGCGGGTCTATATAAGTCTTATGTGAGAGTTCCCTCCTAAAAGGTGTAATTAGGCCTCCGAAAAACCACTGTGTGTGATTACTTGCATGGATATCATATGATAGTTTAGAAAAGAGTGTTTTAAAATGAGCATCATATTCTGACAGTCCTAGTAGTGCCTGCTTGATGTCCTTAAGCATGCTTATACTTTTTTACTCGAACTCAAGTATATAAAATTTCTTAATGAAAAAATCCCATAATGTTGTATAATTCACACAAGTTTGATCAGGGTCAATCTTTACCTGTAGCTTAGCAATCGTGTGGGTGTCCTTGCAGAACATAGTTCTAACAAATGGCCTTATGTTAGAAGTTGTAATTCCTTTCACATGTCACAATATCTCACACATATGCACATGATCAGCAGCATCTTCTATTCCCCTATACTCTGGGAGATGAAGTGACATCTCCATATAAATATTTTAGCTTGTGAGGACAATGCCCACCAGATCTAGAATGTCTTGTGTTGCCTCCACCCCTATATCCATCGGATCCGCTAGATCTGAGCCATATGTTCCTCCCCGATCCTCCACCGCAAGTGTCATGAATTGAACCATAGGATGCACTTCCATGTGTCCCAACAATGGTGATAAATTGAACTCCTACAGTATGTGAAGTTTTGCTACTCACCGATGTGAGTCCAAAGATTTGTGTTCTGTGTTATGTCTTTGATGATACACCTAAAAGGTTCCTCCAACCAGTCCTCCAAATAATAGGGAATATGTCTACTCAACCATAAATGCACTTGATATATGATTCACCCCTGAACTTGCTGATAAGTCAACTCTACCTCTTGCTACTCTACTGCCCAAACTAGCCTCACATTGACTACTAATGGTGCTAGAAAATGGAAAACCAAGTGCAAGGGCTAGGTTACCATGTAGATTCAAATGCGTGCCCATGGCCCAAATTATCTCTACTGGCGTGATCTCATAAGCGGCGATGAGGTTCCCTGTCATTATTTCCCAAATGGGGAGTTCCAGATGCTCTAGCTCCACACCCTCTGCGTGAGCTCCAAATCCTTCATGAGTCATCTCTCTCATCAATGCCATATGTTTTGTAATCTCATGTTTCCTCCCTACATCCCTCTCGTGCACCTCATTTTACTCAATACACCTTTCTTATCTTTTCCTCTTTGTTGTTAGGTCTTCCATCCTCACCAAACATGCTCCTACCCATGCCCATGATGGGGTTTAGATAGCCATAGGATTTTCTTCCAAATTCAAGGTTACCAACAAGATTTTGATCGCCAGTGGAATTCCTTGTAGATAGGTTCCCTTGGGATAATGTAAAAACTGAAACTCAACTACCTCTTTGGCACGAATAAGTGGAAATTGAGTACTCCAAAAGAACACCACGGAACTAAGTGTCCAGCAACGAGCGTCCAAATCAGATTAGCATCATAGAGGGCATGAAATTATCCTTACATCTAGACAAGTGTGTGAAACTTCCAATTCCTTTTAGACACATAAGTAACTAGCCACTCGTCATGACAACTCTATTGGAAAAATAGCAAAGACTCTCTCATATAAGAAGTCATACAGATTCTGCTCCACCCACGCACATGCGTCAAACCCAGATCCAGTGTTGGATCTCCAAGCATAATCTTCTTACATATCTATTATCCACTCCTATACACTTGCCAAGTCAACTAATATGTATTCATCATGTAACATTCTGAAAACAACTGAGAAAGAGGTCCCAAAATGGAACCAATGATGTAACCTAGAATTTATCAGTTAATAACCCTGGCACATTGGCACATGACTTAGTTAGGGCTGAGCGCTCACTCGAAGCACATAAAGGCACCATGCCCCTCTTTATATTTTCTTGGACAAAATGTTAGCATGATGGTGCATATAGATATTCGGATTCTAACAATAATAAACAACACATGATGCATAAACTAGATCTAGCTTTTAGAATAGATCGAGAATGAACTAAATAGTGACTATAAAAATATTTACCATGTAATAATTAGATTTAGTCATGTTCAACACCGTTATCCAGTCAATATGAACCATTGTGTTAAGTACTGTAAAACAAAAAATCTTCTTACATTACATAATTATCTTCATAAGTCATGCACGTGTGACAAAACCAAAAGTAGCATAACTCTACCATAGTTTTCACCCATTAACTTGTGCAAATCAATATATATATAATATATATAGGGGTGGGGACTTTCCCTTCACCACCCATGTAATTATCAAAATAGGTCACATGCTAATAATATCCATGCACCTCTACAATAGGATGCACAAAATTTAAGTGCTCTAAGAATAAACTTCTTATAGTTAACTCTGAGTTGAAGTCCTATTATTAGCCTAAACTATGCATGGTGCTCAGCTTTCGCTTGTTCCCAAAATACCATTGCATGGACCACAAGCATTCATGTCTTTGTGTGCTCAGCACACGATACCTCTAAAAATATCCCTTATCCAAAAGCAACTAAGTCCCAATCGTAGGTGCTCCAATCCTATCATAGCACCACACGCTTCTAGCACCCCATATTTGCACACCCCATACTTAGGCCATTTCTGTCTTCACAACAATCATGCTTCTCACCCATATACCAGATATCATAGTAGGGTACTCTATTTTATCTTTATCATAGGCCTTGGAAACCCTAGGTTGACCTAGTGTAAGGATTATTACCCTCTCAATATGCAACCACCGACACTCACAATAGCCTCTTTAAATATATCCACTATGTGTTGGTTCATTTTTGTCTCTTACTCATTTCCTTAATACCCTTGTAAAATGGAAGATGTAGGAGTGTAAGTAATTGAGATACATTCTTTTCCTATCATACATTTTTGTTGAATCCAACATGAATCCTACATTCCTTCTAATCAAGCACAACTCATTAAAATCATCCATATTCAATTTTGACCGCATCCGAGCATCCAAAAATCCATAAAACCTCAAAAACCTACCTACAGACATCATCACCTATGGGTGATCCTATGTATTTGTTCAAATCTATTTCTAAACACCATCACCCCTTTGAAAAACTTCTTACATGACTGATCCCTTATGTTATCCCAAATATGTTCCCATATGCTATCAGTGCCCTGATGTAAACATTTCTACATTGCCAATTGTGTCTATAACCTTCATTTCTGGACTTCCTCTTGGCTAGATTATCACTCCATCATAGAGTATTTGGGACTAGGGTCTTCTATTTTTGTTGTGTACAAATTTCTTAAGACCTATCATATTGAAGTTGAATTTCCCTTTTACATAGACTATTGTTTCATATGAGTACCTATAAAGAAGTCTTCTAGCCATCGTAATGGCCCACCTCACGATAAAAAAGAAGAAACCAAAAATGATGATACCTTTTATCATCCTCTTGAGATTCAAAAGTTTCTCTCTCAGTTTCCCCAAATGAAAAAAGAATCATAAGAAATACTTATCAAACGTATTCTTAATTTTGTCTCTAAACAACTTGAAAATAGAGTAGAAAAAGGAAAAGGTGCCAAAATAGATTCATCTGAGAATTCCGCTAACTCTAACCCTACCAATCTCATTCTCCAACTTATAAATAGGATGAGCCAACAACAATATGTTGTTACAACTCAATTCTATCCAATACAAGCCAACATGGCTCAATTAGTCAATTTCCCTACAATGAGATCTTGGGGCACCAAGACCCTCCTTTGCCAAATGGGCCTAATGGGGTGCCCATCAACCAAACCCCTATCTAAAACAAATTCTTAAGATTATTCCAACAAGATCCTCTAGCCCCTTACATTGTTAGCATATATATTAGTGGTATTTCTCCTTTTATCTCTTAGGATGGGTCTATTGATCCCACCATTCATAAAGAAGGACTTTTCTAACCTTTACAAGGATTGGATCATAACCAATTCATATGTTGCCACCAAATTCCTAATTAAAAATATCACCGGAAAAGCTTTGGATTAGTACCATACATTACCTCCAAATTCCATTGTTAAACTAGAGTCAGTAGACATCCCTAGTGAATGAATTCTAATATCATGATCTAGCTGAAAACAATATCAATGCTTTCATCAATTGCCAACAATCTCAAAATGAATAAGCACGAGATTTCATCAAATGTTGGAAGACACTATCTACGCGAGTAGAACATAAAATGGCTAATGATAGCCTCTTCCAACTATTCTTACTCGCCTTCAATAAAAGGTGAGGTCCTTTTCTCCCACTTCCCTAAAAGAAGCCTTTAAAAAAGCCAAAAGAAAATATTGTCTCATGAGGGAATTCGAGAAAGATCCTCCTAAGAGTCAAACTATAAAGGAAGTTTGAATCCTCCAACGTTCTAAGGAGAACAACGTGACAGGTCTGATAGAGTCTCTGGTAATCTTCCTCTTGTTGTTTCTTCAAATAGGATTGTTTTTAACATTGATCAACAACCTAATAACAAATAAATTCAGCCGAACTAGCATTAACCATTGAGTAAGGAAGATTTGAAATGTCGCTAACGTAACCCGTTACCACGATCTTGGATCCTTCTCAACCTATTCCTCATTTTCATGATGAAAGTAAGTTTTGTTGGTGGCATGTTAATTGGGGTCACTCTCATGAAAATTGTCATGCACTATGAATGGCTTCCATCAACTTCTTCTTAGGTCCCCAATTTTACTATGATGCAATCACTCGCGAGCTTTTGACCAATGCAATCAAGGTCCATGATGCGGTTCAACAAAATGATCATTATGAATCTATCAACGAAGCTAATTAGAAACTACAAATATTCTGTAATCATATGCCTAATTCTTCGTGGCCTCTTAAGAAGGAGCCTTCAGTTCTTGTAGTCATCTCACACACACTATAGCCTCCACTAGAGCATGTGGTTTGACTCGAGACCATAGCCGAATCTTTCGCGGTGGATGCTTCCACATCAGTTATGATGACGATTATGCTTTACATGACCCTCACCGCCAACTATGTCAAGATTCGTGATAGGAAGTCATGTGTTACCAAAAGACCCTTTGACCCAAAGTAGCTTAAGACATGAATGTCTTCCTCATATAAGAGGAATTCTCGAGTAAAGTTGCTACTTCATCCCAACAAGTGCCTCGAGCTACAGATTGCTCCACCGGCTACACTTCCACATACTACTTTTAAGCTAGCCACCAATTTTCCCTTATAGAAATGGATGACCGGTTTTTCAATTTTTGATTATGAAGTCAATGATCTCATGGGTGATAATCCTACTATAAAATGCAAGGTAGAAGGAGAAACGTAGAAAATAAGATAGTTGAATGTACAAGGAAACACAAGAGAACATAAAAAAACCATAAATGTATCAGTAATATCTAATTTAGGCCAATAATATATAGATACAAACACATACAAAATCATATCGTTTAATAGAGTTGTAAATACATATAAACACGTATTTGGAAACAAAATTAAACGATAATATCAAATTTAAAAGTAAAAATTTTAGACACAGCACGAAAATGTAATGTCCCAAGTGGAAGGAGGAAGCCCATTATTATAGAGGTGGCGCGGAAATGCAATGTTCTTCATAGCGAGTTTATATTAAGTCGGTGTTAAATATGAGCGGCATCCGATAAACGTGTTCGCCATTTCAACAGGAGATCCGCAATAAACATGTGAAATCTCAAATCGGTGTCTACAATTGGCATGCTTTAAGGCGTGTGGGCTCCATCGGAGTCAACCCCATCTTTCGATAAAAGATTCTCAATAAGTCATTGGAAAGCATGATATAAATATGACTAGTTCATAAATTGATATGCACAGAACTTAACTTTCTGATATATCTAATGGAGGACCATATGAGTTTATTGCAGAATGGAGATCAACTAGATAAGGCATGCCATGGTTTTTCAAAGCTGCATTGCAGACAACACTTGAGTATGTTCTCTCATTCTTACGGCTTCATAAATCCGGGAAGGAAACCGTTGAGCCTTTTTGGTACATCTCTGACTTGCAAACGATTTGGGTACCGGAAAATTGCCAAAGAAAAAACAAATGTGCAACGGAGAAAAATCTGTTTAAAATTCAGATTGTACATTAAAAGGAGGAGATTTGCATTTCGTTTGCCTCGAGTCAGAATATCTCCTCTTGTTATGATGGTGAGAAGAGCCAGAGATTGTTACAAAATGCTGTTAAAAACAATGAAGCAGAATCCTGCTATCGTCTTCGACTCACAATGGGGAATCCCAAGCCTTGTCATTTAAGATGAGATCTGTTCATGGGTGTATCCTGATGAAGAAGAATGTATCAAGTTGAAAAAATAGTATTCAAGATCTGTGTCATTATATGTTGTTTGATTCAGATTCTCGTCTTTTTCGGTTGTCATTCCTCAAATTTTGATTCTAACTTCTGGATGTGCGATGCGGATGCAAACAATTATCCATTGTTTTGTGATTACACGTTCTTTATAATTTCTGTAATCATCACGAGATTAATAATTTCTATAACCATCACGGGCTTGTCACTGTGTTTTGGAACCATCGAAGAAAGCAATTGCTATATTTTTAAATTTTGTTCGTGGGATCTTGGACAGTGTGCCGTACCCAAAAATTATTTTTAACGTTTAGGAATATATTGCGAAATTTTATCACTGGATGGCAGGTTATATTGTCTGGTTTCTTTAACAATGCCTAGTCTAATTGTGCCATGCGTTAATATAATTAAATACAAATAAAAACGGCAATTGTAAATATTTTTATTTGCGGAAATAACCTATAATAGAAGTAGAATTTTACTAAAATACCCCAATGACAAACAACATTGCAATACATTAAAGCTAGGACGGAATATTACATGGTTCGGTGGCTCATTATAAAACTGTACTAATTTTAGAAAGTTTTTAAATGTCTATAAAAGTAGTTGTTTCACTTATAGAGAGTTCAACTAGATGCATCTTTTTTGGATTTGTCATGCATGAAATATTGGGAAGAAAAATATTCTATACGACCTTGTAATTATGCACATTAATTTTAGCGGTGTGTAGATATATGTAGGTGTTCTTTCAACATAAAAAAATATATCACTATATAGTATATGATAGTGTCACATCTCCATTTTTTTACATGTTTATTTGTTGGGAAAAGTAGATTTTGAATTGATTGAGCATAAAGAAAATGGTATAAAGCATTACAAAGAGGGAACAATGACCGAGCACCCTATGTGTCACATTGTGATTGGTTCTTACAAAGTATCATTAATACAAAGGTCAACGACTGTTGATACTTTATTTAATAACCTTTGGTGAAACCAAGTGTACATATTTTGGTGCATGCACAACTATGAGGTCCTTTCCTCTATTGAAAGAAAAAAGTATGCCTAACAATTTATTGATTGGATGTAGCAATTTCATTGAATGCTTGTAAATTTTATTTATATTTACGCCAGAAGGCGTTCACGATTAGGTCGAGGCTTGTCCTCTAACAACAAACAAGGAGGTGGAAAACATAGATAGCGGCGGCTAGGCCTATCTCTCACACAAGTTCGCACAAAGGCAAAAATTATTTTCTGTCACGTCGCCGTTAGTTTTGAGAATAGGTAACAATGTATTATGTTGTTACCTATATAGGTAACAACGTAATATGTTGTTACCTATTCTGTCAAATTTCCATTTGCGGTTTTATAAAAAGAACCGTTAGCACTATATAGGTAACAACGTAATATGTTGTTACCTATTTTGTCAAATTTCCATTTGCGGTTTTATAAAAAGAACCGGCACATGTATTCTTTCATACGTGAGTGCGTAGTAGGATGGTGGGGCACGAAAAATAGGACGCGGGGGTCGCAGGTTTGAGGCCGACTGGGTGCGAAGATTGACTACACAGTCAATGTTTTGCACAAGTTCGCGTTGGATGAACTGCGTGATGGACAGGCATAGCAGATAACAACGATACTTCGACGACATAATAATTTTTTATTTTGATCCAACGGAAGTAACACCATCCATTTAAATCACTTTATTCATATTACCTTAACTATTCATTACTTTTCCGTACTCAAACAAATCGACATGGAGGCAAATTTCTTCGATGTAATCAAGAAATTTGTCACCCTAACGCTCCATCGACAATGATTATGGTAAAAGAAGGCTTTCGCTAACCTCTTCCATTTCCAAACCTTGAAACCCCCACGACATCGGATCGAGTCTGAGGCCACCTGCTTTGTCTTTCATTTCTTCATAGATTCAAAGCCTCATTCAAGGTGTTTTATTTTATTTTGTTATTTTTAAATTTTAGCATCAATCTATGCTACTTTTGTCTGGCTTTTTCATTTTTTTGTAATGTTTGTTATGCATGCAGAGTCATTACGGTCGGTTTTGGATTGTAGAAGTGAGAAAATCAGAGGATAATTCCTATGGGCGATTAGAGGGAAATGATGGTGGAATCTGAAATATATTTTCATCCATCGCTATTACAAGCTATCTATACTGAGAGGGTTTATTTTTACGCTGAAAGTGTTTTCTCAAATAGACAACCGAACGGTGTCTGACATCCTTTACGCCGCGGGGCAATCTTTGACGTTCTAATCTTGGAGCCATTTGCGGTGAAGGGAGTCCGAGTGTGAAAGTGTTGTATGAATCTTAGGGCACGGGAGGTTCAAACCAAAATTACGTGGCTAAAGATTATGTGGGTAAAGATTGTATGTTTATGGAATGCATTTTCAATGTCAAACCACTATCCTATTTAAAAAAATTTAAACACATGAGAATTTTATTTAAGTTTTTAAAAATATTGAAAGGCATGAAATAAGAAATAGTTTACCATCATAAAATAACCTATTAGTTTGAAATAGTTTTATACCTTTATTTTTAGGGTCTAATTTTTTCAAAAGAATTATAATTATTAATAATTTTGTTTATATTACTAGTAATAAAAGTATTTAAAAAATAGGATATATGGTTTGTTGTGGATGAGAAAAATGTATGAAAGGCTGAAACAAAACATAGATAGACAACATTGATCAATGGATTATGTTTTGTTGGACACCTTAGTTGAAATTGTATTGTGGGTTTAGATTTTGTTGTTTTTCTGAAGCATAAGTTCTTTTTTATTGAAACCCTTCTTCAAATATGTTTCACTCATAAATTTGCCAATGTGCGAGCATCCACCAAACTTCCGCATTTTCCATACATGTTGATATAATTATTTTTGAAAAAAGAGCCACTGGAAAATGTAAATCACATCTGAGTAATGAAAGAGTGGATTAGCTTACCCTTTGAAAGAACATTCTTAGGAATGCAGGTCTACAATAGTTGGGAATGGGTAGTGTTATTCGTTCTACCACAACAAAACACCACCATCATCTTCGTTAGATACTTGACTTCTCAAATATGGTATAGTAATCATTTATTCTCTTCTATGAATTAGCCAAGGTACTTTAGTTTTGGGTGGTCATCTTGATGGGATTTTTCTTGCAAGATCCACCATTGAATTTCACCTTGCAATGTTAAACTTGAATAACATTAGAAAATTGGTTACATGTGCTCTGAGATATTCATAAATATCGAAACTATATTTAAGGGAAATAACGAAGCATGATAAAGAGAAGTCATGGGTTAATTTTGACGGCCATTTAGATACTTCCAAATATTTGTAATAACCATTGAATAATTTTTATATACATAATATTGTTAAGTATTTTTTATGGACTCAAGGTCTTAGTCTATTGGTGAGTTACAAGTAGTTTGCAATCGTCAACCCAAATTCTATTCCCATTGATTCCATTGGACATTTTCAATAACTAGCCATGGAGACGCCTTGAGGTTGGGGTCGAGCTTCTCCGTGTGAACAAAATGGAACACAACGGGGTACTCCAAATGCAAATTGCTCGACGGAAATTAAGGACCCAAGCCCACCTCCATGTCCCACTTAGAGAAAGTGTTCCTCCACCACTCCAATTCATAACTCTAGTATAATAAAAATGTTTAGCATTCAAAGTTTAAGTCTTGTAGATTTTTTTGAACTTAAGGGATGGATGATCGAGGGATGATTATGGAGGATCAGGGTGCAAAAGCTTCTGCATTAGGTTGCGAGATTCATTGCCGCGCTAGTAAGCATTAATCTTGGCGGGCCTCGGTCTATAAGTTTGATAGGACAATCCATCGCCCTTTTTCAAAGAAAAATTCAATCCCAGTTCCCTGGCGTAGTCATTCCATCTGGTATGTAGTAGGGTGGCAACATGCTTCTTTTCCGCCTGATTTTTCACAGGATTTCAAACACATTCGCGCAGATTTTCATCCCCGAAAAATGAATGTTTCCTATTCTTCTTCTTCTCCACAAGCCCTAATTCCTTTACGGCTTCACAACGGAAACATTCCTTTCACCTCGAGCAGTCTCATAATCGGGCTCCCTTCAAACTGAAACCCTGGGTCCTCTTCAGACAAAGATTCTTCTTCGCGTTATTCCCTCCCTTGGGAAAAAGAGGATGATTGGGAATTTAGCTATGAGGAAGCATTTTTTCTTCTTCAGCTGAGGATGGCAAGGTGGAACTTACTGAAAGGGATGGGTTCGAAGGTCAGATAAATATTTTCAAGAGCAGGGCTATCATCACCAAATTCACAAGAAGATGGATTTTGACAAATGATATTTCCTCCTAGTGTGAAGATCAATGGGAGGAGGGCTTACGACTTCGTTTCTCGGCTAAAGGTATCTTTCTTATTCTCTTTCGCAACGGTGCTCGCCGATCAAATGCATTAAAGAAGAAAGATATCTTTCTTCTCAAATGGGGCCCCTTCGTCATCCGTGGACTCCCAACTTTGACCCCCTAAAAATTGAAGAAGAAGAGCATAAAGTTCTTGTCCATTTGTATGCTTTTTCGATCGAATATTAAAACCCTAAAATTATAACCAAAATCTATAGAAGTATGGGGAAATTCATTCAGATAGATCTCAAAACTTTGGAGGGTTTATTAGCTGCATTTTTCAGAGTAAGCATTGCTATTGATCATTCCAAGCCCCTTGTGTAGTTGGTCTCTTTTCAGAGTCATTATGGAACTTTGATCCAAGCTATCAAATATGAGAGTGTATTCCATAAGTGCTTGAAATGAAAAGAATATGGTCATCTTTAGAAATATTGCAAAGCCCCCTCGAAGAAACTTGGCTCTAGGTGGATCCCTAAATAGGCTCCCTCGACTGGGCTTGTGGAACTTAACCTTATGGTTCAGGCTTCTTATGTTCTCCTCAAGGCCCCTATGGGCCTGATTTTAGAAGCTGAAATCATCCCTTTTCATGATAAAAATTGCTCCCTTTCCCCTTGGTCCCTCATAAAAAATTCCTCTCAAATCATAGAGGAATCAACGCTACACCTCAACATTATGCAAGACGGTATGGATGCAGGGAATGACACGTCTGGGGAGGAATTGGAAAGATGGATCTAGGAGAAGGAGACACTTTTCGACTCTCATCCCGCCCTGGAAAATAAATTTGCACAGGAGGAAAGCGTCGGGGAAGATCTGTTCATTGATCATGTTAAAGATTATTATTTAGCGGCTACTCCTAGTCTTTCTAAAATTCCTAATTCTAAACTTCAGACTCGGTGGGAAGGCCTAACAATGAAGCTAAAACTAAGAAAGAGATCGCCAAAGGTAAGAAAATTCAGATTAGTATTTTTTTTCCAAAAATTGAGTAGGGAGGGCCAGTCCCTCCTGAAGATCCAATGAAGATCTTGTCTTGGAATGTTAGGGGCCTCAATTCCCCTAACAAGCAACGCTTGGTCAAGCGTAGAATTTTCAAATAAGAGGTAGATATCTACTTGCTTTAGGAAATAAAGATGTGCATGACTAATTTTGGGGTAACTGGTCATCAAAATGGAAAGGATGGTAGGGTATTTTTGTTGATTTTGTCAGTGCTTCTAGTGGTATGGGGATTATTTGGAGGAAGAAGAAGGTGGTTGTTTCCTTTATCAACAAGAGAAACAATTGTCAATGGTGTCGGGTCCAAGTTTTACACCCTAAGTTGTTTCCTAATATGTAATATATATGGCCCCTCTAACCTAATTGACAAAATAGGCCTTTGGGACTCCATTTTAAGAGATATGGAAGGCTTTGGAGATGAGTTAATATTGGTAGTTGGTGACTTCAATGAAATCACTTTAGATAAAGATAAAAATGGTGGCATCTCAAGAAACCCC
Organism: Taxus wallichiana var. yunnanensis; assembly: GCA_018340775.1. Taxonomy (NCBI): domain Eukaryota; kingdom Viridiplantae; phylum Streptophyta; class Pinopsida; order Cupressales; family Taxaceae; genus Taxus; species Taxus wallichiana. The sequence goes on along the minus strand of CM031237.1, from coordinate 95,142,385 downwards.
AATCACAAAAGGATTTATTCGATTTCATTCATTCTTCAACCTTGTTTGATCTGGAACCTAAACAAGGTTGGTTCACCTGGTCCAACGAAAGGATAGTTATTAGCAAGATCACATAATTATTGGAAAAATTTATCTATAATGAAGAATGTTTGCAACGCAATATCATCCTCAAAAGTGCAGTCCTACCTATTTTTGGCTATGATCACTTTCCCATTTCTTTTCAAATTACCTTTGAATCAGCTCCCAAACAATCTCTAATCATATTTGAGCTCATGTGCTTAAGATATCCTTCCCTCTTCGGTTTGATAAAAGAATGGTGGGGTTCCTTTTCTTTCATAGTACTAAGATGTTCATCCTTTCACGAAAACTTTCTAGTTTGAAAGGAAAACTTTTAAAATCGAATAAAATTCATTTTAAGAACATATTTTCCAAGAAAATGTGGGTGGAGGAAAAATTCAAGGCCTTGAAAAATAAATATTGAGGTCTGGGATTGGTCAAAGAAGAACATAAGAAAGAAAAAGAGCTTTGAAAGAAGAAATTTACTTGAAACAAAAATCCAAGGAAACATGGCTAAAAGAAGGGGACAAAAACACTAAGTTTTTCCATTCTTTTGTCAAGGTCGGCGAAGTTTTAGTTACATATCTAAATTAAAATCTCAAAATGGGGATTGGATCATGGAACAGAAGGGCATCAAAGAAGCTTCGAGTAACATACTTCTCAGAACTATTCGTTGGAGATTGATTTTCCCACCTTTCGTCTTAGAACGCCTTGTTGGATCTTGTCCCCAAGTTGGTTAATAGCACTTGGAATGATGAGCTCCTTGCTCCTTTAACAAGGGATGAAATCAAAGTAGTTTTATTCTCCATGGAAAAGGACAAAGCCCCGGTCTAGATGGATTCCATATGGCATACTACCATTTTCAAGATTTATGGGAAATTTTTGGCTCAAATGTTTGGCTACGGTGGAGGAATATATGTCCTTGGGTAAAATTCTTTGAGCTCTCAATCATACTTTTATCTACATGTACCCAAAGAAATCCTGGATGAATTTCGGATGATTTTTGTCCTATCTCCTTATGCATAACATCTTACAATATCATCTCTAAAGTTATTTCTCTTTATTTAGGGCCCCTTCTAGATTCTATCATATTAATGGAACAAAGAGAATTCCTCCCCATTCGCTCAATATTTGATGGTATTCATCTGTCCCAAAAATTAAAGCATTCTCTTTCCATGAACCATCATCCGAGCATGCTTCTTAAGATTGATTTTAGTAAGGCCTATGACAGAATGAATTTGCACTTTCTCATCAAAGCCATGCTAAAATTCGGGTTTAGCCCATCATTTTGTAACTTGATTTTCAATTACATATTGGCCCCTAGTTTCTCAGTTCTTGGAAATGGTTAACCAAAGAGTCTATTTTGCAAGGAAGAGAGGGATTCAGAAGGGGGATCCCATCTATTCCTTCCTTTTTAATTTTGATTGTAGATTCCCTGAACAGGGCCCTTTCTAAAGCCATAAGAGAAGGGCACTTAAAAGGTCTTCGCATAAAAAATTGAGTAGATCCAATTTCACACCAAAAATTAACAGATGAAATCTTCCTATTCGGAGAAGCTACATTGATAGAGGCTAGAAATATTGGTCTTATAATGGACTCCTATTTTGAAGCCGCGGGTCAAGTCATCCGTTCCTCAAATTTAATTATTTTATTTTTCAATGCCCCCCAAAACTCCAAAAAATATTTTGGGCTTCATATTGGATTCCCTTCCTCAAAATTATTTAGGAATTCCTCTTTTCATCTAGGTAGGGTGCTCCTCCTTTTGGAATGATCTCTTGTCCTCCTTTGAAAAAAATTTACTTGCTTGGAAAGGCAAGTGGTTTTCCTTTGCTAGCGAATTTAGCTAATTAGATCTGCACTAAGTGTGCTCCCAATATATATGTTCTCGGTTATGAAATATCCCAAAATGATCCTTCATAAAATCAAGAAAATTCTAAGAACATTTCTTTGGCAAGGATCTGGGGAAGAAAGGAAGGTCTATCGATCAAATGGGAGGAAGTAAAGATGCTAAAAGAGCTAGGAGAAGTAGGGATCCTAGATTTAAGCCTTCAAAATACTACTTTAGGAGCTAAACATATTTGGAATCTCATTTCAAATCCCACAAGTCTTTTGGATAGAAATCGATACATAAATACCTCCATAATGGAAAGTTGGAAAACATTAGTACCAATCATGACCTCCCAAGAGGGTCGCATATGTGAGATTTCATTAGTTCTTGTAGGCATGTTTTATCCTCTCTCATCTATGGGAAAATTGGCAATGGAGCTTCTACTAACTTTTGGGAAGACTCATGGAATAGATTCCCATCTCTTGAAGACACTCTAGGTTTGGATTAGGTCAAGATGGCTACTAAGGTGGCTTGGGGGATAAGGTTGATAATTATGTGTTCCATAATTTAGATGGTTCCCCCTCCCTATCTTGGAAGGACGTAAACATTTTAAAATTCCCATGGGATTCTAAACCACTTATCTAAAAAAATCCTCAATGAATGGAGAGTTGGTTTTTCACCAAAGAAGATCAACTCCTTTAGTTAGGTGCTAAATTGGGTCAATACTAAGTTAAATAAGGATATGAGTGTCTAATATAATAGGAAGGCAAAGCTCATAAATCTTGGCAAGGTTGCTAGGATGCCAATTTCCTTCCCAATCCAGTGCTTTTAGTTGGCTCATTTATAAAGGTAAGATACTCACTCGGGTTTAGAGAAGGAAGTGGGTATACCAAGGGCACTCAAGATGTTTTCTATGCGAGAAGGAGGAAGAGGATATAGATCATCTATTGCTTCACTTCCCATTTGCCTCACGGTGTTGGTCATGGCCATGCCAAATCTATACCTAGCATTAGTACCGGAGGAAACTATTAAGGAGGTTCTTCAGTCATGGCCAATTATAGGAATAAATTATTCACTAGGTTTAATTTGGATCTGTAGTCATTTCCTTCTTCTTTGGCATATTTGGTGGGAAAGAAATTTTTGTCTCTTCATAGAAGACTCGTCTTATTTTCATGTAGTTACTCAGAAATTGGAAATTGCTATCTAAAAAAATGTAAGCTTCTACTGTAAAAACATAACATATTTCTCCAGCATAGATGTGGAAATGATGAAATCTTGGTCTGTTATAAAACTTCCAACCCCATGTGCAATTTTGAAGCAAAGAAAATCTAAATGGGAGAAACATTTGCAGAGGAAGGATAACAAGTGGATTTTTCCCCCTGGGTATCACAAGGTCAATTTAAATGGGGCTTCTAAGGGGAACCCAGGTCTTTTAGAGGCAGGTTGTATCCTTCATAATTAACAAGGTGTGTTGATTATTGCTGGTTCATTCCACTTACAAGAAGGGACTTTCAATTTAGCAGAATCCTAGGCCCTCCTTTTTTTGGGTAAAAGGGTAGTTGAATGTGGGAGCTCCCACCTCCACATTGAAGGTGACTCAAAAACTATAGTCCAGGCTGTGTAAAATGTAAAAGCTCTACACTGGGCCCTTGATGTCCACATCACAAATATTATATTTTGGCTTGGAAAGTTGGATTCTTGGAGCATTAGACATGTGTATAGTGAAGAAAATTTAGCAGCAGATCATTTGGCTCATGAAGGGGAGATGAAAATGGAGGAAGCTATCATTTCGAATGACGTAGATAAGTGGCCTAAATTAGCCGGTATCATTGCAAAAGAATCCAAAATTAATGATGATCAAGCGTGACAAGCTTGGCTCATCGGATCTCATTTTTTAAAAATAGTGTAATGCCTCATTATCTCTCATTAATGTCTTCTCTTCTTCAGTATCAGAGAGTGATAGGTCGTTGGTTAGTAGTTGTTTATGGCTATTACGCTCTTACCCTACATGTTTTTGAACTCGAGAGATGGCCTTCTACAGAAATGTTTCTTAGTCACTCCTAAATAAAATCTTCTGCATTGGCTCTAGTTCAGTTTGTAACGCTTTGGAGAGTATTGTGGGGGAAATTATCTGCAGGGGAGTGGATGAGATAGGGAAAATTCAAAATTACATCCACATTTGTCTCCATTCTGTTGCTTATCGGAAAAAACAAAGAGGAGACCATTTTGATAGCCCGCCATATTATTCTGTTGAAGCGTGTTGTGGGTTTCAAGGAAGAATTTTCTAAATTTTTATGCCCTCAGCCTTTCTTCAAGCGACGGAAGCAGGGGAGGCTGAATTGGATGCAAGGGAGTGTATAGTTGAGCTAGAAATAAGAAATACAATGCTTTGGGATTTTATCATCATAGTCCATAAGATATGTAGGATGAAGGATTCGGGCCCAACTCACATTTGACCTCTGCATTTAGATTCTCTGGCTACACCAATTGGCCCTGATCCATCCAAAATTTCTCATCTCATGGTCAAAGGAAAATCCTATTATGAATTCCTTATGAGGGGTGCAAAAGCTAGGGAAGTGGGATGCCACGTCAACAATCACAAAAGGAGTGCAGAGTCTGGGAATGATATTGAGGCTAGTGTCATAGAGAAGGTTGATGCAGAGGCTCGTGTCAAGGTGGAGGTTTTAGATTTTTTAGATTAATTTCATGGTTATCTTTTTGCTTAATGGTGTATAATCTAGTCTTTTGTAATTTTGGTATTAGGGTGGCAGTAGTTTCTGCATATTGTGTTGACTGCCTTGTTTTTTGTTATCTAGTCAAACATAGTAATGTAAGGGTGGGGCCCCATTAACCTCTCGGTTCATGGCTTTGGTAAAAAATTATTCACACACACACACACACACACACACACACACACACACACACACACACACACACACACACACATATTGTATAGTATATTTGAAGCGTTGTATTAAAATATTACCGTCACCTGTAAAATATGTGATGAGGCATAGGTGGTCATCAAATTTAACCCCCGAGAGAAGCAATGGCTCTTTACATAGTTAGTGATGTGAAAGTGTAATTTACTTTTGGTAATACGCCAAAGGAATTTTTTCAACTAGAAGGCTAAGTGAGCTCCGACATTCGTATTGAAAAATAATAATAATGCGTCCATCCACCATACAAGTCTTATCAACGACCTCCAACTAATTGCATATTTCCTCATGTTTTACTCATAAATTAGCCAAATATGCATAGAATCGAAACCATCCATGTTTTTCATTAATAATTTTTTCAAAAATGCCAAAAACCATATAACTTTTTCTTGTTTTATATGTAGTGATAGAACCGATTGATTCACAATGAACAACAATAGATGAAAAGAAACAATTGTCATATAACCCAATAATTAAATGAAAAACTCAACACATTGAAATCCATTTGTATTGCAAGTTGATTTGAATTTCTAAGAAAGGGTTGCATTCCCCTCAAAAAAATTTCTAAAGAGTAATGTTTTATAGTATCTCCAAAAATGAACAACAAATTAACTAAATCACAAAACTAGGGTATGTAATAAAATGGCATCTTTACGTTGAATGCGTCACACAAGTTGAAACCTAATTGCCTTTTAATGGCTTGTGAGTATTCAATTTCATCCTATTCGTCCACACTCTATCCCATATCAATGACCTTTAATTAATCTCCACTATCTATGTGTTCCCAATAGGCTATTCTACAAAGCTTTGATCCAAAATTAGCTACATCAACATTGTCTTCATGTGGGTATTGCTCAAGTTCACATGTATCCTCCATAGCACCATGCCCACTTTGTCCAATTTTATTTTCCACAACATTATCTTATGAAGCAATCTATTTTCTAGGTTTTGAGAAAACCCTAGATCAGTTGATACTCCATATCAAAATGGAGATCATCAAACAGAGTCTAGGAAGCTTGGATTTTGTTGGTTCCTTGAATAATTAAAGGGGTTTTTACATGGCGTGTTTCAATATTGTAGCGATGGCTAGGGAAATTTTTAGTTTCAGCTCATGCGATCTACAAAAATATCCTAAGACACTTGAGATCTTTAGTATACACTTTTTTTTCTAGCAGATTGTTCATATTAATGAGCTGAATTTGGTGCATACACAAGCTAAATTCACCGGACATCAATGATCATCTACAAGCTTAAAAACTATATTGATCGAATGTCCTCACGAAAATTTTGTAAACACAACCATTCCTTCTTCAAGATATTCTTCCATGTAACAAGAAAAGGATTACCTAGGTTTCTTATTTAGGAAAGTTTGAATGAAATGAATTACGAGACATATGGGGAGGATAGACACCTTCCTAAAATGATAATTATAGGATTTTAAAAAATTGGTTTATGGGTCTTATAGCCATTGGGCATGATATTTGGTTAACAAAGGTAGTTTTTGTACCTTGCCTTAAATGAGAGGCCCTCACTGACTCTGAACTATAATAAGAAATAAAAAAATGTGATGCTCGGTTAAAACAACCCACTTGAAAAATTATGGTCATACAAATATCCAATACAAATGGATTTCAACCGAGAGACTTTTAAACAACCTAGGGTTAGTTAGAAAATTATGGAATAATTTATTTTATTAGAAGTGTCCGCAACCAAGTTGCAAGACAACAATTGGCCCTATTAGGTTCTAGAACAATTCTAAATTACTAGAACATATTTTTCCTTCATTAACAAACATCAAGTTCGCATGGTTCAAATTTTAGGGTTAGAAGTTTCAGTTAGGTTCAGGGAGTAATTTTACCCCCATACCCACTCTCTAACAGGCTCAGGGTTCCAAATTTATTTTTCTCATACTTAACATATTCAAAATTTCCCTAAATCATTTCCATTATATAGTAAATTTGCTCACCTTTTTAGTGATATAAAGAAGTCCTCCTAACTTGCTTGTAGAACTCAAGTTATTAGCAGACAAACTTTAAGGATCAAATTTCCCCAAAGGGACACATGTGTCAAGCAGGAGGAGTGAAAGGCAATTTTTGGATGGAAAGTCGCGGGGTGGCTTTTGGAATTTTTCCTTATGCGGGATAAAATTCCCATTTGCACTCGTGCCTCTGCAGTCCTCCAGGAGACATGGCAGCCTCGAGTCATTGCCGAGGAAAACAAGGGAAGGGCGGAGTGGCGGAAGAATTTGGGGCATTTCGCCCAAGAGGGAGAGAAGTCAAAACAACACCCATGCACCGCGGGTCCGCTAGGGACATGTGGCACTCAACAGGCCATCGTGGGGAGTAAGGAGAGGGGTAAAGGTGGGCGACGGAGATTATTGACAAATTTCACCGAAGGGGAGATAAGGGGAAAGTTAGATGCGCTGGTCCACGCATCCGTGGGAGGATTTCAAAAGGCGAGGCACGGGTGTGCGGGGCATGGGAAATTTTTCAAAAATTTCCAAAGACAAAATTTAAAAAAAACAAAGGGTCCTCTCCCCCCCACTAGCACCCAAAGCTGCCACGTGGCATCTGTGATAGGCTACGAGTGGCAGGGAGAAATGGAATTTTTCCCAAAATTTTCAAAAAGGTCTAAGGGCAAAAGAAAATGCCGCACCTCCACCGCTGCCCCGTGAGGACACATGCCGCAACCTCTAACTTGGCCGAGGCTTTGGAAAGAAAATTTCACAATTTTTCCCAAACCAAAATATTTCAAAAAAATTCTAAGGATTTTTAATGGGAATTTTTTGGGCATGGGGCCAGAGAAATTTTCCCAAATTTTCTGCCAAGGCGAGAAAAATTCAAAGTGCCATAAATTGAGCTAGAAAGCTTGGATTTGGGAAAACAAGGACTTTCTAGAAATATCTCGATGCCCTCTTTGCACATGAAACATAAATTTTATATTTTAATAAAGTTTAAGTGGTAAATTTTTCAAAAAGGATATGTAGGCTTTTAAAAAGCCAACTGGTAATTTCCAACTTTCAAATTTGATTAAATTGGATCTCCTCCTTCACTCAACATGCCAAAAAGACATGGAGGATTGCTCTAGGGAGGGTTTAAAGTGTTTTAGGAAATTTAATTTGCTCAATTTATTCCAATTTGAATTTTGTCCAACAAATGACAGAAACGGATGAGGAAGGGATTGAGTTCGATTTTGCAATGGTTAAATTGTTTTCTTAAGTTTTCTTTGTCAATTTGAGTTCCTTGATGGCTTAAGATACTAAATTATGTCAATTCCAAGTTGATTATTAAGTGTAGGTATGAAATGTAAAATTTGATTGAATTTATTTGCTAGTATCAATCTTACAACAAAGATCTATTTCTTTTAAATATGTATATTAATATTTATCATTCAAATGAGGAATTTCATTTCTAAACTAACCCAATAAATTTAGTTGTTTATAACAAATCATTTCAAAGCTAAAATACCAATTCTATTTCAAACTTTAATATATTTCCAAGGATACAAAACAATATACTTCCTTTATACGTATTTCTTTCCTTTACAATTAAACAGAGATTCCTAACTCCCTTTCATCTTTCCTTCTCTTGTGCCTCAGACATAATATTTTGCTTTTCAGGCACTCAAAACCTTCTAGAAATGACACCATTGGATAGAGCTCTTTCTCAGCTTTCCAGAAAGGTAAAGTTTTCCTCCTAACTCCATGTATTTTTGAAGTTATGGCTCGGCGGAGTTTTTTGGAAAAATTTTCCCCTGAAAGGCCCACGGCCAATGAGATGCCGCCACGTGGCACCTAGAGTGGCGGAGCGTGGGAAATTTTGGAAAATTTTCCAAATGACCAAAAAGGTGCAAAAATTTGAATTTTTGCCCGCCAACCCGATTTGGCCCTGTTTTGCCCTAAAACTTCAAATGGCCATATCTTTCGATCCAGAGCTCGGTTTTTCACGTTCTTTATATCAATGGAAAGTTGGTGAAATTCTCTACAAGATTCTAGGGTCAATTTTGCATTTTGATGGAGTTTGGAGAGAAAAATCAAAAATGTCTCTGGCACGTGGTGATGAGCAGAAATGACGTTTCAACCACCATTTTTAATGAAGAATGGCTCGCATTCTCTCCCAGCATGGTTAAAAATGTCAGGGAATGGGTCTATAAGGATGCCCATGCTATTTTGAATGCATTTTGGTCAATGATTGAACCTCTCCCATGTTTTCCCATGTTTCTCTCTCCTGGGCTCGTCCCTTACACTGTAAAAGCCAGATTTGGCTCATTTTCAAAGTGTGGAACATTTTTGTGTATTGCAGGTCCCCTTTCTCACCTTGGAAGTGATTTTGGTGGAATATCAGACCTTTTCTAAGAGCTGCAACTTTATTTTGCCTCTCAGGTGTTGTAATGCAAGTGATTTTGATGATTAAAATAACAATACAGCCTCTGTGATTAGTTTTCATCCTCTGCCTGTGTTGTTTGGTTAATTTATGATCCTTCATTACAATTATCAGTTTGTGCATGAGGTTCTTTGTTGCATTTTTATGGACTGTGTCAATCTGCAGAAGTAAAAAATGCTCACCACTCCTTTGGTGCATCACCTATTAGCATTAGTTTTAGCTTTTTTGCATTCTCTATCTCTGTCTCCTTTGGAATTTAGGGTAGGGTTAGGAATATAGACCTCTGCAACTTGTAAGTGATAAATCTGACCAGAGGAATTGAGGAACCAACCTCTAAACTGGAGATTCCTTTCTCATTTTGCAAGTCCCACACTTGGGGAAAGGATTGATGTTGTGCAATCACACTGGATGCTAGTATGATCAAACTAGAAATATGATCAACATCCAGGGGGTGCTGCTGATTTGCCACAATAGTTTTGGCACACCCGGTGGGACCTAGAAGTCTTCATCTTCATTGCAAAAAAATTGATGTGCATTTGTTGCAAGTTTCTTGCTTTAAAAGAGCTATAAATTACACATCTGCGACTCGAGGAAGAAGAATCAGCTGGTTTTAGCAGTGCAGACTGAAAACTCATGAGAAGAATCACTACAAGGTCAAGAGCTGGAGAAGAAGAGGTGTTGTTTGAATATCTGCAATTATCTCCAAGAATAAGGCAAAGTGGGAGGAGAATCCAAAGGTCTCCATCTCCACCAAATAGAACTCTCTCAACTCCTCCACAGTAGGCCTTTCATTCAATCAACAAGGGTTCTAAGGCCAATCAGAATGGCACAAAACAACCCCTATGTCAATTTCATTGGGCAGACCCACTTGCTCTCAATGCACAAAATCCAATCCCAGTTGCAGCATTGAAGAACATTCCATACTTCACTGGAGAAAATCAGACCACTCCTGGTGATCATGTTAAGGATATTGCTAACATTTGTGCAATCCATGAGATCAATGAGATGCAAGTTCTTTCATCAAACTGCTGGCATCTTCATTCAAAGGGAAAGCTTTGCAATGGTTCAAGAGTCTTGCCTCGGGTTCTATTCAAAATTGGAATCAGCTATGTATAGCCCTCCATGAGCGTTTGGGGAAAAGGAGACAACTTGTCCCTTTTGGAGCAGGTGACAACTATCAAAAGAGCTCCCAATGAGCGGTGGCCCGATTTTAATTTCAGATTTCAAAGGACTTGGGAGAGAATTCCGGTGGCGATCGAGGCAACAACAGTGAAAGGTGCTTTTCTTTATTACCTTAAAGCTTTAAATTCTGATATTTCTATGTTAATTCGAGTCCATGGGAGGCACAACTATCCCCATTGCTTATAGCATTGCCATTAGAGCTGAAAATTGTTTGATTCAAGTGGCAAGCTAGCTCCTGAGCCTCGATGCCATTATTTCCAAGTTTAGAGAGCCCAGTACTAGCCAAGTGCCTAATTTAGCTTCTATTCCCACTCCTAGAAATCAGAATTCAAGTGAAGCTTCCACTTCATCTTCTAGTGCCTCAAATGAACTTCAAGAAGTCATGAAGCAATTGCAAAATCTAGGTAATGAGCTGGTTACACTCAAAAGGCAGCAAGCTCAAGGTTTTAGACCTTCCTTCCAGCCTCAAGCTCAGCCTAACAGGCAGCCATATCAACCCCAAAGACCACCCAATCCAGCTGCAAACCTAAATCAAGCAAGGCCTCCTGCCAACAGACCATTTCAGCCCTATAATCCCAATGCTACATCTGCCTCTAAAGCATTAGTGCCAGTACAAAACAATATGGCTCAAGAGTATGATTGGTGTTTCCCATGCAATGAACCTCATAACCAGTCCATGTGCTTCAACGGTGCCTTGAATCAAGCATTAATGGTGACAACAACTGGTGTGGAGGGTGAAGGTAGTCAAAGAAATGACCAGCAACAAGAAACATTCCAGCAACAATCAGCTCCAAATGATACCACACTTGTAAAGCTAGGAGGCAGAAGATTTTTGTGGCATGAACCAGATAGTTTCCCAAAGTGTTGCAGCCAACACAAGGTCAAAGAGGAGAAATTTGGGTGAAGAATAGCCATTGGCCCCAAGTAATTCACGACCTTCTATCACTCCACAAACTATTGGCAAGCAAAATGCAATCCCAAGCACACAAGGACTGCCTAAAATAGTTCCTAGGCCAACTCAAATGCCAATTGTTGCTTGCCCATATACAAGGGATGAATGTGCAAGCCAAGGGACAGCAAAAGGATACTTCATCCCCATTCAATATCATTGATCAGATGAAGAAGACAAATGTAAACATATCAATGTGGGAATCACTATCTATCCCAGGCCAAAGAGATTTGCTACAAGCTGCCATGAAGGACTGGTCAACTTCAAATCAGCAAGTCCAAATGCAAGAGAAGGTGCTCACAAATGCTGCCCAGCCTGAGGGGAATCATGGAGGACAGCAAGGTAAGATGTTGAAGCCCCCTCCATTCTATGTTTCATTGATCATTGGGAACCAATTAGTACACAATTGCATGATTGATTCGGGGCAAGTAGTTCAGTAATGCCCAAGCAAATAGCTGATCAGTTGGGAATTCAGTATGAAACCATATCCAAAGGGGTGGTACAATTGGATGGGACAGCAGTAACAACAGTTGGAGTGATTAAAAACTTGAGTCTTACTTTGCATGCCTGTCCCAACGTGGTTGTTTTGCAAGATGTCTCAGTAATAGACCTTCCACCACTCTTTGCCCTATGTTTGTCAAGGGATTTCACAGCTAAGATTGGAGGTTACTTGTCTGCTGATTGGTCACACATGTTGTTCAGAACAAGATATGGAACCAAAGCCACAATCAGGTCTGAACCTATTGCAAACTTTCACATTGAGCCTTACACTCCAAGTCAGATCAATACCAATTGTTCAGCATTTGATCAAGAAGATTATCCAAGCACTGATGAAGCTGACACCAAGGTAGGAAGCATCCCAGATTTGACTCTTGATGAATGGGCAAGCAAGGTGCATGCTTTTGATCCTTATCAAGAAATAGAAGAATCTGAGTTAGGAGTCTATTGCATGCATGAAGAAAATCAGCCTATTCCTAGCATCACCAAGCCAGACCACAAGGATGACAATGAGGTATGGCAGTTGTTTTTTGATGGATCAAGGAGTAGACAAGGTGCAGGAGGGGGAGCCATGCTGGTTTCACCTCAAGGAGTTAAGTATTATTCAGCTTTTAGATTTCAGTTTGCATGCTCTAACAACACTGCTGAATATGAAGCCTTGGTGCAAGGACTGCATTGGGCAATCAAGAGAGGGATAAAGAACTTGCAAGTCTTTGGTGACAGTGAGTTGATTGTCAACCAAGTTAAGGGGCAACATGCTGTCAAGAATAATCTACTCAAGTGCTACAAGAACAGGGTGTGGGACCTCATTGAAGATTTTGAGGGCTTTAGCATAAAATCCATTCCTAGAAAAGAGAACCAAGCTGCTGACAGGCTTGCAGCAGTTGGGGCAGCCTTTGACGTTGTGGAGAGCATTCAAAAGGACAAGGTACAGCCAAACATCCATGTGATTGTGAGGCCTTCAGTGCCGGACAACAATGTAAGTTGGCAAGTATTTGAAAATGATCAGCAAATCATCCATTTCTTGCAAGAAGAGGCTGAGTTCTCAGCCAAAAATCAGGAAAAGTTGGAGCAGCAGTATGGTGACCAGTGGTGCAGCTGAGAACCAACAAACTACCAAAGGGGCTTATTACTTTGGAGTCCATTTTCAATCCTAATGATCAGTTTAGGAAGGAGAAAGCAAACATCCAAGTGAAGGAAGAAGATTCAGTGTCCATCTCGGTAGGAGAAGGCAAATCACTCCAAGTTGGCAAGATGACAACTGAGCAAGAAAGGTATGAGTTTATACAACTTTGTCAAGAATTCCATGATGTGTTTGCTTGGAGCTATGAAGATTTGAAAGGTTTCATCCCAAGTTAGCTCAACACACCATTGAATTGGATCGAAATACTAAGCCCATCGGGCGAAAAACAAAGGCGATCAACCCCACATGGAGCCTCTCATGAGAAAAGAATTGAATAAGTTGATAGAATCAAGAATCATATTCCCTATCAAGCATTCTAGTTGGGTTGCCAACTTGGTTCCAGTCGAGAAAAAGAGTGGGAAATCAGATTGTGTGTTGACTTGAGAGATTTGAATAGAGCATCTCTCGAGGATCATTATCCACTTCCTTCCATGGAGCAGATTTTACAAGTTGTTCTTTGGCTCAGAGAGGTTTCACTACTTGATGGCTATTCGGGGTATAATCAGATTATGGTGAAGGAAGAAGATCAGTTCAAGACAGCCTTTACAACTAAATGGGGAACTTATGCATACAGGAAAATGCCATTTGGGTTGTCCAACGCCGGAGCTACCTTCCAAAGAGCAATGGACATGGCGTTCAAAGGTTTGATTAACAACATAGTGCTGATATATCTTGATGATATCACTATTTTTTCAAAAAATACAGCAGACCACCTCTCTCATTTGAGACAAGTGTTCCAAAGGTGCAGAAGATTTGGAGTCTCCTTGAATCCTAAAAAATGTATTTTCTTAGCTCATGAAGGAAAGCTCCTTGGTCACATTGTCTCCAAAGAAGGATTAGCAATTGATCCAGAAAGAGTTGAAGCCATAAGAGCACTACCATTGCCAAGCCACAAGAAGGCCCTCCAGAGTTTCTTGGGGAGAATAAATTTTGTTCGGAGGTTTGTCCCAGATTTTGCAGCCCTTGTCAAGCCCATCACCAAGATGTTAAAGAAAAGCATGGCTTTCAAATGGACAGCAGAAGGCAAGGAGAGTTTTGAAGCAACAAAGAAGCCATCTCTCAAGCCCCAACTCTCATCAACCCGGATTTCTCCAAGGATTTCATCCTCTATGCATTTGGGGGTGATGATACTATCTCTGCAATTTTGGTACAGCAGAACAAGGACAATGATGAGCAGCCAATTGCTTTCTTCAGCCAAATCCTGGAGGACTATGAGGTGAGATATTCTTTCATTGAGAAGCATGTTCTTGCAGTAATCAGGAGCTTGAAGAAATTCAAGCATCTAGTTTCAAACAATAAGGTCCAATTGTTGGTTTCTCATGCGGGAGTTAAAGACTTCCTCCTCAACAAAGACTTGAATGAAAAGAGAGCAGGTTGGATTACTCGTGTCATGGAGTATGACATAGAGATCAAGGTCACCAAGTTGGTCAGAGGAAAAGGACTGTGTGAGCAGCTGATTTTGAGCAAGCAAAAGGAAGCATGCAATGAGAAAGAGACTGTTTTGAAGTTGCAAGACAACCATGAGCAAGGAAGCACTCAAGAGGAAAATAATGGTGTCCCCACTCCTTGCTGGACCCAAAGTATAATGCACTTCCTAAGCACAGGCCTATGCCCTCCAGAGATGAACAAGACCCAAAGAAGACACTTCAGATTGCAGGCTGTCCCATATGCCCTTGTTGATGGTGTCTTGTTCAAAAGAGATGTGAATGGAGTACTGCTGAGATGCATTGGTACAAATCAGATTCATAGGATGTTGGAAGAGTTCCATGGTGGACCAGCTGGTGGTCATTTTGCACCAAGAGTGACAGCTCTAAAGATCATGAGGGCTGGCTATTATTGGCCCAAGATTTTCAATGATTGTTATGCATGGATCAAGAGGTGCAAGAATTGTGCATTCTTCACAAGTAAAGAGAGGCTAGCTGCCCTTCCATTGCATCCAATTTCAGTTGACCAGCCATTCATGCAATGGGGTTTAGACTTCATTGGAGTCATTAATCCCAATTCAAGCCAAGGGCACAAGTGGATTTTAACAGCCACAGATTACTTCACTAAGTGGACTGAAGCAGTAGCACTCAAGGAAGCAAATGAATCTAGCATCCTAGACTTCTGATGAGGAATAGTAACTAGATTTGGTGTACCTGCTTTCTGATAATATCGAGATAATGCATTGGCATTCATCGGGTCCAAGGTGACTGAATGGGCTGTCAAGAATGGGATCTACCTAAGTACTTCATCAAACTATTACCCCCAGGGTAATGGCCAGGCTGAATCTACAAACAAGAACTTGTTGAGGATCATTAAGAGGACTCTTGATGAAAATCAGAGGTCTTGGCATACTAAATTGAAATCAGCTTTATGGGCTGATAGGATAACTCCTAAAAGATCTACAGGTAACTCTCCATTCAGGCTTGTTTATGGGAGAGAGGCAATTTTTCCCATATCACTTGAGTTGCCAACATTGGAACTCATGAAACAGTTGGAGTTGTTGGAGTTTGAGCCCATGGAAGTTAGATATGCAGAATTGATGGAGCTCCAAGAAATCAGGAATCAGGCATCCCAAGCAATGGAGAAGGATCAGGCTTTGATAAAGAAGACCTTTGATAGAAAGGCCAAGAATAGATCCTTCCAAGTTGGAGATCTAGTGTTAAAATGGGATGCAGACAGAAAAACCGGGAAGGCATTCAAAATTTGATGCCATTTGGAGTGGCCCATACATGGTCACAAAGTGTAAGGACAACAATGCCTTCCAATTGTCTTCATTGGATGGCGAAGAACTGAGATTCCGATCATGGGATCCATCTAAAGCATTGCTACTAAAGGGAAATTCTCCACCTTGTAAATATTAGCTTAGGTTTTCATTCCTCCAAGTGCTTGTGCACATTGTTTTGTGTAGGTTAGTTTTCTTTCCCTAAGTGCTTTGGCACAGGCTTGCTTGTTCCTGGGAATGTGTTTGCAGGCCTTGCTCCATCAGGTGATATTCCATGTTCCTCCTTGCAACGTTCTAGTCAGTTGGGGTATCAGATAGAAAATCAGGTGACTCCATGCCCAATGGATTGCTTCAGGAAACTGGTAACTTCATCCAGCAGGCAGATGACCCCTCTGAGTCGCCAAAATTGTTATCCAAAATGTGCCCCCTGCTCATTTTGTGGCTAACTCCCTTTCATCTTTCCTTCTCTTGTGCCTCAGACATAATATTTTGCTTTTTAGGCACTCAAAACCTTCTGGAAATGACACCATTGGATAGAGCTCTTTCTCAGCTTTCCAGAAAGGTAAAGTTTTCCTCCTAACTCCATGTATTTTTGAAGTTATGGCTCGATGGAGTTTTTGGGAAAAGTTTCCCCTGAAAGGCCCGCGGCCAATGAGATGCCACCATGTGGCACCTAGAGTGGCGGAGCATGGGGGGAAATTTTGGAAAATTTTCCAAATGACCAAAAAGGTGCAAAAATTTGAATTTTTGCCCATGACCCGATTTGCCCTGTTTTGCCCTAAAACTTCAAATGGCCATATCTTTCGATCCAGAGCTCGGTTTTTCACGTTCTTTATATCAATGGAAAGATGGTGAAATTATCTACAAGATTATGAGGTCAATTTTGCATTTTGATGGAGTTTGGAGAGATAAAATTGAAAAATGTCTCTGGCACGTGGTGATGAGCAGAAATGACGTTTCAACCACCATTTTTAATGAAGAATGGCTCGCATTCTCTCCCAGCATGGTTAAAAATGTCAGGGAATGGGTCTATAAGGATGCCCATGCTGTTTTGAATGCATTTTGGTCAATGATTGAACCTCTCCCATGTTTTCCCACGTTTCTCTCTCCTGGGCTCGTCCCTTGCACTGTAAAAGCCAGATTTGGCTCATTTTCAAAGTGTGGAACATTTTTGTGTATTGCAGGTCCCCTTTCTCACCTTGGAAGTGATTTTGGTGGAATATCAGACCTTTTCTAAGAGCTGTAACTTTATTTTGCCTCTCAGGTGTTGTAATGCAAGTGATTTTGATGATTAAAATAACAATACAGACCTCTGTGATTAGTTTTCATCCTCTTCCTGTGTTGTTTGGTTAATTTATGATCCTTCATTACAATTATCAGTTTGTGCATGAGGTTCTTTGTTGCATTTTTATGGACTGTGTCAATCTGCAGAAGTAAAAAATGCTCACCACTCCTTTGGTGCATCACCTATTAGCATTAGTTTTAGCTTTTTTGCATTCTCTATCTCTGTCTCCTTTGGAATTTAGGGTAGGGTTAGGAATATAGACCTCTGCAACTTGTAAGTGATAAATCTGACCAGAGGAATTGAGGAACCAACCTCTAGAAAACATTCAAATCAAAAATTAGGCTTGATCATGTAAACAAAAGGAGCAAGGTCTATGGGGAAGCTTCTTATGCCTCCCAATTGAGAATTGGGCATCCACTAGTAATAAACCGCCAATAAATTTCACCACACATATCCTTATGCCCCCACAAATCCCTCCATATGCCCCCAAAAATTCCTTATGCCCCCACAAAGTAAGAAATGCAAGCTATTTCTTTTCCATGGTGGATCCCAAACCCAAAATCCCTCCACAAAATATGATGTTAATGGCATTCCCTTATGCCCCCACATGGATTCCCCACACCTTCTCCTACACCTTCCCTAAGGAAATCTACCCAACCAGCCAACAAATAAATCACAAAGCATGCACCAAATCACACAACACAACAAGAAAAAGACAACAAAAAGAAGAGTTAAATTCCTACCTCTCCATGGTTACTTTTGTTTCAACAAAGAAGCTTCAAATTCCAAGAACATAGTTCAAAACAATAATGCCAAGTATGCGATTATCTCCAAACTCCTCCACAATCCACAAGAGCTCTAAACAAATAAAATGCGCCCCCAAGGAAGAATGCAAAAATGTTCAACAACCCAAAACAAGGCAAGAGTTTGAATTATATAGAAGAGGGAAGAAGAGAGGATGATGTGGATGCATGTAGGATGCCACATCACACATCCTCAATTTCAAACACAAGAAAAAATCCATTTTCCCAAGCACAATAAAGAGGTGGGTGAAAATATGACAAGTCACTTGCACAATCCAAAAGCCCACACCTCAAGGGACAACAAATTAAATAAAGTGTAAGAGAGTGCAATTAAAAACATGCAACATGATTAATAAAATTCATTATAAAATGCACAAATCACTTCTCCAACTATAAGTATTGTTGGTAAATTAAATTTAGAGGCATGGGATAAGTTTTACTTGTCCCACAAGCCTCCAAAAAAGCATCCCCAAGGACAAATTCGAATTTATCATGGAGGTGGAGTATTTCATACTCCAAAAATGACTTACGTAAGATCTTACACACACTTAGACATCCCTTACATATTTAATACAACCATCAACAACTCATATAATTACTTTTTCCATATCCCAATTTAATTTATTAAATTTTAACATATGATTCCTCAATTAATCTACCATATTTTAATTAATAAAAAGAAGGGACACATTACTAATAAAATAAATACAAACAATGAATAAAATTAACCACATTAATAAAATGCACAAACCCATGGTCACATATAAAGGAAATCCCCCATGGAAATTCCCAACAAAACAACACACAACACAATAAAACAAGTTTCCATGGCAACCTTGTCGAATTCACTTATAATTCCATTTTGGTTGGTCTCGATCTACCGATGTTTTGTTGTAATATTTTTAACCTAAAAATACAAATACCTCCTTCACCTTGTGGCCATATCGGAACATCCAATATGATACAATTAAAATCACAAAATCATCTAAGTAATCAACTACATCAATTACATTTTTAATCAACAAATATATCATTATCAAATAATATCCATTTTCTAGATCAACTCATAATATCCAAATCACATGTCTAAACAACATCCATAACAAATTTGTGTCAAATAATATATCATCATCCACATATAAGGTGTCTCTAATGTCCATCATGCATCATAATCAAGTCAAGATAAAAATAATCCATGATAAATGTCTAACAACATACTAAATAAAACATAATAATGTCTATACTTGTAATCACAATATCAAAATAGGTATCGAAAAGGTGTCAAAGGAAGTGGGCACTACAACCCCTCTCCTTAGACTCAACTTCCTCCTAGAAGTCAACTGGAACAAATGTGGAAACTAAAATCATAATGAAGTAGCATCCTCCCATGTAGTTGCAGTCTCATCATATCTGTCCCACTACACTCGGACCTAATCAACCTCTCTACCTCGAAGGCCCAGGGTCCTGCAATCTAAGATGCAAATGGGATCCACCATCACCTGCCCCTAATCCTGCACCTATAATGATGTCTAATCTAACACATGAGAAGGATCTGCAATATATCTCCTGAGAATTGAAACATGAAAAACATCATGTACGTGAGACAAGATGGGTGGTAATGCTAGACAGTAGGCCAAAGGGCCGATATGGTCCAAGATCTCAAAGGGACCAAAAAATCTAGGAGCTAACTTAGAACCTTTTCCATAACGTATAAGGCTCTTGTGTGGCCTGACATGAAGGAACACCTTCATGCCCACATCAAAACTACGATCGATTTTATGTTGATCTACATACTTCTTCCGCCTTTCATGTGCCGCTTGCAATCTCTTCCCCGATCAACACCACCTATTGCTCCATGTCCCGTAAAAGAGATGGTCCAAAAGATACTCCTCTAACCTATCCTAGCTAAGGGGTGTCCTGCACTCTCTACCCTACAAAGCCTAAAAAGGAGCCATGCCTATAGAACTCTGAAAATATTATTGTAGGTAAACTCCATTAAATACACGTACTCCTCCCTTTTAGACTGTTGATCCATAACACACATCCCGAGCATGTCCTCTAAAATTTGATTCACCCGCTTGGTTTGTCCATCTGTCTTAGGGTGATATGTTGTGCTGAAGTTGATTCTCATCCCGAGGACATACTTTGCATGGTAGTCCGTAAATGTCAAGTGTACAACGGATCGTGGTCACAAATGATCTTCTCGGAATCCCATGCAACCCGACAATCTCATCCAAATATACCCGAGCCACTTCTCTATCTATATAAGTGGTCTTCACTGGAGAAAAGTGAGCCACTTTTGTCAATTTATCAACCGTGACCATGATGGCGTCGTGGTGATATCTCGACATCGGTAGCCCAATAATGAAATCCATGGAAATGGTGTCCCACTTCCATTCCAGTATAGCATGAGGATAAAGAAGGCCTGTTGGATGTTCATGATCGGCGTTAACTCTCTTGGCACTCTAAACATCATGACAAAAACTGGGCCATGTCTCGACAAAGTCCTCTCCAATGATACAATTGTCGCAAGGTGGCATGCATCTTCTTCACCCCTGGGTGGGCTGAATAGGGTGCACGATGTGCCTCCACCAAGATGTCCTGCCTCAAGCCTCCATCTCTAAGAACATATATCTAGCCTCTATGCCTGAGAAGACCATCTTTCTCTAAGTAAAAACCATCAAACTTCCCCTCAAGGGGTCTCATTACTCGATCTCTACTCAAATGCTTTGCAATGTAGAAGCTGTTAAGAGGAAGTTATTGAAGAATCCTGCTCCGTAACTCTATGCTCACTGATGTGGCCATAACCACATGTCTCTGTCTACTACCACATTCTCCTTCCCCTTCACATGCTCTATCTCCATGTCATACTCACAAAGCAACTCCATCTAACGCCGCTGACAAGCATTGAGATTGGGCTGCTTGAACAGATGGCGAAGACTCAAATGATTTGTCTTGAGTGTGAATCTCTTGCCAAGAAGAAAGTGTCTCCATCTAACCAAAGCATGCACAACTTCTGCAAGCTCAAGATCATGGGTCGGATAATTAATCTTGTGATCTTTGAGTTTACAGGCTCAAAATCCACTACTCTGCCCTCCTGCATCAACACACCTCTAAGGCCTACCAACGAAGCATCCATGCAAACAAAGAACTCACCCTATGTATCCAACACTACAAGAATAGGTGTTGTAGTGAGGCACTCCTTCAGTGTCCTGAAGGCCTGCTCACATTTGTCCAACTAAACAAACTTCTTCCCTTTCACATGTGGAGAATTGATAGGGTGTGTAATCCAATAGAAGTCCTAAAAAAATCTCCAGTAGTATCCTGCTAATCCCATGAAGATGCGCACCTCGGTCACTGTAGTGGGTGATGGAAAATCCATAATGGCTCTAATCTTGGAAGGATCGACTGCGATACCTTCCCCTAGAAATAATATGACCCAAATACTACACCTCTATCTAAAAGAAAGCACACTTCTCCAAGTTCCCGTAAAGTTGCTACTCCCGAAGACACCAAGAACCTAGTGAAAGTGCTTCTCATGCTCCTCACATGTACGTGAGTATATAAAAATGTCATCTAGGAAGATGAGAATGAAGTGATCTAAAAATGTCTTAAATACCCCATTCATCAAACTCGTGAACATTATGAGGGCATTAGTCAAACCAAAAGGCACCACTGTGAACTCATAGTGTCCATATCTCATGCGAAAGGTGGTCTTATGAATGTCTACCTCCAAAATCCTTATCTGATGGTACCCTAACTTAAGATCAATCTTAGAGAAAACTATTGCTCCCTTCATCTAATCAAACAAGTAATCAATATGCGGAAGTGGATAACGATTCTTGATCGTTACCTTGTTCACCGGCGGTAATCAATACACAAACGCAATAATCCATCCTTCTTCTTCACAAAGATCACTGGTGCACCCCAAGGGGATACACTAGGATAGATACAACCCTTCTCCAAAAGGCCCTCAAGCTGCAACTTGAGCTCACAGAGCTCTGGGGTGGTCATCGATAAGGTGCCCATGAGATAGGCTCTGCTCCTTGAACTAGATCTATATGAAAATCAATCTCACGTGGGGTGGTAACCCCGTAGCTCCCCTAGAAAGACATATGCAAACTCTCTCAAAATTTTATGATCATCTAGTGATGGTCCACTAGGCCCATCCTTTGATATGTCACCAACTATAATAGCATACATCCGACAACCCCGTCGCACACATTGCTTAAGCTTTGAATAATAGAGATGGTGTGAATAGAAACGAATCTCCCGACCCCTGAAATCACCAACTCAACTCCCAAATCATCTCGCATAAGATATAGTCTTGTGGTAACAATCCATCTTGGCCTATGTGTAGATAACCAATCCATACCCACAATGACTCCATACGAGCCCAAGGAAGGATACGAAGATCTAAGCTAGTGGTGAAAGGTCCCAAATCCACTACATACTCCTTAACTAAGGAGTCTACAGAGATCTTGGCTCCAGAAGCCATCTCAACATCCTAACTAAGACCCTACCTAACTACCACCAGCCTGCATCACTCTACTAAAGATGGTGCAATGAAAGAATCAGAAGAACCAGAATAAAACAATACAGAGGTAGGAATACCACCAATGCTACTGTGGTCTCAATGACTGTGCTTTGGTCTGCCTAGGTTCTCAACCACTACATAAATCCTATGGCTATGTCCCATGTCACCAACAGTCGGCTCAAAATCTATCTTACCCTTGTTGTTAGGGTTTTGTGGGAAATCTCTCCAAAAGTGTCTAGTAACTCCACAACCAAAACATCCTCCTGATCCTCCCCAATGAGTAGCACCTCTAATAGGTGCCCTAAAATCCGTGGTGTGGACCCTAATGATCTAGCCGAGTTCTCACTGAGGTCTTTCTAGTGAACTCCCACCGACTAAGCTCTAAGTCCACCCTGTGTCTGATGTGACCCTTAGGAGGAGGCCCCATACTCAAACCTCTCTGTGCATCATCTCTTTGTGGATGTCTATGTGTGGGTGGGACTATTATTCTACTATTGTGTGGCCTAAAGGATGACTATGTTGTACCTTGGCCACCACGAAGAAGGGGTACTGACCCCCTTGACCTATCATCTTACATCTGTCTGTATGCGGTCCGGACTCGGTCTCTATCCTGCTGGGTCTTCCCTCGAGTCTCCTCTCGTAATATAGACCTTCTCGACGGCCTCTACTAATGTCTATGGGTAGTGAATCCATATTGCACCTCCAATATCTAAATTTAGGCCTTGGATTAACCTATGAATCTGCACCTGCTCATCCTACATATACTCTACATACTACGAGTAGATCCAAATCTACTCTCATACTTTCTTCTACGAAAGAAAGAGATGCTTATCGAGGTCATGGAACTCGTTGATCCTCTACTATATGAACCTCTGTGACAAATACCTACTACTAAATCACTCCTCAAAAATTCCCGTGTCATTTTCTCCGAATCTACATGGAGCTTCTGTCTCCTCTGTCCTCCACCATACTCCTGCTCCATCCCTCAGTAGATGGATCGTAACACGAGCTTTCGTGTTGCTAGAACAAGGAAAAATCTTGAAGAAACTACTCAAGCTCACTAGCCAAGCCTCTGCCTGAAATCCACCCATGTCACTTGAGTAATGTGATGGCCAAAGCTTCAGGATCTCCCTGATGTGATCCAGTTGTTGTGGTTTGCGGCCTCTAGGTCTCTCTACACGCTCATCCCTAAGCCTAGGGCTCTAAGACCTCTCTCTATGCTCTGGAACTTTGTCACCCTGTCTCCTAGGTGGTGAATCTACTCTGGATGACTCCGTATGGGAGTTCTCTCCTCTATGCTCCTCGTTGGGTCGAGGAGATACCTGACCCTTGATAGAAGGGGCTCTGTCATGACTAGCTGCATGTCCTCCTCCTAATCCTCCGCGTAGAGTGACATTAACATCCTAAAGGGTCTATAGAATATGAGGTAGGATAGCTACTACACCCTGATCTGGTGGTGGTGGTGGTGGTGGTGAGTCTGAGTCTCTATGAAGGTTCCTCTTGCTCCATCTGAGCCTCTTGCACAAACCAAAGCAAGAGTTATTTTATTTTGCTAAGTTTTACACAACTTCCATGTTTACTAAAATATACAAATTCTAGCTAAGTTGTTTTCTAGGTTTAAAAGTGTGCTAGGTTTAAGTTTCATGTCTCAAGTTTTCTAGTGTGCCCAATGGTCCAAGCCTTTGAACCACTACTCTAATACCAAGTGTGATGCCCGGTTAAAACAACCCACTTGAGACCTAAGAAACAACCTAGGGTTAGTTAGAAAATTATGGAATATTTTTTTATTAGAAGTGTCTACAACCAAGTTGTAAGACAACAATTGACCCTATTAGGTTTTGAAAAAGTTCTAAATTACTAGAACATATTTTTCCTTCATTAACAAATATCAAGTTTGCATGGTTCAAATTTTAGGGTTAGAAGTTTCAGTTAGGTTTAGGGAGTAATTTTACCCCCATACCCACTCTCTAATAGGCTCAGAGTTCCAACTTGATTTTTCTCATACTTACCATATTCAAAATTTCCTCAATCATTTCCATTATATAGTAAATTTTCTTACCTTTCCTAAGTGATATAAAGAAGTCCTCCTAACTCCTTGTAGAAACTAAAGTTATGAGCATGCAGACTTTAGGGATCAAATTTTCCCCAAAGGGACACATGCAAGTAGGGGTGAAAGGAAAATTTTGGGATGGCGGGTCATGGGATGGCTTTTGGAATTTTTCCTTGCATGGGAGAAATTATCATTTGCACCCATGCCTCCGTGGATCCTCCAAGGACACGTGGTGGCCTCAGAGTCATCACTAGGGAAAACAAGGGAAGGGCGGAGCGGCGGAAGAATTTTGGGCATTTTGCCCAAGAGGGAGAGAAGTCAAAACAATGCCCATGTGCTTGTGGGTCCGCTAGGGACACATGGTGCTCAATAGGCCATTGTATGGGGAAAAGGAGAGGAAAAGGTGAGGCAGCAAGATTATTGGTGAATTTCGCTGAAGGGGAGATAAGGGGAAAGTTAGGCGTGCGGGTCCGCATCCGTGGGAGGATTTCAAAAGGTAGGGGCGGGTGTGCGGGGCCATGGGGAAATTTTCAAAAATTTCCAAAGAGAAAATTTAAAAATAAAACATGTTCCTCCACCCCTACCCCCTCAGCCCCCCCATAGCATCGAAAGTTGCCATGTAACACCTATGATAGGCCACGCGAGCGGTGGGGAGAAATGGAATTTTTTCCAAAATTTTCAAAAAGGTCTAAGGGCAAAAGAAAATGCCGCACCTCCGCCACCGCTTGCCTCGTGAAGACATGTTATAGCCTCTATCTGGTTGCAGGGCGGTGGAGGAAATTTCACCAATTTTCCCAAACCAAAATTTTTCAAAAAAAAAATTCTAAGGATTTTTAATGGGAATTTTTCAGGCACGGGGCGCCAGGAAAATTTTCCCAAATTTTCTCTCCAAGGCATAAAAACTTCAAAGTGCCATAACATGAGCTAGAAATCTCAGTTTTGGGAAAAAAGGACTTTATGGAAATCTCTCGATGCCCTCTTTGCACAAGAAACATAAATTTTATATTTTGATAAAGTTTAAGGGGTAAATTTTGTAAAAAGGATCTGCAGGCTTTTAAAAATCCAACTGGTAATTTCCAACTTTCAAATTTGATTAAATTGTATCTCCTCCTTCACTCAACATGCCAAACAGACATGGAGGATTTCTCTAAGGAGGGTTTAAAGTGTTTTAGGAAAGTTAATTTTCCCAATTTATTCCAACTTGAATTTTGTCCAACAAATGATAGAAAACGGCTGAGGAAGGGATTGAGTTCGATTTTGCAATGGTTAAATTGTTTTCTTAAGTTTTCTTTGTCAATTTGAGTTCTTGATGGCTTAGCATGCTAAATTATGTCAATTCCAAGTTGATTATTAAGTGCAGGTCTGAAATGTACAATTTGATTGAATTTATTTGCCAGTATTAATCTTACAACAAAGATCTATTTCTTTTAAATCTGTATATTAATTTTTATCATTCAAGTGACATTTCATTTCTAAACTAACCCAATACATTTAGTTGTTTATAAAAATAATTTCAAAGCTAAATTACCAATTCTGATTTCCAATTTTAATATATTTCCAAGGATACAAAACAATATACTTCCTTCATACGTATTTCTTTCCTTTACAATTAAACAGAGATCCCAATCACAATTTGATAATTCAACTCAACACAACAATGCAAATGAGAGATGAACTTACAATTCTTTATTAACACCAAAGAGAATACATCTTTACATATTCCATTCCTTGAATGCAATTAACAGAGTTCTATTTCTTTCCAATAACAATACAGAATGTACATGTCTTTCACAATTCCAATATCTAACTTCATAATCAAATTACATACATCTTTCTTCACAAAATACATGTTACAATTTCATCCACAACAAGTGGGAAAGGATTACAAATAAATATGTTTTCACAAGGGACTGTCAAACTACATTTTTCCTTTGCTCCAGGACAACAACATGCACATTTTCTCTTTCTCCAAGTTGATCACAACAAAAGAGGGGGAAAGGCAATGCTCTCCACCCAACCAAGACATCCAATGAAAGGAGAATCCTTCCTTCATCATTGGCCCCCGAGCCCCAACCAAAATACAATAATAGATGTAATTCAACCCATGGCAACAACTGGCTTCCACAACACACAACATTCTTTCAAACATGCACATTTCAATATAAAACATAGTTCAACACAAAACAACAATTTACAACTGCAATAGAAAACATTCAAATCAAAACTCAGGCTTGATCATGCAAGCCAAAGGAGAAAGGTCTATGGGGAAGCTGCTTATTCCTCCCAATTGGGAATTAAGCATCCACCAAGAACAAACCACCAATAAATTTCATCACACATATCCTTATGCCCCCACAAATCCCTCCTTATGCCCCCACAAAGTAAGAAATGCAAGCTATTTATTTTCCATGGTGGATCCCAAACCCAAACTCCCTCCACAAAATCTTATGCCAATGAATTCCCTTATGCCCCCCCACATGGATTCCCCATAGCCTTCTCCTACACCTTCCCTAAGGCAGTCTACCCAACCAACCAACAAATAAATCAAAACATGCACCATTCACACAACACAACAAGAAAATGACAACATAAAAAGGAGAGTTAAATTCCTACCTCTCCATGGTTACTTTTGTTTCCAATAGCAAGCTTCAAATGCCAAGAACACAGTTCAAAACAGCAATGCCAAGTATGAAGTTATCTCCAAATTCCTCCACAATCCACAAGAGCTCCAAATAGCAAAAATGCACCCCCAAGGAAGAATGCAAAAAGGTTCAACAACCCAAAACAAGGAAAGAGTTTGAATTATATAGAAGAGGGAAGAAGAGAGGATGATGTGGATCCATGTAGGATGCCACATCACACATCCTCAAATTCAAACACAAAAGACAAAATCCATTCTCCCAAGCACAATAAAGAGGTGGGTGAAAATATGACAAGTTACTTGCACACTCCAAAAAGCCCACACCTCAAGGGACAACAATGTTTAAAGTGTAAGAGAGTGCAATTAAAAACATGCAACATGATTAATAAAATTCATTATAATAGTCACAAATCACTTCTCCAACTATAAGTATGGTTGGTAAATTAAATTTAGAGGCATGGGACAAGTTTTACTTATCCCACAAGCCTCCAAAAACAGCCCCCAAGGACAAATTCGAATTTTTCATGGAGGTGGAGTATTTCATACTCCAAAATAACTTACAAAAGCTCTTACACACATTTACACATCCCTTACATATTTAATACAACCAACCAACAACTCATATAATTACTTTTCCCATATCCCAATTTAATTTATTAAATTTTAACATATGATTCTCACATTAATCTACCATATTGTAATTAATTAAAAGAAGGGACACATTACTAATAAAATACATACAAAAATGAATAAAATTAACCACATTAATAAAATGCACAAACCCATGGTCACATATAAAGGAAATCCCCACATAGGAATCCCTAACAAAACAACACACAACACATTAAAACAAGTTGCCATGGTGACCTTGTCGAATTCACTTAGAATTCCATTTTGGTTGGTCTCCGATCCCCCGATGTTTTGTTGTGATATTTTTAACCTGCAAAATACAAATACCTCCTTCGGCCTCATGGCCATATTAGAACATCCAATATGATACAATTAAAATCACAAAATCATCTAAGTAAGTGAATCACAACAACATCAAAGTAACAACTACATCAATTACATTTTTAATCAACAACTATATCATCATCAAATAATATCCATTTTCTAGATCAACTCATAATATCTAAATCACATGTCTGAACAACATCCATAAAACATCCATGTCAAATAATATATCATCATCCACATATAAGGTGTCTCTAATGCCCATCATGCATCATAATCAAATCAAGATCAACAATAATCCATGATCAATGTCTAACAACATACTAAATCAAAACATAATAATGTCTATAATGTAATCACGGTATCAAAATAGGCATCCAAAAGGTGTCAAAGGGAAGTGGGCACTATAAAAAATCTTAACAAAGCCCATTTCACCCATAGTTTTCAAAAATTTTATTTAGTTTTATATTTATCGGGACAATTGTTACTTCCCTATAACTGATGGATAATTTTTATCGTATTCACTAAGTAAAACCTCCATATGGCTTAACATAGATGCAATATAATATTACTCTTAAGCTCGCTACAATTTTTCATATAGTCATCTCATGTTACTAATCTAGAGGAAATTTTGAAGTTAATATATTCCCTAAACATCCCTAAACCATGACCAAATAATAGAGCATCCCAAGATCTTTCCGACGATATATAGAACTCGAAAAATGGAGCTCATATGCAAACATTATCACAGTCAAAGATGGTTTAAAATGGGTCAAACTTGGTCAACTAGACAATTTGGACTTGACATGTGGCAAAAGTAAAAAAATGTGAAAAATGTTAAATGCATTATTTTTAATGTTAGTCTTTGTTACTCGTAATTGGACAAAGTGGGCCCGTTATTCCTAGTTGGGGCCCTTAGCTAGGATCGAACCACTTTTTATGAGGGCTTCATTTACGGCCTTTTCTTCATATTAACAATGTCACAAATGTAATTATATATGCATTATATTATTATTATACAATGATATATATATATATATATATATATATATATATATATGTTCTGGGAATTTTAATTATTCGGGGCATTGGAACGAGCCATGACCATTTCGACAATCTTTCCATACATCCTCATAACCGGACATTGGACACAAGTCGACCTGATTTACATGCAACTCGGTGGGGTGGTCAACTCCCACCGAACGAACTTATATCTCCACTTTTCTCACCCACATCTTTGTCTTAACTCCTCGTATGCCATGGAAATTATATATAGCTCCCTTAGATCAATATTGGCGTGCGGTTCAAACATAGCTGACCACATATACATGGCACCCCACAACTCGGAGAGACCATTTGACCTCTCAAACTAGGTACATACATGGTGGGTAAACAAACCTCACATCTCAACCCAACAGATTTGGAAGCCTAAACAATGTTTGTAACGAGCTCATCATGGTGAAGAAGACAATGCAAAGGTGTGGCATAGCCATAAGGAGATAGGGAATTTAAGCCAGTTTTAAACCCCAAATCTATTCTTTGCCCCCTCAATGTGGGATAAATCCCCATAGATTAGCGAAGCGGCTAAAAAGGAGGTCGAGGGGTCAAACTAAGACCAATGAGTTTCAAAACAAATCACTCGTTGATTGAGCTAGATATTCAACGATCTAAAAACCAAGATCACCGTTATATGAAAAAGCATTTTGGAGCTCTTTGAAAGGGGCATAATAGAGAAAGTTTCATAAAATATTATTTTAAGGCACTAAAACTCAACACTAGAGCTCAAAGTGAAGTAGTGATTTGTTCAAAATTCCGATACGCTCGTGATGGTATGATTTTTTGCTCATTTTGGACTTTTGTGATGTTTTCTTATGTTATGGAAATCACATGAAGAAAAATATCATAAGGGAAGAACCTTTGCAAGTGATTTAGGAAGGTGAAAGACAAGCATTAAGCTCTACCATCATCTTGTTGATGTGGTATCACAACACCCCTAATTATTACAACTCGAATGAGTGAAACTGTCAGTGCGATTGCATAACATGGAGCTTTTCCCAAAGTGTGGGACTTTACAATTGGGAAAGCTCTCTAGATGAAGGTTAGTTCCTATTCCTCTATTCTGATACACACACTCAAATTGTAGAGGATCTATCCTAAAATCTTTTCTAACTTTCCAAGGAGACATGGTTGAAAAGATAGAAAAAAATTAAACCTAATCTACATGAGGTGATGCACCAAAAGGAATGTTGAACACCTTCTTTGCATGGAGATGAAAACCAATAATTTTTGAAGGGGATTAATACACGCACAAGTCAACCAATTATTATGAATTCATTCACCATTAAACAAAAACCATTAAATATGTAACACCATTTAACATGTAAAGTTAACCAAAATTACAATGAGAGATCAAGAGAATGTAATGAACAAAGAGATGGTTGAACTTCATCCACAAACTTATATTATCACTCTACAAATTTGATATAGTACATTACAATGGCTAAGAGGAAATAATTTTCATTACAACTTTAATGGGAGGTTTAAACTTCACAAATTCACTTACAAATAAGAGAAGAAGGGAGGTGTAAAGAAAGATTATCCAACCTTTTGAAATGAGCCCCTCCTCTATGTTATATAGGAAGAATGAGAGAGAGGGAGAGAGAGGAATTCAAAATTCAGAACTTTGGGCATTTTGATTTTGGAGTTTTGTTCTTGTTCATCCACTATTCATGAAACCTCTCGAAACTATGAAACCCCAAAGTCTAAAATTCAGAATTTCTAGTTTCGGACTTCAAGTTTCAATTTTACGCATTGGGGCTTCAATGTTCGAAATGCCAAAACCCCAAAGTAAAAATTTGGACTTTGAGTTTTCGAGACCTTTGTATTTTCGAGGGCTCGGGTTTCGGGGTTTTCTAGTTTTAGGATTTCAAGTTTCAAGATTTGGGGTTTCGGGTTTTGGGATTTTGGGGTTTCAAGTTTTAGGATTTCGGGGTTTGGGTTTTGGGATTTCAGGGGTTTCACGATTTCCGGGGTTTGGGATTTAAGGGGTTTTGAGTTTTCGTGGATTTCGGCTTTAGGTTTCAGGGATTTTGGGGTTTCAAGTTTCGGGATTTCGGGGTTTTGGGGTTTTGGGTTTTGGGTTTCATACCTTTTTCTCCCATGTGGCACTGTGTTCAACATGAGTTTCCAAGACTTGAAACTCCAAAATTGACCTTCCTTTTATGCATTGAACTCCAAATTTCAGAGCTTTGCGCTCTGTATCCAGGTTTCACCATTTTTATTTGGGCCTACCTTCAAATGCCATCACCTCCGAAGTCTAAATTTCAGACTTTGGAGCTTCTTCATTTCTGAACACCTCTACAATGTGCTCGACCTGCCTAACCTATTCAGACAATCCCAAAGTGTGATCTCCCCTAGCTGAATCGATCCCTCATTTTATTTATATGGGGTCATGTTTGTAAATTTCTCCTAAGTTGAAAAATTGGATAACATGTGATTCAAAGGTCTAAAAATATGGTATTGTAGGTTTGATCTATTTCTTATTAATTATAAGGGTTAATGTACTTGCAATTCAAACAATTTTAATGGATCGGTTCTAAACAAACTCAAGGACATAGAATTATGAACTCCATAAACAACCCTTGTGTTGTTATTTTTGCATTTTCCTTTCAAGGTACTTGATTATTTTCAATAATTAAATTCATAATTTGAATATGGATGTAATAATTAATCAATAATAGACAATTTTGGGAAAAACAGTGAAATCGGGTAAATTGTAATATGAATTTTGAAAGGCTTTGATCAAATAGTGAATTAATGGGAATTAAAATTTAGTTTTGAATTAGTCATTAATCATATTCTAATCATTTTTGATGTTTAATCAAAATCGATAAATTTTATGAATTTAAATTTACATATTCACAATTTTTTCAGTGATTTAGTTTTGACTATAGCTAGTTTGACATGTATGGTCTAAACAATATAAATAGTCATATTTGAGTGTTGAAAATTCCATCCAGGGACTCTACACACGAGCTATTTTTGACATGTAGTTGTCTTCTAACACTGATCTATTTGGGTGGAATTGAATTTTTGAAGTGATTGGACGTATCACAATGTATTCGTAACAGTTGGAAAATTTATTTCTATTGTTTAATGGGTGTTATTATCATTGGTAAGAACAACAAAGGAATATCTATCAATTATTTGTGATGGATTGGATATGGAGATTTTATAGTTCACAAGAAGAGCTTCGATTGTTGACCCCATCGTAGAGTATAAATTGGACACTTTCTTACTATTGTTGAATGGGTGTTTTTATCTGATCAATCAATTTTTGTAACTAGCTACTCAACAATTTGCATTAATTTAATATTTCTGGATCCTATATGTGATTATGAAATGCAGAATGAGTTAGCAATATTTGTGGGTGGAAAATAACTTTTTGTGGACAAAACACTTTCCCAATTAAAAGGAGTGATCCCTATGTTCCCAATTAAAGTGAATATGTTCCCTAAACCTCCTAAACCATGACCGAAGGATAGAGAATCCTGAGAGATTTCTGACTATATCAAGCACTCAAAAAATGGAGCTTGTATGCAAAAGTTATCGCATGTAAAAGATGGTTTTAAAATGGGTCAAACTTGGTCAAATAGCCAATCTAGACTTGACATGTGGTAGAAGTAAAAATGGGAAAAATGTAAAACATTTTTGTTTTAAACGCTAGTCTTCATCACTCATAATCATACGGGTGGGCCCCAATTATTTTTATTTCTCTAACAAACTAGCTAGGGATCCTTATCCAAGATCGACACACTTTTATGAGGGGCTCCATTGTCACCTTTTCTTCATATTAGCACTATCACAAATTTCATTATATATGCCTTATATTGTTATTATATAATGAATATAGGAATAAATATTTGTTGCGGTGCGATCGTTATTAATTATGTAGGGCATTAGAAGGATCGAGTAAGGGGTAGCTTGACAAGATGGCCATATATTCTCCCCAACCTATATGTGATTGACATTAGACACATCCCTATGTTGCCACTCCTGAGACCTTGGTCAAATAGATTTTACATGGTAGAAGTAAAAAATGGGAAAATGTAAAACCTTTTTGTTTTAAACTTGGTGGTGTGGTCAACTCCCTGCTACTTTTTGGCTACGACCTTATCTCTCCACATTTCTCACCCGCATCTTGGTCTTATCTCCTCATATGGTGTGGAGAGTCTATATAATAGCTCATATATTTTTGTAGATCAATATTGGCGTGGGGTAGCTCAAAGATGGCCATATATTCATCCTACCACATTAGACACAACTGACCTTTCGATTTACATGCTCGGTGAGACCGTTTGGCCACTCCCCAACATGCACTAGTGCCACATACATGACACTAAACAACTCGGTGAGACCATTTGGCCACCCTCGACTAGGTACACAAACCTCATAGCTCGACCTAACTAATTTGGCGGTCCAAACATAGTGCATAGCCACCTCATCATGGAAAACAAAAAAATGTAGATGCATGGCCACAACCACGATGAGATAGGGCGATTAAGACCATTTTAAACCCCAAATGCATTCTTCGCCCACTTGATGTGGGATAAACCACCACATAGATTAATGAACTAGATAAAAGGACGTTGAGGTGGTCAACCATGGACCATGGGTTTCAAAATAAATATCTCACTGATTGAGCTAAATAGCTTGGTGAGTTGTAAAAAAGCTCACTGGCTATATGAACAAATCTTTTTAGAGGTATGAGAAAGGGGCATAATTGAGTAAGTTTCAAAAATCATTATTTTTGATGCACTAAATGTCAAAAAAAGAGCTTAGAGTGAACTAGTTATTTGTTCACAATTTTGACACACTCATGACAATATAATATTTTTCTCATTTTAGAGTTAATGTGATGTTATTTTATGCTATGGAAGTCACATGAAGACAAAGATCCTAAGGGAAGAACCTCTACAAGTGATTCAGGAAGGTGAAAGACAAGAAATGAGCTCCACCAAGATTTTTGAAGGTATGAAAATATAGTATTGTGGGTTTTGATCTATTTCTTGTTAATTGTAAGGGTTTATGTACTTACAATTCAAACAATTTTAATGGATCAATTCTAAACAAACTTGAGGACGTAGGAATTCTGAACCCTATAAACAATCCCTGCTTTTATTATTTCTACATTTTCCTTTTAGTACCTAATTATTTGTAATAATTAAATTCATAATTTCAATATGGATGCAATAATTAATCGGTAATAGACAATTTCGGAAAATAGTGAAATCGGGTAAATTATAATCTAAATTTTGAAAGGCTTTGATCAAATAGTGAATTAAAGGGAATTAAAATTTAGTTTTGAATCAATCATAAATCACATTAAAATTAGATTCTGATCAAATTTGGTTTAATTAAAATCCACAAAATTGATGAATTTAAAAGATCCTAGAAAATAGTTAAAAAAGTGAAATTATTACTTACATTTTGGATCAGTTACTCAATACTTATTTCATCATGTCCCACACTTTTCTATATATCAATAGGAATGTTAATGATGGGATACTACGCCCTTAATCATATATCTTATATTGGATGTATATAGCTGACTTATGGCTATCATAACTTCTTATCATTATGTATCTCTTTCATATATGTTATATTTTCATTAGTGGGTTGGCCTTGGTGTTGGCCATAGCATAGGAATAGTATATATAGAGGTTAGTAGGTA
This sequence comes from Taxus wallichiana var. yunnanensis, assembly GCA_018340775.1. Lineage (NCBI taxonomy): Eukaryota > Viridiplantae > Streptophyta > Pinopsida > Cupressales > Taxaceae > Taxus > Taxus wallichiana. The sequence goes on along the minus strand of CM031237.1, from coordinate 95,107,657 downwards.
GTAGTTTATCATCATTGGAGCATTTGAGTATTATTGTATGGTTTGGAGGTTGCCCCTTGAAGTGGTGAAGCTATTCTAATTGCATATTGAGATAATTATTCTAGAATATTGTGTTATTTGGTGTTATATTTCTGCTCATGATCTGAATTATACAAGTAATTTCATTACAAGTGGTATCAGAGCTTGAACTCGGCCAACACTGCGTCAAACCCTAATTTTGAAGGTTCGTCCATATCTCAACATCGATAACTATTTTTTCTCGCAAATGTTTCGTGGTGGGTGAAACAGTCAAGTAATTTTCCCTCAAAAGTTTAATAATTTTTCACTTGTTTACAAAATTTATAGTGGTTTTATGTTTTTTCATAATTCGGCTACATAGGGTGCAATTTGTGGAATTTTTCAAAGTTATTTACATTTCTAGAAATAAGATTAAAAATTAGTTTGAGTTCGTTCTTTGAGTTTTATAAAATTTGGCCAAATTCCTATTGAAATCCAAAACCCTAAATTTCAACCTTGATCCTTAAATCTTACCATTTTGGGGCATCATGGTTGGGCCTTCGACAAGAGGAAAAAAGAATCCCATCACTCTGGGTAAAACCCCTGATAAGGATGAGATAATAGTTGAGGAGTTAGAGTTAGAAGGGGTATCTACAGAGTCCTTAGGGTTAGGGTTTACTTCAACTGACCATAAGGTTAGCTATCTTGAGTTAGAGTTGTGAAACCTCGAAGGTAGAGTGGCCAGCAAAGAAGATGTAGAAAAGATTGGACAACGATTGGAGGATTTCATTCAAAATTTAGCTACAATATCATGGGTCATCATATCATTCCTAATGAGCCACAACTCAATCATACTCATATTAACCATGGTGGATCTTTAGGTCAAAGTAATAAACAAACTAGCCAGGGTGGATCTGCAAACATGACCAATCCAAATACAAACACTCTACAAGCCCATAACATGCTTCCAAAAGTGGAAATGTGTAAGTTTGATGGAAAGGATCCACTCAATTGGATTAACCAGATGGAGAATTTCTTTTATCTTCATCAGATTCCATTGGGACAAAAGGTTACCATGGCATCGTTGTATCTTGAACCTGACCAATTCATTTGGTATCGATGGTTATGTGCTCAAAGGAAAAAGAGTGGCCTCAATGTTACATGGATAATATTCACCGAAGATTTGCAATTGCACTATAGTTCTAGTGTGTCAGATAATTATTTCAGCCAATTAGCAAAGCTCAGACAAATAGGAATAGTCAAAGATTACATCCATCAATTCCAAAACCTTTCCTTATGGGTGGAAAATATTCCTAAAGATAATTTGAATGACTTATTTCTTGGGGGTCTTAAAGAAAAAATTGAGATTGAGGTGCGTATGTTTAATCCTCATAAGGTTTCAGACTCTATGATCATGGCACGTAGGGTAGAGGAAAAATTTCTTTCAAGTAGGAAACAAACTATCAGTAATATCAGAGATCATAGCACCCTTCCACCATCATTCCCTCGGCCAGTGAGACTAACACCTCAAAAAATTGAAGAAAAGAGAGCCAAAGGGTTATGTTTTAATTGTGACAACAAATTTGGACCAGGACATAAGTGTGTGGAAAATAAGTTGTTCTACATTGAGGGACCTATTGAAGAAGAAGAAAATGAAGAAGACGAAGAGGTAGAGCCAGAGGAGGAATTAGGAGATCCCCAACCAACAATATCATGCCATGCAATTTCTGGTATTAGCACTCCCCAAACTCTCAAAGTAGTTGGATTCTTAAAAAATAGAGGGTAACAGTGTTGATTGATTCGGGAAGTACTCACAATTTCATCAATCATAAGTTAGTGGTATGCTTGAACTGCTTTGTTTATCTAGCTCTAGAATGTCAAGTCATGATCGCTGATGGGAAAACTGTTAGTTGTTTAGGAAAATGCCATAACATTAATCTCGCCATGGGAGATTACTTACTAACTAGTAATATGTATGCCATTTCCATGGGAGGAGTAGACATTGTGTTAGGAGTTCAGTGGCTTACCACCTTGGGAACCATTGAAATGAATTTCCAAGAGTTGTTCATGCAATTTTAGTCAGAAGGGAGGAATTTTAAACTAAAAGGACTAAGAGAAAAGTCCCCATAGATGGTAAGTTCTCATCAGATGCAAAAATTGCTTAGAAAGGGTGTAAAAGGGTTTGTAGCAAAACTATTTTCATTGGAAGCACATCATTCCAATACATTTATACCCGTAGATATGCAAGTAGTTATAGATGAGCACTCAAGGGTTTTTGGAGAAATGCCCAAGGGTTTGCCTCCGAAAAGAGACCATGACCATGCCATCCAGCTAGTACCAGGGAGTCAACCACCCAACATCAAACCTTATAGGTACCCCTATATGCAAAAGAGTGAGATTGAGAAGATAGTTCAAGAGATGTTAGAAGCAAGAATTATTCATCATAGTCAAAGTGCTTACTCTTCTCCTATAGTGATGGTACGGAAAAAGATGACAATTGGCGCATGTGTCCAGATTATAGGGAACTCAATAAGTACATAGTTAAAGATAAGTTTCCTATTCCTATAATTGATGATTTTCTAGATGAGTTACATGGTGTTGTTTACTTTACAAAACTTGATCTTCATTCTGATATCATCATATTAGAATCAAGGATGAAGATATTCATAAAATAGCCTTCAGGACACATGAAGGACACTATGAGTTCTTGGTAATGCCTTTTGGACTAACAAATGCACCCTCTACATTTCAAATCTTGATGAATTCCATCTTTAAGCCATTTCTTGAAAGTTTGTTTTAGTGTTCTTTGATGATATATTAATCTATAGTAAAACATGGGAGGAACACTGCATCATGTAAATAAGGTGTTGGAAACTCTTGAACAACATCAACTTTATGCAAAGCCTTCTAAGTGTTCTTTTGGTGTCAAGGAGGTTGAATATTTGGGTCATATTGTCTCTTATGAAGGTGTTAAAGTGGATCCTAACAAGATAAAAGCCATGCTTGAATGGAAGGTTCCCAAAACCCTAAAAAATATCTAAGGATTTTTGGGCTTATAGGTTATTATCGTAGATTTGTAAGGAATTATGGCAGCATCACAGCACCACTCATAGCTTTATTGAAGAAGGACTCTTTCCATTAGAATGAGCAAGCTACTATGGCCTTTGAGAAGTTGAAGGAGGCCATGTGCACCACTCTAGTTCTAGCCACCCCAGATTTTTCAAAAACATTCATTGTTGAATGTGATGCTTCAAGGTATGGTATGGGGGTAGTACTCATGCAAGAAGGGCAACCCATTTCCTTTGAGAGCCACCAATTCAAAGGTAAGAATATCTCTAAACCAGTTTATGAGAAAGAAATGTTAGCAATACTTCATGCAGTGAAACAATGGAGACCATATCTAATGGGACAACATTTCAAAGTAAAGACAGATCATGATAGTTTGAAATAATTCTTAGAGCAATGTTTATCATCAGAAGAACAACATAAATGGGTCTCAAAAATGTTGGGGTATGATTTTGAGATAATATACAAGAAAGGGAAAGAGAATGTAGTTGTTGATGCTTTATCTCGGAAGGATGAATCTACCTGAGGATTGTTGTGTGCCATATCTGATATTATAGGAGGATTAGATAGAGGATGCAAGGTCTGAATGGAAAAATGACCCAGGTACAAAAAATCTCATTCAGAATCTCCAACAAGATCCAAACATGTTAGAAAAATTTTTATGGAAAGGAGATGTTTTATGGTATAAAGATAGATTATATCTATGTAAGAATTCAATCCTTAAAAATAGGGTTCTATCTGAGCTCCATGCTTCTCTAGTAGGGGGTCATTCTGGCTTCTTAAAGACTTATCATCGAATCAAGCATGATTTTTTCTAGGAAGGGCTAAAAGAGATGTCCAAAAGTTTGTGGTAGAATGCATGGTTTGTCAAAGAAAATAAGGGTGAAACAATTAAGTCCCTAGGTCTTTTACAACCTCTATCTATTCCTAGCTAGAGGTGGGAAGAGGTGTCTATGGACTTCATCACAGGATTGCCTAAATCAGAAGGTAAAAATGTAATCATGGTGGTGGTGGATAGACTCACCAAATATGCCCATTTTTGTGCTTTATCACATCCATTTGTTGCAAGTACAGTAGCAACGGCCTTTAGGGATACAATTCAGAAGCTACATGGGACACCAAAGATTATAGTAAGTGATCAGACCCTATCTTTACTAGTAATTTTTGGACTGACTTGTTCTCATGCTTGGGCACACAACTAGCTCGTAATTCTCTTATCATCCCTAGTCGATGGGCAAAACATACATGGTAAAAAGTGCTTGGAGGGATATATTCATTGTTTTACATCAGATAAGCAAGCGAGATGGGTCCAATGGTTACCATTGGCAGAATGGTGGTATAACACCTCCTTTCATACTTCATCTAAAATGTCTCCTTTCTTGGCATTATATGGGTACCATCCACCATCTATCACTTCATCTTTGAGAGTCCAGCCAAAGGTTCGAGTAGTTGAAGAACATATTCAACACCAACAAGAGGTGCTTTCTAGTCTCAGGGAGAATTTGGCCATGTCACAAAACCACATGAAGTAGCAAGCAGACCAACATCACAGTGAAAGACATTTTGAAGTCGGTGATTGGGTTTTTGTGCGTTTACAACCATATAAGCAAATGTCCTTAAAACAACACAAAAAGGATAACAAGCTTTCACCTAAGTATTATGGTCCTTATCAAGTGTTACAGAAGATTGGCAATGTAGCATACAAACTGGAACTTCCTCTGGCTACTCAAATTCATCCAGTCTTCCATGTATCTTGCCTAAAGAAGGTAATTGGATAGACAATATCAACCCAGAAAGTGTTACCCAGCTTGATGAAGAGGGAAGAATCATCTTGGAACCAAAATGCATCCTTCAGACACGCACTAAGTGGTTGAGGACAAGGGTCATCACTAAGTATTTGATCAAGTGGAAAAATCTAGACAATGAAGACGCAACTTGGGAGGATGCAAATTTCTTGCAGCAACATCCAGATCTTCTCAACATTGGGGACAATGTTGCTTCAAAGGGGAGGGGCATGCTACGCCCTTAATCATATATCTTATATTGGATGTATATAGTCGACTTGTGGCTATCATAACTTCTTATCATTATGTATCTCTTTCATATATGTTATATTTTCATTAGTGGGTCGGCCTTGGTGTTGGCCATAGCATAGGAATAGTATATATAGAGGTTAGTAGGTAGTAGTTTATCATCATTGGAGAATTTGAGTATTATTGTATGGTTTGGAGGTTGCCCCCTCGAAGTGGCAGAAGCTATTCTAATTTCATATTGAGATCATTATTCGGAATATTGTGTTATTTGGTGTTATATTTCTACTCATGACCTAAATTATACAAGTAATTTCATTACATGGGAATCCCTAATCACTATCTTATTAGCTAAAAAGAAACCCTACATCAAAGCATCAAGGATAGATGAATTTTTTTAGATGTTGTTGTTGCAAATGCTCTAGTAGACATGTATGCACAATGTCAAACCTTACACAAGGAATTGAACCATTTTACTAATCGATGACATCATGTTCTTAAAAAATAATGAAGGATTTCCATTAGAGAAATAAATAAATAGGGGATTCCATAATGGTTTGTTTTAGACGTGACCTCAATCTTAGCTGATTTAGTTTTGTTTAAATTTTCCTTTTCTATTAGGACAACATTCTTAGCTACAAATTGACCAAATCCGCAGAGGAATGCATCACTTAAAACATGCTTCATAAAATTGGGCTTGAAATTCGTTTAATAGATTCTATTATTAGGCTTTTCATAGATGGTCATGAATTTATAAGTGTTAGTTTTTTCCATGTGGCATTTGCCCACATTTCGTGACTTCAAAGTGGCATTTTTAAATTTTTAAGATAACACCATTGTAATTTTTAGTCAAACTTCCTATTATGGAAGTGTGGATGGTTTGTTGAATGTCTTAATTTTCACACTAAGGTTTTATATATTAAAAATATTTGAGAATTAGTTGTTTATTGCTCCATGTTGTTCATAACATATCGAAGTCTCATAAGACCCTGATTATTAGATTCAAGTGCCTAAAATAAAATCTTGTAACATTTAATTGTATCAACCCTGCTAACAAAAACTAAGCATCTGAGAATCGACCTAGGATCCATTCATCTACTGCATCATTCCTAAAACACTCATATGAACAATTTATGGAGGGGATCAATTGTCACTTGTTTACTTCTAATTAATTGAGTTTAAAACTGAAAAGTGTGGGTGCAAAGTGTGACAAGAAGTTAGCATTGCGGTAGATTTTCCCTATATATTTTTGTCTTTTAAAGGGTGATTTACATTCATGTAAATAATGTAAGTGAAATTGAGATGATAAATTACAGCACAATATGCAAACATTGTTTGGGTGGGAACAATATGAATCATGAAATAGATGTACATTTTCTTGAATGTTTTATCTCCAACTTTTCATTCATGTCTTTGTCTTATGTAACAATTTAAATGCCATAAAATCTAAAAATTTGACAGGATAAGAAACAAAACAAAATAATAGCAAAACCCATTTTCCCCATGTTTTTAAAAAATATTATATTATTTTTTTAGTGTTTGTGTTAGTTGTTAGTGCCCTATAACTGACATACAAGTTTATTGCATTGAATAAGAGAGCCCTCCATATGGCTTGACATAGACATTGTACAATGTTATTCTTAAGCGTGCTACTATTTTTGTTTTATTCGGCTCATGTGGCTCAATATTTCTCATGTGACTCAATACTTATTTCATCATGCCCCACACTTGTTCCATAGATCAATATGAATGTTGATGAGGGGAAACCCTAATCACTATCTTATTATCTAAAAAGAAAACCTAAATGCAAATGTGCATGAAATTGACGACATAAGAAACCCAAAATGATTCTTTTAACTTTGTTACCTATTATAATTTTCTCTTTTATATTTCATCCACTTGAAGTGAAAATTACATTCACCTAAATAATGAAAGTGATATTGAGATGATACATTGAAAAAAATATAACAAATATTATTTTGGTGGGAACAATCTGAGTTGTGGAATAGGTGTGGGACATGCAAGAATTTAATTCCCATATTTTTTATTTCCAACTTTCCATTCATGTTTTTCAGCTTATCTAACATATTAAATGTCATTTAATAAATTTTATTAACACTTTAAAAGATAAAACAAAATAATATCAAAGCCCCATTTTCCATTTTTTATTTCAAAATATTCCATTGCATTCAATTGTTTAAATTTGGTTTATTGTAACATACAACTTATGAATGAGTTAATGAAACTGACTAAGTGACCCCTCCATATGGCTTAAAATTAATGCAATACACCGCTATTCATAAGGTCGATATTGTTTTCTACTTTGTTGACTCATGATACTCAATACTTCTTTCATCATGTCCCACACCTATTCCACGACTCAATAGGAATGTTTATAAGGGGGAACCTTAATTGCATTCTTAAAAGCTAAAGAGAAACCATAATCATAAATGAGCATGAAATTGACAACATAATGAACCCTCAATGCAAAATTGTAATTTTTAACATATGTTGACTTCAAGATTAAACCAAAAATTCAAGTTTTGATTTCAAATATTCATTGACAATACCTTGCTTTCTAAGATATCTCCATACAATGTTGCCAACATTCCCTACACTCCATATCCCCTTTCTCTTTCGAACAATTGAAAAAAATACACATGTTATATATGTGCCTCTATCGTAAGAAAGATGGCTTCCATAAAATGGTTCCACCCAATAATATCCTCCTCCCCGATTGCTTCTCCTCCCTCTAACCCCCTCTTCTACACCCATTTTCCTCCTTTTATATTTTTCTCCCATCTAAATAAACCCCTTTTTAGACTATCCCTTCGGCGTTAACATCACACACTTCACGTGTGATTGCTAGTCACTACTATCAATTTTCTTTTTTTCCAATTGGTACACTTGGAATCCAATGCAAACCTTGTGTGAAAAGACCTAAAATGTAGAAGTTAAATATGTTTGTGTGTGTGTGATCTCGCTATGTAATTGGAATGGATATATTTCATTTGTAAATTAATATAATGTGTTTGTTAAAATGGGTTTTGATATAAATAGGGAACAAAAAATGTTAGTGACACATTATGTAATATTCACAAATAAGAATGAGCATTCGGTGGATGTTTTGTTGTTACACTTGAAATATGAAAAGGGATCAAAACCACTTTGAGATGATGTGATCTTGAAGAAATAAGTATGCACAATATATATAGTAAGAAAGCATTTTCCTATAACACCCGCAATACCTTTGCAAGATGATTACATAGTATAAACCGTATGAAAATATAAAGATTGTTGTGTTTTTTTTTATGAAATATTGTCATGTATTGAGAAAGTATATGCATATGTATTGGGCAACTAGATTTTACATATTCAACATGGAAATGAGGGGCAATCTTTCTCACAAAGTAATTGTTGGCATAACTTATACGCTTTTGTTTCTTTGTTAAATTTATTCTCTTTGGAGAGAGTTGATGTGCACAAATGTAGATACAATAGATTTTACATAAACACTTTAACACAAAAAATAAAATTGTGATGTGGTTCTACATATCTACATATACATGGAGATAAGTATATTGAACACAAACACAATTTTTCCTATTCTAACTCTTTATTTATATTTATTTCAAATAAAAATGCAATGTTCATATCATAGTTTCCAATACATAAAATCAATCTATCTAACTAATCTCTTTTGCTCCTTATCTTGTCACATACAGAACTCTCTTCCACTCTCCATACATTTGCAAAAATACTTATACTCACTCTACTCCATAACACACACTCCCACATCCTATACAAATCTCTTACATGCCATTTGTATATGTTGTCTCTTTGAAAAACAATTGTGTATGTTATACATGTATAGTGTATAAGAAATGTCGGCAATCCATCCCCTAAATACCAATTCCTTTTATTCCTAACTTTTTCCAGCTCATGGCATATTGCATTTCAATATTCAACCAATGGTCAACGTATTTGTAATAGATTAATAAAGAAACATTCCAGCATCATCGCCAAATATAACAAATTATCCTTGGAATTGTCCTTCTCGGGTTGACTGTAATTATTAACTGGGGTTTTAAAATAAAATTATTACGTCTATGTTGTTACAAACTCTCAAAAGCTATAAATTGGAGCAAATAGTATTCATGAGATCCTCTTCATGTTACAGAAAGATTCGTAATGTCTCATACCCACGGGTGGAAGTTGTACGTGATAGTATTGAGAAGAGTAAGTTTTATTTGCTTAAGATCTAATTGATCCTCACACAAATGTGAATTGAGAATAATCAATGGATAATTGGAAAATTAAAATTTGTGAACTTCAAATACTTGGAAAAGGGTACTCGAAAAGTTTATTAGTGACTTGGAAAATTGATTCTAATGAAACTTATGCCTAATTTTGTTCTAAAGCAGGCCACTATGCACAGGGAGGGAGGATCTTGACCAAGTTAGTTCTAATAGCTAACTCTCTTAAAGACTTATGACTAAAGGAATGAAACTATGTAAATAAGGTTTATGCATGTGCTTTTACATGTAACATTCCATATTCTTATCTTAGCCAAAGGAGTTGAGTCTTCATGGTTAAAGTACTTATAATAGTAATATCAAGTATAGGAACTTGAGTTGAAAGTGTGATATCACATCTAAAAGGAGTGGGATTGTAGGAAGAGTAAGATCATTATGAGATATAATTACACTTTTATTAGTGCACACTAATGAATGGTTTGTGGTGTGTTGACCTTCTATAAGACAAGAATACTATTACATTTACAAGGTAAACAAGAATCATATATGGTAAAAGGAATTAGGCTATATAGTTCGATACAAATGTGTGTTTGTGGATTTATCTTCATACCAGAAGTGTCCATTGGAAAATGTGAATTGTTATATAGAGGTTTGTTAACACAGTCTTTTAACTCTCTTTTTTAATGAAGGAAAGTTGGTTTCAAGGATGAATGGATCTTGACATTTTGATCTTTAAGGTCATAGGATAGAGAATAAAGAATTATAAATCAAGAATTGTGTAAAGAGCATTATTACAAGACGATAAGGATATTAGTGAAAAGATTCAAGAATCATATGTTACTTAATATTTTGTATAAAGGAATTTTGCATGACAGTGAATTTAATGAGACATTAGAGGATTCAATTGGTTGAAAACATTAACCGAATGTATCTAATGACCTTATTTATCTCGGATATTGAACATGTCATCAAATTTTGGAGCTAGTAGTACATTTGGTTTGGATATGACCTATATTTAAAGTAAATAATCTATGGCTATGGTAGCTATAAGCTATAATTAGCTTTGTAACTCGAGGTAAAGTGTGAATATTCCTTAAAGTCTTATATTTAGGTTTTAGCTTGGCTTTGAAGCAAGATTATTTATAGGATGTGCTTTGGTTATAAAAGTGAATACTCTCATTGTAAGATGCAATGAATGAAGAAATGAATATAGTGAAAAGTGAAAAGTCGAGTTTCGAATGCTAGATATTATATTTGCAAGTTGTTCTCAAATTAATACAATAACCGAAATTTTGTGTTTTGCCTAACTCTCACGCATGTTTGTGGGGAGTCAACTTAAACAACGAAGGCCAGTTTTTTTTTAAATAACGCTGCGTGCAGTGGTATGGCACGTGGATATAAACTTGGAGGTCACATGTTCGATTTTACCTATCTCCTGTGCTTACGTACGTGAGGGATAGGGTCTTCCAATATTCTGTTGGGTGTTTTGTTTAAAACGGTATTCCCATACATAATTTAAATTATACTTGTTTCTAATTTTTTTGGTGTAGTTCATTGCATGTGTAGTTCCCTGTAATGTCCCAAGTGGAAGGAGGAAGCCCATTATTATAGAGGTGGCGCGGAAATGCAATGTTCTTCATAGCGAGTTTATATTAAGTCGGTGTTAAATATGAGCGGCATCCGATAAACGTGTTCGCCATTTCAACAGGAGATCCGCAATAAACATGTGAAATCTCAAATCGGTGTCTACAATTGGCATGCTTTAAGGCGTGTGGGCTCCATCGGAGTCAACCCCATCTTTCGATAAAAGATTCTCAATAAGTCATTGGAAAGCATGATATAAATATGACTAGTTCATAAATTGATATGCACAGAACTTAACTTTCTGATATATCTAATGGAGGACCATATGAGTTTATTGCAGAATGGAGATCAACTAGATAAGGCATGCCATGGTTTTTCAAAGCTGCATTGCAGACAACACTTGAGTATGTTCTCTCATTCTTACGGCTTCATAAATCCGGGAAGGAAACCGTTGAGCCTTTTTGGTACATCTCTGACTTGCAAACGATTTGGGTACCGGAAAATTGCCAAAGAAAAAACAAATGTGCAACGGAGAAAAATCTGTTTAAAATTCAGATTGTACATTAAAAGGAGGAGATTTGCATTTCGTTTGCCTCGAGTCAGAATATCTCCTCTTGTTATGATGGTGAGAAGAGCCAGAGATTGTTACAAAATGCTGTTAAAAACAATGAAGCAGAATCCTGCTATCGTCTTCGACTCACAATGGGGAATCCCAAGCCTTGTCATTTAAGATGAGATCTGTTCATGGGTGTATCCTGATGAAGAAGAATGTATCAAGTTGAAAAATAGTATTCAAGATCTGTGTCATTATATGTTGTTTGATTCAGATTCTCGTCTTATGCGGATACAAACAATTATCCATTGTTTTGTTTATTTCACATTATCGTCAATAATTTATGTAATAAACATTATAATATCTGCTTTTGTAATAAACATTATAATATTTTTAACGTTAAGGAAAACTGAGGAATATATTGCGAACTTTTATCACTGGATGGCAGGTTGTATTGTCTGGTTTCTTTTCCATGGTCTAGTCAATTGCATTAAAGTTATTTTATAAGAATTATTAAGTTTTCAAAGATGTCCCTTTTCATTGAATTTATTGGTTGGGAGCTATTTTCATAACCATGTGAACTAATTTACAATACTTAAAAATATATAACTAAATACAAATAAAAATGGCAATCTTATATATTTTTGTTTGAGGAAATAATCTATAATTCAAAGAAGAATATTATTAAAAGACCATAATGACAAATAACGTTACAATACATATAAATCAAGGACGGAATAGATGGTACTATGGTAGGATGGCTCATTAAAAATTATGATAAATTTAGAAAGTTTTTAAGAATATTAAATTAGTAGGTTTTCTTTACATTGAAGACATATTATACAACGATCCTTTAGCTCGTCACCCCAATTAATGGCGAGGCTTTCCTCCAAAGATGCAGACGATTAGATGATCCATTATCTTGCGATTTCACCCGCCATGGAAAAAATTCCTTACATGTTTCTACATTTCATTTTCTTCAATCACATGGTCTTTTGGGTGTTGTGTACTATTTAGATATGGAGGGTGGAGGGTTCCTATCTCCTTACGATAAGAGAGATCTAGATCATTTGGGATTTGTTGGATGTCTATGCCTTGTTATTTAGAAGATTGGGAAGAGTTGTAGATTGGGTGAGGATGTTCTTGAGCTATAGAATGCCACATCCAACATTTAATCGTGGGATTCATAGGCCACGTGTTTTGAAAAACCATTATTTACAATGACCTTATCAACCTTTCCTCCCACCAACCGGAGAACATACCTACCTACTTCGCAGAATGAAGTTAGTATTGATCCTTTTTCGTTATGAAATCAAATTGACATTGCACTAGAGGACCAATAAAATAAGATCCTCATTGCACAAGAGGACCAAGATAAGACATATTTCATTACCCCTTAGGGACCTTATGCTACTGAGTCATGTTCTTCGGACCAAAGAATGTAGGGACCACTTATCCACATGCCTAGACTTATATCTTCCATGATCTCACCCATAAATCCATAGAGGACTACGTTGATGATCTCTTAGGTAAATCTAAACACCGAAGGGATCATCTTCACTCGGCGTTATTCAATATTTCCTATGCCTTAACCTTGACCAAATGCATATTCGTTGTTCTCACTAGAAACCTTTTGGGGTTTATCGTACCCATCAAAGGCATTGAATTAAACCTGCTAAAATCAAACCCATCATCAAGATGCCTCATCCTTGCAATATCAAACAACTTCACAGCTCTAAGGTAGACTTTAATCACCCACTTCTTTATCTTTCAATTTTAAGATCGTTGTCATCCTTTTCATCATCTCCTCTGAAATAATGTCCATTTCAAGTGGGATGACAACTTTCAAAAGGCCTTCGAAGACATCAAACAATATCTCGTATCGCAACCCTTGCTCACACCTCTACATGAGGGGGAGCCATTTTATCTATACATATATACCACCGACCATGTCTTAGGTGCTATAATAGCACATTGAGATGAACATGGTAGAGAGCATACTGTCTATTACGTAAGCCACACTCTTCATCACTACGAAACCCATTACATCAAAGCTAAGAAGTTATGTTGTGCCTTGTACTTCGTGACTTCCAAGATTCATCACTATCTCTTTAATCATAAGACTTATGTCATCACAAGCTTTAATCCTCTAGAATCCATGCATTTAAATCATAATCACATTTCTTGCATCACCCATCAGGTCATGTTTATGACTGAATTTGACCTATAATTCATGTCACAAAAATCTATCAAGGGGAAATTCATCGCTGACCAACTCACACAATCTCCTTTTCCAACAATCAACTGCCAAGAGTGAGTTTTTGGGTGATCTCACGCCAAAAAGTGAATTTTATCGGGAGATCTCATGCTAAAGGAAAGTTTTTTTGTGATCTCATGCCAAAAGAAGAGTGTTGGGGAGAGAGGTATAGCGTTTCTCTCCTTCCACGACACCTTTAGAATAAGCACTACTGCAGATGGTATGTCCCTAATTTGTTTTGATTATTCTGATTGTAATTGAAATGTAAGCGATAGATTGAATTATGGCACAAGAAGCAAGTGCATGTTATGAAAAAAAATGATCTGAAAACAATTGTAAACTATGTTGGTATGAGAAAATGAATGCTATAGTTTCTACTTTGACTTTTGGCCCAAGTCTAACTCTAGCCAATATGTAATTGTGTCCATGTGTTGATTATGTACTTGTGATGTGTTGTAATTTAGATCTAAGTTGTTGTAGGGGTGATTTTCTCCTAATAGATGCCCCCCTTCATTTGGGGTACACAAGATGACTGTAGGAGAATGCGGTCCAAATGAGAGGACTTGATACTAATATGCATATTTGAAGTGGATAATTGTAGGGGGTAGGGGATGTGCATGGTAGAAACCAAGGAACATGTAAATAAAGTAGGCTAGTAACAAGATTTCGTAACAATGAGTTTACATGCAGTAGAAGACAATGTAACAATAAACTAGGAAGACAAGATAGACCGTGAAAAGTAGGTTTCAAAGGTGCCACTGAGTTAATTTTGTCTTCGAACAACTTGACAATAGAGTAGAAAAAGGAAAATGTGCCAAAATAGATTCATCTGAGAATTCCACTAACTCTAACCCTACCAATCTCATTCTCCAACTTATTAATAGGATGAGCCAACAACAATATGTTGCTACAGCTCAATTCTCTCCAATGCAAGCCAACATGGCTCAATTAGTCAATTTCCCTATAATGAGATCTTGGGGCACCAAGCCCCTCCTTTACCAAATGGGCCTAATGGGGTGCCCATCAACTAAACCCCTATCGAAACAAATTCTTAAGATTATTCCAACAAGAGCCTTTACCCCATTACATTGTCAGCATATATATTAGTGGTATTTCTCCTTTTATCTCTTAGGATGGGTCTACGATACCACGATTCATAGCAAGGACTTTTCTAACCTTTACAAGGATTGGATCATAACCAATTCATATGTTACCACCAAATTCCTAGTTAAAAATATCATTGGAAATGCTTTGGATTAGTACCATAAATTACCTCCAAATTCCATAGTTAAACTAGAGTCCCTAGTGACATCCCTAGTGAATGACTTCTAATATCATGATCTACCTGAAAACAATATCAATGCTTTCTTCAATTGCCAACAATCTCAAAATGAATCAGCACAAGCATTCATCAAGTGTTGGAAGACACTATCTATGCGAGTAGAACATAAAATGGCTAATGATAGCCTCTTCCAACTATTCTTACTTGCCTTCAATAAAAGGTGAGGTCCTTTTCTCCCACTTCCCTAAAAGAAGCCTTTAAACAAGCCAAAAGGAAATATTGTCTCATGAGGGAATTCAAGAAAGATCCTCCTAAGAGTCAAAATATAAAGGAAGTTTTAATCCTCCAATGTTGTAAGGAGAACAACATGACAAGTCCGATAGAGTCTCCGATAATCTTCCTCTTGTTGTTTCTTCAAATAAGATTGTTTTTAACATTGATCAACAACCTAATAACAAATAAATTCAGCTGAACTAACATTAACCATTGAGTAAGGAAGATTTGAAATGTTAGTAACGTAACCCGCTTTACCACGATCTTGGATCCTTCTCAACCTATTCCTCATTTTCATGATGAAAGTAAGTTTTTTTAGTGGCATGTTAATTGGAGTCACTCTCATGAAAATTGTCATGTACTATGAATTGCTTCCATCAACATCTTCTTAGGTCCCCAAATTAACTATGATGCAATCACTGCAAGATTTTGACCAATGCGATCAAGGTCCATGATGCGGTTCAACAAAATGATCATTATGAATCTATCAACGAAGATAATTAGAAAATACAAATATTCCGTAATCATATTTCTGATTACAATGTTGTTGAAATTTCTAAGAAGCAAGAGAATATTACAGCTAACGTAGTTAACATAGATTATCCTCCTCTAAATATGGCTGCAATAAATGATGTAAAATGTGGCATATCTTATATAGAACCAGAATATCATGTAACATTCCAACCTCGAACTCAAAGGGTTATATATCCCTCTATACCTCAAAACCAAGCTTCTCAAGGAAAACGTTTCCTTCTCCATATGCCATCGGACCATGTGGAAATTCTCTTATAGGTTCAATGGTTTCTGGATTTGTTTCCTCGGACATAGACACCATCATCCCCTATGGAAATTCTTTTGGGTAGGTCGATGATGTTTGGACTGTTTCCGGGCCACAAACACCATCGACTCATATGAAAATAAAACTTGTAGGGCCGATGGCGTAAGAAATGAGTAAAAATTTTTAGAGGTATCCTTAATAAACCCTTCTTCTCGCCTATGTTTCGAGGATTCTAACACTCTCATCCTTGCGAACTTTTATCACTGGATGGTAGGTTATATTGTATGGTTTCTTTACCAATGCCTAGTCTAATTGTGCCATGCGTTAATATCATTAAATACAAATAAAAATGGCAATCGTATATATTTTTATTTGGGAAATAATAGAAGTAGAATTTTACTAAAAACACCCCCAATGACAAACAACATTACAATACATCTAAAGCTAGGATGGAATATTACATGGTTCGGTAGCTCATTAAAATACTATACTAAATTTAGAAAGTTTTAAATGTCTATAGAAGTAGATGTTTATCTCTTATAGAGTTCAACTAGATGCATCTTTTTGGATTTGTCTCGCATGAAATATTGGGAAGAAAAATCTTCTATAGGATCTTAACTTTAGGGGTGCATAGATACATGTAGGTGTTTTTTCAGCATAAAAAAGTATATCATTGTATAACATATGATAGTGTCACACCTCCATTTTTTTGTGTGTTAAATTTTAGGGAAAAGTATATTTTGAATTGATTGAGCATAAAGAAAATGGTATAAAGCATTATAAAGAGGGAACAATGACCGAGCACCCTATGTGTCACATTGTGATTGGTTCTTACAAAGTATCATTCATCAAAAGGTCAACGACTATTGATACTTTATTTAGTAACCTCTGGTGAAACCAAGTGTACATATTTTGGTGCATGCACAACTATGAGGTACTTTCCTCTATTGAAAGAAAAAAGTATGGCTAACAATTTATTGATGGGATGTAGGAATTTTATTGGATGCTTGTAAATTTTATTTATATTTATGCCGAAGGCGTTCACATTTAGTCGAGGCTTGCCCTCGACAATGGAGAAAGAGGTGGAGAACATAGATAACAACTATACTTCAACGACATAATAGTTTTTATTTTGATCGATGGAAGTAACACCATCCATGTAAGTCACTTTATTTAGACTACCTTAATTGTTCATTACTTTTCCGTACTTGAACAAATCGACATGGAGGTAAATTTATTCCACCTACTCAAGCAATTTGTCACCCGGCATTCCGTCAATGATGATTATGGTAAAATAAGGATTTCGCTAACCTCTTCCATTTCTAAACCATGAAACCCCACACCATTGGATCGAGTCTCGGGCGACTGCTTTGCCTTTCATTTCTTCATAAATTCACAACCTCATTCAAGGTGTTTAATTTTATATTGTTATTTTTAAATTTTATCTTCAATTTATGCTACTTTTTTCTAGCTTTTGTATTTTTTTGTAATGTTTGTTATGCATGTAGAGTCATTACGACCGGTTTTGGATTGTAGAAGCGAGAAAATCAAAGGATATTTTCTATGGGTGATTAGAGAGAAATGGTGGAATCTTAAATATATTTTCATTCATCGCTATTTCAAGATATCTATACTTGAGAGGGTTTATTTTTACGCTAAAAGTGTTTACTCGGATAGACGGACAAATAATGTTTGACATCCTTAACACCATGGGGCAATCTTTGATGTCCTTATGAAAGGCTATATTGATGACCTCAATTAAATCCCCACCGTTTGTGTAGCGAGCAAGGGAGTGATGATCTTGGAGCCAAGTAAATGTTGTCAAACTCAAAAATTCTTAAGTTAACATCATAGCTCTATCGAACCGTTTAAGAACACAATTTTATCCTCCTTAAAAGTAGGACCAAGTGAACCAAGTTTTAGAGGTGGGAGTGCGAGAGGCATTAGGGTCATAAAACCCAAACTTATTGCACATGAAAAACCACGCCTCTCTTTTGCCAGCTATCCATCACATAGGTAGGTGCCCACACTTATCAATGGGAAACTCAACCATATTAAAATCACCACTTATAACCCAATAAACATCGGGAATTGAGCATGTTATCCACCACCAAATATCAGCCCTTTCGGCTACATTGTTAGAGGCGTAAATATTAATGAGGCCAAAAGGGTGGCCATTAATAATAAATAGGACCCATATTACACGATTAGTGGGGTTGACACCATGATCCATCAAAAAGGGCTGCCATTTTGGGGAAAAAAGGGAAATTAATCCCGCATGCTCTCCATCATGATTAATACATAATATTAGGATGTTAGGAAATATGGATTTACAAACCATCTGTAACTGAAAACCTAAAATTTTCACTTCCTACAAAAACAACACATCTAAATTGGAAACTTTTTGTCGAGCATCATGAACAATAAAATTGTGATTGGAATCAATAAGACCCCACATTCTAGGATAAAAAATTCATGGGAAATGGTGGTCGAGGGCCATACCCTCTATATCCAAGCCATCTAAGGCATCAAACTAGTTTTGCAGGAATTGAGCATTGTTATGCTTCAAGAAATCTTGAATTTTTTTTTCACCTAGCATATTCAATGTTGTATTCCTCCTCCACATAATCCAAAATGTGTGCTAGGATTTGATCCTAGGATTGTCGAGAAGGAATTCGATCCCTTTTGGATGGACCACCGTGAAACATTGGTTAACAACATCGATGGTTGCAGATGAATGGAGACATTTCAAACAAAATTTGACGAGTCCATGAGAACCGAGGCCGCCTTGGGCATGATAGAGAATTTTGGTAATTGGACTTGTGATTTGGAAGAAACATTTGGCTCTTTAGCTTGCAGGTTATGGGGTTGTTTCTTACTAGTTGGCTCACGCGGGCCATTTGAACAAGAGGCCTTAGGTTCCTAAAGTTTATTCCTATTTTCCTTCCATCGGGTATTTTTCAACCCTCCTCCCGAGTGCGTTTGATTGTTTCTAGAGCCACCTTAGTTGTTGGATGATTGTGAGGGACATAAAGAGGACAATCCTTGATCTTATGATCAAAGGCTTGACATCAAAAGCAAGTATTAGGAAATTTGATATATAAGATACACTAGGAGTAACACATGTCTCCCATCTAAATTTCCACAAATTCTTTTAGTTCTAAGAAAGATTAAATTCAACATAGACAAGCTACTACAGACGAGCATTATAAAAATGTTATGGTTCACATAGACCACCCGCCTTTGATGGAAGAAGTAATTTTATTCAAGAAATTAACACAATGAATAGGTAGCCCAAGAAATTCCACCGAAACCGGCATTTTACGTGCAACATAGTAAGAGACCATAAAATCATTTTTGCATGGAGATAGGACCGAGTGAGGAGTTACGAACATACCAAGTGGCCTGTCGGGCCAAAATGTTGGGGGCATTAGCTGGGTCAGAGAAGCGAAAAAGGAAGAATCCTTTGGTCATATTCTGTATGCTCTCAAGCCGGATGCCATGAGGAGTCCAGGCCGAGTTAACCCAAGATTTGAGCATGCTTTCAGAGGGGATGTGACCCAAAAAATACCCAATGAGATAGAATGGTTCAAACCTTGTGAAAAACTTTTGGGATGAATTTTTGAGGGCGTTTGATGGTAGTGCTATTGTTAAAACCTCCATTATCTCCAGCCACGATTGTAATAACCGGGCTTGAAGTGGAAGATCTCATTATATAGAGGCACCCAGAGGGTGAGAAACCCTAGAAAAACATGATAGTATTACTATCCCATAGAGCCCGAAAAGGATGCAAAATTACAAGTGCGTGTGGAGGAAACCCTAGCAGAGCCGAAATTCGATTAATTTTAATGGAAAGACACCGTGTATGAAATGGATATAATTATAGAGGTTTCATGGTGATGATGTAGAGTGTTGAGACATAAATGAAGGTAGTATATTAATCAAGAAATTTTATGTGTTCGATGGGGTCATTTAATAAAGGGAAAATATGGGCTTGGTAGCCTAATCTGAAACAAAATTTTGGTAATGTGTCCTTTTGCAATTAAAGTTCTTAATATGATCCATTTCTCATAAAGATCCTAATATACATAATCCAATCAATTCATCTTTGTATTTCTTATGACAACACTTTTATTTGTTATCGATTAGAATATTATTATTAGACCAAAGAAGTAAATAACCTATGTGCTTAATGTTACATTATTTTGTTTCATGTTTTCATTATCTCTAATAATAAACCATTTATAGGGTGAAGATCTAGGGGCTAGTCGTGGAGGATATGTATGGGAATTCCCTTTATTTTCTCCAAATCTATTTTGAATATGAATATGTTCATTCACATGTTTCATCTTCCTAGGTTGTACCTTATTTGAAAATATTATGTATAAAAGGATGTATAAAATAATTAATGTCACTTTGTATAAATCACTAGGAACTCTTACAAGATATGAATGAAGATATCATTTCAAAATCACTCAAGGGATTCTAAAATCTTACCAAATCAGTTGCATATAAATCGAGTATTCCGTAATACATTTATCACTCAAATAGGTTACGAATTCTTGACTTATCCATTTATACGCTCATGTATATGTCATAGATCCATGTCTTAGCAAGTGAAAAGCCACTCCAAGCATTATTCAAGAGTTTTAAGGAATAAATGGGTAGGTAATATAGCTAAGGTGCATGACATCACACTACAACCATGTTAGGTACATGGTATACTATGTAGCTACCCCTATCTAAAGGTTTTAAGAGACATGAGGGCACCAATAGGTGGTTATCTAGATTGCACTCAAACTTACACAATACCTAGGAGAGATTCATGTGGCTTGATATCGGGATGAGGGCATGTAGTGGAGAACTTTGATTGGTACACAAGTTGTCTTGTGAACACCAAGGGTAGTCTATCATCACCATGACCACACACATATTTTTCTTGTTTTTATTTTCTAATTATCCATTGAATGTTTCTATATGTTTATATAATTTCTAATTTTTGCACGTGATAATAGGTCATCCTGAAGTAAGTAAAAAATAAAATAAAGGCCATTTCAAGGCGAGTGAACCACACAAGAAGATCTAAATACCCAGGACTAATTAAGGGTAAAATAATATATTAATCCAAATAAGCACCGTATGGTTCCATTCAATACCATAGAGTAGTTATACGTCATGTTGTAGCTCGGTTTATAGTCTCATAATCTTAACCAAAGAATTTCTAGTGTCTGCTATTCTTGTTTTACTATTATAAACATCCAAATCCTCCTCTTTTTTACATATACATCTAAGCTCCTTACCCCCTTGTGCATTTAAGCTATCATTTTATCATTTAAGGAAAAGCATAGTAATATTGAAATTCTTATTTGTAATGCTAAATATAAAATCAAAATGTTGTTAAATTGTCCACAACTAATTGCAATCCTTCTTCAAAATTATGCAAACGTTGACCATTCCTACACTTCATTACCTATTTCACCAGGGGCATCTAATCCTCCACTTCGTTGTGTTTACGTGACTATTCATATGAAAAATATTATTTCATCACCTTTATATACTCATACTTCTTGACATGATACTTCTTCCAACATACAAGATTTGAAATTCCTTTTTTATTCTTTATAGGATCATATTTTATAATTCTGCAACAAGATGCATATACTTCTTTTCATATTATGGTTTCTACTCAATTGTTGAATAACCCACTTTCACTTGAATTGGGACTCTTACTCTCCTCATATATATTGTTACTTGTATGCCTTTCCTATTGGACGGAAAGGGTGATCCTAAATAACACCTTCATACATTTTATATTTATTCCTTGCACTATTCTTTAATTGACACCTTTCTTATCTAGCTCTTCGCTTAGCTTATCAATGATTTTTTTCCTTTAAATGGTTTAATGATCTACCCAATATTATTTCATTTCTTTTATATACTCATAGTTCCTTACATGCTACTTCTTCCAACAAACAGAGACTTTGGAATCCTTTTTCATATTTTGTAGGATCATATTTTATAATTACAACCAGTGCATCTACTTCTTCTCATATTATGGTTTCTACTCAATGGTTGCGTAACCCATTTACACTTGAATTGGACTATTGCTCTCCTCATTTTTAAAAAAATTTGTAATGAAAAAATAAATGGTTAACTAATAAAATTAGATTAATAAAAAGGTTGTATTTTAGTGCACTTGTATGTGGTTAAAGTGATATTGATCATCCACATCATCTCTCAATGTATAATTTGATTCAAGATACACTTCATTAAACACAATTCGTGTTAGGAAATAAGGGATAAAATATGCGAAACAATCCCTCATAGAATCACAACAATAGAAACTAATATGCAGAAAATATTATAGATCTCAAATAAAAGTGCAGAATAAAAATAACACAACACAAAGAGACAATATTTAACGTGGTTCACCCAATTTGGGCTACGTCCACCAAGAATCACTTGCTCATATTTTATTACAAGCCACCGCTCTCTCAATACAATACCTAGATCTGTTTGGAGCTATGCTCAACAAACTCTACAGAATTCACACCCAAATTCAAACACATCTACAATGTTACATAATCCCTACCATATGCACAAAACCACATAAGTAGATAACGACTTAAGCAATTTTACAAAATCGTGGGTATCAAAACCATGGGCCAAAATCGTCCCATAAACCTATGGGTAAAAATCCTGCCCATATGAGAAAAACACGTTTCCCAGTATATCGGGCACGTTTTTAGATGCCCCAAAAACATTTCTCGGGAGTCAGTGCCCCCGAACCCCAACGAGACAATGGTGGAAAGTGTATAGTACTATTAATGTACGAGTGTTCAATACTTTCACACATGAAAACAGGGTCCACAACCTAACAATTCAAGAAATATTAAAAGGTTATATAAATGATTATAGATTAAGCCCATATTTCTAATCTATAAAAGTGAGGCCCCACTAATCTATAAGAAGGTCCCAATCCGCCCCCACCCCTATATGGTCCCCGGGCGTGTGGGTGCCCCCAGGCCATACTTTGAGTAAATTTATATTATTAATAAAACCAAAATTCTACTAAAATGTTTATGTTTTTCCTTCGAACCGAAAATAGAAATACATGCACACTTTGACTCCGGTCAAAAGAATGTGGATGAGGGAAGGCCACTTTGACTCCGGTCAACGCATCTGAGAATGCAACGGAATCTTTGAACATGGTATGTTCTTGACTCTTAATTTAGGTAGCAAATTAGCAATGTCTTTCAAATTCTTGTGTCTTAAAAGAAGACTTTTATTGTGATGTGTGACTTTTTTCGTCCATGATTAAGAGTGTGCTCTTACATTTTTACTAATTAAAATACGCCTTCCAATAAAAAAAGACACCATACTTCAAAACATATTTGGACCTGCACATGGTGTTGTGATGTCTTTCAATAAAAGAGAAAGCAGTTATCTAAAATCATGTGTTCACAATGTTCAAATATTAACCATATTTGTTACCTCAATAATGAAAGATCCGTGCAAATTCCAAAACAAACTACTGAACTTTTCAGTTATACGACGTCGTTTTGCGCTTCCATCTGATAAATGTGAATCCTTTAGTTTGCAGATAACTACTGTTCCGAAATGTGAAGCTCTTACAAAACCTCGTGTGATCTAGTAAATGACAAGAAATAGTATTTAATTCCAGAACAGGCATCTTGGAACCCAAGCACACCACAATATCTCTTGTGGTGGGGCTTCTCAAGTTAAGGAAAAAAGAGCCTGGCATTTTTACAGTTAGGGTTTATTGTATTGGTATTATGATGGACACGAAGCCGTCTGCCTGGTTCGGAAGATCTTTTCAGGCAGACATCTGTCGTTCAGAAGCAATTTTAATCTGGGCAATGAGAAAACCACAGTATGGTCTCGTTCTGATAAATATGATTGCTGCTCAGATGTGTTCAATGAGTTTGAAAGGGGTTGCAGTAGTTGTGGATTTGATTATGCTCTAGAGAGGCTACACAAGAGGCAAATATTTCTACGAAGCTATAGATTACAGAGAAAAAAAGAAGTTCACACAAAAGCTTAAGGCGTCTTTCTTTAAATTCAAAAGGACGCTATGCTCCGCTGTTGCATCTTGGAAATGTTATTCTTGTTTGGAGGATGAGAGTGAAGAAACACAGAGTCTTCTCAACATACACCATGTTGGGCGCCGTTCTTAAATGAGGAGGATAGTTTACCAAGGCCTTGCCTAAATTTGCAGGGTAACTTGTATTATATGACATTATCTGACACTAACTTCACTTCGAATTTAAAGGCCTATCTAATTAGAATTTGTAACATCCTTTATATAAAAACTCAGGGACAGCCATTTGCCGTGACATTTGCACTATCATTCATCAATACATTACAAAAAGTTCAATAAAAGTAATAGAAGACGTCTATATGTTTTGTATTGTTATTTAATTTTATTGTAAAACACACTTTTATCAATAATTATATCCATTCATTAGGTTACTCGTCAGTTGGGCGTTTCTCGAAGCCTTTAATGTCAATATTTTGAAACATAAAAGGTTCGTATTTTAAAATGACAAAAATCAACTTATGCATGTTTCATGTAGCATACATATATCTTTGTTGCTTGGATTGATTGCGGAATTTTATCTTGGATTTTGCCAATTTTAAAAGTGTAAATGAATGTCAAATGCATCGGTTGGAGGATACTTAGGTGGTAAAAAAATTAAGGTTTGGATTATAGTGTTGAAATGATATTTGATAAAAATATTTTAGATTTGGTTTTTAAAAGATTGAAGAACTAGTAAATTTTAAAATATTATCAATAATAAGTATATTTTAGATTTGGTTTAAAAAGTTTGAAGAAGGGGTAAATTTTAAAATATCATCAATAATAAATGTATTTATGTTGAAGGCGTTGTCCCTATGGGAAAGATTTTTACCTATTTCGAGTTGGTTTTAACAATTTTGGTTTTTAGTTTTTAGATTTGTTGTTTATATTTTTGTTGTTTTTAGTTTTGCATGTTGAATGCAGTGGAGGATCTCCTTTAACAACTATTTCCAATGAAAGCTATAGTCATATAATTGCTAGTTTGGGTATTATTGTAGGCAAGAAGGATTTTATTTAGAAAGTTGGAGAGGAATTTTTAGTATCATTTGTTGATCTGGTTGTCATCGGGCATCAAAGGGCGCATACAATACCAAAAAAAGGTATGAATACAAATCACAACTTTACTATAATTTGTCAATACCTGGTTCAGACCTAATTTTCCCAGCCTCTAATGAGTTAAAGGAAAAATCAACTCTGTGTTTTATTTTATATAAATTTATTTTTCAAGATTTCTAGATTTTGGGTTTGTTCTGTAGTTCTCCACTTGCAATAATAAGTGCTTCGGCGAATTTTTCATGCATCTAAAGAGTTAAAGGCTGAATTGGCTCTGTGTTTTATTTTATATAAATTTATTTTCTAAGATTTCGGATTTTGTGTTTTTTTCGGTTCTACACTTGCACTGATAATAAGTGCATAGGAAAATTTTTCATTCTTTGCGTATAGGGATCTTCAACACAAAGTTTAGGAGCTTCTAAGTCTTCATTTCAAGCTGGCCACAATCAGTAAAATTATCGGTTTTACAAGGATTGGTTTTTTTCTTTTCTTTTTCTCTATTATTTTCTCCTCTTGATATGCATATTTCCCGAGTTAAAGATAAAGACGAAGAATATCATTGAAAAACGAAATAACAAATATGGGATTAAGGGATCTGATTTGTATGTACCCATTTTAAGGAATTCATAACATGGAATCGAATATGCACCCGATTAATATTACATTATATCTATCATAGTTACCTAGGTTGAACCTAATTTTCCCACCTCTAATGAGTTAAATGAAAAATCAACTTTGTGTTTTATTTTATATCAATTAATTTTTCAAGATCTAGATTTTGGGTTTTTTTTTGCATTTCCCCACTTGCATAATAAGTGCATAGGAGAATTATTCATGCTTTGTGAACATGGGATCTTGACTCGGATCTTAGGAGCCTCTAAGTCTTCATTTAAAGCTTTCCCAAATTAGTAAAATGATTAGTTTTTACAAGGATTGGTTTTTTCTCTCTATCTTTTTATTTGTCTCTTTCTCCTCTTGATACATATTGCCCAGTTAGAGAATAGAGTCAAGAATATCATTGAACAAGGAAATAACAAATCTGGGATTAAGGGATCTAATTTGTATATACCCATTTAAGGAATTCATAATATGGAATTGAATATGTACCCATTTAAGATTACATTGTATCTATCATAGTTACCTATGTTGGACCTAATTTTCCCAACCTCTAATGAGAATCACTATGTGTTTTATTTTACATAAATTTCTTTTAAAAGATTTGTAGATTTTGGGTTTTTTTTTAGTTCTCCACTCATCGATAATAAGCGCATAGTTAAATTTTTCATGCATTCCAAATAGGGGATGTACTGACTTAGAGCCAGGATCCTCTAAGTCTTCATTTCAAGCTCGACCAAATCAATAAAATTATTAGGTTTTACAAGGATTGGTTTTTTCTCTCTTTTTTATCTTCTTTTTCTACTCTTTTTTACGCATATTTCCTAGTTAGAGAATAGAGATGAAGAATATCATTAAAAAGGAAATAAAAATATTGGATTAAGGGATCTGATTTCTATGTACCCATTTAAGGAATTCATAATATGGAATAAAATATGTACCCATTTAATATTACATTGTATCTTTCATAGCTACTGGTCGAGACCTAATTTTCCTAACCTCTAATGAGTTAAAGGTAGAATCAACTCTATGTTTTATTTTATATAAATTTATTTTTCAAGATTTCTGGATTTTGGGGTATTTTGTAGTTCTCGACTTGCATAATAAGTGCATAGGAAAATTTTTCATGCTTTTCAAATAGGGGATCTTCAAATCGAGCTCATGAGCTTCTATGTCTTCATTTCAATCTTTTCCAACTCGGTAAAATTATCGAGGTTTTCCCAAATCGGTAAAATTCTTAGGTTTTACAAGGATTGATTTTTTTCTCTCTTTCTTTTTATTTGTATTTTCTCCTCTTGATGCATATTGCCTAGTTACATAATAGAGAGGAACAATATAATCTGAATAAGGAAATAACAAATATGGGATTAAGGGATCTGATTTTGTTGTGGGTATTGCAGGAGGGTGGTGAGAGCAATCACTCGAGAAGGCAAAGATGATGAAGAGGATTTATTTGGAAGAATTTGGGATTCCATTAAAGAAAGTGAATCCAAGGGTACCGTCCAATATGTATTTGTGCCCCAATGGTCTAGATATAAAGCATTCTATTGAGTTCTCCACTTCTTAGCACCAAGACATCATAACATCTCTTCTTGAGTAAGTTTTTTTCTTCCACACATCCTCACTGGGCATATATGTTTATAAGTTTTGTTATGTCTGGTGCTTTACATTTTAATACTTTTGAGAAATTATTATGTCACATATACATATGAATATTATATTATGCGTCTTTGAAATGGATTTAGATGGTTTTACTTCATGTAAAATTCATGGTTCCACTTTTTTGTATGGTTATTTACCTAACCTCTAATGAGTTAAATGAAGAATCAACTCTATGTTTTATTTTATATAAATTTATTTTTCAAAATTTCTTGATTTTAGTTTTTATTTCCGAGTTCTCCATTTGCAAAAATAAGTGCATAGATGAATTTTTCATGCTTTTGAATAGGGGATCTTGAACTCAAAGCTCAAGAGCTTGTAAGCATTTGTTTGAAGATTTTCCAAGTCAATAAAATTATAAGGGTTTACAAGGATTGGATTTTTTCTCTCTTTATTTTTATCTATCTTTTTCTCCTCCTCAATGCATATTTCCCATTGGAGAATAGAAACGAAGAATATAATTGGAGTTGGCCTTAAAATTATACAAGTAATTTATGGGTCAAGAGCTCTTGAATAGATACTTAGAAGGTACCTTAATGGATTGAATTTTATTACCATTATTTTCACCTTTATTTTTATATTAATATTGTGATACTGCCCTCTTTTCTATGGTTTCAAGGATTTTTATACTAGGGTTTAGTGGTTGAATTATTATGTTGAATCTTTTGTAATATGATATTGTTTTATGCTAACATTGAGGGTGACATTTGTACAGTTTCCCTTCGATCAAGGAGGTGATGAAGGAAAAATGTGCTATATTGATGCGAGAGAACCTTTAGACCATAGAAGATTTTATATATTGAGGAAAGGTTAAGTATCTTTTAGTTTCATTTTTACATGTTTCTTGTAGAAATCCATTTCAAGTTTAATGCTTTTACATGTTTTTTCTGAAAATATTCTTTTGGGAAATGGAATCAATTGGTTTTTACTACAATATTTTTAGTTACTTTTAGCCACGGGTGTTATTCATGGAGAGATAAAACAGAACTTGATGTCTTTATTCAAAACAAAAAAATCTAATTCTGGAATAGTTTGATCCAACTGCCTCACTAGAAGAGGAATAGACATAAATGGAAGGTGGAAAAAATATGTGGAGGAGATGAAATGTCCCAAAATAAACAATGTATTATTATTATTATGCTAACATTCCCCATTAATACATTGTTTTTACGAATGTACCTCCTAAACAATTAAAATTTCACCTTGCCAAGAGACTTGGTGAGTATATCTGCAATCTGAGCATCTCTTGGGTAGTATTGGAGCTGGATGTGGTGGTTCAAAACTTTTTTCAAATTCAATGAAATTCAACCTCAATGTGCTTTGTTCTTTCATGGAAAACTAGATTTTTCACAAGCTTAAACACACCCTGATTATCGCAGTGAATGATGGGAGGATTTTCTTCAGGAATACCCATATATGCCAAAATGTGATATAAACAAATTACTTCACACATAGCTCCTTGTGTGGCACGATACTCTTCCTCATTTGGTGAGAGAGCAACAACAGTTTGATTCTTGCTTATCCATGAGATAGGTCCAGACCCAAGATGAAAAATATAACATGAAGTTTATTTCTTGTCATCAATAGATCCAACATAGTCCTAGTTTGTATATCCCTACACAAAGAACTCAAAGTACTTATGATAATCCAAACCATATTAATGTTTACCTCAAACATATCTCAACACATGGTTCATTTCTACCCAGTGAAATTTTTGTCTCTTGCATGATTCTCGAAAGATATCTCACAAAAATCACAAGTCTCTTTTGGTATGTGTCAAATAAATGAGAATCCCAATAAGCTATCTCATAGAGAGTGCCATATACATGTGGTGAATCCTGAAACCTTGAAATTTCCTAAACTTTTTTCCATTGGAGTGGACATAGGTTTACAATTTAACATGTCGTACTTTTCCGAAAGTGTCTTAGCGTATTTCATTTGAGAGATGAACATATGATTCTTTTTTTGCCATATCTCCAAGCATAGAAAATAGTGAAATAGTCCCAAATCTTTCATGTGGAAGGATTTCTTCAAATAATTCTTCATATCTTCGATGATATTGTCAAGACTCCCCTTGATCACAAGAACATCTACATACAAAACCAAGATGACAATATGTTTACCTATCCTTTTGATATACAAATTTTAGTAAGAAGACTTTTGAGTGAATCCATGTTGCAATAGGTGATCATCTATTTTTATGTACCATGCCCTAGGTGCCTATTTTTGTCCATAAAGAGACTTAATTAGATGGAATACCTTATCGGGATGCTTCTCATCAAAAAATCATTCTTGTTGGGTCATGCATAACTTTTCTTTGAGATCATCATTTAAGAACACACTTTTTACATCCATCGACCGATGTTTCCATCTATTTTGTTCTGCTAGTGTATAGACAACTCTGATGGTTTTGATCTTCGCAGTGGGTGTAACTAAGCATGCTTTGTACTTGTCAATAGATCCATCTGCTTTGTATTTTACTTTAAAAATCCACTTGTAGCCAATGGAATTCTTACCTGTAGGAAGATTGATAATTTCCCATGTCCAATTCTATATCAAGGAGTCATATTCTGCATCCATGGCCTTCTTCCACTCTGGCTGATTAGTGCCTCACGACTTAATCAAGTTTAGTGCTATCAACCACTGAACTCATGAGTGTGATATTTATGTCATTTCTCACCTGTCTTCTTGTATGAACACTTGATGAAGTGTCTAAAAGAGAGTTTAGGTAGGAGTCTCTCATGGTGCTTTGGACCCACTTTGACAACGATCTTTCGCTTGCTAATATGAAGAATTGTTTTCCAAATTCCCAAGATCAATGAAAAAATCTCCTTGTAACTCATCTTTCTTCTTTAAATAATCCTCATGATCATCATCTAGATGTTTGAGAAATCTATGAGAGGAGGTCAGTGTTGAATCTTCCTTCTATGGAAATGAGTCAAATGATGACTCATCATAAACAACATTTTTTCTCTCATATATCTTCTTTGTCTTAGGATCCATGAAACAATATGATTTTGAGGTTGTACAGTACCCTAAAAATATGCATTAACATGTTTTTGGACCAAGTTTCTTCCTCTTCTTATCTGAAACATGCATATAAGCATTACATCAAAAAATTCTCAAATGAGAAATAAAATTTGTATGATTACTCCATACCTCTTCCAGTGTCTTGTCTATCAAAATATTTGTAGGTGCTCGTTTTAGCTATTTCAGCTGGTTTTAGCAATTTTGCTTTTTAGTTTTTTAGTTTTGTTGTTTTTAGTTTTGCATATTGAATGCAGTGGAGGATCTCCTTTAACAACTATTTCCAATGAAATCTATAGTCATATAACTACTAGTTTGGGTATTATTGTAGGTGAGAAGGATTTTCTTAAGAAAGTTGGAGAGGAACTTTTAGTATAATTTGTTGATCCGGTTGTCATCGGGCATCGAAGGGAGCATACAATACCAAAAAAGGTATGAATACAAATCAAAACTTTACTATAATTTGTGAATACCTGGTTCGGACCTAATTTTCCCAAAGATCTAATAAGTTAAGGGAAAAATCAACTCGTGTTTTATTTTATATAAATTTATTTTTCAAGATTTCTAGATTTTGGGTTTGTTTTGCAGTTCTCCACTTGCAATAATAAGTGCATAGTCAAATTTTTCATGCATTTAATGAGTTAAAGGCTGAATTAGCTCTATGTTTTATTTTATATAAATTTATTTTCTAAGATTTTTTTTTTTGTGATTTTTTTGCGGTTCTACACTTGTAATAATAAGTGCATAGGAAAATTTTTCATGCTTTGCATATAGGGGATCTTCAACTCAAAGTTCAGGAGCTTCTAAGTCTTCATTTCAAGCTGGCCCAAATCAGTAAAATTATCAGGTTTTACAAGGATTGGTTTTTTTCTCTTTCTTTTTCTCTGTTTTCTCTACTTGAATGTATATTTCACAGTTAAAGAATAAAGATGAAGAATATCATTGAAAAATGAAATAAAAAATATGGGATTAAGGGATCTCGAGTTGTATGTACCCATTTTAAGGAATTCGTAACATGGAATCGAATATGCACCCATTTAATAATACATTAAATCTATCATAGTTACCTAGGTTGGACCTAATTTTCCTAGCCTCTAATGAGTTAAATGAAAAATAAACTCTATGTTTTATTTTATATCAATTAATTCTTCAAGATATCTAGATTTTGGGTTTTTTTGTATTTCCAAACTTGCATAATAAGAGCATAGGTGAATTTTTCATGCTTTGTGAACATGGGATCTTCAACTCATATCTTAGAAGCCTCTAAGTCTTCATTTAAAGCTTTCCGAAATTGGTAAAATGATTAGGTTTTACAAGGATTGGTTTTTTCTCTCTATCTTTTTATCTGTATCTTTCTCCTCTTTAATACATATTTCCCAGTTAGAGAATAGAGCCGAAGAATATCATTGAACAAGGAAATAAAAAATGGGATTAAGGGATCTGATTTGTATATACCCATTTAAGGAATTCATAATATGGAAACAAATATGCACCCATTTAAGATTACATTGTATCTATCATAGTTACCTAGGTAGTCCTAATTTTCCCAAATTTCTAATGAGAATCGATGTGTTTTATTTTATATAAATTTATTTTAAAAGATTTGTAGATTTTGGTTTTTTTTTTGCAGTTCTCCACTTGCAATAATAACTCGCATAGTTAAATTTTTCATGCTTTCCAAATAGGGGATGTACAACTTAGAGTGAGGATGTTCTAACTCTTCATTTCAAGCTTGACCAAATCAATAAAATTATTAGGTTTTACAAGGATTGGTTTTTTTCTCTCTCTTTGTTTTTATCTACTTTTTCTCCTCTTTTATGCATATTTCCCAGGTTAGAGAATAGAGTGAAGAATATCATTAAACAAGTAAATAAAAATCTTTGATGAAGGGATCTGATTTCTATGTACCCATTTAAGGAATTCATAATATGGAATCAAATATGTACCCATTTAATATTACATTATATCTATCATAGCTACCTAGGTCGAGACCTAATTTTATAACCTCTAATGAGTTAAAGGTAGAATCAACTCTATGTTTTATTTTATATAAATTTAGTTTTCAAAATTTCTAGATTTTGGGGTTTTTGCAGTTCTCGACTTGCAATAATAAGTGCATAGGCAAATTTTTCATGCTTGTCAAATAGGGGATCTTCAAATCATAGATCGGAGCTTCTATGTTCTTCATTTCAATCTTTCCCAAATCGGGAAATTATCGGGTTTTACAAGGATTGATTTTTTCTCTCTTTCTTTTTATTTGTATTTTTCTCCTCTTTAATGCATATTGCCTAGTTACAGAATAGAGAGGAACAATATAACTGAATAAGGAAATAACAAATATGGGATTAAGGGATCTAATTTTGTTGTGGGTATTGCAGAGGGTGGTGAGAGTAATCACTCGAGAAGGCAAAGATGATGAAGATGATTGATTTGGAAGAATTTGGGATTCCATTAAAGAAAGTGAATCCAAGGGTTCCGTTGAATATGTATATGTTCCCCGAATGGTATAGATATCGAGCATTCTATTGAGTTCTCCACTTCTTAGTGCCAAGACATCATAACAACTCTTCTTAAGTTTTTTTCTTCCACACATTCTCACTTTGGGCATATATGTTTCTAAGTTATATTATATCTTGTGCTTTACATTTTAATACTTTTGAGAAATTATTATGTCACATATACATATGAATATTATATTATGCATCTTTGAAATGGATTTCGCTGGTTTTACTTCATGTAAAGTTAAGGGTTCCACTTTTTGCTAGATTTACTCAATGTGATTTATTCTTTCATGGAAAACTAGATTTTTCAGGAGCAAGCTTAAACACACCTTGATTATCGCAATGAATGATGGGAGGCTTTTCTTCAGGAATGCCCATATCTACCAAAATGTGATATAACCAAATTGCTTCACACATAGCTTCTTGTGTGGCACGATACTCTTCCCGAATTGGTGAGAGAGAAACAATGGTTTTCTTCTTGGTAATCCATGAGATAGGTCCATACCCAAGATGAAAAATATAATATAAAGTTTATTTCTTGTCATCAATGGATCCAACATAGTCCTAGTTTGTATATCCCTAAACACGAATAACTCGTGAAAGTCCCCAGTAAAACTTATGATACTCCAAACCATATTAAATTTTACCTCGTAGATATCTCGACACATGATTCATTTCTACCCAATGACATTTCTTTGACTCCTGCATGAATATGGAAAGATAGCTCACAACAAAGCACGAGTCTCTTCCTGTATGTGTATAACAAATAAGTGAGAATCCCAATAAGTTGTCCTGTTAGAGAGTGCCATCTACATGTGGTGAATCCTCAAACCTTGAAAGTTCTTAAATTTTTTTCCATTGGAGTGGACACATGTTTATAATATGACATGTTGTAATTTTCCCATAAGTTGTGAGTTTCTTATTGTATTTCATTTGAGAGATGAACATATGATTATTCTTCCATATCTCCAAGCACGAAAAATAGTAAAGTAATAACACCAAATATTTCATGTCGAAGGATTTATTCAAATAATTCTTCACATCTTCGATGAGATTTTCAGAAATCCTCGTCATCACAAGATCATCTAGATACAAAACCAAGATGACAATATGTTTACCTATCCTTTTGATATACAAATTCGAGTAAGAAGAGCTATGAGTGAATCCATGTTGCAATAGGTGATCATCTATTTTTATGTACCATGCCCTAGGTGCCTATTTTTCTCCACAAAGAAACTTAATTAGATGGAATACCTTATCGGATGCTTCTCATCAAAAATCCTTCTTTCTAGGTCATGTATACCTCTTCTTTGAGATCACGATTTGAGAATGCACTTTTAGGTCCATCTACTAATGTTTCCATCAGTTTTTATTGCATAGTGTATAGACAACTCGATGGTTTTGATCTTCGCAATGGGTGCAACTAAGCATGCTTTATACTTGTCGATAGATCCATTTGTTCTATATTTTATTTTAAAAATCCACTTGCAGCCAACAAAATTATTACCTCGTAGGAATATTGATAAGTTCCCATATCCAATTTTATATCAAGGAGTCATATTCTACATCCGTGGCCTTCTTCCACTCCGGCTAACTAGTGCCTCACGATGAATCATGTTTAGTTCTATCAACCACTTTGAACTCATGAGTGTGTTTTTTACCTCATTTCTCACCTCTCTTCTTATATGAACACTTGATTAAGTGCCTCAAATAGAGTTCAAATGGGAGTCTATCATGTTTCTTTAGGACCCAAAAATCTCCAAGATCAATATGAAAAAAATTCCCAAGATCAACCGAAAAATCTCCTTGTAACTCATCTTTCTTATTTAAATAATCCTCATGCTCATTATCTGGATGTGTGAGAAATCTATGAGAGGAGGTTGGTGTTGAATCTTCCTTTATGGAAATGAGTTAAATGATGAATCATCATAAACAACATCGTTTCTCTCATATATCTTCTTTATCATAGGATCCATGAGACGATATGATTTTGAGGTTGTAATGTACCCAAAAATATGCATTAACACATTTTTGGATCAAGTTTCTTCCTCTTCTTATCTGAAACATGCATATAAGCATTACATCAAAAAATCTCAAATGAGAAATAGAAGGTGTACGATTACTCCATAACTCTTCTAGTGTCTTTTCCCTCAAGATATTTGTAGGTTCTCGGTTTAGAAGATATATAGCCATATGTATTGTGTTTGCCCAATTTTTTTCTCATAATTCATAGTGGAAAGCATGCAATGAGCCATCATGTGTTACTCCAATTACAACGTTAATCAATTATATTTAGGCCGAGGAGTATAGGCGCTAGTCAGTCTGCTATGTGACATCCTCCTCCTTAAATAATGCCAATAATTTCTTCGATGAGAATTCCCCCCTCGATCTGAGTGGAGGAAAATAAGGGGCTTCTTGGTCTACTGAACAACTCTCTTATAGAAGGTATGGAAATGTCCAAATGCTTCACTCTTCTTTCGGAGAAAGAACACCCAAGTCTTATGGCATTAATCATCATAAACACTTGTAAGTACTTAAACCCTTAAATGAGGTAGACAATGGTCCACATAGATTAGTATGATTGAACTAGAGATGGTTCTTGGCATAGAATCTACTCAAATTGAATCAGAGATACTAATGTTGTTTTCACGCTAGAATTCTAGGAAAAAGGTAATCACTGAGAGAGAGGAGGAAGTACTCATACCATCTCCTTCAAAATGAGATGATAGAGGGAGCCGACAAAAAGATGTCCATACTAATAATTCAAAGTGTAATGGGTTCCATCATGGAGGAAGATAACACAACTACAGAGGATAAAACTACATCTAATTCAAATAAATGATCCTTAAAAAAATTCAAGCAAGTATCATACCTTATTTATATATCAAGATTTTATGCCATTATGAACAAGGAACTCCAACTTGAACTTGTGACTCAACAACGAGAGAGAGAGAGAGAGAGATGATATTTTTGGTTAAACCAGAGACATAGATAACCTTTGTGAGAGTACATCTTCTCATCCCGAGACAAATGTTTACATTCCCTATTCCTTCTACTACATAATCCTTATTTTCTACAATTTGGACCCGATCTCTAAAGTGGCTTGATTATTCAATGAATCAAACAAATTTATATCTCCCGTCATATGGTTTCTAGTGCTCCTAATCAATCAACCAAATTTAAACATTATCCGATTGTTGCGATGTTTGTGAGACTAGAACCAAATCATCTTTGTGTGAACCACAATGTGTTAATTCTAGGACAAATTCATTTGATTCATCATCTGGTTAGGCTACAACATGTCCTTTATTCTTCTTTTTGTAAGGATGCCACTTGGATTTCTTTGAATCACCTCGACTAGATGTGTTCTCTTCTCTAGAATTTTTTGTGTGCAACCATTATATTAACGATTTACGGTGTCATGTGTATTCATGGTGCATATGTGACACCATCGAATTCTCCTTTCGAGACTTATTCTCATTATGGCTTTTGTGGTTTCTTTTGCATCTTCTTCTTTTTTTGTCCTATGCGAGGCTTCTGACTCTTCTTATGCCTCGAGATCAACACTTTATTCTCAAAATATTCTTGTACTACTAAATGGATTTTTCTTGTTATAGAAAACTTACCAGTTTGGAAAATATCACCTCCATCTGTGTGATGGTCAATGTGGTGATGAATTTCCTAAACTAGGATGAAAGAGCTCACAATGTGAGAGGGACAAACAACCTATCTTCGACCACATATTTGAGTGATTTTATCTCTACTCGTAATTATGCCACTCAACGTAAGAATTACTCTACATTATTTCCTTCATTCATAATCATGGTATGATGATTTGACTGAGATGAATAATTTTTGTCAGATTCTTTTCTTCGTAGATCATGAAAGACTATCCCATGATGCCTTTGATGTTTTCACACTTCAAATGTGTGGCAAGACCTCATCGGATATTCTTAGTGTGATCAAAATAAAGGATTTTTCATCATCCTTGTCATACTTCATTCATTCATTTGTGTTGGTGGGTCGATCGAGTGTGTCGTGATGATTGAAAGAGAAATATATGAGAAACGATATTGAAACAATGCACCACGATGAAGTTACACTCCGATGGTAACATCGTAGCTCTAACGCAATAAGCAAGATTCAAACAATGGAAATAATATGCAAATAAGAAAACATGTCTGCTCATTCTCATAGATTGAAAAAGGAAGTATAAATAGGGGTGTTGTGTAACCCCATGCCTAAACAAGGAAAGTAACTCCTATGATGCCACTGACGCATATGATGCCACTAAAGGAGGAGTTACAATTACAAATAAGGAATGTAACTCCTATGACGCACTGACGCAAATGACAATGATAGATTCTATGATAGAATCTTACACTTATCATTTGAATCCCTAAGACCTATGACTCTCGTAAGGTGAAATGACTCACCGATGATGTCTATGATGAAAAAGTTAGGTCACACACACCAACACCCCCTACATCAAAGCCGGGAAGAGTTCATGGTAAGCCAAAATAGAAAAAAAAAGACTCCCTAGACAACTAAGAAAGAAGTGTCAATGGGGCCTTAAAACTAAAGGCCTAATAAGGTGCCCATATACAAAAACATCTTTCTCGGAAAGAAGAAGAGGAGAAGAAGGAGGACTATATAGCCTAAAGAAGATCGGCGAATGCATCATACCTCACCCCAAGAAGAGACCGCAAGTGAAGAAATTTCACCTCAGTGAAGGGCTTGGTGAATATATCTATAACCCGATCAATTGTCTGAACATACTATATGTCGATGATGTTTTCATGTATCATCTCCCATATGAAGTGCATGTGAATCTCAATCTTCTTCATTCAATGATGCGTAATGAGATTTCTACAAATCTAGATAGTTCTCATGTTGTCACAAGAGATAATGATAGGCCGTAAAAGTGGATGCCAAACTCTATCAAGATACCTTGTAACCAAACAACTTTCGTGGCAGCGTTAACGATCGATCCTCTCAGACTGATTCTATCGATGATATGGTAAAGGCATTCTGCTTCTTGCTAGATAAATGACATGACTTGAACCAAGAGTGAAATTGTAGCCTGAGGTAGACTTCCAATGATCTAGATCACCAACCCAATCAGAGTTTATAAATCCAACCAAGTCAATCTCAGTCCCTCCTAAGTAATGAATACAATCTATGTGAGTGCCACAAACATAGTGAAGGATCCAATTTTCTGATTTTAAATGCAGCTCACGAGGATCTTGATAAATCTAAACACGATCCTCAACAACATATGATAGATATGGCCAAGTGTGAGTAAGTTAGATCAAGATCCCCATAAACCGCTGATAAAGGGTGCCATCCACTAAGGGGGAATAGCAATCGAATCCAACTTGACCTGGAAATAAAAGGAGTAGGTGAGGACTTACAATTAGACATGTGAAACTCGAGCAATAAAATAAAGATATTACTTAGGCTACGAGATCATAATTCTTGAGTCAGATTGTGAAATCTAGATCCCAAGAAATTAATGAAGAAATCCTAAGTTAGACATGGAGAACTTATTGGCAAAGGATATTTTCATAGAGTCAATGATAGAGGAAGAGCTACCCGTGATAAAAAATTCATCAACATAGAGAACAAGAATAAGTATGGAGTCATCTTGCCACAGAATATACACATTTGGGTCAAAGTGATACCGAGTGAACCTTGATGCAAGTAAAAGGAGTCCATCTTGGCATACCAAGCATGAGGGGATTGTTTAAGGCCGTAGAGAGACTTCTTTAACTTGAAAATGAGGAGGAATCATGGACATAACCTCGGAGGTTGTCCCATATAGATCTCTTCCTCTAGGTCCCCACGAAGGAAGGAACTATTAATGTCCATCCGGTGGACTTCCCATCTGCATAGCGGCAAGTGATGGCAAGGTCACCGAATGGAAGTCATCTTCACAACCAGAGAAAAGGTTTTCAAGTAATCAACCCCAACTACCAGGATAAAACCTTAGCTACAAGTCATGCTTTATACTTCTCGACTTCTCCATTAGCTCCATACTTTGTTTGATATATCCACCTACACTGAATGATTTTTCTTCCTTTCAGAATATGGGTAAGATCCCAAGTGTCATTCTTTATGAGTGAGGAATACTCCTCATCCATAGTAGAATTCCACTTAGGAATCCCAGAAGCTTCTTGGAGAAATGGTGGATCAGAAGTAGAGGTGAAGACAAAGTGGGGTCCAAAAAACTTGAGTGAGTACGTCTCTCATCTGATGGATCTCCAACTAAATCTCCAACACTCTACAAATTTTTCCTGGCCCAAAGAGGTCCTGAAGGTTCAAGCTTAGAGTCAGAAGATTCTTCACTTGAGTGGGAAGGGACATAGTCCTCATCATCACTACTGTCAGAATTAGAAGACTCAAAAGTTTGAGGATTGGGAGTAGCAGGGAGAGGAGGAACTCTCTCAACAACATCATCATTTGATGAGTCAGAATCTGAATCAGTGGGAAAAAGAACCTCAGTGGAAGTAAAAGTCAAGAATGACTCATCAAGCTTCACACTCCTTTCATTATAGATTTCATGGGTTGTTAGGTTCAACAATCGATATCCCTTCATGCCATCAAGATACCCGACAAAGATACAAGGTTTGGATTGTGGATCCAATGCCTCATGCTTTCTTCTTGGGAATCGACCCATAGCCTTGGATCTCGAAGACTCAAAGTACTCAACATTAGGATTGTGTCCAAACCAAAATTTAAAGGGTTTCATCCCTCTTCTGCCTTATTTGGAACACGATTCTTAATGCAATAAGCACACCACCGCTTCATCCCAATAATGTAGAGGAAGGGACTTTGAGTGAACCATACAAGTAGCCATATCCTTTAGAGTTTGGTTCTTTCTTTTTACAACTCCATTTTTAGAAGGTCTGTAAGTGACTGTAAGTTGTAAGGCAATCCCCTCAGAAGTGTAGAAATCCTCAAACCTATTGCTCACATACTCACCTCCATTTTCGGTTTGAAGAACCTTGATAGACCATTCCACTTGTTTCTCAGCAAGAGCCTTAAAGTTTTGAAAATTCTCAAAGACTTCAGACTCAAGCTTAAGAAAATATACCCAAGTATAACATGAAAATTCATCAATGAAGGTTAGTATATATAAAGCTCTAGTGAAAGAAGGAGATGGAAAGGGGCCAAAAACATCACTATGAACAAGATCCAAGGGATGAGTAGCTCTCCAGATTTTCCTTATCAAATTTTTTTTTTTCGAGTGCTTTTCGAGGGTTCAACACTTGCAAAGACCTTTAGAAAACTTAACTCGTGGGTAACCCGTTGACAATTTCATTTTGGCTCAATTTTTCAAGGTAACGATAATTTAGATGCCCAAAACACTCATGTCATAGTTTGCTAACCTTATTTGCATGAGTGAGCAAGGAATTAGACATCAAATCAAAAGAGAAGTGGGAAAAGGTATACAATCGTGAATGGTGATCTCGCCTTTCCCTCAACCACAATGCAGATCATAGTTAAGTTCATGAATGATCACCAAGTTAGGATAATTGTGTTAGGACCAAGTTCCACTTACATTCCTTCACCAAGGTGGGTGATTTGGTAAACTGATAGGATATTGGTAGAGAGTTTTGGAACACTCAACACTTGGTTAAATGTTCCACCTTCTATCTCTATTGATCCACTACTAGAAACCGACACATGAGTGTTATCATCCTATGTGATTTAGGACATGCCACATGGTTCAATCCTAGAGAATTTAACCTCTAAAGAATCCATGTGGTGTGAGGCACCAAAATCGATAATCCAAGTTAATGATGGAGCTGATCTAGCTAAGAGGGCCTTACCTTTCTTATTTTAATTTTTTAGACTCCTTTGCTTTAGAAGACTCACCTTCTCGAGAATTTTGTTTCACGATTTAGGAACACTTATTTTATTCTTCTCAAGCAACTACGTTAAGTGATCAATTTGTTTCCGAAAACAATGATGCTCGTCATGGCCAAGATACTTACAATAGGAGCATTTACACTTTTCCTTCTTTTCTTTAGGCTCAGAAGTCAACATGTTAGTGTTGAGCTTAGCTGGGGGTTGGTTGGTCTTGGTTTCTTTCTTCTTTTCATTTTTCTTGCCCTTATTCTCTACAAGGGCATGTGACTTGGATTTTAGAGTCCCCATTTGAAAGAGTTTTTCCTGTTCTCGAATGAGTTGGGATGAAAAACTATCAAATGAGGGAATTTTCTAGGCACTACCCAAGGAGGTTTTCATGGCGTGGAAAGTTGAAATGAAGACAGAGTATTCAAGACCTAACTTAGAAAGAATCTACTAGATAAATTGAGAGAGTCTAGTCTGACAAACTTTGAGAAGAAGGCCTGTGAGTTTTCAAAGTCACTAGGATTTAACCCTAGTAGTTCGTTCTCCAACTCGTGTGCTCTCATGTCATCTTGCTTCCCAAACATCTTGTCGAGCCTTGTCAACACTCCATCGGGTGTCGAGGAAGTTTCGATGTGGAAGATCAATTCGGAAGAGACATACATACAAAGAATACCTAAGGCTTCATCACCAACCATTTAGATATTTTAGGTTCATCATCGAGTTCACTCTAACCCCATAAGAACATGGTATAACCATTTACTTTGCAAAACCAATATAATTTTAGATCTCCATTCGAAGAAATTAAAAGGTGTGAGCACAAGTACTTTAGAGATATCCATAATGAAGAGATAAAACCAACGAAGGAAGAAGGAAGGAGAGAGAAAGGAAAAAACCACCCCAGAACAATATCACACCCCCATGTTTGGAAATTTCTAGTTTAGTGCACTGATTACAATTAGAAGTGACTATGTGTCGAGAACTCAGAATTCGACCGAAAAAAAAAAATTCACACACGAACAACACAGTAAAAGACAGGATTTTTTTTTTTTTTTTTTTTTTGACTTGCTTGAAGATAATACGACACTACACAAGTTCTCTAGGGAATACAACCAACTAAAGACATGCTTTCCACAACACGGACCCACACTGGTTACAGATAAACATGAGGCACACACTAAGGACACAATGGTTCATCTAAAGTATGCAATTTTACAAACAAGGTCTTCCCACAGAAGGTTTCTTTAGAATCATGTTTTAGCTGTAAGTGCTTTTACATTCTTTACTTTTCCCAGAGGAAT
Organism: Taxus wallichiana var. yunnanensis; assembly: GCA_018340775.1. NCBI lineage: Eukaryota > Viridiplantae > Streptophyta > Pinopsida > Cupressales > Taxaceae > Taxus > Taxus wallichiana. Next base: position 95,065,467 of record CM031237.1, on the reverse strand, counting down.
CATGATAGGAGAATCTGAAGTTCATGTCTCCTTTGAAGAATTTTCCCCTACCTTGTTAATGTTAATATACAGTGTAAACCAATTATTGGATGGTAAGAGGTTGCTTCATTTACTTGATTAACTTATTCATTTGTGAGGAGGCAGTTAATTTCTCAAGGCTCTTAACTTCATCAATCTATTTTCGACGTTGTGCTTTTGAACATATATGTTTTATCTTTTCAAGCGGTCATTTTTATTTTATTTTATTTTATTTCAGTACATGACTGTCTAAATCTTGGATTCATCATTAAGATCTTATTAGTTGTTAATAAAGATTTCATTGGGGTCAAGAGTCTAACCAGAAATATTAAAGGTTTCACTTGGGCTTCACTTGAAGAGATAGACATAAATATACTGTTTACATTTTCAACGGGTAAGATAGATCGAAGAGTTTCTTAATCAAGTTCCTTCTATTTAGTATAATTTTATTATCTTCCAAGATTTAATCATTGATTTCACCTTAAGACCGTTCTAAGGATTCACCACAATAAGAGATTGTTGATTAGTTTACGTGGGGTCACAAGGTATATTTGTTTCTCTTGTTTTTTTTTTTTTTTTTTTTTTTTTGCTAGATTCAAAACATAGTCCTCTACCAAACGACACATGACCAAGGTAACTAAAGCGATGTAAGTTGATTCAAGTTTAGATAATTATAATTAGGTTTGAAAATTCAAGGATAAATCATATTCTGAAAAGTGAAAATTCAATGAAGGATACGCATGTCAAAACAAGTTCATTTAATCTTATTGACAATAATATTTCTCAAATTGACTTTCAAACGATAACAACAACCTACATGAGAACAATACAAAATTATAACGCAATGCCTTCTAAATAGTCTCCACAATTTCCATACCAATGTTTTAAAACAAAAGAAAAACATTCGTACAACAGCAGTTCCTAAGAAGGCTGGAATCCACTTTCTACACGTGTTTCTTTTTCTTTTCTACTCAGGAAATCCTCCTGCACATTTGTTAGCACATGTCAGTTCGCAAGAACTGAGCACGATAAAAGCTATAACATTAAGACAATATGTTGTTATCTAACTGTTTCAAGGAAGAAAAGCACCGTTGATTATGAAAAATAACCCAAGAGTCTAAACAAGAGCAATTAAAGAGTTGTCCAAAAGCATAAAATATCTAAATAAAAAGGAAGGCACTAACTCTATTTAATTATCATTTTCTCATAGGAGAAGTTAACAAACATCATAGTGAATTCCACCCATATCACAATAATGACCATCATTTTAACAAGATAACATTTCGAAACAAAAACAATTACAAGAAGAGAATTAATTTCAAACGTGATATGTCCCTATTTGTTTAAGTTAGTTCACCAAGCCAAGGATTCACTATGCCACTGGAAGATCCCGAACAATCAATCGACATGAGAATATCTAAACCAACATGACTTATTAATATTAAGATGATGTGCCTATAACAGTTAATTTTATGTCAGCACAAAAAAAAAAATTTGGAAAGAAAAGGGGTGAAACGCACAAATGACCCCGTATGGGCCACATCCTATCCTAACAATCCTTCTATTAAACTTTCTTCTAATCAAGAGAATGTCTTAAGAAAAAGGACAAACTTGACAAGACCAAACATAACCATTATAAATCTTACAGGAGGGTTACTCAATCATTCACAAGAACACAACACAGGATACATAGCTTCCAAAGGATCTATCATCAACAACAAGTTGACTTTAACCTTTCTGGTCAACACATAACCATTCTACTACAATGATAGCAAGGAGGTCGTATCACAACGATCATCACAAAAACCAGTCAACCAATGAGTTTCCAAACACACCAACCTCTAAGTCACAGGAGAATGAAATTTAAACATCTTTACGGAGCAAAACGTAGAGTAATTTCTTACGCATAAAACCAACATCCCAATTTTAAGATTTGAAAACTTCCTCACTAATGATCAAGTAGATCTCGTATCCTCCAACATGTGTGAAACAAAATCAAGGTAAGAAAAAGAGTATTTCCTCTGACATTTTAAGCTATCCAAAAAAATGTGAGTAACGTCTAAAGAAGACATTCCATAGGATCAGCTACATTCCTCAAAACATACAATAGTCACCAAGGGAGAGAAGGTGATTCCAAAGACAACAATCTCCAAACGGTGAACATGAATTGATATCAAATTATGAAGATCAACCATGACGCTCGAAGAATAAAAGTATTTCTTCGAGCGATTCAAAAAAAAACAAAAGCAACTAACCTAGTTGAGAGTAATATCAACTTGGCTCAATTCAAAAATCAGTCAAGCTAAGCACACACCAAGCCAACCGGGAAGGGTTACTAGAACCTAAAACAACTAAAAGAAAAGGATAGAGACAGGAATAACATCATTCACCTATACACAATGCACTCACAGTACTCAATCACTAATTCACAAATACCCAACATAAACCAGAACTACAGATCTCGAACCGAAACAAGAATAAGAACAAAACAGGAACTATAAAGTTGAGTCCAATGACAATGTTTGATAAAACATTCAAATCGTGAGACCAACACAAAGAACTCGGGAATTTTCATTACAGGACCCCCACCTCTTTTGTTTTATTAGTCTTAAGAACAAAGTTCACCCAACTAATATTTATTAAAACCCAGAAAACAATATAAAGGCTTCAACCAGCGCAATCATTTCTAACGCCAAAAAAATACAAAAGAGCAAGGGAAGTGGAAACCAAACAACATACCATCACATGAGACATTTATATGAAGAGTAGAGTTATTTAATGAATCAGTTAAATAACAACATAAGAATCAATGGTATAGAGAATATCGTGCCTGATTAAGCTCCCGCAGTCGATAACAAGATGGACAGGGCCTGCAACAGCAACCCAACCTGTGCAACTTCTCTTCCTCAGCCTGCTGAAGGTCCAAACTCTATTAACGGCCATGCTCTTGTCTTCATAAAATCAATTGTATAGTCCGCAATGTGCATCTCTGCCCATAGTTCGGTCGGGTCGCATATTCCTCTCGGCCATGGTCTTCATATATCTACCAATAGTGATCAGTTACAGATTATTATTCTCTCAAAAAAATCACTCTAATAAACCGTACCCACTTCCCAGGACCAGGTTAGCCCTGTCAAATCCTTCACTAAGCTCGACTTGACTTCTGAACGTCACCAAGTACCCGTGGAGGCCTGTAACTATCCAGTACAATCCAAACGCTTTCCCTTTGCACTCAACGCCATGAAAATGCAAGCTCCGGATTCACCAAAAATTGGTTATCCAGAGAAACAATAGGTTAAACAATTTTCCCCTTGGATTTCCACCAGTTTTTACTCCGAACATGTTTCTCAAGAACACGATTACATAAAAGCTTGATAAAAATGCATTGAACTCTTCCTTTACGTGCACAGCAATTGGGTTTTCTCCTCCCATCCCAATAGAAATTTTACCTCATTTTACAGATCTGTCAAACTGTGTTATAATTTAAGATTTCAAGTTTCTGCAAACAATTGAGTTGAAAATTTGGGTTTTCGGAAATAATTGCTTAGAACATTACAGACCCATAAACTAAAACAATCCCCAGGTGCTAGATTGGAGGAGACCCATACAAGAAAACCAAAGTGGGTATTCAATAAACATATAATAAATTTCCCGTGAGCTCTGAAAGGCTTATTTCAGGTCGACCCACTCCCGAATTTGCGGATCGCTAAATTCAAAAGCACTGAATATAATGGTAGGTAGAAGATTTTGCAATAGTACCTGAGAGTCTGTGGTAAATATTGAAAGAAAATAACTGCATCAGAAATAGGATGATCGTCAGACCTGCAACCCCCTAGTTGTCTCTGTAGAAAAAGTTATCACGTGTCTCCTGGAACACTCTCACTGTCACATAGTCGATTTTGATAAAAATATCTTGAAGGAGAATCCGAGTTTGAGGATGCATTCGATATTGAACAGATAACAACAGAGTTGGACAACCTACTTGTTGGAAGCACTCAAAAAGCTTCTACCAAACTGCAACATACCAACTTTGGCTAAGCTAAACTCACAGTCGATCTTGTGGATCCTGACAAGAACACCCCTCGCAGCACCCAAAGAAAGTGGAGGTAACACGCCTACATCACTAGCTTGCAGCAAGCAACAAGGAACAAACCCAGGGTAGACTTGAAGGAAACCTCCATTAAAATGAAGCGACCAGTCTCTAGAGAAACCCACGCGGCCAGGGAAGAATGCTCGAGTAAAACTAGTTTAAATCCAATCAAAAGACTCCCAAATCAGGGGCTTCCTTCCCCAAAAATGCGGCAGAAAAGGTATGAGGAAGTCAAAAAAATAGAGCAGGTCATAAAAGATAACAGGTCTGAAGTGGTTGAAAGGTCACTAGAAAAGACAGGTGGCCAACTCCCCCCCACTTGGCATTCAAACCAAAGGAAAGACCAACACGCCTTGCCTTAAAAAAATGAGTGGTAAGTGTTCTTCCTCCATGCATAATTAAAGGCCAGGTCTTTTCAACAAAAGGAAACAAGTGTACGTGGCCAGCAAGGGTAAAAAAATTAGTTGGGGTGGGTGGATGCCCCCATACAACCAAAACACTAACCGAAAAGGAAAGTATGTATACACCGCACACAAAGAGATCTGGACGGCCACAAATAAAATGTTAAACGCTAAGAATGAACACCACTTCCTAAGCAATGGCATCACCCATGAACAAGGTCCTCCTCATGCGTGAATCGGGGCTCAGTCTTCGAGAGCGGCCGATAAAATAAATAAATAAGGTAACTTACAGGTAATTAATAATATTCCTGAAATCGACACAATAAATAAATAAATAATAATAATAGTAATTGTTATTCGACAACTAAAATAATAATACTATTATTATTATTTTATAACCTAATAATAATAATAATTATTAATCCTATTAATAAGGGCCGACAAACAAGCACGGTAAAAGAGAACATGATTTTCCTTTAACAAGGAAATCGTAACAGGCGTTGCAAGGGCCAGTAACGACAACAACAACACGACACCAAAAACACGATGAAGAGGGAGATGATTGAGTATTCCCTGTGACCAAGGTGAAGCCCACCAATGATCGATGAAGGCACAATGACGTTCCATGCTTAGCACTCGATCGCCGAAGGATGAACAGGTGTAACATAGAACATGGCATTACAGAACCATTCTATCACTCACCTTGCAATAAACATAATAACGTGCAAGAGTGGAGACAACAATCAAGGTTTGTTGGGCGCAATAGTTCGACACCGTAAGAAAGCACAAGAATGAGTGAAAACAAGAAGGGGAAGAGAAGGCCTTGTGAGAAATAGTGTCTCACGTCACACGAAATAATCCCTTTGTTGTAAGATTGTGGTAGATGCACTCACAAGTCCACAAGCAATAAAAGGGATAGAAACAATGCTTAAGATGATTCGAAATGAGCCGATACAAGCAATACAATGACTCCCCCCAGAATGTGGCACTTTATAAAATAGTTCGTTTAAGCTAATAATCCCATCATCTAGGGTGCAAAAACATGCAACTTTGACTAAAGAATTCTCAAAATGAGCAACGAGTCAAATGTTATAGAAAAAATGATTCCCGAATCGATGGAAAACACCAATAAGCCCTACAAATGGATTAAAAAGTGCCCTAAACACATGCAAAGGGTGTCGTATGTATGCTCATTAGAAATGGAATAAAATTTTAGATAGGGTTTGCTTTTATTGCGATGAGGGATTAGCCTCTTTCCAATCCCTAACTCACCTTTTGTCTTTGACAATCGAAGGAAGGATAATAATATAAGCAAAAAAACCCAAAAATTTACAATGCCAATGAATTAAATGTTTTTAACCTTCAAAATTTTAAAAAGGAGATTGATTTACCAATAATCAATTCTAAAAGGATGGATAAGGGGCCCACATTGACCGAGCTGCTCCAATTGTATGGTAAAACACCATGTGGATGTAGACCGAGCTAGGTTAGTTCACATCCTAAGTCGTCATGGGAGAGTTTGTCCGAGCAACATGAACATGTTGTGTTCAATGCAAGTGGTCCATGTGTCAAGGTTTGATGCCATAGAAACGATAGAACATAACTCCAAAAATCTAAGCAAGGACCACGTGTCAACCAAGGGAAAGGAGACCGAAGTTGTGCATGAAGATTAACGGCCAGAGATTTTCCAGCCCGCAATATCAAAAAGGTCGAGTAGAGGTGACTGAGCTGCTAGAGGTAGCGTTGAAGTGGTGGCAAGGAGGTTACAAGTGGGAGAACTGAGGTAACAGACATCAAGAACTTGGTGATGCTGAGATATGAGCAAGTTGGGACCACGATCACGTAGGAAAAGATCACCAAAACACCTAGAACAAGGTAAAACCAGAATGATGAGTAGAAAAGGAATGATCCCATAGATATTTAAACCACAATCAACCACAACAATAGTGTCAACCAATAACTAGTGACTACAATAATGAGCACAAAAATTAGATTAGTCTGAGCATACACCAGTGAAAACACGATTTAACACTAGTCTGAGTATATAATAAACCAAACAAATGTAGAGAGGCTCGATTCACCAGGAGGAGGATGCATGCAGATAAGCAAGGCGAGCAGGTAGAGTCAAACTGATGATTCAAATGTAAAACTATCCATGTAGAGCCAAAGACCAGGCTTAAAAATAGTAGGGGTCTGTCCGACCAAGCACAAGTCGATACAACTAACAACCGAGCCACCGAGACATTACAAGGTCAAATGTAAAAATCATGAGTCAGATGAAAGTTGCTAAGCCAAGTTGACACCAATGGAACACATGTCACACCAAAGAAAAACTGAATAGGTGGTCTAGTGCAAGAGCCAACAAAACCATGAGCCTCCATCAAGAAAACCTGGTCACTGTAACCTGAGACTGCAATAGACCCCAAAACATGCATGCAAGGGCTGGAAAACAAGTGAACCTCGAAAACCTGAAACCAAAAACCAAGAATAACCCCTCAAACTTGCAACTGCTTTGCCAGAAACCTCAACGTGAGGTGAGCAATATGATTCCAAAGTAATAATAAAAAAACTTACACGAGGAGATAAGAAGAAACCGTATAATAAGAAAATTGATAAATGAAGAGTGCACGTTTTACCAAACCAGCTATGATACCATGAAAGAGAGATATGCAAGAAACCGATATCGAAACAATGCACCATAAAGAAGTTGCACTCCATGAGCTAACGTCGTAGCTCAAATGCAATAAGCAAGATTTGAACAATGGAAATAATATGCAAATAAGAAAATAAATCTACTCATTCTCATAGATCGAAAAAGAAAATACAATTAGGGGTGTTGTGTAACCCCCATGCCTAAACTAGGAAAGAAATTCTATGACACCACTGACGCATATGATGCCACTAGAGGAGGAGTTACAATTCCAAATAAGGAATGTAACTCCTATGACACACCGACACAAAAATGACAATGATAGATTCTATGATACAATCGACACTTGTCATTTTTCTCCCTAATACCTATGACTCTCGCAAGGTGAGATGAACCACTAGCCGATGTGGATGATGACAAGGCAGGTCACACACACCAACAATAATGTCCTAGAGATCTTCAAAGAGGAGAATTTTCTTCATCATTGTCTTCCACGTAGCAAAAATTCAGCCCTTTCAACAAGTGGGTATCGTATAGTAATATATTCGAGTAGACATGATGTATCCCACAATGTAGCACACATGAGAACTCAATAGGATTGTTTCTTTACAGTACTAGATGCTACGATTAGAGGATGCCAAAAAGGATAATGCTAAAAACCCACGTCAAGAAGCCAAGGCCTCCATGTTTGCTGCAGAACTTCCATGCCAAGTCCTGGATGTTTATTCTCCACTCTTTCAAACACCAAGGGACAGGAAAGAACAAAAACAAATAGCTTCTTGAAATCAATAGGTCGGCAGGAACTCCACGTTTCTTCATCCACAATGACATGTTAAAAAAATGTAATTGTGTGTAGTCTGAGTGATTTGATTTATAACAAAGGTTAGTCCAATGTCTCATGAAAAGTCTCTCATTCACCACACAAAGAGACAAGAGTTTTCTCTAGAAGGTTCCATGTTTTATCTAGGAACTACCAGAGTGTTTGTTGTAAGTCACTTTTTTTTAGAACAACATCAACATTATCTAATGCGACGATTCTCCAATTACTTTCTCCAATGCCAAAACACAACTTAGACAGTTACTTTAGTCTCCATGTAGGAAGATGATGCCAAATATCTATGATTTCTCCTTCACGCCCACCAAATAGATTTATTGATGCCAAGTTTCCACGCACAGCTGAAAATACATGAAAGTGCTCTAATACAACACAAATTCTTAGCTCAGAAAGGAAATGTCCAACCATGGCTTTTCTAGGCCATTATAGTGAATGAAAACAACTTTTTCAATATTACTCGACATTATTTTGGGCTGGTATTCCAATCCTGACATATTCCATTCTTGATAAATAGGATGAAAATCCCATTAAATAAAATTAATTATGGTGGTAGAGTCTTGATACACAAGATACTTAGATTGGAATTTAAATTATACAAAGACGTGAAACAAATACATTATGCAAGTTATAATAATTTTAGGTATTTCTAAAAAAGTTTAGGAGACTTCTATTATATAACTCAATCCAAAATTTGGGGACTGATTATTTTAAGCAAGTTTTAATGGTGGATGTTTTAATTCCTCAAATACAATTGTAGACACCTAAATTCCACTTTCATAATCTTGTTGCCAAATGTACACAAATTGTTCTCATTCTTCCCAATTCCATTATAATTAGTTATTTCCACTAATTAAGTAACGTTTCTTACCATTTTGGCTAATTAACAACACATTTTTTATTGCGTAACCTCTTTTGCATTCAAGATGTCACTTTACTTACTTTAATCGTAGGTCAAAATCCTCTTCCAAATAGACAATTAGTGATTATTAGCTAACTAAGCCTATTTTCCCCTCGTTTTGGTCAAGATACCTTATTATTGGCTCAAACCCCTCTTCCAAACCCTCAAAATCACCCGATTTACCTCCACAATGTCTCAACAGGCATTCAAAAGCTTATCCTAGCCTCCTAATTGACCCTTGGTGATTGATTAAGGCTCCTCACATTCTAATCACTTGATAATTCACTAGTTATGATTAACAAATATTAATCATGATTAGAATATCTTAATATTGTTTTTACTTTTAGTCCCACATGCACCAAGGTGCAAACTTTTCCTCAAAGGAAAAACTGTAAATAATACTAAGTACTATTCTAACTTTACACCATACTTTGATTTGCATCTCATATAAGAAATATGATTTATAGCCAAGCTCAATCCTTTCCTAAAGTCTTCAATGGGGTTAGTAGATGGGTATCCAATATGATCTTGTAGTCATTTGGAGAGACCATTTCACCTTGTTTGGAGTAGCAACAATCCCAATTTGATTGCCCTCTTAGATCTATTTAGGTCTTTATTAGTTTAACAATTCAATACATAGTAAGGATGGTTTATAGATTAGTATTTGATTCCATTTAGTTTACATTCTTAGCATGCTTTTAAGATTTGATCATTAGTGTTACATTCCTAGACTTAGAGTTTGACTATAGGTGGAAATGGTGTTAGCCTTTCCTAGTTAGTCATACTATTTTCTTTGTAAAGTTTGGGGTGTTATCATTTGGCATGTGTGGTTGGTTTTAAACCCCATTGCATTCATTTTTAAATATTTTTAAATTGGTTTTAATTTTTCATTTCAAGTTTTCTAGATTAGTTTCAAGTTTTCTAGATTAATTTCAAGTTTTCTAGTTTAATTTAAAGCTTTCTAGATTACTTTCAAGTTTTCTAGTTTAATTTCAAGATTTCTAGATTAATTTCTATAATTTTAGATCAGTTTATCAATCTTTTAGATTAGTTTATCAATCTTTTTAGATTGATTTCAAGTTTTGGAGTAATTTTCAAAGTTTTGTAGCTCAATTATCAAGCTAGATAGTTGTTTCAATTAAATTAGTTATATTTTTATGTTCCTTACGAGGATTCAAGGAGGTGAAGCAATCTTGTCGAAATTCCCTCAAAAGGAAAAGGATTTGATATTTTAAAAAAATTTACTTGTCAAAACTCATGTTTTGACCACCTACAAGAAGGTGTGCGCATGTTCTCTACTATGTGTGCTTGTGCACTATTGTGTGCTCTTGTGCTCTATTGTATGTGCCTGTGCATCACAATAATTTTGGTCTCTGAGTGTGGCTTGCGCATATACTTCAAAATGTGTACCCATGACTCTTTCATTGTGCTCGTGCAAGCTGATTGTGTAAATTTCATAGACATGCGTCTTTGTACAACTGTGTGCACATGTGCATCAAAGTTTGCACTCATGCTCTAAGGTTTGCACTCTTGAACAAAGATGTCCGACAATGCACTTAGGTAATATTGCTTCAAAGTTCTAAATTTTAACTTCTGATTTTTGGGGTCTCTCTCATTTTTAAAGTGTTTTAGTTATTTTTATCAATTTTATAATTTTAGAGCAATATTTCTAACAAATTAACTTAGGGTTTGATGAGTGATTTTGTTTCATGCTTTGTATGAGTTTGGAATAGGGTTGTGTATGCTCTTCTCTTACACCTTGTGTGATCTTTAGAATCAAAAGCACATCTAAACCATTTTTTTCTTATTTGGAGTAAGTAGGAACAATCATCATTCATTTCTATGCTTAAAGGAATAAACTTTCATTTTGGCATGTACATGATATTTTAGTATAAGATATTTTCCCTTAATGAATAATCAAGGCTACAATTTGTGTATACTCTTCCCTTGCACCTAGTTTGATCTTGGGAACTAAAAGAAATTTTAGTATTTCATTAAGAAGCACTTGGATTAATTGGGAATAAACCTTGTTTTGCAAAGTTTTATGGTAGTTAGTTGATTTACAATATTTTCATCTAGTTGGGTTACTTGTTGTGTATGCTCTTCTCTTACACCTAGTGTGATCTTGAGAAACAAAAACAACACTTAATCCTTTTTCTATAAAATTGTAGATCTTTTTGAACTACTAATCATTTTCGTGAAGGACATATCACTAGTCAAAGAAAGGAGGGATCTCTTCAAACCAAACTATAACATTCACGTGTGTTGTAGGTTGTCAATGGGTCTAAACCAAATTGCTTAATCCAAAAGATATAAAAAACACCAACACACAAATTCAAAAGATTGTATTGCGGGTTTCAATTTAGATCTACGACTCGACCGATTTAAACTAGGACATAACCACTTTGGGATAAGCATTAAGCTACAAAAATGTGGGTGGTCCTATGAACCCTAAAGTAGTTCACACAAGAGGGAACCTTGTGAAAAAACAGAAAGTTCTCCAAATGCCCAATTGATTACTACACATTGGTGAGATTAGAGTTAAAGGTTTTTCGATTACGACCCCGGTGAAAATACAACCAAATGCATCTTTATGCTCATTGTACTTAAGGGGGTAAAGTAAATCCAAGATACTCTAAGATTATTTAGTGTGGATTTATTAGTAAACTGATCTCACAAAGATATCTTGTGACAAATAGAGAGAGAATCCTAGGAAAGATCACCACTTGGAGCCAATTTTGTCTTAGTTTCTATACTTGAGAGATCTAACAAAGTGAAAATTTTGATAGATTTAAACTCTTGTTTTTCAAACAATGGGAAGAATATCTTTAAATTTGAAAACGCATGATATTTCATCATGGAATCTATTTAGTGTTACTTTGACTTAGTTTTTCACTTGTCCTAAGACAAGGCAAAACTCTACCAAAGTTACGCAAAGTATTTTTCACCACCACTTGGTTTACACCTTCATTTTCTTGTTGTACATTTTTGGACAAAATGAAATAACATATGCGGATACCTCTTGATCATATTACGTGTTCACCACTTTTGTATTCTACTTGCGTGACTAGGTTGCAATGCTAGAGCACAAGTGTTGAAAGTGTGCTTAGTACATAATCACGATCTAGGAGCCCCTCTTGTCTCACAATCCATATTGAGAATTATTATGATCATAGTTAGGTGATATTATAATTGTTTTCTTTTGAATTCTTACGTTTCCCACATTAGAGTAATGCAATTGGGATATTTACGTCTTGTTTCCATTGTGAAACTTGGCCTAAATCTCTATATTGTATTGTTATGTTTCTCGCATGCCTAATAATTCCTTGATATACTTAGACATAGTTTTTACATCCTAGCCTTGTCTTGAGTTTTTTGAGTGTTGAGGTTACTTTGTTAGCATTACTATAATGCCATTTTGATACTAAAATATTTCTTTCTCACAAAGCTTGATTAACATGTCCAAATAGTGTTGTTACATTACTCACATTTGTATCATCCATTTTATAAGACTTAGAATTTGTTAGTGTTTAGAAACTAGTTTTTAGTATACCTTGTTAGAGGATCGCGTCAACACTCTCTTATCATTTAGGTATTTTTATTTCAAACTTGACCTAATTGGTGATATTTTGTTGTCACTATTTGGTTTCAAATGTATCTTATATAAACATAGGGAGTAAAATTTTTGTGACTGAATTTGAGTATTATACATGATTTTATTGTCTTAGAAAAACTCATGTCATATATTACCTTGTTAGGGTAGGTCATTTTTTATTCTTCAGTGTCATTAGGTTTATATTGATCCATCGGATTCATGAGCATTTATTGTTTTTTTTTTCATTGTAACGATTTGACATCATAACGTCGCTTGGATTTTCCTAGAGCCCATGTTTGCCAAATTTAAAGTTGGTTTCCATTGTGCCCAAATTGACATAGGACTTCATGCCAATTGAAGGATTTCAATTGCACTATCTCTGTCTAGAAATTTGTATCACATAAACACCAATAATGACCAACTATCGTGAGGTTACTTATACGTATCCCACTAAGGAATAAACTTTTCAGCATTACCATCAAAGGATTCCCATCACGGCTAAGCCTCATTTGGTTATTTATGCTAGAAAGCCCATTCTAGTACCCTACTCCCCACCTTCATCTAATAGTCAGTGGTATGGTTTGGAAACTTCTCATCTAAATTATTATTCAGGTCCCCCACTCTTCTTCTAATTGTAATCAAAATTATTCTTTTTATTATTAGGATTCACCTCGATCTTATGAATATTATCATTAGATATATTCACCTCATTCGAATCTTGAGTCACAGTCCTCCCTCTCTTCACAAGACTCCCTTATCATTTGCCTCAATGATATCTTCCTTTAAATATTCGTGTGGGTCCAAGATCCATTAATCAAACATATAATTTGGTTCTTGTGTTGCAGTCCTCCCTTGCTTTACGAGACCTCCCTTATTTGATGTCTCAATAACCTCTTCCTTCATTGAACATCTAGGTGAATCCAAATCCTTTTAAGTCGATTCCCATGTCGTAATAAACTACCAAGTCGACTCTCATATCGCAATCATCAAATTCGACACCTATGTCGCAATATTCTAAGTCAAATCCCATGTTGCAATCATCTAAGTCGACACATATTTCGCAAACACATCAAATGACTCCTACGTCTCAATCATATGCTCATTTTCTACGTGATCCTTGTTGTTTCCTAGCAATATTCTATCTTCTAGGAAATCCAATACCAATTAGTTCTAAATCTACATATTCTTCTACTCTTGAGACATCTATATCTAAATCTACTTCATCTCTTGAGTCATCATCTTATCAATCTTCCAGACTAGTTGGACCCATTTTTTCTAGTCAACCTTCCATGATCGAAGAATAAATTTCCATGCAGATCAAGTCATTTTATAATGAATAAGTGATCATAGAAATCATGGGTTCACACGTGACATTCTATGAGAGGATCACACGCCAAAATTCTCTTTAGACCTCGATATGTTCACGTATTACGGGGAAGAGGTAGATTCTGTTTCTCGAGACCATATAGGTAGAATATTATCATTAGATATATTCACCTCATTCAAATCTTGAGTCACAGTCCTCCCTCTCTTCACAAGACTCCCCTTATCATTTGCCTCAATGATATCTTCCTTTAAATATTCGTGCGGGTCCAAGATCCATCAATCAAACATATAATTTGGTTCTTGTGTTGCAGTCCTCCCTTGCTTTACGAGACCTCCTTATTTGATGTCTCAATAACCTCTTCCTTCATTAAACATCTAGGTGAATCCAAATCCTTTTAAGTCGATTCCCATGTCGTAATCAACTACCAAGTCGACTCTCATATCGCAATCATCAAATTCAACACCTATGTCACAATATTCTAAGTCAACTCCCATATATCATCTAAGTCGACACATATGTCACAAACACATCAGATGACTCCTACGTCTCAATCATATGCTCATTTTCTACGTGATCCTTGTTATTTCCTAGCAATATTCTGTCTTCTAGGAAATCCAATACCAATTAGTTATAAATCTACATCTTCTTCTACTCATGAGACATCTATATCCAAATCTACTTCATCTCTTGAGTCATCATCTTATCAATCTTCCACACTAGTTGGACCCATTTTTCTAGTCAACCTTCCATGATCGAAGAATAAATTTCCATGTAGATCAAGTCATTTTATAATGAATAAGTGATCATAGAAATCATGGGGTCACACGATGACATTCCCTTAGAGGATCACACGCCAAAATTCTCTTTAGACCTTGATATGTTCGCGTATTATGGGGAAGAGGTAGATTCTATTTCTCGGACCATATAGGAACACCCTAGGATCGTCAAAATTGATCCTCCTCTTATTATTTTGTCCTTCACATTCTTCATTACATGATGAATTTCTTGGGTCGACATTGATTTACAATCTATCTTCTCATTACCCAATCATTCTTTATCTATGAAGATTCCTCCATTACAGATCTCACCTCGGGTCACCACAGTAGCCCATCATTTTCTCTATATGTGGGACATTTCTAGGTAGCCCTTCATCATCTATGTGTGGCTCACCTCCTAGTATCTCATCCTCTTCTATATTTGGAGGACATAATAACCACCCTCATCTTTGATTCTTGGGCCCCATCCTAATAGCTCATCATCTTCCACATATGGGACACCTCTAGATAGCCCTTCACTTTTAGTCCATGGGACACCTCCTGAAAATCCTCCATCCTCTTTTATACTTGGGGTATATCCTAAAACCCCCTAATCTTAGATTCTTGTGCCACATCCTAGTAGCCCATCTTCTTCTATATATGGGACACCACTAGGTAGTCTTTCATATTCAATCTTAGGGCCGCATCCAACCAGGTCCTTTATCTTCACTCTATGAGACACCTCTTGGAAGCCCATCCTCTTCGATTGTTGGACCATACCCTTCATGTTCATCAAATTTTCCTTCTATCATGGATTTTGGCAAGCCTACCATCATTCCTCAAATCAATTCTATTTGTCCAATTTCTTCTCAAACTTCTCGGATCGGATAGGTCACGTAGTAGTTTATAAGAAACCCAAATAGTTTCTTCATCAGACTAAGATCAAAACTTCCAAGAGCTCCAAATCTCCCAAAAATCAAATGATCTTAAATATTTGAATCAAACACGATTCAAAAGTGTACATAAACTTACACATCAAGTATGGCCAAGGTGCATAAACCTCTGGATAGGGAACTTGATCTCCTACTTAAAAAATCCACGTTTCATGATAAAACACAGTCATCAATTGAGTATGAGCTCACCACTATCATCGAGATTGTGGATAATATGTATCTTGATAATAAAATACACCTAGTCTTCCTTATCAAGGAAATTTCTAACATTGTTGTTGGATCTTATCACACCGAATGACCTTGTTGGTCCCACTTTTCAAAGAAGACAAAATACAAAAAAATTAGATAACATTAACAATACAAGGTAAACAAAAAAACATTGCAATTAGGTATGTCATACACATGGATTTTCTTTATTACCTTTCTTGCTCTTCTCCTACAAATATTCCTACCATTTTAATCCCTTCGGTGATATTTTACTTATCCAATTCACATGCATATTGTGAAATTTATCTCCATGGTATCCGTTTTTCCTTGGTCTCATTATCACCTTAATAAATTGTAGAATGACTGACCTTATAGAGATCTTATCACAATCAACATCTAAAACATCAACATCTTAGGAGATCCACCTCCTTACATCAAGTCATAAGTGGTTCTTAAACCCTTTTCAAAAAAGAGAGATGAAATAAGTTTTCAAAATCAAAACAAAATCAATCACATCAAAAATCCAAAGCTAAAATAAAAAGAAAATTTATATATAACTCTCTTTTGGGTTATTTTCAATAATCTCTACCGAGGCTATGGATGCCTAAATGAAAGTAGAGACATGTTGATATTAGAATCAAATGCATCTCTATCAGGGGGCTATGGACTCCTGGATGGAAATATAGAAATGTACAACTCTCCTTCCACAATACATTCACAAAAAAAAAGTCAACTCTAAAAAATAAATCATTCCTACACATTGGCTAAGGTGTCTTCACATGTTGTGTATCAAATCTTCCCTCCAAGAGGTAATAAATTTCAAAGTGCACACACTACATTTCTATGAGAAAACATGATTAGTATGTTACCAAATGTCTTTTTTTGGACCTTTTTCTCTTTCTCTAGTTCGTATCTTGTCTCGTGATTCTTTCCATTGGCTAGTCACTTCTTCATCATAGGGATTCTAAGCTACATTCACAACATTCATGTTATTATTCTACTTCATTAAGAACATCCATGTGTATAAGATTTACTTTTGCCATGTTTGTTGACACCTTTATCCCCTTCACAAAAACAATCTTCTACTTCTTTCTATCATGTGCTTCTTGGCCAACTTACGCTGGGGGCATCCTTGCTCCTTCCTAGCACGTCATTGGGTTATGTTCATCATCATGATTGATCCTATCCATATTGGCCCTAATCTGACTTCTACACATGAAGAGTTTTCCTTTTAATATTCCCATCTAACGCTGGGGGAAATTTCACATCTTCACTTTCTTGCGCATAAGCATGGCATTACGCCTCTTACATCCCATCTATAACTCGGACATCCACGTTTCTTCAAATCCTATACATAGCTTCAGAAAAATTCAAAAATATAAAAACATTTAAATATGTTTCAAAAATAAAAAAATTCAAATATATTTCAAAATCAAAACAATATAAAAATTTTCAAGTAATCAAAAATTGGTAAAATCATTAAAAATCCAAAAATTGCAAAAATTCAAAAAATTCAAAAAATTGGTAAACAATATGTGTTGAATCCTATATAAAATGCATTGTCCTCTAACATTAAATTTTTCCAACAAAAACATATTTCTTAGGTTCTTGTTTGTTCTTATCTCAAACGACTTATGGATCATTGTGATCTACCTCCATTAACAAAGTTGGCTTACTTACTATATCGGTACTCCCATGCAATAGTGAGTTTCCAAAGACTGTGTCATATCATATGAATGTTTTCCATCGGACTACTTGTATCCTACGTTATTCCCCTCAAATATATCCTTTGTTTCTTGGGCACCATTTTTAACCCTTGTCATTACAACACGAACATTCGGGAATTGAAGCTTGATAACAAAAATACATTAGTGCAATTGTCTTAAATGTTATTTGTTTGAGTATATGTGATTATACTGGTTTCTTTGTTAGGTTAGATGGTTTACTTTCTCGTATTGCATTACATTAATATAAATTGCACGGAGTTAAGCATTTTTTACTTTCACGTATTGCATTACATTATATATGTTGTATGGAGTTACATATTTTTAGCAATGAAAAACTATTAGTAATTTAGTTTTTCATGTTATCTTACACTTTTTTTATTTCAATAAAGACCGATGATGTAGATCTAGGGGAAAAATGATATAGAAAGTTACTTATTAAAAGATTTGATGCAAAGATTGGGCTTGTCCTATATTATCCACTATCATTTCTTATCACTACTATTTTCTCTTCTAAATCACCTCAGGTAATAAACAACCATGTTTATCCCTATCCTTATCTCTTCTATCCGTTTCAATCATATTTTCAATCTTTGATTGACTTCTTCTATCACCCCATTGACACTTGAGGGGGCGTCCTTAATTCTATTAATTTTACTTTTAAAATTTACTTGCTTATGATTCTATACTATATTTGAAGTGAAGTCACTTACTTCATCTCAAATAGGGAATATGTAGACACTTAAATTATGATTTCACAATCTTATCAAGCCAAACACACACAAATCATTCTCATTCTTCCCAATTTCATTATAATTAGTTCTTTCCACTAATTAACTAACGTTTCTTACCATTTTGGCCAATTAACAACTCATTGTTGATTTCCTAACCTCTTTCACATCCAGGATGCAACTTTACGACGATTTAATCTTAAGTCAAAATCCGCTTCTAAGTAGACAATTAGCGATTATTGGCTAATTAAGCCTATTTTCCCTTGATTTTGTCAATATACCCTATTATTATCTCAAACCCCTCTTCCAACTACTCGAAATCACCCCATTTTCTCGAAAAATCTCAAAACCTTCAAAATCTTATCCTAGCCTCCTAATTGACCCTAAGTGGTTGATTAAGGCTCCTCACATCCTAATCACTTGATAATTCACTAATTATGATTAAAAATCTTAATCATGATTATAAATTCTTAATATTCTTTGTACTTTTAGTCCCACATGCACCAAGATGCAAGTTTTCCTTAAAGGAAAAACTATAAATAAGACTAAGTACTATCTTCCAACTTTACACCATGCTCGATTTACATCTCTTATAAGAAATATGATTTATAACCAAGCTTAATCCTTGCCTAAAGTATTTAATGGGGTTAGTATATGGGTATACAATATGATCTTCTTTTCATTTAGAGACACCATTTCACCTTGTTTACAATAGCAATAATGCCAATTTGATTTCCCTCTTAGATCTATTTAGGTATTTGATAGTTTAGCAATTGAATACATAGTACAAATGCTTTGTAGATTAACGTTTAATTTCATTTAGTTTACCTTTTTAGCATGATTTTAAGATTTGATCATTAGTATTTGATTCCTAGACTTAGATCTTGACTATGGGTAG
This sequence comes from Taxus wallichiana var. yunnanensis, assembly GCA_018340775.1. Classification (NCBI taxonomy): domain Eukaryota; kingdom Viridiplantae; phylum Streptophyta; class Pinopsida; order Cupressales; family Taxaceae; genus Taxus; species Taxus wallichiana. The sequence goes on along the minus strand of CM031237.1, from coordinate 95,046,385 downwards.
AAATGGTTTTATCCTTTTCTAGTTATTCATATTATTTTCATTGTAAAGTTTTGGGTGTTGTCAACAATCAATTATAAACAAGAATGACCTGATTATCAAACTAGAATCACATACTGGGATAAAATTCTAAAATCTATCTTAATTTCTTTAGAAAGTAATGTTAAGTCTCTCCAATGCTGGTCCTCGATGCTCGTAGATCAAGGATATTCATGTCATATGCCCATGCACATTGCTCTAGATCAAAATTTTTGCTATAAGAGGATGATAAAAGTTAACTATCCCTTTAGATCAAATAACATATACCATTCGGAGTTCACATTACATTGTGGATGTGAGATTGGTAGTTTACATTTGGTTCAAAAACATTGGATTCGTTCAACCACTGACTTAAATTTGACATGTGTTTGGACGTGTTTGACAGGGGTTTGGACGTTTTTTGTGTTAAGGTCTAATAAAAAATTGAGTACTTTTCCCCTTCTGTGATCCGGTTAGTTTCATTAGTGCAATCAAAATAGTAAGTGATAGGAATGCATTCTTTTACAGACTTGATATCTGTCTAATTGTTGAGGCTGTGTCTCTACAAAAATTCCACTGGTGCGTTGTGATTCAGAATGGTTTCAAGTGTTTTCGTCTGTAGATTTCATGTGTTATTGCCATCTAAAAGGATTTACCATCCATAGTGACTCTGAGAGTGTGTGAGGATCAATTTTTACCCAAATATGCAACTACCTATAGATGAAATTTTAGACAATAAGGTCCATCGTGTTATGTATTTTTATGTGATTTATTTTACGGGTGAAGGTAGACTCTAGGGATTAAATTTGATGCCTAGAAAATGGCTCCATCTTTCTTACAAAAATGACTGTTTTGATTTTATACACCCCAAATCAAAGTTTAAAGGGTAAGATCATGTCCATTTCTTCGTTGTATTTAGATTTTTTGTTTTGTATTCTTCTTTAAATCTCAAACATTTCCTTCCACTTTCTTTTGCATTTTTTTACTGCAATTTTAAATGTTTATATCTCTGAACATCTATTTTCTCAAATGCATGGTTTACAGTTAGCTAATTTGAATATTTTTCAGTGAATTGTGAATTGGGTGGTGTCGTTTGGTTTAATGGCTTCATGTTTTTACATTCATTTTGTAGAAATGTTTTTTCTCTTTCATGTTTAGATTGATATGATAAATAAAATAGAAAATGCGTTTGGTGATTATATGTGAATTAAACTACATGGTTCAATCTGTAATTGTTTCTTGTGTTATTTATTTTTACTAGGTAGGACTCGAACCTATTATTGCATTTTTTTACTGCAATTTTAAATGTTTATATCTCTGAACATCTATTTTCTCAAATGCATGGTTTACAGTTAGCTAATTTGAATATTTTTCAGTGAATTGTGAATTGGGTGGTGTCGTTTGGTTTAATGGCTTCATGTTTTTACATTCATTTTGTAGAAATGTTTTTTCTCTTTCATGTTTAGATTGATATGATAAATAAAATAGAAAATGCGTTTGGTGATTATATGTGAATTAAACTACATTGTTCAATCTGTAATTGTTTTTGTGTTATTTATTTTTGTACTAGGTAGGACTCGAACCTATCACCTCCCATTAACATGTCGGGGTTCTCTACCATGAGCTATTGGATCCTTTCTGGTGTGGAGGGTGGATTATTCTTCAAATATATTATGGATTGTAAAGGCCATGGGAAACTAGCAGAGTCAACTCTTTATTGACGAGTTTTAGATCAATTATGAGATTTTAGTATCCCCGTGTTCGTTAAGTTCGGAGTCAATTCTTACTATTTGGCTTGTCTGGGTTACTGTTGCTAAGTTCTTGCAGAGTGCCGAGTCATTTTTCTCTCTTTGGCGTGCTGAGTTGTTCTCTACTTCAGTCATGTAAATCTATTCAAGAAAATAAAATAATAAAAACCACGAGATAAACAATCATATTGGAGATTAACAACCATATTGGAGAAATGAAAAATCCTTTCAAGATGTCATTTGAGATTTTGAAGGATCACGTGGATCACAAGTTACTTAATTTTAGGCTAATAACATATTCAATTTTTATCCTCAAAATTTTACCTCTTACACGTAATTTCCATTGGAAATTCACATGCATTTCAAACATATATAGTTTATTGATGTTGAATATTTCTGCATTTGTATGTCATCAAACAATGCATCGTTACTTTCTCACTTGCATGGATTTTTTCAATAGGTAGTAATCCATAAGTCTCGTGACTTCTCAATCATGTCGACTCTTGTAAAATGAGCCCAAAGAAGAGAGAACTGTGCACAAAATAAAGTTCACATAATCATTGAGCAACGTCATTGTCGCCTAGAGCATATAACATTGGAAATCTCTTATATCCGTCAACTTACATCAACCAATAACCTACCATTACCTGAAATTCCTATCTTTCCATCAAATTCAACTAGTGAAGGATTGTCAACCAACATTCCGCAAGTATCTTGAATAGAAACAATTTTGCATGAACATACCAATTCCTTCCATAGGATCCAATATTTTCTTACTACTGCGATGTCTTCCCATTTATTTGGGATGCCACATGAAACTGTCTCAAGTACTAACCTTGCTTTGGTTCCTCGTACATGTACAACCAGTTCCTCCTCTCCTTCTAACTGCTTTCCACCTTGCAATCCACCATCCACTCAAACAGAACACCCCACCCCTTCCCATACATAGAGTTTTCCCATATTCTAGCCTCCTCCCCACATGTAGAAATTTAAGAACTTCTTAACCGTGTTCAACACCACACTAAATTTTCAAAGAAATCATTCCTACATAGAAAACAATCACAGCATTACGGTGCGGTGTACAATGCCACCACACCACACAACGCACTTCATCATTTCTCATTGAAAGTGATGGGAAAATTAAGTACCTCCCTTCTAGAAATGATTATAGTTTACACATCCACAACCATACTATTATATCAATATGGAGAGAAAATATCGATTACTAACTAGTTATTTTCCACCATTCAATTCTTAAGTATATTGCAAAAATAATCTTCAAAAGTAGAACAACGTTCATAAACCTATCACTAAATGCTATCCATATTTTCAAGAGATGCCGATGTAGATTTTCCAGCATATATTTTGATCCGTAAAATTTTCAAATAAAGTGTTGTTGAAAAAGACATAAGAGCACAAGAAACTTGCACATTCTCCAAAAATTTCCACTTTTTATGCGCAGCATTCATTTGTATCATTAAATGTTGGAAAAAATATTTTGAGACTTGTCGATATTAACGCCGATGTACAAGAAACAACCATTTTCTTGGATGTATATAGAGTTCACCCCGCAAGCACCGAACACCTTCCTCTTATTCAAGTTACTCAAGATTAGAGTCATGATAAAAACTTTAAAGGTGATGAATGGAAACTACGATCAATCCAAGTAATATTTTGGTTCCACCTAATATTTGTTGATGTCCCAACTCAGGATTCAATGTCTTATGAATTTTTCTATTGGTCGAACTCCTTTTATACAAAATTTCAAAAATATTGTCTCGAATTTGTTTTAACCCCACATGACATCAATGGCACTTTGGACTTGTTTAATCAAAACTACGTACTATGGCATATTTTATGCACTATTGCGAAACATGACATGTTATAGATGTTATTTCTAACTCGAGGTAATATGCAAGATTACAAAAAGAATCATGACACGAATGACAGTTTTGGAACAACTTCATCCGAGAGAAAACATGGGTTTTAACATTCTTGAAATGTTGGGGAAACGAGAATTTGACATATACAATAATTGGAACATACATGACATTCCACCTGATTTGTAGATAACTAGTTCATCATTCATCAAGAGAGAAAAGGAAGAAACAATTAACACTAGCATGGGGGCCACAACATCATATTTAACACTTTTTTGTCTTCGTAAGAAAAACTATATCTTGATACCATACTACACCATTCAAGAATCAAGTCCCTTCTACCTCCACTAAGATTGATATTTCAAGGAACACATGAAACATGAAAATCATTTCGATAAATAAAATGTAGAATTCATTCACAACAAAAACAATTACATCTCCCACAACCCCTTCTTCTCTCCTTTACCGGTTTTCAACATTTAACATCTCTGCACCCATAATCGATGTGGGTCTCCCTATTCCAATCAAAGATCTAGAACCATTTGAAGGCAATGCATTACCATCATTTCAAGAGTCATTAAAACATATAGAATATATTATTATTGATGAAATGATTTTTATCTACCCAAATTTACTAAGACAAATTGAACACAAAGCTATGCGAGACTTTCCCACATTCAAAAACATGTCAATTTGGGAACAAACATGTCATCCTCCTCACTCTTTGGAGACCTAGGCAAATTACTGCTGGTTTTGGATAGTCCTCTTTATACAAGTAATTCATACGAGCTAGCCTTAGAATGGATTCCATGTTTCCATTACATTGAAAAAAATATTTTGTTAAAAAGGAACAAATAATGCACAAGTTTCATTTCAGAATTTACTACTCCATATGTGAGATTCAACTCCTTTTATTAAGGAATAGGAACTCCTAATGTCTCACATCAATCACACCTAACTCAACAGAGCTCAACATTTTTAAATATGCACCACATTTGTTTACAAGAAATTCTCTTGTGAATAACCACAACCTTAAGATGTTCCGGAGTCTTTATTTCACAAAACAACACAATGCACGCCGACACATAATCGAGGCAGACTTGAATGCTCACCAAGCATGTAAGGGTACTAGGTCCCTCTTTTATGAAATATTTGTCAAATAGTTAGCATGATATACACACATATAATGCAGATCCATACTAACCATTAAAAAGTAAAGTGTAAAAATATCTAGTTTATAAACATATGAATGAATAAACTAAATAATAACCAAGATCAAATTTACTATGTAATATCCAATTATAGATAAGTCAATAACCAATATCCAACCACAAATATCCATTGTATTAATCATTGTAAAACATAGAAGTTGAATACATACATAAAAGTATCACCATAAGTCATGCATGTTCATAAACCAACAACATAACTCTACTACAAAGTAGGACTAATAAAACTATGCAAATCAACACATATATATAGGGGTGGGGACATGCCCTTCACTTCTTAAGAATCCTCAAAATAAGATGCATGCTAAGAATATCCATGTGTCACTTATAAAGATACCAAGAGAGAATACAATCTCTTCTAACAATATATTATCTATAGATAACTTCAGTTCCAATCCTATTTTTATCCCAAAACAGTGGATGTCATTTGATCTTCCACTTGTCCCAAAATAGCCTTGCGTATCCTCTTAGTCTTCATTCTTACAGTTTGAACTGCTAGTACCATGCTCTAAAAATAGACTCCTCCCTACATAGAATCTTCTCTTGTGTGTTGCCTATGCCATCTCTTGTATTTAACATCATGCCCAAAACTTACTAAGTCCTCAACTCTTCTAGAAGAAATCCATGAGTTCCCTTCTTGCATTATTCTATGCACAAATAATTTTTTCCATGTGTGCATTCACCATACTATTCCCAATGTGTGTTTCATCTATATCTCTTACACACACATTCCAATACTTAGCTATTTTCCAAGGCCCAACATTTCCCCACACTAGGTATGTTGTCCTGTCCTCGCAATACTCTCTTTGATTACCCAAATAATATTTAAAGAATGTTCCAATAATCAAAGAATATTTTTCAGGCCTATGCCAATGAATAAAATAATCTAAGTGCTAATGTGTAAAAGGAGGGAGAAATCCTTATTCACTTGATTAGGGATAATTTTCAGTGTCAAAAGTTCCCTAAAATTACCTAGACCATTCCAGTATAGTAGATTCTTCAAAGTATTTATAAAGACTATAAGAATGTGAAAAATGGACACTCTGAGCTCAAGTTATGTTCAGTCAAAGTTCAGTCAACAGGGAAGTCAACTTTGGTCAACATGTCAACAAGTGGACCAATGACAAGGTGACATGTGGCAATTTGCGACAAGGCAAAATTGATCGTATTTTAATTTTTTAAAAATCAGTAACATGGTATAGATATTGTTGCAAGCTTTCCGACACATTTTGAATGGACCAAATCTGAGTTCGTATGCGAAAGATATGCATAGTCAAAGTTGTGGTCAAATGATGACGTGGCACACTTGTGACGTGGACAAATGGCATATTATGGGCATGACACTTGGCAGTTTTTAGTGGATTTTGATTTAAAATAATAATAATAATATTTTATTTAATCCATTCCACAAGAATAAGCCTAATCCCATGGGATAAGGAGGATTTTGTGGACAAAAAGCTATTTAAAGGCTTATCCTATCCTTTTCCCACCAAATGTGGGGTCAATGGCTAAATTGGGCACCTAAACCTATGGAAGGGGGATTTGAACCCCTAACCTCATCTAAAAAAATAGGCAGCCTTACCAACCCGCCACCCTCTTGGAAGAGATATATAATAAGCTCACTTTTATTTGAAATGTAGGTGTCTGTGTCTATGTAAAAGCCATAAGGAGGCAAATTGTTAGAAAATGCCACTTTTGAAGGCCTTGAACTCGATTGGGAACTCGAGAGTAAAATAGTGAAATGGAGGATATTCTTAGACGATTCTAATGATGTAATATTTTATGTTTTTTGTTTAGTTTAAATCTATTTTGGAATATTTGAATGGATTTTTTAACAGAATCTACAAGACAAATGCTAGTTGGAAAACACGAATTTCAATGAACTTTTGGTTCGAAGAGTGACTTGGTGTAAAATGAAAAGTGTTAAGAATTCGTAGAGATGATCTCATATATATGATTTTTTTTTCATATAATGTTTTAAAATGTCCATTTTTAGGTGTTTTTATAACGCATTTTTAGGGAGATCACATTGTGAAAACACTATAGAGCCATAGATCATTCTTGGGACAGGTTTCTTGCTATTTTTCGAGTTCTTGGGACATTGATCAGCTCATTTGCAGGTTTTGATTCATTATTGGTTGTTTTTAAGAGTTATTGTACTTACATTTCAATATTATTAATGGATCGGTTCAATCCGAACCTAAGGACGTAGGAATTTCCGAACCCCATAAACAATCTTGTTTGTTATCTGAGTGTTTTTAGTTTTCTGATTATTTATTTACTACCCAAGTTTTCTGCACTTCTATGGATGCATAATAATCAGAATTTAATCAATTTGTGGAGTTTAGAATACTTAAAATTGGTTAAGAAAATCATGATCTTTGGAAACTTTTAAAAGTGAAAAAATACAACACACATTTTTAGATCAAGTTTGGTATCAGAGCAGTTAGATTGCTGGATTAGCTTCTAATTGTGTTTGAAAATTTGGCTTCAGTTTCAATATTGATTTCAGTTTTTAGTGTGCGACATTTTTGGGGCTTGTTAATTTACTTTTGCAGTGTGTAGTTTTGGAAGTACAGTTGTGTTTATAGGAACAGGGAATCATGGGCAAGTCATCCAAATAGGAGCAACTAGATGAGCTTGAAGCCATTAACCACCAACTCTAGGAAGAAAACTCTTTCCTGAGAGATAATTTTTATTCCTTGGAAGAGGAAATAGTGTGGTTAAAATCTGAGCCACAATCCTCTATAACCAAGAAAGAGGAATATGTCAACGAGATGCTTACATAGAGCAAGAAGTTGATGGGTTTTGTTAAAGAGTTGCATAGAAGAAATATGGACCAAGGATGCCCTCTTGGAAAATTTGTAACAAGGTGAACAAAAGAAGGAAATGCCTTCTAAATCAGATGTAGGTACTATGATAGAATGCACTGTAAGTTGTTCACATGTTAATTCTTCCTCTCATTCGGGCCAGATATTCCTTTGGGTCCTGTTTGAAAACACACTAAGGGAATTGGGTCTAAGCTAATTGTTAAAATGATATAATGGAAAAGGCCTTGGAAAAAATGGACAAGGTGATGCTAACCCAATACAAGTAGTGGATCAGCCTCGGTTTTAGGTTTGGGTTATTCTAGTGGGCAAATGGAAATTGGAGAAAGTTCTAAAGCATCCAAGGAAGACAAGCTTCCAACAAACCAAGGATCTACGCCACTAGAATCACATGATTCCACCATCAAGAGGAACAATGAAAGGTGTAATAAAATAGGTAAAAGAGGCAATTAGATTCCACCTCCTTCCACTTACACTAAAAATAACACTAAGGGAAAATCAAATCCTAAAACTTCTAATACACTCTTTCAGTTGGAACAATATAGCTTTGGTAGGAAAATATGCTTTCCTTTACACATTTTGTGAAGGTACTAATCATTCTGTTGCATATTGTTGGAAGAGAAAAAATTTGATTAAGAATTTAATGCCTTTTGTGAATGATAAGGCAGGTGTTAAAGACCAATCTCACCAGGGAAAGGCGAGAAATGGCAAAAATGTTACCTCTCCTAAACAAAGGAATCATTCTCCTAGACAGAGTTTGGGAAATGGAAAAATGGGTAAGACTCCTAAAAATAGGGAAGTTAAATTTTGTTCCCATTGTAATAGGAATGGTCATGATGTTAAGGTTTGTTGGTTTGTTCCTAAACAACAAAATTGGAAAGTTGTTAAAAAGAACAGTATTGTAAAACCAGCAGTGTTAAACCTAACTAAAACTCATTTTAGTACTGAGAAGGTAAAACCACCTAAACGGAGAAATCCAAGTAACTGGATGGGTAAAACATTCCTCAACTTTATGTTTGCATTACAGTAACTGGTGATAGTATGCAAACATTTTCAAAGCTATATTTTAGGGATTTTGATCCTATGTTTATATTCAACTTTGAAATAATTTGGAAGCAATCGTAGAGAAGATTTGAGTGACAGGTTCATCATACTCATATTCATCTTCTCACATTGTGGTTGGTTATTCCATTTCCGACAACAGTATGCGTGGATGGGCATCATCGAATTTTGATTTTGAAACATGTAGTTTTATAGTGTTGTCATTTGTGTAAATATTATGGATGCTTATAAGACCCATTCGGAACCTGTTTGATATTGTAATAAATAGACAAACTTGTTGTATCCACATGTGTTATTTGCACTAATTTATAAAACCTTATTTTGGGAAAATTTGATTTTTGTAACTATCAGATGTGGTTGTAATTAGGGTGTAAATTTATTACACTAACAAACTGGTTTGCAAAGGTACCAAGTGATCATTTTGCAGATTATGACAATTCACCAATTTGGGTAAGCATACAGTTTATAATATATCCCTTTACAGTTTAGTGTATGGATAGAATATTTGCATATTCACGTTGATTTAGATTTTGACTATAGCCATTTTGGGTGTTGATGGTTTAATTATTCTAGATAGTGAATATTTGCAGTTGTAATCAACATAATCACAAAGTGTCAGTTGAACACTAGCTTCGTTATAGATGGGTGTTATTATCTGACTCATTATTTATGATGGCGATACAATGTTTTTGGCATATTCACATGGATTCAGTTGTTGACTATAGCTATTTTTGGGTGTTGATAGTCTATTTTATTCTGGATAGTGAATACTTGCGCTTGTTACATTTTCGGTTGACAAAGGGACACTAGCCTAATCGTGCGCTTTTAGATGTCTTGTATAATGATTTGTGTTATGGAATTCTAATTTTTGGTAATCGGCATATCACAAAGTGACAGGTTGAACACTAAATTTTCATAATAGAATTGGTGTTATTAATCTAGTCAATTATTTGTGATGGCATTACATTTGATTATGATAGTTCAAAACGTGCGTAGTCGATGTGGTCATGACATTTCGGTTTAACTCTAGCTTAATTGGGTGTTATTATCTGACCGGTTATATAATTAGCTAATCAAATATTTGCATTTTATTAACCTATAATGTTATTTCTAGTTCTTGTATGTGTTTTTTCAATGCAGAAGAGATAGCATGTTTTGTGGGTTGATACATAACTTTTTGTGGACAAAAAGTCTTCTAAGTAGGGAGGAGTGATTAGGGGATAATTTTTAGTGTCAAAAGTTCCCTAAAATTCCCTAGACCATTTCAGTACAAAGTAGATCCTTCAAAGAGCTTTCTGACGACTATAAGAACGTGAAAAATGGACACTCTGAGCTCAAGTTATGTTCGGTCAAAGTTCAGTCAATAGGGAAGTCAACTTTGGTCAACAGGTCAACAAGTGGACCAATGACAAGGTGACACGTGGCAATTGGCGACAAGGAAAAATTGATGGTATTTTATTTTTTTAAAATCAGTTCCATGGTATAGAGCTCATTACAATATTTTTGACGCATTTTAAATGGACCAAATCTGAGTTCGTATGCTGAAAGATATGCATAGTCAAAGTTGTGGTCAAATGATGACGTGGCACACTCTGACGTGGACAAATGACATATTATGGGCATGAAACTTGGTAGGTTTTTAGTGGATTTGGATTTAAAATAATAATAATAATATTTTATTTAATCCATTCCACGGGAATAAGCCTAATCCCATGGGATAAGGAGGATTTTGTGGACAAAAAACTATTTAAAGGCTTATCCTATCCTTTTCCCACCAAATGTGGGGTCAATGGCTAAATTGGGTGCCTAAACCTATGGAAGGGGCATTTAAACCCCTAACCTCATCTAAAAGAAATAGGTGGCCTTACCAACCTGCCACCCTCTTGGAAGAGATATATAATAAGCTCGCTTGTATTTGAAATGTAGGTACTGTGTGTGTGTGTAAAAGCCATAAGGAGGCAGTTCTTAGAAAACACTATTTTTGAAGGCCTTGCACTCAAATTGGGAACTCGAGTAAAAATGTGAAATGGAGGGAATTCTAATACGATTCCAACGATATAATATTTTATATTTTTTGTTTAGTTTTATCCTTTTTCTGAAATCTTTGAATGCATTTTTAAGAGGGATCTATAAGACAACTAGTTGGAAAACGTGAATTTCAATGCACTTCTAGTCCGAAAAGTGACTTGGTGTAAAAATTAAAAGTGTTTATAATTCAGAGATGATCTTAGATATATGATTTTTTTCATAGAATTTGTAAATCTCCATTTTTAGGTGTTTTTCTAATGGAATTGCAGGGAGATCGCATTGTGAAAACACCGTAGGAGGCACAGAGCATTCTTAGTACAATTTCTGCTATTTTTCAGAGTTCTTGAGACATTGATCATCTCATTTGCATGTTTTGATTCATTATTGGTTGTTTATAAGAGTTATTGTACTTAAATTTCAATATTATTAATGGATTAGTTCAATCCAAACCCGGGGATGTAGGAATTTTTGAACCATGTAAACAATCTTGTTTGTTATCCGAGTGTTTTTAGTTTTTGATTATTTATTTATTACCCAAGTTTTTGTACTTCTATGGATGTATAATAATCAGAATTTAATCATTTTATGGAGTTTAGAATACTAAAATTGTTTAAGAAAATCACGATCTTTGGAAACTTTTAAAAGTGAAAAAATACAACACATGTTTTTATATCATCACCAATGCCTCCAATGCTTTCCACAAATCTAGTTCACTATGTGTTTTAGTAAAAACATATCCTATCATAGTAGTGACTTCATCAAATGTTAATTCCTCACCCTTATCCTTTAGTGTGTCCACTAGGGTCTCTAACTATTTTCCCATGTCCTGTAAGTGCATCAATATTTTGCATAACCTCTAGGCGAGTTCCTTCAAATTAATTTTAATTTAAGCCCGTAAATAATCGATTTCTTCCCTATTTTTTAAACCTCGAGAAATATCTTCTCTGTTCTTCCCTGTTTCCCTTATTATTGGCCTAGAATTACTTGAGTTTTGCTTCATATTTTGCAACAAGGAACCCCTCCACATGATCCCCATCCTTAAAATTTTCATATATGACATCTTCCGTGTGAGCAACTACCTTCACTCCTTCCATTAATTTTTTTATTTTGTTATGTTGGCTTCAACTTGTTCTTTTTGTTGCTACTTTTTCTATGCCATAACTTCTTCTGTAGACTCCAATTCAAGGATTTCTGGTTGGGAAGTAATTATGCACATTAGATCATCAAGATGATGAATCGAAGACTCATATGCTATCTTATCCGGGGGTGCTAGGTCTAGGCGTGTAATTAAAATTGCATCAGCTATGCACTTTGCCTTTTTGTACAATGATGAGTGTCCATCCTTTCTCATCCCTTAACTCCTACCTTAGTTGCGCAATAATTTCTTCCTTCTCCTTTATCTCCTTATCCCTTTCAATTATTTATTTATTCTTCTCTTCCACCTCCTTTTGCATAAACCTTATACTATTGTTCTTATAAAAATTCTAGAACCCACTTCCACCGATAGCTTATTAAGCGCATTACATGCTTGTTCATTTGTTAGTTGTTGAGAATTAACTACCGATACATGTCTCTTGAAATTGTTGATTCACGGGTATCTAGTAATGAATGGGCACTTACTTAAAATTTTGGCTCCTCAATGTGTGACTCAAAATCCCAAGACAACATCTTTCTTGTGCGTGGTAGTGCACTCTTCTTATCAAATGATGACCAACAAAATAGTTGATCTGTAGGGATTGTACTCTAGTACCTTGTACATAGAACCTTATTGGGATCCTCAACATATTGCATTATAGGTCCTTGGGGATGTAGGTTTATCTCTTTCCTCGAGCACCCTTGGGGAAACCTACAACAAGGCGTGACTCTCCACCCATGATCCCTTCTTATCCTACACTCTTCTCTTCTTCATTTTTTTCTTCCTCTTCACTATGTACAACCTCATGCTCCACCAGTGTTCAATAATATATGTGACCTCCTTCTCCACTCTTCTCTCTAGTTTAGGGTTGGTTATGCACCTATCCTCATGGTCCTTAGTTTGGTTCGAATCATCCTTCATAACCTATGTGCTGGATTTTACGACACCCTCTTCATCCACATCCATTGTATGTGCATCCTCAAAGTGCTCATCCTAGCCTTCTTCATCTAATTCTTCGATTGTATGCAATTTTGGAACCAACTTCTTAATCGGACCTTCTTCAATTTCAGCTCCTTCCTCCTCTTGAATCTCTATCGTCTCAAAGTATGAACTCGGGATATCTTATGTTTCTTCTATACTGATACCTTCTTCTACCAAGATTCCTCCTAACATAAATCCTTGCACTATCCTCCTTCCTTTCTAAGGTTTTCCCAGCAGCACACTTGTAATCGGAGTTTTATATTTTCTCACTCCTTCGCCTCTACTTACAATAGAAGTATCTTTGCAACCTATCTTCTTAGGTTCAACATTCTTACGTGCAGGATTCCTCAAGAATACTTACATCATATTCTATAAATGCTCCATCCAAAAACCAAGGCCTTAAATAAATATATATCCTTGTTGCATCCATAAAGCTATTGGAAAAGTTACTGGCTTCATCAAGTGTATGCTCTTTGAAACATACTTCTCCTTATAGGTGTTATTCTTGGGGTAGATAAATGGTTAGAGAATCTTGTGGTGCTCCTTATCCACTTCGCTCCGATCATACCTCGACTTTTGTGCCTCCTTGAATCTATTCACTATAGCCTGAAAGTACTCTCGTGAAAAGGAAAATGGAAATTTGCACCACGGGCTCTTAGTGCCATCAATTAATATGAATATCCCGATACAAAACTCCTAATACAAGGAAAAATTAGAAATTCCATTCAAAAGAGTGGGAAACTACTCTAGAATCCTCCACTCAATGCCGAATGCATCACACATCCTTTTGTACCATTTTTCCATGCACGCTTTATACATCGGTGTCACCGTGTCACAGCAGTATACTTAGAAAATTATTTTTCAGGGAAGTATCTTCTAGAATACTCCTAAATCTTATCTTGAGGCCCATCGGGCACCCTAATATCTAAAAACACTATTACAAGTAAAATATTTCCAAACATGATCTTATCTCCATTGCATAGCATCAATAATATCTTCAGCTATAAAGGAAGCAATGTTGTATATGGTTCCTTATTATATCTTTTTTTGCATACCGATTAACTAAAATTAAAATAAAGTATGGGGAAGTATAAAATATTTAATCTAATATATTAGGACTAAACCACAATAAATGATGCTAAAAAAGTATAGAATGATTTTAGATAATTATATCACATAAAATAAAACCATAAGTATGAAAAGATGTAAAAACAAAGGACTTAGCTGATTTCCAAAGACCATTGCAAGGTGTTATAAGTCCGAATGTGGATTCCGAAGATGGAACGACTATAAAAAGTCATGTAAAGGCTATATATTGAGGATATGAATGGACCGCAGCGCACAGTGAGGGTACTAGGTCGTCCGGGTCCATGGTCTAGATAATAGGCACCAAGTCTCTATAGAAGCTCGGACTGGTTCTTTCGGTTTAGAAAATACTCTAAAATATTCCCCGTTTGTCACACTACATCTTCTAAACTACGTTGGATTTATAAAATAGTGTAGGATGAAGGAATCACCCGCAAAAGACAAAGAAGTATCAAAACCCTAAAAAGAAAGATGAAAAATGAATGGGTAAGATCGACCTTACCGCCACAATAGTGGGATTACTAGTCTAACCATTACAAGACATTTTAGACCCAAATGTAGTTCTCGTGTATGTGTGTGTGCATGTCATGCCCTAGTTCTCTTGTGTCACCACACTTTGGGAAGTAGTAAGTAATAATAACTATAGAAAAATGTATTATAATGTGTGCATGGAATAGAAAAGAATCCCCCTATGTTGTGTGTGTTTATGTAGATCTCTTATCCTTGGTGTATGTAAGTATGTGGTTGGAAGTGATGCAATGGATTCAACTCTAAATGGAGTGATAGTAGTAAGTGACGCTTAGGGCCCTCATTATGGTCTCATAACTTTATAGTTATAGGGTTCTCTTTCTCTAATTTTGTAATTTATCTTGACATGAATTACTTGGAAAAGATAAGAATGAAAAAAGGCTAGAAAGAGCACAAAAATATGTGATAATATGAAACAAGGATTGTGACACCCTAGGTGGGAAAAGGGGACCCCGAGATTTTCTTGTTTAGGATAAAAAGATGGTGCATTGAAAAATAGATGGGCATGTATATGAAAATATACAAGAACGATGAAATAAAAAGTTAAAATAAGATGGCCAAAAGGTGGGATTAATTAGTACTTTCTTCACTTCATAACCTTCTAAATAGTAGCATGAGACTGGGCTAAATAATGCATAAAGTGTATGATTTTTGTCACTACCTTTTTCCACCACTTTATGTTAGTGAATGGAACGCTTGGTAATATAAAGTAGATAGAGATGCGTACTTAATATCCATTTAGAGTGTAGTAGAGATGTGTCGATTGACTAGACTCAATCGTGGAATGAGAAAATGAAAAATTGAGGAGTTTGGATTCTAAAGATGAAAAATGTGCATACAAAGTGACGAGAGTGAACCTAGGGTGAAATGCTTGTGTAGCTATTGCGTGTGTGTAGTGTATCGACATGGTTAGTAAAGGAAAGTTCCTTCATGGTGTGTCATCATCATTATTGTTGTTGGCCGTAATTTTATTTTATTTTTCTCATACGACTAGACCTATAAGGAGAAAATGATCAATTATTAAAATATATATATATAAAAAAGATGTGTAAAATACATATGTGTATAGAAATTTGTAAAATATGCAAATGTAAAATATGCGAAAAGGAAAGTGTAAATGGAACATGAGCACCTGATCCATGTCAAGAGAAAGGGTGTAGAAGGATATCTTGTATTGCTATCAATTTTTGGGTGATCTCACACCACCCTTTATGAAGAATTTTAGGGATGAGTTGTTATGTATCCTCAAACTCTAACCACTTCGCTGAAATGTGTGAAGAGATCTTTGTAACATCCTAGTTTTTGGGTGATCTAACGCCAACTGGCCGAAGTAGTGTAGAGAGGCACACCTAATGTAACCCCCAAGCTTGTAACTTCTCAGAAATGCTAAGGACATTGTGTTCTATAAAATCTAATGATATGTAGTTCATAGACTTGTCTGAACTCACTCTCTGTATGTAAACCCACAATGCCAAGGGCAGAAAGTGCACTGTACTAAACCAGTGTAAATAAATTCTGGTAGTATGTGAAACCCTCAATAATGCCCCCCCTATTTAGGGGCACATGTGATGTCATTGAAGGGATAATGTGGCCCCAAAAGAGGACCTACCACACTCGACCTATCAAAATATGCCCCGTAAGGGAAATGAAAAGTGTTGGTAGAAACTAAGGTGTGCACAAAAGGGGATGGCTAGAAAAAAAGTGTTAGTATGAAAACACATACATGCAAAAAGACAAGTGTAAAATAGGTAGACAATGTAGTAACTACTAAACCAATTAGTGTAAACATGAAAAAAATATGTAGACCACACAAAGCGGGTTGCAAAACATTAGACATCACTCACATTGTCGCAAGACATGCAAGGCCATCATGACCACACAAAAAACAAGTGTGCATACAAGAAATGAACAAAGATCACATACAATGGGAAAAATGGAAGACAAGTAGAAACAAACAAACATGGAGTAATGGAGAGGTATAATCCTATAAAACAAGTGTTGCACATAGAACACTCGTTAGCTTGTTAGATAAATAACCAATAAGTCAAAGCATCTATGATCAAGTAAATGTAAGATGTTAAGTACAAAATGAAATAATAGAATCTGGATAAGATGAATGCGGATTCCCTAACGACCATTATAGGAAGGGTAGAAGGCTAACATCCATGAAACGTGTAAAAGTCCTATATTTTTATCACACTAAACAAATGTGTGAACGTGCATGTGTGTATGATATATATAATGAAATATAAAAAAAAAATCTAACATGTGTAGTAAAGTGATCATGAAAAACATTAGAAAGAAATAGTAAATTCCCCAAGACAATGCAAAGTTTGTCGTGGATGGATGAAATGGAATGCAAGATGGAATGATAGGAGCAACGTACTAATGTATGGAAGTGTATGTAATAATGTTCATTTTATTTTCCCCTCATCATTCAAGAACTAACCATAAACAAGCACACATTGAGAAATGGTCAAGCAACGTTTTGTGTGTGTAGAGAGTTGTAATGAATTTGTATGGGTAGTGGTGATGAGAAAAAACATGGGGAGAGGTAAGCATGAACCCTATAACAAAAGCATATATCATGACTTATTGAATAGGTGAGTGATGATTTATCCCTAAGCATATATCACTATAAAATTGAAAGAAGGGAGTGGTGGTGTAACCTAAGGTGTATACCACTACAAGATGATAAAATAGGTGATGATTTAGCCAAAAGCGTATGTCACTAGGTTGGAAATGCCACATCATGAAGTTTCACATGGTGGGTGTATGGTCCATATGATTCGTAAAATCTCACTAGTTGAGTATGGACCGAGGAAATAAAGTGCGTCATAGGGTAGTGAGCAAAGCGTGTATAACAATGTAGTGTATGTAGTAATAATAAAATGACCATAGAATAAGTAGAATGTATAAATGTGAGGTGTAAATAATGTAATGTAGGATGGGTATGGTGTATAAAATATGTAATGTTGGTCACCAAAAATATGGAACTTAGCAATGAACATATAGAAGGTTCGTGGGAGAGAAGAGCACATTCAAAAGTGCGGAATGATCGAAAGGAACCACGCACCGAGGATGACATAAATTTGGGACTTAGCCATTTTCACAAAGAGGAACTATTATTGGAGATAGTGTGTGAAACACAAAACCGTTGGAAAATTTCACGACGTGCATTGGTTATTTTTAAAGGATCGATATGAAGAACTTTGCATGGATGTAGATTGAGAATAGATTTACTACGATAGTTAACTAGAAGAAGTCTATTGTTAGCGCACTTACATGTGTGGCTATTAGTGTAGTGACACATGGCTAATAATACCATGCAGCCTATTTTGGGATTAGATAAGTAGTGAATGGAAATTCCACACCCTTATATAAATGTAGTGAAATATGTGGCATATAGGGGCATGTAAGAACTAAGTTATTGTAAGGTTATGTTGCAAAATCTAATGTGCACATAAAATATGGTATTATCTATTGTAAGAAGCTTTTGTGTATTACTAAATTTAATATGATGGAGGTTATTGACTAAATCAAGGTGTTAATCATGGTTATAGTTTATTATTGCATGAATGTTCTCATTATGGTTATTGTTTGATTCATGATAGTTAAAGACCTAGATCTGAATATGTACTGTAGAATGAAATATTAGTCATAGATATGAATGCTTTAAGTCTTCATCATGCTAACATCCTGTAAAAAAAACCCTAAAGAGGGGCCTGGTACATTTGCACACTTTAGGTGCATGCTTGGTCTAGGCTGAGTGATGTACTAGCACACCTAGGAGTTTATCGGTGAATTCTAGGCTACATCATTAGGTCCATTATCTAGACCTCTTTTTCATTTTTTTCAGGATGGTTCGTGATGAAGAAGACCCTAACAAGTGTTGAGGAGTGGATACATGATCAAGAAGAAGAATACACACATAGGTTCAACATTGGATCCAAGTTTAACACACATGTATGGTTAAAATAGAATCTATATGAAAGTTTAAATGATATCTTCTTCGCTATCTTTCCAATAGAATTGTATGAGTTGGAGGTATCACACACTTTTCTTGATGTGGGAAGAATTTCAAACCCTTTATGATGCTGATCTAATTTGGACTCACATTGTGGATACGTGGTTCCATGGTTTTCTGAACAGTTATATCTTGGAGTACTCAATTTCCACTTATTCATGCCTAGAGGTAGCTAAATTCCAATTTTTACGATATACAAGGGGAACATACCTACAAGGCATTCCATTAACAATAAAGATCCTAATGGTAACTTTAAATTTGGAGAGAAAACCGATGGCTAACTAAACCCCACCACGCATGGGGGGAAGGAGCAAGTTTGGTGAAAGATGGAAGAGGGAGGTAGAGAAGAAGTGAGAGGTACCAAATGGTGTTATGGAGAAAGATAGTTCGGCATGGAGTTGAAGTTCCCATAGAAGATGTGAAACCTGAGTATCAAGAAATCCCCCATTTGGTAAATCATGATAGGGAACCCTCCTCGGACTCATGTAGAAGCATGCCAACAGAGCTAACTCGGGCCGAGGTGTTCATTTGAATCCTCTTGAAAACCTTGCCCTTGTGCTTGGTTTTCTAGTATCTAATACAATAAACAGTCAAGAAGCTAATTCAAGTAGTGGGAAAGAAAGAGTGAGTCTTATAAGAGGCACATCAATGACAACGAAAATGGATTCCTTGTTATATGGGAGTGCCTTTTTGGGTGTACCATCCACATAGAATTTAGGCGCAAAATTTTTGGGATTATCTTCTAGGAGTAGTAACACTTCACAAACTATTGGGGTGAAGCTCGGACTACAATTGGGACATAGAGAAGTACATATTCTGGTCCAAACCCATCTACAGGTTTCGGTATGAGGAGGTATAGGTGGTTTTAGCTCCAAAGTGGTTCTAGAGGCCCAAGAAATACAGGAGGTTCACGGATCGGGTGGGCAAGGTCCGCACCAACCCTCAAATATTTACATGGAGACATATCTTCATCTCCCGAGAGTATATGGGCATAGAATATGTTGTTGAACATGTATAGATGTACAAAATATTGTGGCACTTAAAAGGAATAATGGCTTCGAGCGTAGGGAAAGTAAATTTTCTAATACGTCACAAGGGCGCGCACACAGTTGGTAAAGAAAGTTTAACCTTGATCGACGTGCGTAGACTATACAACTATAAAAGATGTGTTCCTTAAAGATTTTTACATCCATGAGTTTGAACAGAAGAGCATATGTGTGCTCAAATATATTAAGCAAGGCACTACTAAGAGTGTTAGAGACTACGATGCCCATTTTAAAACGTTGTTATCTAATATTTATTATGATATTCACATAAGCCAACATGCATAATGGTTTGTTAGAGGCCTGATTAGACCTTTTATGAGGGTGCTCTCACATAAAACATAAAATAATCCATGAGAATAACTTGAAGCCGCCTTATCCGATGAGGCAGGTTGGAAGTATAGAAACTAGGTAAGCCCATTTTTATAACACATATTACAACTATGGTAAAGGAGTTGGAGAAACTATTGAAAAATTTAGCACATGAGACGTGTACAAGATTTTTTTGCATAGATTGTGAAGTAAAGGTCACAAAAAGGATATTTTCCCCTCACTGATTAGTGCGCTCACTTTGTTGTTAGATTGTGAGATATGCCATCTAAACCATGATGCTAGCCGATTCCCATTACTACAACGCGCGATAAGTAAGAATGTTTCAAGCTACTTAAAAATATGTAGGTCTATGAATCATGACACGAGAAGACTACCGGATGATCGGTCGATCTACGATGCTATAAATATTAGTGAACGAAAGAAAAAGTTTTAGATAAATCTAAAGGCAAGAATGAGCATCGGGATCGGGATCACAATCAAGCGTGCTATAATCGGGATGAAAGGCATTTTGAAGGTAGCCATGGCCAAGGTCGAGGATACCATGGTGGATTTGGAGGATGAGGCCGTGGTGGTGGAAGAAGCGAGTTCCCTCATAGAACGTGTTATACATGCGGATCTCTTGACAACTACAACTGTGAATGTCCTCAGAATATTACTTGTTATTTATGTGGAAAAAGTATAGCTATGAGAAGTGCCTAAAATTGTATGAGAATTTTAGCAAGAAGCATAAACATGAAATCAAAGGCATGGGGATGCTTAGATACAACATGCTATGGAGAATCAATGGATACCTAAGTTGGAATGAGAATCTAAGGCATTGCGGTAAAGATCACGACCCACGCCAAGCAACACATGCTAGGAAGCATTACAATAGAAGCCTACCTTCACTAAGGAGGAGGTTATACATGCACGATACCCAGATCCTACCCATCAGAAGGAGGTTTATAATGAAACTAGGGAGGTCCTCAAGAATCTCTAGGGTGAAATACAATATTTAAAAGAACAATCACAAAAGATGGAGCAAAATAAATTATTAGAGATAGTCCAAACTGATATAGATGACTTGAGATAAGTGTGTAAATTTTTGTGCCAAGAGAATATCATTCCACTATTAGGGAATTGATTAAAAGGAAATACTCCACACTAAGTACTAAGATAGGATGGCATATCCTACATGTAAATATTCCCCCTCATAGCCTAGATTATGACAAGGAAATAAATCTGAATGTTGTTGTGGATGGGTGGCTATTGAGTAATTTATTGATTGATACAGTGTGAAAGTCAATGTTCTTACCTTAGATGCATGGGAAAAAATAGGGAGACCCCATTGTAGCCATCCTCTAATGTATTGTTCATGGCTAATCGAATATGGCCACTCCCATCAGAGTTTTAAAATATGCATCCATTACCATACAAGGAGCCAAGTTAACTAGAGACTTTGAGGTTTTAGCACTGGTAGAGTAAGATAGTTTCCCAGATCTATTGGGGCATCCTTAGGGCTATGCAAATAATCTTAATCTTCATCTCAAAAAGGGTTATATCATATTTGAAAACAAGGAGGAAAGAGTTATTATCCCTTTAACAGATGGAAAATTTGGGCCCTATGTTGAGCCCTTGAGTGAAGACGACTTAAATAGTATTCATGTACACGCCATCCAGGATCCGGAGATGCTTGAGCCATGTAAAGAGGAAATAATTCAGTGGTAGGATGCACAGTCTATTAGTGATAATACAAGTGTTTCTTGCACCATGATAACTGGTATCATACCATGTATGAGTTGGTAGGCGTGAAGTAAAGAGCATATTTCAAAAGGGAAGAAAATCATGTTATGTCGGGATAACATGTACCAACTTGGTACCTTGTTACACCGGAGAAGGAGATTCTAGGGTATTCCTATGCGTCATAGAAGAATGGTGGATATACCTACTGAAAATAAGAAATATGCTAGCAAATACACTATGTGGGACAACAACGTCTTTGGTGGGTGGCCCAAAAGATGATCTTGTATGATGAAATGAAATTAGGATTGCTCTTGCCACATAGGTTATATAAGAGAAATGCACCTACTCAAATATATACTCATCATCGTAATCAATCTATTCAACACCACATTCAAAAGTGTGAGAGACTCGGATAGAGGGATAGGAAGCTTTACCACCTTTATTCAGGGTGCACAATTTGTATTCCACTTTACAAGGTTGTTCATGTGATTGCTATGTCTATTATTAACTTCATAGAGAGACTAGAAATTGGGAGGATTTAATTGCAGAATGGCCTTGACGTTTGACTTCTTCTCTACGAAGCCTCCAGTGGAAGAAGAATTAAAATTCATAAAGCACTTAACTATGGGAGATAGTGCCAAGAATGAAGAACACCTTTAGGATTTATTGATGAAGGAATATCACGAGTGCATTTTGTTGAAGAGACAGTCCGATGCAACACTACTTCATCGCACTTTCCTTGAGAAAGAAAAATGAAATATGGTCTACTTAGTGGATGATGAAGAAGTAGAAGATATGGAAGTAAAACATTCAATAGGTAGGTGTGAGGTGTTGGAAAATGCAAATAATACCACATGTTCCTATTATGAACCTATGAAGATAAATAAGGTGAATATTGGATCGATGTCGAGCCTAAGCAAGCCATAATTGGAGACTATTGGTTAGACTCTGAAGTGGAAAAAATCATAGAGCTACTAAGGGATTATCAAGACTTATTCCCTCAAGGGTAAAATGAACTTAAAGGCATGCATGAATCATTAGGGGAGATGAAGATAAATCTTAAAGAGGTTTGATGCACATTTCAAAAGAGACACTACAGG
The DNA here is from genome assembly GCA_018340775.1 of Taxus wallichiana var. yunnanensis. Lineage (NCBI taxonomy): Eukaryota > Viridiplantae > Streptophyta > Pinopsida > Cupressales > Taxaceae > Taxus > Taxus wallichiana. The sequence continues at coordinate 95,023,640 of CM031237.1, read as the reverse complement.
GTGAACCCCAACTTACATGAAAAGGTCAAAGATGAGATTGAAACAATGTTGAAGTCTAGGATTATCAAGCCCATCGATGAGTAGGAATGGGTTAGTCCAATGGTAATCAGTATAAAGAAGGATGGACGGACTAGAATATGTGTGGATTATATGGAGTTGAATACTACATGTGTGACTACTCCCTTTCCTACTCCATTCATTGAGGAAATACTAGAAGGCGTTGCAGGGTGCAAAATCTATTCATTCATAGATGGGTTTTGTGGGTATCATCATATTAGGATTTCCTAGGAGGATAAAGAAAATACTACTTTTATTATTGAATGGGGTAGCTTTGAATATACTATGATGCCTTTTGAGTCCGAAAAATGCACTGTTGTATTTTTAAACATAGTTGTTGAAGTGTTCAAAGAGTTTATTCACAACTTCTTACATGTTTATTTTGATGATTGGATAGTGTATTGATTAGTTAAGGATCATTGTGACAATCTGTACTTAATGTTTGAAAGATGTAGATAGTTGAGTATCTCTTTAAACATAAAAAAGTGCATATTTTCTATGCCATTTGGGATACTTTAGGACACATAATTTGTAAGGAAGGTTTGTTGGTTGATCTAGCTAAGGTTGCAGTCATTAAAGGTATAAAGGAGCCTACCGGTTAGAGTGAGGTGCATAGATTTCTCGGGTCATACAATATATTATAGGAAGTTTATTAAATGATATGCCAAAGTATCCATGTTTTTGGAGGAGTTATTTAAAGGGAATGGTATGTTCTACTAGGGTGAACCGTAATAATGCGCATTTGAGATATTGAAGGAGAAACTTACTACCATGCATATTATTTGTTTTCCTTCACGGGACCAACCATTTCATGTACATGTGGAAGCCTCTGTCATGGCCATTGGTGTGGTATTGGCTCATCCCGAAGAAGGTATTATAGATCATCCTATCTATGTTTCTAGTAGAAATATGACTCATGTAGAACAAGACGACATAGCTTATAGAGCACGAAGCTTTTTCAATGATCTATGCACTACATAAATTATGATAGTACCTACTTGTTACACCATTTTTATTCCATACGAGATCACATGGCATTGAAGTATTTGGTAAACAAAACCATTTTACGAGGGCACATATATAGATGGGTACTCTTATTCTAAGAATTTGATTTACAAGTTGTGGTAAAACTAGCGAAAAGTAATTCTAGACCAGGACCATTTATCTAGAATACATTCAGAGAAGAACCATGGGAAATTGAAGATACCATGCGAGATGCATAGTTATATATGTTACAACAAGTCCCATCAATTAGAGGACATTGTTATCTTTCTACGAACATACATGAAACCGAAAGGAATGAAATTATTAGAGAAGAAAAAAATTGCTATACGTAACACCCTATATGTTGATTAGTGACTTTAAAAATTAGGGCATTATATTGGAACATGAGTGCACAATATAATGGAGGAAGCTCATGTATAATAGGTAGCCATTATGCAGTGACGCCAATGTGCAAAGATCTACTCGATGGATTATGGTGGGAGACCATGTATAAAGATTGTAAGGATTATTTCAAAGCTTGTGAGCATTTTCAATGTCTTGTAAACTAGGGCAATGAGATGAGATGCCATTAAGGCATATTACTAGTGCAGATCCATTTCATGGGCTATAGATTTTGTGGGTCTTATTTCACTAGCTTTGTTCGAATCGGATCCCGTTATATCATAACTTACACAGATTATTTGAGAAGGTGGGCGTGTAAAGACCTACAAAGGATCGCACAAAGCATTCCTACAATAGTCGCTGCTTTCTTTGGGAAAATATTATTACAAGGTATGGATGTCCATTGAGTTTTACCAATGACAAAGTGAATGAGACAAATTTTAGAATTTTATTGATGAATTCATGACCATAAGACTACACCATATCGTCCTCGAAAATTCCGAGGAGAATTCGGAGCCAAACATTAACCATCTGTGATGTTGGAAGAAAGGATTGGGATGATGTATCTAGCTGAGATTTTGGGCATATCAAACAACATGTAAAAGGTTGAATAAATCCACACCATTTTAGTTAGTGTTTGTTGTAAAGCAAAAATTCCTATAGAATTCGTGTTACCATCTTTGTGTATTACACTCGAGGTCTAGCTGATGAGAAAGTATTAGAAGAACAGATTCCAAAGTTAATCCGGCTACATAGCAATGAGCAATAGCAAGTTGGAGTCAAAAACAAGAAAAAGATAGGAAGAAAGCATGGCATGACAGCACATCGTGATTAAAATCTTGATATAGGATAGATGGTGCTCCTTTATGATTCTAAATTTTTGTGCCATCTAGGTAAAATCAAAGTACATTGGTTTGGGTCATATGTTATCACTCACATACTTTAAACAATACCTTTCCAATTAGAGGAACTTGAAGGAATACGGTTACCTAGATACTTCAATGAGAGTAGGATGAAGCCCTACTATAACTAAGTCTTCTTGGTGTTTATAATAAGACAATGTTTCTATTTAGATTAGATTTTCAATTCTACATTACCTTAATGTGTTTCCTTCTTTTCACTATGTTTTATCAATTTAGTAGGTGTGTTTATTTAATAAGCATGTTTACGTGCCATAAACTAATTATTATTTGGATAATTTTTATGTGCGGGTAATGCAAATACCCTTAGTGTGGGGTAGGTTATTGATATTCAGGTACATGAATGATGAAAATAAGTACACATGGAAGGAACTAACTGCTATTGGTGTTATTCAAGTTGGAAATTTGAAAAAGAAAAATATTACTTCTGGAAATGAGGACCATAGGTGGAGGTAAATGAAGAAACAAGTATAACACAAGGTAAGAAGAGGCTATGTGAACTACCAAAAGAAAGTGTAGTGGTGAGGCACTTGGGTGTATAGAGGTACGATGAAGGGAATTTTTGGATAGAAGGTAGGAACGTGCACTAGAAGGTTATAGGTTTGGCATGAAGATGTACCGTACGGAAGGAACAAAAATGATCGATTAATGAGAGGATTATTGGTAGGTGGAGGAGTAATAAATGCAGAAATTTTGAAATTCTATATAAGGATGGGATGCGAGTTAAGTTTTACCATTGCATTTAAGATAATTTGAAAAGAGCTAAGTATGAATGAGACGAGAAATTTTGTTGAGGTGTGAAGAGTGTGAAACTAGACATGAGAGGAGGTTTGTCACAGGAGAAGCTTGTGTTCCCATAGGTGAAGAGTTTGAGAGAAGTAGACATGTTACAAATGAGCTAGGGAACACAATTTCCATTAGGGAACAAATATTTGAACTAGGGTTTCATATTTCTCAATCAGAGTAGGGAATAAAAGAGATATTTTTAGATGGCATCCAAGAAAGCACCCGCAGGAGGAGTAAAAGGGAAGAAGGTTGAAGTGGAAGAAGAAATTTCTCCCAGAGTAATTTATCAAAAATGTAGTATCCAAAGGGCATGATCATGGGACAAGAATGGGATTCCCACATATGTCAATGTAAAATAAGTGATTACAACCATTGTACACATGATAATAAGAAGGAGCTCAATGTTGTTGTGTACAAAATGAACAAGCGCACCGCAAAAGATATGCCAATGTATGATGACACCGGTGAGAAGTTACTAAATCATATAGGAGTCTACCATTATATGAGCTTCCATACTTTGGGAAGTATGAACCATTGTATCGATGATTGATGAGAAATTTCCATTAGGACTTCTTCTACTTCATTGTACTTCACTTGATGGAGGGTTAGAATACTAACTACCTTTATTTCAACAGTGAAAGGACTAAAGGCCTTAGGAGTGGATTTGAGAGTGATTTAACTAATAAGGCCATAATCTTGGAGACAAGGAAGGAGTTGGGGTATACCAAAGGTCCACGCAGCATGGACATTGAAAAATGGAAGAAGTACCCAAGAGTGCAAGTAGCTGCACATATTGCAACAAAAATGAATGACCAAGAAAGGTGGTTACAGGTAAACACAATGCGGTTACATGTTGCAAAGAAGATGTCTCAATGAGTGGTCTAAAATATCGTGGATCACATATCAAAGAAAATCATTTAAGAAGAGTGAACATGTGAAATAATAAGTCTTGGTGCTATTTTATTGTCTTTGGTGTTTATGGAGATTGGAGTGCCCGATGGGCCAAAGGCGAAGATTTGGGAGTACCCACGAAACACAAATATCTAGCGAAAGATTTAAAAACCATGTGTGAAGGATCAATGAGTGGACCATTCAAGCATAGGGCGGAGAAGTGGTATGATAGACTTTGCTAAGCATTCAAAGAAGAGTGGTGCATACCCAAGGAGTTGCCTTCGGTGGTGAGTAAGGAAGTATACTTTACGAAGATACTAGTATTATTGCATCATGTGATTTGTGATGAAGGAAGGGGCTTGGAGCCCATGGTACAAACTTTCATATGCCTTCATAGCAATATATTTCAAGGCATCAGTTCACAATTTTTAAGATGCATGCTGCCTAATGCTTAATGAAGACAAGGTAGATTGCATTTACCACACTCTAAGAAATAAAAATGTATATCCAAGGTGGAATGCCTACATTGAGAGGATTATCTCAGATATTAAAAGCATGAATCTTGTAATCTTGGTAGTTGGGGACACTAGATAAATTCTTGTGTACCTTCAATTCAAGCCCAAGCTAGAGAATAATAAGTATGTGGAGAATGAGTTCACGCTCCTGTGGCTGCTAAAAGGTAAGCATATGATGGAAAATGTTCTAGCACCTAAGCCCACAGAGAGATAATACAAGTGGATGATGAAGAGGAGGAGCATGAAGATAGTGGTGGTTTGGAGCACATGGGAAGGGGACAACCTCTAAATAGGGAATAAACTGAGCATGGGACTACTCCACCCGAGCCACGAGAAGGATATGATGAGGACCTAGATGTGGTATAAGAAGAATGTCGCTTTAAAAGAGTATTCAGGAGAACAAGGACCCAAGGTGCTACTCCAAAATCAAAGTGCAAAATAACCTCAAATTTCTCCAAAAAAGGAGACAACCGAGAAGAGAATAAGTAATTTGAAGCTGAGTGAGGAAGCATAAGAGTCTTAGAAAAGTGCACCCAATTCCCCTACGCCTCCGAGAATGTGGAGAACCAAAAGATGAAGAAATGAAGGATGGAGAAGAGGGAGAACACGAGGTAGAAGAGATAGCTACCAAACTACTCAAGATATGGAAAAATAAGATACAAATCTTGAATCCCAAGTTCCTAAGGGTCCGAGATCGAAGAGAACAAGTGGATAATATGTTCCACCAATCATGGGTTATGTTCGGGACACGAGTAAAATTGTTCATGCCCGCTTTAAGAGCATAGTGACACAAAATTAGTTGTATGGCTAGGAGTTGATGGATGAAGATATGAAAACCATGTGCAAAAGGAAGCAACTGTCATGGTCAATGCACACACACATGGATGAAGCAGAATTTGATGTATGTAAATATTCATGTCTATTAAGGAGGTCAAAGAAGGAACCTCAAGCCAAACACATAACATTAAAGCCTATTGTTATGTCGATTTAACAAGTGAGCAATACTTTGGTAAAAGTCTCAACAGAGGTGGCACAAAGAAATATATATAAGGCTGGAACAATTAAGGTGTCTTTGAAGGAGGAGATCAAGGTGAAGGATGTAGAAATAGCATGCGTAAAGTAAGAAAAATACTTGACATATAAGAAGAATGATGTTTTCATTAGCATGGTAGAGGAAGTTGGGCACAATATAATGAAAGGGAAGCCAAAGGTACCCAAAATTTTTCCTTTGGAAATGTTATATGTAAGTACCTTGGTGGAATTAGTGCTTGATGATGAACCTCTATGCATGCCATAACCAAAGGATCCGGAAAATGAAGCAGAGTGAGAAAAGGCTTTGGTGATGAAAAATATTGCATCATATGAGGGGTTGCTTCAGAGCTTGCAAGAGGAAGTGAAGAAAGTAGATCAAGCGATGAACATTTGTATAGCCCCGATGCGCGATTATAAGAACGGACCATTATAGAGGATAATGAAGTCATGAAGGCCATGAAAGATGAGACCTTTGTTATGAAAAAAAATTAGCGCTTGTCAAGTCGAATCACACGACCCTTACAACAACTCAATAACCACACAAGGAAAGGTTGGATGAGGTTGGTAAACTCATCATACAAAATATGGACTTATTAGAGGGAGGAATGACTACCATGTCCAGCATTGTGTTGGTCTTACAAAATGAGAAAGAAGAGGTTTTTAAAATATGAGTTAGAATCAATTGTATTGGATATCCCATAAAAGGAAGAGGTGCACTTAATGATTGGTAGAATTTAGAGGCATAAATAAAAAAATAATATCCATAATTGATTCTTCAGTTGAAGAAGCGTAAAGATACTATAGGGTAAAAACATTATTTTATTCACAAAATTGTTTGTATTCTTCTATTCATATTCTTTGATTCATTTTGAGACAACCATTGCCGAGGCGAAAATGCAATTAGTGTGGGGTAATGTTGGTTAGAAAAAATCTGGAACTTAGCAAAGAACATACGTAAGGTTTGCACTCGAAAGAAGAGAACATTCAAAAGAACGGAAGCATCGGAAAGGAATCACACACTGAGGATAGAGAAAGATTCGGGACTTACATGTTTTCATGATGACGAGCTATTTTTGGAGATAGCGTGCAGAACACATAAAACGGTTGGAAACTTGCACGTCACACATTGGTTATTTTTAGAGGATCGTCTAGGAAGCACTTTGCATGGATGAAGACTAAGAATAGATTTACTAATGACAATTAACTAGAAGAAGTCTATTGTTAGCACACTTACATGTGTGGCTATCAATGTAGAAGTGCGTGGCTAATAATAGCATGTAACCTATTTTGGGATTATATAAGTGGTGAAGGCTAAGTCCCCACCCTTATAAATATGTAGTGAACTATGTTGCATATGAGGGCATGTAAGAACTCAATTATTGTGAGGTTATGTTGAAAACTCGATGTGCGCATAGACCATGGTATTAGCTATCAGTAAGAAACTTCGTGTATTATCGTGCATTTAATATAATGGAGGTTATTGACTGAATCAAGGTGTTAATCATGGTCATAGTTTATTACTGCATGAATGTTCTCGCTATGGTTATTGTTTGATTTATGATACTTAAAGACCTAGATCTGAATATGTACTGTAGAATGAAATATTAGTCATAGATCTGAATGATTTAAGTCTTCATCATGCTAACATCCTACAACAAAACCATAAAAGAAGGCTTGGTACTTTGCGGGCTTCGTGTGAGCACTTTTTCTCGGTGATTGATGTGCCAATGCACCCGGATTTTATCTCAGAATTCTAGGCTCCATCATGTAATATGTTGAATGCGATGATAGATATAGATAGAAAAATAATATGTAGTGATAAAATGTAAATATATCCCATATATAATATAATCTAGTGTTGTATGTAGAATGTATGTGGAAATGTGTAGTAGGATGATGTAGAGGTTATACATGGATAACCTAATAATGTATTTAGTGTGTAGGATAAGGACTAGTATAATGTAGAATGTAGGGATCAAATGTAAAACTAGACTCATAGGTAATGACTACTATTATAATGCGTAAAAAATGTATGAAATTAAAATACACAAAGTGTATAATGTGACTAATTGTGTAAATATCGGAATAAGTGTAATGCATGGATGGGGACTAGGGTAATGTATAATAATCATCCAATGAATGAGGTATGATGGATAATGTATGATGAAATGCAATGCATAATGCCTAAGGTGTAGTGTGCGAGGTTCCATGTAATGCTAATCCCTTAGCAATCAAGTGTGAACCAAAGCACAAGAGTGCGTCATTGGGTAATTAAGGTGCAGGATGCATGCATGGTATGTCTATGTGAAAGGATTGTGTGATGTAAAACTATGTAACTATACTAAAACATGGGGGTGTGATTTCTATGTTCCCTCAGAATGTATGTGACACAGGTAGCTAGGAGACACCATCAAGTAGATCATTGTTTTCATGATCAAAACCAACTAGAGCCGCATCAGAAACTTGGTAAGCTATAGAATGGGGAGGGTCATATAGGGACCCATTATGATGGAGTGTATAGAAATTCATCACGTATTCTTCATCTGTAAAAGTGATCGGTGGACAACCATGAGCATGCCAATGTGAGATATTAGGAACATAGGTGGGAGAGGAATCATTAGTAATAGAGATAGTGCCAAAGGGCATGGGGAATGAGAGTAAAGAGTGGAGAGGGTCTATTATACCATTGATATAATAGAGATAATACTTCCTTAGTCTAAGTAGAGAATCACGATGGGTGTATGAAACAAATGATATCAAATGAAAACTTGTAAACAATAAGCTATTGTGATGTGGAAGTAACCGTGATAAAGATGAGGTGAATGAAGGGGTGGTAGGATGTCATTGAGTGTCATACCGAACCTAGGTAAGTAGTCGTGTGTACATATAATATCTAAACTAGTGAGATCGATAGGAATGTGTTCCCAAAATGACCTATTTATAAATAAGGTGCATGTAAAGGAGTTCGTGGAGTAGCATTTTGTGGAGAGAAGATTGAATGGCATCGACATTGTTAATAGATCCCTTATATAGGACCATAACATTAGTAGAGGGATGGTTTTTGAACCAATGATTCACTTGGGCCATCAACTACAAATGTTTCTTCAAAATAAGAATCATCTACACCTAGAGGAGTAAAATCAAGTTGTCATAATGATTCATTTGTGAGTTCTTTGACATCCACTTTGCAATCAAATTCTTTGGAAGCATCAGTGTGTGCATCATAGGTTTGGGTGGCACTATCTAGGAAATTAGTAGGTTGCATCAAAGTGGGAGGGGTAGAAGTAGTGGACAATAGAGGTGGAGTGCTAGCACAGAAAAATACCATAGGTGAAATGATAGCCAAAGTGTGAGTAGATATAGTAAGAGAAGTAATAGTAGGAGTGGTGGAGGAGGATGCACTAGATTGACCAACATCATATTTATCAATACTAGCATACAGAATATGTTGTAGAGGTGGAATGACTATAGAGGTAACAAGATCGATAAGACAATATTTTAATTGTCTTGGATCAACAATAATAGTGTGTTCATAGCCTTCATGGAGGAATTTGACACATTGATGTACAGTGGATGGAACTGCTTGCATTGCGTGAATCCAAGGCCTACCTAAGAGGACATTGAATTGAAAAGAGGTTTCAAGACATAGAACTCAGTGAGGATAGTTTTATGTCTAACCCGAATATGTAAGGAAATAGTTCCTAAGCATGTATGCGTGGAAGAGTCATATCCACAAATGAGAGTGGAGTTAAGAGAGATGAGATTTTCATTTATAACTAATTCCATAAGATAGAGTGGGTGCAAAGATTAATTACAGATCCATTATCAATGAGAACACACTTGATACAAGTAGTGCTAACAATGATGATAATGAGCAATGGAGCACATGGGTTACTTTTTGCAAAGGGGGACATATCCTCATCAATGAAAGAGATAGAACATGGTAAATTATGGAGAGACTGGATGAGATGTGTGAAATCCTTAACAAAGTGATCACGTTAAACATGAATGACATGAGGTATCTTCTACCGAGGTACAACAATTTGGCACATTTCACAGTAGTTCATAGAGAGATATCCTAGCTGGTGTATATTTGATTTTGTCAATAATGTCATAGCCATTAGATGTTACTAGTGGGGCTATCAACATAATATGTGGTAGAAGAGAAATGGGTGGAGTGGTTGGTGGATTAAGGTAAGCACGATGATTAGCGACTACATTGATAGACATATATGACTTAGGCATGAAAAATTGAGGAAGGCATTGGGTATGTACACACATAAAATAAGTGGTGGTAGTAACTATACCAATGACCTTAGTAGGTGTATAGGTAGGACAAGAAGATTGAGTCATGACTTGATAAGGAGATGACATGGTGCAAAGGAGGTGTTAAAATGTGGGGTTCATCAAAATTATTAACTAAAACTAAACTAAACTATGGGAAAGTATAACAATAATTGATCTAATATAGGAGGACTAAATTTTTGTAAATTATGCTAAAATAGTATGGAATGATTTTAAAGAATTATATCAAATGAAATAAAACCCTAAGTATGTAAATATGTAAATGAAAATGACTTATCTACTTACCTTAGACTGTCATGCAGTCTAAACATGGATTTTAGAAGAATGAACGACTATATAAAAGTCATGTGATGGCTAGATTTGGAGGAACTAGACACATTGTAATTCCCAAGATGGTTCTCGGGTGCCCCAAGGCACCCTAGTCTTTGTCAAAGCTCGGAATTTGGTTCTTTAGTGTCGAAAGATACTCTTAAATACTCCCCTGTCTCTCACACTATACTTTTTGCACCTTTGTGTTGGATGTATGAAATAGTGTAGGATGAAGGAATGAATTGAAAAAAAAATAAGTATCAAAACCTGAAAAAAAAATATTCAAAATGAATGTCTTGGATGACCTCGGTTGCCACAATAGTGGGCTTAATAATATGAGCGCTACAACTACATTTTGGACCAAAATGTAGTTTTGGTGTGTGTGTGTGTGCATGTCATGCCTTAGGTGCTCGGTGCTAGTCACACTTTTTGAAGTAGTGAGCAATAATAACTACGTAAAAATGTACTAGCATATGTGCATAGAATAGAATAGAATTCCCCTATGATGTGTGTGTTGATGTAGATCTCATAGCCTTGATGCATGGATGTATGTGGATGTAAGGGATGAAAATATAGATTGAGTGATAGTAACAAGTGAGGATATGACCTTCATTATGGTCTCATAAATTTATATTTATAGGGTTCTCTTGCTCTAGTTTAATAATTAATCTCGACATGGCCTACTAGGAAAAAGATAAGGATGAAAAATAGCTATAAATAGCCCAAAAAGAGGCGAATGATGAAACAAGGATTGGGGCACCCTAGGTGGGATCAAGGCACCCCAAGGTGCCCTAGTACAGGCCTAGGTGCCCCAGTTTAGGCTAAAATGATGAAGAGGTGATGAAATAGCTAGGAATGTATATAAAAATACATGGAAATTCTGAAATAAAAGGTGAAAAAAAGTTGGTTCAAAGGTGGGATTAATTAGTACTTTCTTCACTTGAGAACCATGTAAATAGTAGTATGAGATGGGGATAAATAATTCCTAAAGTGCATGATTTTATGAATAAAAATACATAAATACACCTTTTATGTAGTTAAGTCCATCTCTCCTTCCCACTTACTTTATGAGCAAGTGCGCAACCATCTTCATGACAAGATATTTCAAATTTACAATATCAAATGTGAGTTTTATCTTCTTGTATTCAAACTCCTTGGATACTTTCTTCACTTCTTCATCATTACCTAAGTCATCATCAAAAGAGCTACTGGTATTAATAAGTCCACTGTAATTCTCAATCAATTGTTTGGTTATGCACGTCCTCTTCCTACAAAATAGAAATGTTCTTCATTCACTCATGACATTAACAAATCATATAAACTTTTGGGTTTCACGAAGAAAAAAAAACTCATATAGTTGTAACAACCCAACATTTTTGAACAATCTCCTCACACTATCATCATATACCGACTTATCATCTGTGGGTCTTTCTTCTGTTGGATGAACAAGCTATCTTGTCATATCTTACATGGTTAGACTATTCGATTGTTAAAATCACTAATTTTCATGCTCCTAACATGGGATGCCCACTCTTTTCCTATTAATACTCCATCTGGGTACTACATTTTTTAGTACCATTCCTCTTGGATGTCAACCTTGGGGGTAGGTTTTTCTTTTCCCTTGCCTCTTATCTTCAATGACATGGTTACCACTTTCTTTGGTGTCATTTTAAATGTGAAAAATCAAACTTCTACATTGTTCCTTACTTTTCTTGAAACTATAACGATCCTACCAAAAACATTAGGCGAAAACCATTTTATTTTATTTATATCTTGAATTTCATGATCTCATTTACAAAACCATAATGAGGGAAAATAAAAATCCACACCAATAATAAAGTGTTGTTAGTTAGAGTAGATTTCATGTCCCATCCAAATAGCGCTAGATTAAGTATGTAAGTCACAACATACGGTCCTAACTAATTCACTTGGAACTTTATAAGATGGTGCAAAAATTGGAATCATATAGAAGAACTATTTTCCACCTTCAATCTAATTATTTTTACTATTCTTATCATGTCATGCCTTTATGATGGAAATTTCTATCCTCTTGCTCCACCTAGCAAGAATGGTGCACTACTCATCGAATTGCATCGGTTTGACCATGTGTTCTTCAAGTGTTTTCTCATCATCTAATCCTTTTTCCCTTGTAATATATAAGGAGGATAACATGAATTATACTAGTAAAATAGCCTCCACACTAAACACCAAGTGAAAGGTTGTGCCTTTGTTTAATATTTTGTAAGTTTTTTTACATGCCCAAAGTACAACAGGAATTTATCATCTCATACTTCCTTCCAACATCACAAATATTTTTCAATGTATTTCCCAATATATTTTTCAAATTGTCAATAGTTACATTAGCATGTGGGTGATAGGGTGTTTTTTTATTGTATGCCACCACAAATTCTTCCAATAGTATCTTGATAGTCCCATTAAGAAAATAAGTTCCCCTATCACTTCTCAAACTTAGTAGACATCCATACCTACTGATTATGTTCTCCCATAACATCCTCACTGTTGTAGCTACCGTGTGGTCCTTTTATACACTACTTCTACCCACCTTGTAATTTAATCGGTACAAGTTATAATATAACACAAACCATTTCTACGAGTGGTTGGAGAAATAGGATGCACAAACTCAATTGCTCACTTTTTAGAAGGTTCTACACTATCAATAGGCCTCAAAGGAATTTCATCTCTATTCCTAGGATTTCCAAGGCACTAACAATGGTCACATGCCTTACAATATTCTATACAATCCTTTTAAATCATTTCCCACCAAATTCCTACCAATAGGATCTTTGTGTAGAAGCATTTAATGTATAATGTCCACCTCTAAACCCTCCATGAGCTTCCTCCATAATGAAAGTATGCTCATGCTCTAGTACACACCAGCGAAAAAACTCTTCTCTACCTAGCTTGTATAAATATCTACTAATTAAAATTTAGGGCGTAGCGAATCTAGAAATTTTTTTCTTCTCCAAATCCTTCATTCCTTCTAGCACCACAATTGTACTTAAGAATACAACAATATCCTCTAATTTAGAGGGCACATGATTTAATTTGAAAAGTTGATAATCGACATTGTATCCTCAATGCTCTACACATCCTCACTTGAGTTAATCCTTGATAAATGATCTGGTCCTGAGTTACTCTTGCCTAGCTTTACCACTACTGTAAAGTCAAATTCTTGGAACAAGAGAATCCACCTACATATGTGCCCTTAAAAATGGTCTTATTGACCAAATACTTAAGTGTCATGTGATTTGTATAAAATATGAATGGATTTTCCAACAAATATTTCCTAAAATTATGTAATGCATAAATCATGGAAAATGCTTCACGCTCTATAGTTGTATATTTTGTTCATTTGGGGTCAATTTCCTACTTGTAAAGAAAATAGGATGATCAAAAATACCCTCTCTAGGTTGGGATAATATTATACCAATGGCCATGCCAAAGGCATCCACATGCACATGGAATGGTTTTTTCCATGAAGGAAAGCATAGAATAGGCACAAAAGTAATCCTTTCCTTCAATGTCTTAAACATGCATTGTTGTGCCTCACGCCAATGGAACTGTCCCTTAATCTTGAATAATTCCTTTAAGGGCGTGGCTATCCTAGTATAACACTTGATAAAATTCTTGTAATAACCCATGTGCCCCAAGAATTCACACACCTCTCACTAGTTATTAGATTCCTCTAATCCCAAAATAACTGCAACCTTAGCAGGATCTACCAACAAGCCTTCTTTACATATAATATGTCCTAATATAGTTCCAAAAGTGTAGAAAATATGCACTTCTTGTTTTTTAGGGAGATTCTCAATTGCTGGCACCTCGAGAAAAAAATTTATTAAATTATCACAATGATCTTTTAATAGCCCATAAAATGTCAAATTATCCAAGTAAACCTAAAAACATATGAATGAAGTTCGTGAATGCTTTAAACTATGTGGGAAAATACTTGTAGGCACATTATTCAATCCAAAAGGCATAACTGTATGCAAAACTTCCCCACTCAATGGTGAAATTTTTCTTCTCTTTATCTTTGTTAGTAATCCTCACCGATTATATCCATAAAATCCATTAGTGAAGGAGTATATCTCATCCCTCCAATGCCTTCAAAATTTCCTCTCGTAAATGGTGTGTGAAAAGGATCTAGAACACAAGCAACATTATACTCCTTATAATCCACACGAGAATCTTATCCTTTCATCCTTCTTTATGTGTATCACCATATGGCTAACCCACTCTGACTACTCAATGGGCTCAATTCAAGACTTAAACATTTTATCAATCTCTTCCTTTACCTTGACATGTAGATGTACCCCTTTTAGCTCATGACATCCTCTAGGGAATAAGTCATGGAATTCATGCAACATCTCAATTATTTTTGTAACCTCCGAGTTAGACCAATAATTCCCAATGATTTCCTACTTAGGTTCTGCATCCATACCAATATTGACCTTATTCATTTTCATAGGCTCACAATTTGGATGCGGTTACTCATTTTCACTTTCTAAGACATCTCGCATACCCACAATATGATAAACATCCAGGTTTTCCACTTCTTCATCATCAATCATTTAAATTAGTTTACCTTTCTCTCTTTATCTAGGTGCGCCAAGGCTATTCTTCATATGTCTATTCTTCTTCAAAGCTCACCTCTAGATCCGAATCACCTAGTAATTCCTGAATAAGCTCCTAATTCTTTGCACTATCTCCCATTTTCAAGTACCTCATAATCTATAATGCCTCATTCACTTGTGGTTTAGTAGAAAAATAGTCAAAGTTATGAATCATACATGCATTCAATTTCGCATAAACATACCATGTATGTGTGCAACCAGAAAATTGAATTAGAAAATTTTCACCCACAATGTAGGTGGTAAGGCTTCCTACCCCTCCGTATAGAGTCTCTCACACTCTTTAACGTGACGTGAAGAATTGGGACCCCCATAAAATTCACATGTCTTGGTAGGTGTATTATTCCTAAGAAATCTAGTAGAGAAAGTGATTCTCACCTTTCATCACTCTAAATGACTATCTCTTTGTGTAATCCACCGGTGTTGTTGTCCCGCATAAGGTATATACAAAATGATCCTTCTCTCTACTTTATCTTTCCTCTAGAACTCCATAGCATTTAGAAATACATAAGGATTCCCTTCACTAGTGTACCTTTATACCTCATTACTTCCCAAACACCTAACACAATGCGGTCTACTTATGTGAATAATTGCTCTCTTCATCTCATACCCAACCATTTCGAAGTCCCATGTTCCCACTTGTCACAAGAAACTCTTGTTGTATCACTCATAGACTATGCATCATCACACCGAATAACACCTTCTTTTGATGGCTCAAGAAATTCAAGATCTCTAATGATTTACACATAATTTTTGTTTAAATCCTCTTCAAGATAAGGTTCTACATAAGGCATAGCTTTCTCATCTTTCAAAGGAATAATAATGCGCTCCTCTTTGTTCTCAAAACTGATATAACCTTTAATGAAGTGAAAATAAGCATTATTCATGTAACACCAAGGGAACCCAAGTAAAGATGGAAAACTATCTACTTTTACAAGCAACAAAAACTCAAATTCCGCAATAAAATTGGCCTCTTGTATAGTAAGAGTGGCATCCTTAAATACTCCAAATGGGCATGGTTTTAGTCCTATTTTTTATATATAACACATTTGAAGATGGTTGTAACGGTGGCCTCCTTATCTAACTCCACACATCCAAGGTGATTACATTAACTTTTGTACTGTATCAATCATTATATTACTCAATAACCATCTATCAACAACTACATTCAAGGTGATCTCTTTTTCATGCTTAAGACTGTGAGGAAGTATGTTCACATGAAATATCTATCTCTCATGATCAAATATAGTGTGTGGTATCTTCTCCCTTAACAATTATCCTAATAAAGGAATGATGTTTTCTTCAAGCAACATATTACACACCTCCTTTAAGTCATCAACATCTTTATGAGGAAAGTTAACCATATTTTCTTTCTCAAACTTCCACAACGTTCCTTTAAGCACTTTATCTCACCCTCCATATTCTCTTGATATAATTCCTTC
This sequence comes from Taxus wallichiana var. yunnanensis, assembly GCA_018340775.1. Lineage (NCBI taxonomy): Eukaryota > Viridiplantae > Streptophyta > Pinopsida > Cupressales > Taxaceae > Taxus > Taxus wallichiana. The sequence continues at coordinate 95,007,345 of CM031237.1, read as the reverse complement.
GATGGGGAGGGATAAATATACCATGGAATACTTCCTATTTTGTAATAACAAATTTCTACTTCATAATTTCATATGTGTGCAGCCTTAGCATGGGTAGTCACCAACACCAATATCACCTCAAGGTTGGGTGATAAATTCGACATCCACTGATATTCCACAAATTGTTGTACTCTAACCATTCCCGCACCCCTATCCCGCTTGTTGATTTCTCATATTCTCATAAAAATCTAAGCATTCATAAAACTTGTGATTCTTTCCGCACCGATTGAAAATAATGTTATGAGGGAACTCGTTCCTATAAGGGTAATGGGATTTACATGTACGAAAATTTCCTCATGGGTATTCACCTCTTCCACCACCATGACCTTGGCCTCTGAATCATCTACGGTAACCTCAAACTCTTCCACCTCCATCGAGCACCCTTCATTGTGATTATTATTATGATGTTCACCTTCTTCCTTACAATTGTGTACAACATTGGTCCGACGTACACCGGTTTGAATGGAATTATGAATCTTATCAATCAATTTATAATTCTTTGTATCACAAGTGGTATACTTACAAATCATACAATAATAAGACATGTTATTCCTTATGACATGTTGCGCAAAGGGGAACCTACTTGAATAATGATCTAAATGGTAGATCTCATAATGCAGCAACATGGCACACACCGATATATGAGGGTAACCATCCTTAGTATGTCCTTTCCACATCATAATACATACACCAAATACCACTGCATATCTCATGAGATAAATTAGCTAACACTTTTTCAAGATGTTTTTCCATAGATGCAATCTGAGCTTTTGAAAATTGGATAATCCAGGTGTTTTTGCTTTTCAACTACCTCAACATGTAGAGGTTCCTCCAAGGATTCACGTGAATCCATAAAATTTTTGTGTGAGAGATGCCATTCTAAAATGTTTGATAAAACTCCAACAAACCATTGAGCATGTTGACTAGGTTAAATATCATAAGACAAATTTGATATCAAGGTTTTAAAATGTGCATCATATGTGCTTACACTCTTATCCATGCACTTCTTAATCTCCTTCAAGATTGTCTTGATGATTTTTGTTAAAACATGGGTATATGGAACTCAACTAATAAAGCAACACGCAACATGGTATAGTCTGCACAATTTGGTTTTGATTATACTTCTTATACCAGCTATGTGCATGCAACCTTGCAAAGTAGTAGCTTATTGACTTGCCTTACGCTCATGATTTTTATTCCCTTAGCATGCCTTAGTATCTCACACATGTGCACATATTCATTGTATCTTCAATTCCCTAGTATTCTGGTAAGTGAATAGACATCTTGTAATAAAATTTTGGGGTTAGTGTGGACCATTCCCACAAGATCCAGAACTTGTATTACCTCTAGTATTCCCTGTAGACACCCATAATTATGCCCAAGCAATTTAAATACTTAAATTGAGTTAATTAACAAATCGATGACATATCATCAAAAGCACTCATTTTCCCTCATATCATCATTAATTAATTACACTAAGCTAATTAATTAAGTTGCCTATCCAACAAATACCCTAATTAACGACCTTCCGTTAATAAATCACCCCTTCTACCTAGACTAATTAATTATTATTAATTAATTAGCTTTCCCTTCCATTTAACCAATAAATCAATATTTAATTGATTTAATCCCCTTATAATAGCCTAAATCGTACTAATATTCCTCTAATTATCTTCTATAAGCTTACATCTACCTATTAGTTAATCACCTTTGATTAATTAAAACACCCCCAACTCCCATGACTTGCTAAGTATAAATTAAACCCTTCTAAAGTAAGGTTACCTTTAATAAAACAACCTTATCCATTCCTAATCATGTTTTACCTTTATCCCACATGCAAAGGGATGAAGTGTTTCCTTTATCCATTTGGGCTATATAAAGAGCCCTCCTCCTACCTTTATACCTACACCTAAACTTTCTAAGAGAGTGAATGCAAAGCATATAGCAAAGACTAAGAGCTTTCCTTTTACCCTTTTGAGAGTTCATCATCTTGAAGAGTTAAGCCTCTTTCTTAAGTGCTTAGGTCATATGGGAGGTGTCAAAGGGGTCTTGTAGCCCAACTTTGATAGGCCCTCATTCCTAGGTTACTTGGCATACTAAGGACAACTATTTTGATAGCCATGGAGCTTACTTAGGTCCATTCATTTATTTGTTGTTAGAGAATAGAGGAGTTTAGATATTTAGCATTGTTAGTTTCAAAGTTTGTATTTATGAATGCTAGCATCTAACCCTTGTTTAATTCTTATCTTGATGGTGTTTAGTTTGTTGTTCAATTCTTGCTAAGTTAAGGCTATTTAGGTGTTAGTCTTTACTCATATTAGCATTATTTTGAAAACAAAACTTGCACACATTTGGCACACCCGGTGGGACTTACTCCATTGTCCTTTGCACTTAATTTCAAGTTTTTGTAGTTAAGTTTCATTTTTGGTTACTAACCCTCTTTTACACATGTTGATCTAACTTGTTTTTCTTAACTTGTTTTGTTGAGTTTGCATGTGTTGAGTCTTCCTTATAGGTATAAAGGAGGTGAAGTGCTATCAAAATTGGAATTGATGAGAAAATTTCAAGATTTCTCCATGTTTTCATTTTTAGAGCTTACTTTTTCAACATTCTACATGCTAGTTTTGTCAATTTCTTAAAAATTTTAAATTCTTGAGCATGTAGGTTAGTGTTTGATAGTGCTAGTCTTTTATTTACATATTAATGTGGTGGGTTTCTATCAAAATTTAATCTTGGTGAGAAAATTTCAAGATTTCATCATGTTTTCATTTTTAGAGCTTACTTTTTCATCATTCTACATGCTAGTTTTGTCAATTTCTTGAAAATTTTAAATTCTTGAGCATGTATGTTAATGTTTGATAGCTTTGAGTCTTCTATTCATATATTGATGTGATGGGTTGTTGTCAAAATTGAATCTTGGTTGGAAAAATTTGCCCATTTTGCAGATTAAGAGACTTTTTTTGACATTTTTTGAGTGCATGTCAAGTGCATACCCGTGAGCATAAGAGCATATGCGTAACCCATCTTTTTGAAGGCCATAACTTTTTCTCCCGAACTCAAAATGACTCCATTTTTTTGCGTTGGAAAGGTATTGAAGTTAACTATGCAATGAAAACATAAATTTAGGATTTATACTTACAAAATTGTAGATTTTTCTGTTAGTTTAAAAATGGTCATTTTCTAACATGTCTAATGTTTTGATGAATATTGTATTTCCATGCTTACTCGATTTAGACCAAAGCGTGTGTATGCTATTCTCTTGCACCTTTTGGTGATCTTGAGAATAAAAACAACTTTGATCTCTATCTTGTTAACATTGGGATTAAACTTGGAAATTTGATTATTCATTTTGCTTAAGGAATGAACCTTTTACAAATATTTTTCAATGGTCCTTTGATTTGAAGTTTTCCATTTCTATATAGTTGGGATAAAGTTTTTGTATGCTCTTCTCTTGCACCTTAGGGTGATCTTGAGAATCAAAAGCAACTTTAGTCTTCATTTTATAACATTTGGTAAATTGGAAACTTCATCTTTTACTTTTGGTTTAAGGGAATGAACATTTATCAAGATTTTTGTATGGTTCATTGATTGAAAAGATTTTCTTTACTTTTTAGTTGGATTATTTGTTGTGTATGCTCTTCTCTTGCATCCTTGGATGATCTTGAGAATCAAAAGCAACTCTTAATCCTCTTTTAAATAATGTGATTTTCTTGGAGAACTACTAATGCTTGAGTGCATGACCTAAAAACACTTGTCAAAGAAAGGAGGAATAAAAAAAATCAAAAACTACTAATACAGTTGTTATACAGGTTGCCAAAAGGTGTTCAAGAAAACCACACCTAATTAAACAAGATAAAAAGAACAACATATTCAAAACATTGTATTGCAGGTTTCAAAAAAGGGTACGTCCCTCTCCGCTCAACTGGAACATAACCCCTTTGGCATAATGCCTTAAGCTACAACAATGGGGGTGGTTCCAGGAACCCCAAAGTAGTCCACGCAAGAGGGAACCTTGTGGATGAAACGGGAAGTGCTCCACACTACCTACTTGACTAGTGATTCCTTTGTGAGATAGCGTTACAGGTTGTCCATTGTGGTGACCCCAGTGATAGTACACGTAGATGCACTAGTTTCCTACTATTCTTGAAGGGGTAAAGTAAAGTCGAGATACTCCCAAACTAGTCAGTGTGACTTTTTGGGTAAATCACACTCGCTCGTGGCAACTTTGTAACACCTAGGGTGAGAGAACCACCTAGGAGAATATACTTTGGCCAGGAGCCCACTTTGACCATTCTAAAATAGTGTTGAGTTGTGAACCATATTTTCATTGAGAAATGTGTGACGCGTATTACTTTTACCTAGTTTTTACTTGCCTTAGGGCGAGGTGAAACTCTACCGAAGTGAAGCCAACATTTTTCATCTTTTTTGATTTACTTCCTTCACATTATTTTGACACTTTGTTGATCAAAAGAAGGGTGACTACCTTTGTGTTACCAATCAACTGTTTCTCTCACTTTTATGTCCATTTACGCCCATCCATGTTTGCGGCTAGGTTAGTTAAACGTCTAAAGTGTGCGGAGGCATTTTCACGTCATTGGTAGCCATTGTGATCTTGATACCCATGTCAAGGTCATCATTGTAGTTAGGCATGGTTCATCACCATGGACTTCCTTAGAAGAGTTAGCTTGTTTGTATCATATCACTACAATTTCAATATTTACGTCTTGTTTCTTGTAAACTCGACATAAATACCTATATTGTGCGGTTACGTTGCACACATTTTTAACTATTCCTAGCTATACTTTGAGCTTTTTAGTTCGGTTCTATTATTACCTCAATTTCAAAGAGTGCTAGGTGTTACCATTTGTGCGTGTTATATCAATAACACCTCGATATCAATACTTCACTTTCTCGTAAAGTGGGTTAACATATCTTGGTGATATTGTTGTGTCATTCATGAATTGTAATTGGCACTTTTTGAGATATAGGTCTTAATCAAGTTTGAGCTCACTCATCATATATCTTGATTGGGAGATCACATTGACTTCTTGTTTTTACTTACGTTTTGTTCATTTCCTTGAACTTGGCATAAGTGAAAACATCTTGTTGATCATCTTTGCATCGCATTTTCATATGGTGTATTTCCTTGTTGATTGGCTTTGTGTTTCACACTTGCATGATTGTTCCTTGTGATTATTCATTCAAAAAACTTATTTTCTAGGAAAATCCCTCTCGATCTCATCGATATTGCATCATCACGATGTCTATTTTCCTTAGACCTTCTTTAGAAAATCACGCACACATATCAATACTTACGAAATGTCTAGTTGGTTGTCCTTATGCTACCCAAATCGACATGTCACTTCCTTCCCTTTGAAGGAGTTCCATCACACTATCTAGATCTAGACATTTGTGCTTAAAATAGTGCCAAAAATGACTAACTATCGTGTGGTTCCCCATACTTACAAAAATATGGAACCTAGGTTTAGCAATTCAAATCAAGGATTCCCATCACAACTAAACCTCGTTTGGTTCTTCATGCTAGAGAGCCCATACGGGTAACTCATTCCCCACCTTCATCTCATAGTCGGTGGTATGATTTGGACACGTCTGATCCAAATTATTATTCGAGTTCCCCCCACTCTTCTTCTAATTCTAATCCAAACATTTCCTCTTCTTCTGAGGATTCCAATCCAAATATTTCCTCTGACTCTTCTGAGGATTCAGATCCAAACTACTATTTGGATTCATCTAATTTGACTCCTAAGTCATCTAATGTGACTCCTAAGTCATGGTCCTCCCTTTCTTTCTCCTCTTCATCAAGACCTTATGCTCCCTTTATTCAAGGACCCCTTTTATCACAACGACATCTTCTTCCTTTTCCTTTTTATCGAAGAAGATACACGTGACTCCAAATCCCTCCAATCAGAAGTATAATACAATTCTTGAATCATGGTCCTCTCTTTCTTCGCAGGACCCTTGTCATCATTCATCTAATGCGATGCTTGAATCACAATCCTCCCCTTCTTTGCAGGACCTTCTTCATCAATCACCCCCATGGAATCTTCCTTCTTTGAAGATTCGTGTGACTCAAAGTCCTTCGAGACAAACGTCTGACTCGACCCATGCGTCACAATCTACAAACTTTGGACTTAATCCTACTATTTTACATATGACATACCATTGTATAGGTAGGTCCACACCACCTTCTTCTACTCCTGAGACATCTAGCTACACATATTCTTCGTCCCCCACATCATCTTCTTCTATCAATAATCATCAAACATATTCTAAGTCTTCCACACCAAGTGAACCTATTTCTTCCAATCAACCCCTAGGGATCGATCAACAACTCATACCGATTGACCTCTTTCAGAATGAAGAAACAATCAGGGCATTTATAGGGGCACACGAAGATATTCCTCTAGTAGATTACGAGGAAGGTTTCTCTTTAGACTTTGATGCATTCATGTATTGTGAGGAAAAGGTTGATTCCTTTTATCAAGAAATGGAGGAAGAGCCTCAGATCATGCAACTTGATCCTCCTCTTATTCTTCCATCTTCACATTCTTCATTATGTGATGAAACTCCTTGGTCTTGCATTGATCCATGGCCTATCTTTTCATCACCCAATAACTCTTTGTCTATCATAATTCCTCAATCACAATCTCTTATGGGGTCAACACCAAGTAGCCCTTCATCTTCATCTAGGTGTGGGTCACATTCTAGTAGCCCTCCCTCTGCTATTTGTGGGACATTTTCGAGTAGCCCACTATCTTCTATTCTTGGGGCATGTCCAACTAGCCCCTTGTCTTCTAGGTATGGATCACCCCGGGTAGTCCATCATCTTCTATTCTTGGGCCACATCCTAGTAGTCCATTATCTTACATCTATGGGTCACGTCCTAGTAGCCCTTCTTCTTCTATTCTTGGGCCACATCCTAGTAGCCCTTCATCTTCTATCTATGGGTCACATCCTAGTAGCCCTTCTTCTTCTATTCTTGGGCCACATCCTAGTAGCCCTTCGTCTTCTATCTATGGGTCACATCCTAGTAGCCTTTCTTCTTCTATTCTTGGGCCACATCCTGGAAGCCCTTCATCATCTTCTATCTATCGATATCTCACCTCAGCCCTTCCTCTTCAATTCTTGGACCATATCCATTTCATCCATCACATTATTCTTCTACCAAAGATGGTGGCAAGCCCATGGTCATTTCTCACATTAGTTCTAAACATCCATATTCACTTTCTTCTCCTTCTCGAGAATCAGACAAGTCATGCATTAGCTTATAAGAAACCCAAACAGGTTCATTTTCAAGCTCAGTTCAAAACTTGCAAGAGCTCAAAATCACCCAACAACTCAAACAATCTCAAAATTCTAAATCAAGCGCGATTCAAGAATGCACATCAACGTAACCATCAAGTATGGTGCAAAGTGCGTAAACCTCTGGATGGGAATTAAATCTCCCACATACAAAATCCATGTTTGTAATAAATCACAGATCCTTTGTTGAGTGTGAACTCACCACGATCATCGAGATTGGGGAAAACATGACTCTTGATAAACAAACACGCTTAGTCTCCCTTATCAAGGAAGTCGCAAACATCATTGTTGGATCCTATCACATAGAGTGACTTTGTTAGTAACAACGGTTCAAAAAAAATATCAAAATCTAAAAATAAAAAAATGCAAAAATACAAAAATACAAAAAAACATGAGAAAAAAAAACAACAAAAATCAAAGGTACAAAGATCAAACATTGCAATCAAAAATTTACGACACATGGATATTTATTTCTTCCCTTCCTTGCTATTCTTCTGCAAGTCTTCCTACCATTTTCATCCCTTCGGTGATATTTTGGTTAGCTTATTCACATGCATTTTGTGACATTTATCTCTATGGTATCTGTTTGACCCTGGTCTTTTATCACCTTGGTAAATTAAAGAACGACTAACCTCATGGAGATCCTATCACATTCAAACATCTAATAAACTTGTTGTGAAGAAATTTTGGACATATTTGTTGACACTAGCCAATGTCGTCATCACAATCACTTCCACCTCCTTCCATCAAGCCATCAATGGTTCTTAACCCTTGTCAAACAAGAGAGCTGAAATAAGTTTTCAAAAAGCAAAAGAATCAAAATCAATCAAAACTCAAAAGCTAAAAGCTACAAATCAAAAGTAAATTAATATATAACTCTCTCTTGGGGTATTTCCAATAATCTCTATCGGGATATGGATGCCTGACTAGCAGTAGAGCAAATGTTGTGATTAGAATCAAATACATCTCTCGTTAGGGGCTATGGATGCTTGGATGGAGCAGAGAAATGTACGGCTATCCTTTCACCCTCCATTCACAAAATCACTTATCAAAATAAATCATTCCTACACATTGGCTAGGGTCTCTTCACTTGTTGTCTATTAAATCTTCACTTCAAGAGGTAATAAAATCCACGTGCACACACTGGATCTCTATGAGTAAATAGGATTAGTATGTTACCAAGTGTCTTTTTTGGACCTTGTTCAGACTCTTACTCTAGTCCATATCTCGTCTCATGATTTATGCCTTTGGCTAATCACTTCTTCATCATGAGGCTTCTAAGCTACATTCATATCATTCACATCGTTCTTCTACTTCATTCAGAACATCCATGTGTATAAGATTACTTGTTTTCCATGTTTGTGGACACCTTTGTCCCCTTCCACAAAAATAATCTTCTCCTTCCTTTCTATCACGTGCTCTTAGGCCAACTTATGCTAGGGGCATCCTTGCTTCTTCCCAACATTTCATTGGTTTATGTTCATCATCATGTTGAACCTATCCATAATGGCCTTGGGTCCCACTTCTACCTATGAAGAGTTTACCTTTGAATACTCCCACCTTATCATTGGGACATTTTTGCATCTTCACCTTTCTGGTATGCACGTGGCCTTATGCCCTTGTACATCCCATCTATCGCTGGGGCATCCACACTTTCTCGTCTTCCTGTACATAGTTTCATAAAACTTTTAAAATCAACCAAAACATTCAAATATGTTAGAAAAAAAAATCATCAAAAAACATTCAAATATGTTTCAGAAAACTTCTAAAAATTGAAAATCATCCTACAAAACATCACTCTTTGGTTCTCACTTGTTCATGTGTGTGCGACTTGTGGATCATCTTGATCTACCTCCATCAACAAAATCTAGGCTTCTTACTTCATCTCGTACTCTAGGGCACAACAAGTTGTCTGGTACTATTTCATAGTGCACATTACTTTTCCATCGGACCCAAGTGTCCTCCGTTATTCCCCTCATGTATCCTTGCTTGGGGCACCATCATCAACCCTTGTCGTTAATTTACACAGGTCGTAACTGAAGCTCGATAATAAAAACATTATATTATGTTTCTCTGTTAGTTTAGCTTGTTTACTTTCTTGTATTGCATTACATTTTGTATGTTGCATGGAGTTAGGCATCTTTCACTTTCTCGTATTGCATTACATTTTTTATGTTGCATGGAGTTGGTGTTTTCAGCAATGGACAATCGTTCGTAGTATGGCTTTTCATGTCATTCTACCTTTGTCGTATGCTTATATTTTTCATAAGGACCGATGACATAGTTCCTATGGCAATATGATGACATCAAATTGTTTCAAACAAATACACGACTAGAGGCTAAGCTCTTCTCTCCCCTCATCCATATTTCTTCTACACCACTTCCCTTTCACCCCTAATTCTCCCTCTCATCGGGGCATCCTTCCTCGTCCCCATTATTTTGCCTACTTCTCACCTTTTTTGATCGTCGATCGTCTTCATTCATCACCCCATCGACACTCGAGGGGCATCTCTCACTTCTACTAATTTTTCTTCTACCTCTTCAAAATTCCACATGTCTACTATCTTTGAAGTGGCGTCACTTACGCCACCCCAAAGAGCGGAAAATGTAGACACCCATAATTACACCCAAGCAATTTAAATACTTAAATTACGTTAATTATCGTCTTTCTCACAAATCGACCACATATCATCAAAAGCACTTATTTTCCCTCATATCATCAATAATTAATTACACTAAGCTAATTTATTAAGTTTCCTATCCAACAAATACCCTAATTAACGACCTTTCATTAATAAATCACCCCTTCTACCTAGACTAATTAATTATTATTAATTAATTAGCTTTCCCTTCCATTTAACCAATAAATCAATATTTAATTGATTTAATCCCCTTATAATAGCCTAAATCATACTAATATTCCTCTAATTATCTTCTATAAGCTTACATCTACCTATTAGTTAATCACCTTTGATTAATTAAAACACCCCCCAACTCCCATGACTTGCTAAGCATAAATTAAACCCTTCTAAAGTAAGGTTACCTTTAATAAAGCAACCTTATCCATTCCTAATCATGTTTTACCTTTATCCCACATGTAAAGGGATGAAGTGTTTCCTTTATCCATTGGGCTATATAAGGAGCCCTCCTTCTACCTTTATACCTATACCTAAACTTTTTAAGAGAGTGAATGCAAAGCATATAGCAAAGACTAAGAGCTTGCCTTTTACCCTTTTGAGAGTTCATCATCTTGAAGAGTTAAGCCTCTTTCTTAAGTGCTTAGGTCATATGGGAGGTGTCAAAGGGGTCTTGTAGCCCAACTTTGATAGGCCCTCATTCCTAGGTTACTTGGCATACTAAGGACAACTATTTTGATAGCCATGGAGCTTACTTAGGTCCATTCATTTATTTTTGTTAGAGAATAGAGGAGTTTATATATTTAGTATTGTTAGTTTCAAAGTTTGTATTTATGAATGCTAGCATATAACCCTTGTTTAATTCTTATCTTGATGGTGTTTAGTTTGTTGTTGTTCTTGCTTCTTGTTAAGGCTATTTAGGTGTTAGTCTTTACTCATATTAGCATTATTTTGAAAAAAAAACTTGCACACATTCCTCCAGCTCTAAACCACCAGATCTTACTCTTGTAGACAATCACTCCTCTTGATTCTCCTCTTGTAGTGGGCACCGGCACATGAGGATGTGTTTCCCGATGTCCCCACTATCATGTGCTAAATTGAACGTCCACATCATGAAGTTGTGATACTTCCGAAGTATTATAAATGTTATACACACCCACATTATGTGTAGTTGATGTGTAAGAAAATATACTTCCAATTAGACCCCAAGTAACAAAGAAATGACTATGCTGCCATAGATGAATGTGCTATGTGATTAACTAATGTACGTAATAGAAAATGAAATTTTCCTATCCTTACTTTGTCACCAACACTAGCTTGATTCTCAATAGTTGTCTTAGAAAATGAAACACCAAGTGTAAGGGCTTGGTCACTAGGTGAGATCATATGCGCACCCACGTTTCTTATTCATTATACCATGACACGCTTTTATATAAAGCCAAACAGGGGTTTTGTGCCATGCTTACCCAAATGGAGGAGTACTAGATTATCCAACTCCACTTATTTCATGTGAGCTCCAAATCCTTCGTGAGCCATATCTCTCTCTACAATACCATTCATTCCTTAACATCACATAGATTCAGCAAGTTTCTCTCACATGCTTCATTAAATGTAAGCCTCCTTTCTTCTCTCTTCCTCTCTACCACTAGGTCTGCAATATTTCACCAAACTGCGTCTAGCCCCATGCGCGGTGGGATTTTGCTAGCCATAGGTCATGCTTCCAAATCCAAAGTCATGATCAAGATCTTAATTGCTAAAGGGATAGCTTGAAAATAATATCCTCCATATTTGTTCAAGAAATGTAACTCAACAACCTGAGGATAGGAATAAGCGAAACAACGTGATATAATGTATAAATTTTCAAGACATCACCCCACCAATGATCTACAACACATTTCCAAGTCAAATCAACATCATACGAGTCTAGTTATCTTCCCGTGTCAAAAAAATTATTCTATCCTTCCAATTTCTCTTTGATGCATATGTTACCATCCACTCATATAACTCTATAGGGAAACATGAAAATAACGTCTCATAGAGATCATGATACCAATTCTTTCCACCCATGCACAAGCATCAAAATTAGGTCCAGATTAAATATATGAGATAATTCTTCCTCTATATTCTCTTCCCAACTCTCAATATTGGTGAAATTCAACCAATATGTCTTCATCATGCAACATCCTTGCAATAACTTGAAAAGAGGTCCTGGAAATGGAACCAAAATGTAATATTTTATTTCAACAAACAACCCAAGGCATTCCGACACATCACTTAGGTAGACTCATAACGCTCACCCAAGGTGTGCAAGGGTATCAGTTCCTCTTTTATAATAACTTAGTCAAGGATTTAGCATGATAAACACACATATAATCCAAATCCATAATAATCATTCAAAAGTAAAGAATAGAAAGATCTAGTTCATAACCATACAATGAATAAACTAAATAATAATAAAGATCATATTTACTAGGCAAGATCTAGTTACAGATAAGTCAACAATCAATATCCAACCACAAATATCCATTGTATTAATCACTGTAAAACACACAAGTTGAATACATATAAAAATTATCACCATAAGTCATGCACATTTAGAAATGAGTAGCATAACTCTACTATAAAGTAGACTACTAAAACTATGCAAATCAACACATATACATAAGGGTGGGGACGTGCCCTTCACTTCTTATGGAAACCTCAATATAGGATGCATGCAAAGAATAGCCATATCGTTACTTACAAAGATAACAAGAGAGCATGTAAGCTCTTATAACAATAGATCATCTATAGATAACTTCAGTTCCAATCCTATTTTTAGCCCAAAACACTGCATGTTGCTTGATCTTCCACTTGTCCCAAAATAGCCTTGTGTAGCCTCCAAGTCTTCATGCTCTAGTTCAAACTGCTAGTTCTATGCTCTAAAAATAGCTCCTCCCTACATGGATTCTTATCTTTCATGTTGCCTACAACATCTCTATATTTAGCATCATGCCCAAAATTGACTAAGTCAGTGTCAACTCTTCTCTAGAGTAATCCTTGAGCGCCCTTCTTTTGTTCTCCTCCACATGAATATTGTCATCTATGCACGTGTTCATCATATTCTTTCATACACATGTTTCTTCTACAGGTATTGCATGCACGTTTCAATACTTAGATATTTTCCAAGGCCCAACATGTTAATAAGCATTGAACGGTCCAATCTCCTAATTAATTATTGAAAGTAACGGTAGAGTTAACAAGAGATCATGATGATGATCGGTTAGAACACAAAGTCCTACTATGCAAACAACAAAAATCATGCTTATTGTTAATTTATGGGTTTACATAGGCATCGTAAATGGTGATATAGGAAAAATCAATGACATTTTCTATGAGACATAAATTCCACCACCAATATTACCTTTATTTGTTGTTGTCAAATTTGATAGATATAATAGCCCATGTTGAGATCCCTCCAACCTATTACATATTTCAATACCCCATATTTCGAGAGGGAATCAAAGACAATTGATAATTAAAATTTCTTGGGGGTTAACTATCCATAAGTCCTAGGGACTTACTTTACATAGAGAAACTATCACCATTGGAACCACTAAAAGGCAAGGTGTCACATTCACATATTTCTTCTTATTTCTCTCGCCTTATCAACTCATTAGGTTCCCCTCATTTTTAATTTGAAAGGTACTAAAAAATTACACATGTTTGAACACTTGGAGAAAGAACAAAGGAGGATTCAATACTACGATCAAGCAACTAAAACAACTCATCATAAATACTAGCCTCTACTTTGATAACACCTCCACTACTACATTACTCAACACTTCTTGTATCCAAAGTAGAAATTCCATTCAAGTTGTATCAAATGTATTCATGTTTGGTGCAAATAAAATTAGCCACAAAAGGCTACCACTCATGATATAAAATCTACAAATGTATGGTGGTCTTCATGTATACATGTTTAGTTCATATCTTGTGTTATAAGATTTGTAAATGTATATGTATGAATTTGTAACAAATTTGAAATGTACACAAAAGAACATTTCAATGTAATGTTTCGTCTATATTACTATACTTCCATTATGAATTACACCCCTTTATCAACATGTTATCGACAATACAAAAAAGGAGTTTTCAACAAAAAACCAACCAAACAACCGATGTAACCACCATCTCAAACACGTTGCAACACCAACACAATTTCCCCCAAATAATAACAAACCACATCAAGTAGTATCAAATGTATTCATGTTTAGTGCTAAAAACATTGGCCAAAAATGCTACCACTCATGATATAAAATCTTCAAATGTACGGAAGTCTTCATGTATTCATGTTTAGTTAAAAAAATAGTCCGCAAAACACTACCACTCATGATGTAAGATTTGCAAACATATATGTATGAATTTGTAACAAATTTTAAATGTAGAGATAGAACCTTTAAATGTAATTCTTCATCTATATTCCTACACTTACAAAATCAATCACACCCTTATCAACATCAACTACAAAAGTAATAATTCTCCCCATAAATCAAATAACATATATCGCTCAACATTCACATTGCATTGTACATATGTGACTGCTAATATTATTATTAATACATAAATAATTTAAAAATTATATCTAGATTAATTAAATATAATTCAATTAATTCAATTTAAATATAATATAATAAAGTATAAATAAAGAGGTGAATTATTTAATATTTTCTTTCGAAATAGATATGTATATAAGATAATAATACTTTTAACACTTGTTAAAAGTATTAGTAATAAATTTTTTTCATAAGATACTAACTTCTCAATAGTTTGATTCAAATGTTGTTTTCTTCATCACCAAATTTTTATTTATGATAGTGATTGCATGTGCACATACAAAGTTTATGGATCATTCCATGGATGGTAGCTAGAAATATACTTTAATAATAATTAAATATCAAAATTTATAGATTTCTGAAATATGTGTGTGTGTGTGTGTGTGTGTGTGTGTGTGTGTGTGTGTGTGTGTGTGTGTGTGTGTGTGTGTGTGTGTGTGTGTGTGACATTATTTATTTATGAAAACAATAAATGGTGATTAATTATTTAATCTTTCTCTTTACAAAATTTTTAATTGTAAATGATATGATGGTCTTAATTTAGTTGCAAAAATTATAAGTAGCTTAATATAATATTTTGAACAAGATAGTCCTATTTCCATGAAAATATTACAATTTTAATATTATTTTACTCAACGTTATAAAATTTACTACATAATATTAAAACCATCGATTTAACATATATGATTTTTATTTTCATCTTACTCTATTACCCTTAATTTTATCACCCTATTGTTTATAAATTAATGTAATTGCTTCATCAAATCATCTACTAGCTTGGCCATTCTTTCTTTGTATATTTAATCCCTTTGGTAGTTTAGTTTTAGGTATTTAATTTATCTTTGTTAGAGGTTTGGAGTTATGACTAGTTGTTTAGGTTTAGAGAAATTCAAGAATGTTGCAATTTAGGTTTAGGAGGTAATCGTGCATTATTAATTTAGTCATAAATGGAATATATTGTAAAGATTTTGAAGGAAGTTTATACATTATCTAATGTGTATTTTCAATAATTATTAGGATATAAATCTAGTTATTATACGTAGAGGTCAGATGTGTAGTAGTAACCGACACACTTGATTTTAAAGTGCTCGTGGAATTATAGTTCTATTTGTACTCTTTAACTTTTTTATCCTATAATTTAGATTATAAATGTGGTATATGGTAATTCATTAGATATTAGCATGTTTAGTGTATGGATTGTTTGAATTGTGGGGAATTTCACTAATTGTGTAAATTGATGTTTCTCTTATGTTATTTTTGACTCCTCCATCTAAGCTTTGCATATTTTCTCAATAGAAAAGGAACATATGAAGTTGGAATGATCAACTACTTTTCTTATTTTTGTTGCTCTATGGCTTTGATACCCTTTCTTCATCTTAAGTACCTTTAGAAGTACCTTTTTATAAATTTGGATTCATGATTTCTTGGACATGCTTTAATTATTTGTTGTACAAAGTTCTAGAAATTTATGGATATATTCATATCTTAGCAATAGAGAAACTCAAGTTTATTTAATTCACTAGAAGTGTGATGTTATGTCTCAAGTAACACTTAATTGAGTTATTAGTCATGGAGGTTGCATTTTTAGATAGATATTATGTATGTTTAGACTCATCCTTTGATTATAATTGCTACGGTATCTCTTCTTGTCCCTGTAGAACTTGAAGAAGTAGACAAGTGATATTAGTTTTTACATTTTTTTATCTTGAATCTATTCTCATCTCGTTTAAGAGAACCCCTTTAATAGAATCTGAATCATCCTTCTTCTTACCTTCATCAACTTCAAGGTTCAAATAGATTTGGGAGAAAATAAATTGACATTGTTGTGGGGGAGTGTTGTTCATTTTCTCATTCACTATAATCCACACCTCTAGAAGACTGCTTTGGGCGTTCTTAGTGATTCATTTTCATTTTGACAGGATATTGGTTTTATTTGTAGTCTCTATTCTCTCATAAAGGTTTCATCTATTTGTTTAGCTAGTTAAATCACAATTGGCCCACCAATATTTCCAACAAATTGGATCTATTTTTGAGGATGCACTAATTATTGTTTTAGTTGGAATGCCTTCATTTTATATTCGAGATCAAATTTCTTTTTCAGTTTCGGTTACTCATTTTTAAAAGTTTGTTTATCTTGTCCTTCATTTGTTATGTGGGATTTCCTTTCTGTTTCATTGGCCTCTTTGCTTCAAAATTTATATATTAATCAAAATTTTGATGTTTTTTATCCAATTTCTTAATTTTGGGAAAAATGTTTTATAATTGATGTTTTCATTTTATCTAACGAATCCACTTTATAGAAATTATCCTTAAGATTTATGGTGGACCCGATAAGTAGTTCTCGATTGAAAATTATAGAGGATGATTGATTCAAAATGTTATATGTGTGGTAATACAAAAATGGACAACATCATTCATCTTAATGGAAGTTCAAGAAACTCTTAAGCTCATATAGAGGTAAATCATTTTAAGGAATTTTGGATCATCCTTGTTGTAGTGGTAGAAAGTGATGAGACCAAATTAAGTCTCTTCCATTCATCAAATAAAATTATTCCTTCTATTATAAAGTGGATTTAGATTTAGTCTTAAGAACAAGATAACTTATTTAAGATTAAATGTAGAATATATTTTCTCTATCTCAGAAAATTCCATTGCAATCTATATGTTTTATTTTCCTAATATTTATTGTAAGTCGGAGTGTAGTATTATGATTGATCTGGTCATTTGATCTCTTGAATATATTAGAGAAAGCGTAATACACACATGAATCACAAAGACCACAACACTCATAAAGCTAGGATTTCAATACTAACATAGCTAATAGTGATACAAAATGATTAAGCTTGAATTCATATTTGATACAAAACATAAATGTTTATTTTTATACGTTAGAGGAGGTATGGAAGTCCTACGGATAGGAAGCTATACGGTCATAGAAGGTGGATAGTCAAAAGACACCAAAGTGACAATGTAATATACCAACACCCCCCCCTTCTTTACGCATTGTTTTTACAAACATCATATTTCCAGATAATGGATCCCCTTATTCCAAACATAGTAAAAAAATTATTACACTCTCCATGTAGCCTACTCATCTTTGAGGTGGCATGCTAGCATCTGGCTTCTTGGTCTTGGTGAAACCTTGGTTATTCCCCACACAATTACCACAAACCTGGAAGTGACTTTAGCACATCTATCCTTGAGAACACCTTATTAGTTTTTGGTTTCCTTGGATTACCACGAACTCCGTATAGTTTTCTTAATGTAGGTTCACCACGAACCCGGAGGTGACCCGATCCCGCAACTCTACACTTGAGTGGTTTTCAAATTTCCACAAACCCTTTATATAAGAACCAGTGTGCTACTTTATTTCTAATTCTCCTCACAATTTCATTCATTCAGGAGGTACCAAACCGGAACATGCACTACATATTTAGTGAAAAAGAAATAGACTCAGAAAATGAACAATAAAATATGAACACAAACAAAAGAAAAATTGTCACCAAAGAGAAAGTGTAACCTTGTCGTAGGTGATTGAAAAGACAATGCAAATTATCCTCCAACCTTTATGTATCCTCTAGCCTCCAAAGTAAGTTTCTACTACATACTTCACAACACGATATCCTCATTAGTTGACTCTTCACTTTCATCAATATCGAATGGATCTTCTACTGAGCATCTTTAAATCTTCACTGGACTTGAATTTTCCTTTGAGAACAGTTTTCCTTGAACAGATAATCCCATGCTATATGACCTTTCTTCTTCTTGCAGTAGCATATTATTTCCTTTTGTCAATATTGGAATTTTTATTAAATTTTCGAGAATAAAGTGCACTCTTATTTTGTGAAATAACCTCATCTTTTGTAGGCATCCTTTTATCTTTTGCTATTAGTGTTACAATCATATCATCGAGATATTGTGATGGTATTTGGATAAGAGTAAATATAATATTATTATATTTGTATGAAAAACTATTCAATATAATAACTTTAGCATCCTGATCTTCAATTGTATTTTTATCTCAGAAAGTTTCCTAATGAGAGACCTTAGATTGTTTATATGGCTGGACATAGTAATTCCATCATCCATTTTAAATTTATATAATTGTAATTTCAGTGAAAATTGAGCATTTACTACTTTTGCACCGAACAATTTGTTAAGCGTTTTCCAAATTTCCCTGGATGATTTTTCTAAATCCACGTGATGTAGCTCGAATCTGAAATTGCAAGGCCAATAATAGATTTACTTTTTCATCTCTTATTTTCCACTCTAATAACTTTCTTGCATCCGTAGGTGGTTTCTCATCCCCATTTATGATGCCCTACAAATTTTTATGCATCAATTGCATTTGTATTTTAACCTTCCATGTATGAAAGTTTAAACTAGAATATTTATCTATAATTTCGATTTGTAGAAAGAAATAAGAAGATTACCATAATTGAAATGAGACTTGAAAAACTAAAATTGTGTCTCGTGATCTCCCGAAACCTCTAATACCCATTCTTGGCACAAAATGAGTTTGATATGACTTTGATTTTACCATCTACACCTTAGACAACAAAGGATGCTCGAATGAGGTCATGTTGCCAAACATAAAACAATGCCCAAAGAATTTCTAAACTGCAATGACTCTATAGATGTTATTCACACTCTAGATTATTGTTGGTTGGTTCTATGCCAAATAGAAAATGACCAAGGAAAATTCACTTCTCCATGTTGGAAATTTTCCATGCGAGATCTCTAAACAACAAAAAAATGACCAGAGACTGAATGATAGCAAATAAAATGTCCTGTGTAGGTCGTTGGAAGAAAAACAACATGAAAAATAAGCAAGAAAAGATTTCATGGTAGGAATTTCATTTTTCCATTAAGATCTTCCACTCTTTTAGGTCTCCAAGACTAATAACTAAAGATCAAACATAAAAAAAAAATTCTTTGAAACCGCTTCATAGGTCACAACCACGTCTTTGTTTCCTCAATCTAGGTCTACATATATTTTCACAGATCGATAATTCCTCAGGGTGCTCTAATACCGATGATATAAAATAATTAATATTGAATTCATATCGATACTGAAACATACATGTATATTTTAATAGATCGAGAAGGTATGGAAATCCAATAGATCAAGCAATTGATGTGATGGAAAGTAGACAAATCAAAAGACACTAGTTACAATGTAATATGCCAACCAAGAGCGCATGAATCAAAAATATCGCAGGAATACAAATATAAATAATGTAGGACTTGAACATGGGACTCGGGTGTAAGACTAAATAAACTAGCACATGACTCACGAAATAACGTAAGACTCACGGAATTAGTGCAAAAATTTCTATAACTAAAATTACACAACTCTAAATGAGATTCCAAGAGAATTGTTTGTTCCTCTTATTTTTAGGAGAAAAAATCCGTCTCCTCCTTTTCACATAAACAATAGTTTTGAAGATATCAACATTTGAAGAAGAAAGTTTTCAAGCACAATACTAGTAGAACCAACAAAAGAATCCCTCTAACTAAAATTGTAAAACTCCAAATGGAAATATGAGAGAGATTTTTGTTCCTCTTATTGTTAGGAGGAAACAAAATCTCCATTCTTACACAAAATAATGGTTTGAAATATATCATCATTTGAAGTAGAAGGTTTTCAAGTGCAGGACTCACACATGAAACATCAAATTATCTCTTACCAAATTTTAAGATCTCCAAATGAGAATATGAGAGAGGTTTTTATTCCTTTTACTCTTAGAAGGAAAAAATCTTTCCTTTTTACACAACAGAAATAAATTGATGGCATATATTAATTTTAAGTTTCAGCATAATAAAGTTGATGAAAACTAATAAGATAAAAAAATATAGGTTCAAGAAAACTAAAATATCTCCCTCCTTTCTAAAAGAAAATGATAATTTCAAGAACATTTGGAAATCTAACAAGAAGGAAAACCAAACCCAAAAATGGTTTGGAAAGGTTCTTCAAATTGAATTCATAGAAATGATGATGAAGAAAATAAAATATGAGAATATGGTGGGATAGTTGTCCTATTGAAAGATTAAATCATGCAAGAGTATACTTGGTAATTGGATAGAAGTAGTTAACTACATTTGAAAGAGATATTTTAATGTAGAGTTGTAATATTTGATTAATTATCTTCCATGATTGTCTCCTTGTCAAGTGGAAGAAGTAGTTGAGTGCAAGTGAAAGAAGGAGTTCAATCTAGAGTTGTAGTGTTTGAATAAATCTCTTCCACATTTGTCTCATTCTCAAGTGGAAGAATAAGTAGTTAAATATGGAGTTTTATTATTTGAATAAATTCCTTCCACATTTATCTCATTCTAAAGTAGAAGATGAAGTCAAATCTTTCCCAATATTATAGGTAGGTAGTTCTATAATCTTGGAGTATTGGCCAAGTGATGAGTTATAAATATCTCTCCAAAGAACTCAATGTAGTAGTGGTAGGAGATGAATGATTTTTGTAACATCATTTATGATTAATAAAATCCACAATTCAAGTTTCTTGACAACATATCCTTTTTAGTTTTGGTCACCCAAATCTTAGGAAAAGCAAGGGTCCACTCTTACTTAAGGAGGAGGATGGTTTATTGTTTTTGAGAATAGAATTGTTGTTTTTATTTATATTGTTTAAATAAATATTGTGTGCTTTATTTTGATTTGTTTTGTAAATCTTCACTTTTATTTATTTATTTTCATTTATTTATTTTCAATTATTCATTTCTCTTTGATACATTATATTTCCTCTCAGTAGTTTATTTTAGTTGTTATATTAGATTCAATTTCAGTTATTGAATTTCCTTTCATGCATTTTTAATTCCAGAGAAAAGAATTGTAAAATATTTATTTCATTTAGCCCCTTTTGAAGATATCCACATACACCACTTAGATTTGACATTCTTTGTGATTAAATGATGAGGACTAAAATGTTCCTCATCATTTTGGTGCCATTTCCAGGGATAGGTATCAATAGGGGTAAGTTTCTAAGTTAATATTAGTGAGAAGAATTTTATAAGTTTCCATTTAGAAATTATTTTAGTCATAAATATTTCTTTCAAAATAAAAGACCTTGTAGTTACTGCAAGATTATTTTTCTTCTTTGAAGTATGTGGAAGAGGAAATTCTTACAAAATATCAACTTAGAGGAGATATTGGTTTAGCAGTCCTTTTAGACATTAGTTTTAATATTTTGTTTTAATTATCTAAATGCTTTGGCTTAGTGAGAATAATTTTCATTCCTATAGATGATATAAAAGTATATGTAGTTATAGGAGGTAACTTTTGAGCTATTTGAGTGAATGGAACATGAATCTCTTACAAATCCTTAGTTTAAATTAAAAGTTTGTTTATTTCCATAGGATTAAAGATTAACGAAAGATTGACATAAAAAAATCCCCAAAATAAGCCTTGTTTAAGATAATAACTATTATTGGCAAAAATCTACTCATTAATTTCCATGTAGGGGTGAATAAATATAAAGACCTAGCCTGTTGTATACAAAGAGATGGAAAGCCTCGATCTATCTAACTATATAGGGGAAGAAAAATGCCTACCAATTTTGTTGTTACAAAGATAAAAATAAGATATCATATTGAATGTATTTGGTAAAAGTATATGGTTTGCATGAATTGATTTTAATTCATTCATCTTTTTTTCAAAGATGCAATGACAACTTTTCTTTTGAATCTAGCTACCGAAGGAATTTTTTTACAAGTAAAAATTTTGCGAGAATAAAGAGATCTCAACCATGGGTTCATAAACAACTAAGGATGCAAATATAAACAACATGCACGATCAAGAAGTACAAACAAAAAAGGAAAGAGTTAAAAACCAGCAAATGACAACACTTTTCTAAAAAAAAAGGAAAGAGTTGAAAACCATGAAATGTCAACTCTTTTCAAAAAAATAAAGAGTTGAAAACTAGTAAATGATAGCTCTTAAAAAAAGGGAAAATTATACGACTAAAGCAAATGGATATTTTTTCCAATTGCAATAAAATATATTCAATACAATTTTCTATTTCTTTGAGATTTGCAAAGTTGGAGTCTTTTGAAGATGATTTGCTATTTATTTAGATCTACAAAATTTGAATATTTTTAAGTTGGTTTGATACTTCTTCAAATCTACAGAGTTAGAGTCTTTTGAATCTGATATACTATTTCTTTAGGTCTCGTAGATTTTGAGTTATTTGAAGCTGATTTGCTATTTGTTCAAATATGTAAAGTTGGAGTCCTTTAAAGTTGATTTGTTATTTGTTCAGATCTGTAAAATTGGAGTCCTTTGAAGCTAAAAATTGGTGTTACAAATAAAGGAGTTGAATTTCTTTACTATTTTCTCTAACATTATAGAAATGAAGGTTGTGCAATAAGAAGAAAGCATAGATAAATTCAAGATATGGTCCAAGTATATTCTATAATTTTCTTATTATGTAAAGTTAGTAGTTGTTTTGATTACGATAAGTCCTCTTCTAAGAATCTATCTAAATGAGAAATATTTTTTTTTTCGTAAGGTTTGTAGTTGTTATAAAATGAATAATATTATATTACATTGGATGATCATAAACAAAGATTACAGTTATATATATACACTCGAGAAGGAGGAGGGAAGGATCCCAATAAACAACTAGGAAGTGGAAGGTCATAGGTCACGTGGGACGATAATAGACATGGTTGTCAATGGAATACTCCAACATTCCCCCCTTATTCCATTGTTTTTATAAAAATAGTCTCAAATAATCCTCATCATATTTTCTGGATTCATCATCTTCTTACATCGCAACGTGTCCTATCTTCTTCGTATGGAAAGGAATTTTCTGGATTTATTTGAATCTCTACGATAGATGTGCTCTTGTTTGAAAAAAAGAAACAGATGAAGAAGTGATCTCAATGATCATGTGGTGCAACATGGATGTTCCTGAGGGCATTTCATCTCATGTTCATCATCTACATCATAACCTTCTACAATATTAACATGAATCTTCTCCATCTTGAAGTAAAAAAGAAACTCAGTCCATTATGTTCTCAAATTACAAGTTTCGGAGATTGGCGAGGAGTAGATACAGTGCTCTAATGGGTTTGAATTCAGCTCTTTTAAATGCTACACATCTCTATCAATGCTTGCAATATTGCTAACATCTTTGGGAATGATATTTATGCTCTCATACTATTGCATGAAATCATGGGCTAGTTGTTCATGCTCATATTTTATAGATTTATAGAAAATTTGATTAATGAATGAAGGGGTTTGAATTATTTTTGTTACGATTCGATTCAAAACACTTCTATACATCACCTGATATCCTATACACTGTAATCTCCAATGTATTCCTTGGTTCTAAAAAACACAACAATGGTTTGTGGTGGCTTGATATGACTTCAAAATTTTAATGTAGAGGGATGGTCTCCGAATAAAAGTAGAGGACACGTTGGGGGAAGGATTCTACCAACACAATCCTAGGATTTTGATGGTCGCTACCACTCATGCAAAAATTTACACAATGCTTTTATGTTGGTCGCTGGTTGCTTCCACATGCTCTTTTCTCCCTCATTGGTGACGCATTATACTTTTAAATTATTTGACTTCTTGTTGTACCACGGGTTTCCTCCTCTCGACTACTTTGACAGATTGACTATTTTCTCTTCTAGTCACTACAATGTTGCTCATTGAATGCTCCTAGCCTTGGAAAAAGTAAATGGTATCTGAAATTTTCTTGATCACTAAAGAACAAGAAAACATTAATCCTCCAATTCAAAGTCTGCAAGACTCGTTTCTTACGTAGTTGTTGGATGCTCCATAGGTTGGTTTTAGATTTTGGTAGGTCTACATGGGTTTAAGCTATTGGTCGTTGGTCCTCCACACTCCAAAATAAGTCCTCTCAATCGCCACACTCTAATTTTCTCCTTGTTACAAATGAATGGAAAAAATTCACTTGTTAATTACTTCTCCATGTTTTTCAAGCCATGATCCACCTTGCTAAATAGATTTATTTGCATGTCTCCACGAGAATCTTTCATGGGAATTTACATCAAACAAAAATACAATGCTCGTCTAATCCAGAGGGTTTTTTCACCTATTCTATGTTTCACAAACCTCACTAAATAATTACCAAACTATAAAGTATTCCAAGACCCTTTTGAAGGTACATAGAACTCCAAAAATGGGGTACAAGTGCAGAAGTTATTATTATCTCAATTTTTCTGCTAGGAAAATTGAGCAAACATGACCCCGCAAGAAGAAATCTAAGGGTCATTTCCGTCGCATGAGCCCATGTTTCAAATATAACAATCAAAGTTGCATGCAAACTCAAAATGGAGGAGAAGGGTTGGTAATGGAGGAAAATAGTGTCAAAGAAACCAAAGGCTCAAAGGAGGAAAATGGGGAAAGGCTCAAAGGCTTTTGGATTCACAAATGATTCAAATTTGGCTCAAATTGGCTAAGTATGGAGGAGATAGTGGAAGATTTCACATTCCTCATCGCCGCATCTCCAAAAATTAAATCCAAAGGTGGAGACCCAAACTAGTGCCAACCCTCCATGTGGTCGTGGTCCAACAGATGTCAAAGAGTAAATGGGCCCAAATCAGCTTAAGTATAAGAGTGTTATCGGAGGGCACCAGTGTCTAAATGGTCCACATTCAAAGGTGTGGCCCAAAGTGGAGACTCAAATGAGCGCAAGGCTTCCACGTGTCTAGGGTTGAAAAAGGCATCGGCCTAAATCAGCTAAGTATCATAGACTAGCGGAAGGTGCCACGTGTCAGCTTGCTACATCTTTAAAGGTAAATCTAAAAGTGGGTTCCCCAAAGAAGTGCCATCCTTCCATGTGTCCCAGTTTGAAAGGTACAGAGTTAGTAGTTGAAAAGTCAAGATGGACAAGTTAGCGGAGGGTTCCACAAGCCTCAACTGTAAATTCAAGAGGGGCATCCCAAGGGCCAGACTTAGACAAGCGCCAAGTCTCCACATGTCCCGGGTCATACATATGGCCCCAAAAACAAAAGGACTTAGCCAAAACATAAGGAAACAGAGAAAATCCATGAAAGGAGCCACGTGTCTTCTCAACGCAACTTCAAAAATAGAATCCAAAAGTGGTCTCCAAACATGTGCCAACTCTACAAGTGGCCATGCTTCAAGTGAAGGTAGGAAGGTAGGTCGTCGGAGGAAATTCAAACATTTTTCCTCAAAAGGCGTAAAGTATATAAAATGAATCACACCTCCACTAACGCCCATGGAGCCATGTGTCGTGCCTAAATTATATGTGGCTTGGCGGGCACGGGAGGAGTTTTTGCCAAAATGGAAAATGCAGACCGGTGGGGCAAGAAGGTTTTTTTGACAAAAATGAATTGTGGGGCTGCGGGAATTTGATTTTTTTGTATTTTTGGTGCCAAAAGGCACAAATTGAGTTTTGGACCCACAAACCCATTTTGCTAAACCGTTTTTGCCACTTTTGTATGGACCAAAATGAAATATTCAAATGGACATATCTTTTGATCTAGTGCCCGAAATTCAACAAATTTTCCACCATTGGAAATGTCTTGACCTCGTCTACACCATGGAAGCCTAAAAATTTAATTCTGACAAGGTTAGGTGGGTACAAAATGGGAAAACGTATTCATGCCATAAATATGCAATCCAGTTTTCCCCAATAACCGATCAGATTTGATTTCATTTGTCGTTATTCCTTCTTCAATATGTCGAAAAGACATAGAGCGAAGGACTCGAAAGATTGTGGGTGGATTTGTAGGGGAATTGATGGCTGGTAGCTGAGCTTCAAATCAAGTTTCCCACTTCGTTTCTTCTTCCCTCTTCACTACATCTATAAAAGAAGGAGTTGGGCTCATTGTAAAGGGTTGGAAATTTTTGGTTTTGTGCCCTCCCTTCTCCTCTACTTTGTAGATGAGTTCGTGGAGTCCAAACCTCCCATTCAAGTTGTAATACATAATTTTACCTCTTTACTAACTATAATGTATTGTATCAACTCGGATAAAAATATATGTCTATGGGTGATCCTCAACCTTCTCATGTGTTCATTTTTATCTTTTGATCTCTCATTGCAGTTTGGTTATCTGTGCATGGGGGTTGTATTGAATTTCTATGGTTTGTGTTAAATTCAAAAATGAGTGGTTAACATTCATTTGGTGCATCACCTTATTAGCTCAAGTTTATTTATTTCACATCTTCTCAACCCTGTCCCCTTGGTAAGATAGAGTAGGTTTAGAGTAGATCCTCTGCAATTTATTTGTGTGCATCTAAACAGAGGAATAGGAACCAACCTTCATCTATGGATCTCTCTTGATTTCAAAGTAACAAAATTTGAGAGATGCTCCATGTTATGCTATCACACTAATATTCTCAACCCAATAGGTTGCATACATTCAGAGGTGATGTTATTTTGCACCATATTAGTTTTGGCATGCCATTGGGACCAAAGAGGTCTCCATATTTATCAGCAAGATTGATGTGCATTTGTTGTAATTTTATCATGTAAGGAGCTTTGAAATAGAACATCTAGAGACTCCAAAAGAGGCCGAGTCCATTGGTTTCAACAGCCCATGCTTGGTAGATTCATACAAAGAATCTAGACTAGATCGAGAAATAGAGAGGAAGGATTGTTTATCTATCTACACTTGTCCTCAGATAGAGGGAGAAGGGGGAGAAGAGCTCAAAGGTCTCCATCTCCACCAAATAGAACCTTGTCGACACTCCTCCTAATAGGCCAATCATAATGGAACAACCACCCAACCTCTATGTAAACTTCACCGGAAGCATCCCACTCACCCTCGATGCATAAAATCCAGTCCCAGCTTGTAACATTGAAGAACATCCCATACTTTACCGAGAGAACTTGACTCCTCCCAAAGGTGACCACATTCAAGACATTGCAAATGTATGCGCAATTCATGAGATCACTGAGATGTACATTACAGTAAAATTGTTAGCCTCTTCACTCAAGGGTAAAGCTTCACAATGGTTCAAGAGTCTAACAAGAGGATCTATTCATAATTAGGAAAATTTGTGAAAATCTCTCACAATCAATTTAGAGAGAATGGAGATAATCTATCCTTGTTGGAGCATTTGAAAATCATCAAGAGGGATCCTAATGAGCAGCTGAAAGATTTTAGCTTCAGATTCCAAAGGACGTGGGATAGGATTCCATTGACCATGAGGTCCATAGATAAAGGTACTTTCTTATACTTTGTTATACTTTCTTAGAGCTTTAAATTTTAATATTACCTTAATGATTCAATATATGAGAGGCACAACCTTACTTACGTAGCCTATAACATTTTCATTAGAGCTGAAAATTGTTTAATTCGGTGGTGGTAAAATTGCTACTAGGCCACCTATGCCTCTCGTATGAAGAACTAGGATCTCTAAGCGTTAGTCAAACACCCAAATTGTCTCGCTATACAAACTCTAAGGAATCGTAGTTCGGATGAAGCTACCACCTCATCCTCTCACACTTAAAAAGACATAAAAGAGGTTATGAAACAACTACAGAACCTAGAGAATGAGCTAGTGACTATCAAGAGGTAACAAGCTCAGATTTCTAGGCCATATCAGCCTCAAACTTACTATCAAGCTAGCCCCCATAATAGTAAAATCGACCACCATCTCAAGCTGTAAATCAAAATCAAAACCAAGGAAAACATCAAGCTACTAGGCCTTACCAACCATATGATCCAAACACAGCTTCAACATTAAGGGCCTTAGTTCCTACACAAAACAACATGGCACAAGAATATGATTGGTGTTTCCCATGTGGTCAGCCCCATAACTAGTCAATGTGTTTCAATGGTGCACTGAACCAAGCCTTGATGGTATAGAACATTGGTGTGTCCCAAGAGCCCAATCAAGAGGAAAATCATCAACAAGAAACCAAAAAAGAGGCACCTCCAAGTGAGACCATCCTTGCAAATTGGTAAGTGAAGACTTATGTGGTATGAATCAAACACCTCCTCATAGTTTGGTAGCAAATACATGATCCAAGAAGAGGAATATTGGAGGGAAATCCTCCAATTAAAATGGTCCATAGACCTCTATTTTCCCACAAAGTGTAATTCCTAATGTTAAGAATCAGCCCAAGCCACCTTTCGACCTACTCAGGCACCGGTTGTAATGACCCATGTACAAGAGAAGACTCATAAAGGAAAGGGGTGGAAAAAAGATATCTCATCCCCATTTAACATCATTGAAAAAATGAAGAAAACAAATGTGAATATTTCAATGTGGGAGTCATTGGCTATCCTAGGGTAGAGAGACCTATTGCAGGCTACTATGGCCAATTGGTCAACCTCAAATCATCCCCCAATCAATAAGAGAAAGTATTTACCAATGCAGCTTAGCCTGAAGGAAACCATGGAGGACAACAAGGTAAGAATTTGAAACCCCTTTGTTCTATGTTTCATTGATCATTAGGGACAAATTGGTACATAATTGCATGATTGATTCGGGAGCGAGTAGTTTAGTCATGTTTGAAGCAAATAGTCGATAAGTTGGGTCTTTAATACGAAGTCATCTCAAATGGCGTTAGTGTAAATTGGATGGGACAACGGTAACAACAGTTGGAGTCATAAAGGGTTTGAGCCTCACACTGCACGCATGTCCCAATGTGACTGTATTGCAAAACGTATCAGTCATAGACTTACCACCACATTTTGTATTGTGTTTGTCAAGAGACTTCACTCCTAAAATTGGAGGTTGTTTTTCGCTGACCGGTCATACATGGTTTTTAGAACAAGGTATGGAGCTAAAGCTACGATCAGATATGAGCCCATTGAGATTATAATATTGAGCCTTATGTACCTAACCCAATCAACGCATGAATTGTTTAGCCTTTGATCGGGATGACCTTCTAAGAAATTTTAAGGTAGATACCAAGGTTGGATGTATTCCAAACTTGACCCTCAACTAATGGGAGAAGAAGAGGCATGCTTTTGACCCTTATAAGGAAATGGAGGAATATGAGCTAGGATTCTATTGTTTTCATGAGGAGAATCATCCTCTTCCTAACATCATTAAGCCATACCACAAAGATGATAAGCCCACAAAGATAATAATGAGGTATGGCAATTATTATTTGATGGCTCAAGAAGTAGACAAAGAGCCGGAGGAGGAGCTATGCTTATTTCCCCCAAGGTATGAAATATTACTCAACCTTCCATTTCAAATTTTCTTTCTCAAACAACATAGTAGAGTACGAGGCCTTGATCCATGGACTGCATTAGGCAAGAAAGAGAGGGTATCAAAATCTTCAAGTGTTTAGCGATAGTGAGATGGTTGCGAATCAAGTCCAAGGACAAAATGTTTTCAAGAACGATCTGTTAAAGAACTACAAGAACTAGGTATGGGACCTCATTAAGGATTTCAAAGCATTCGGCATCAATTCCATCCGAAGAAAGAAGAATGAAGAAGTAGATATACTTGTAGCCATTGGGGCAGCATTTGATGTAGTAGATATTATCAAGTGTGACAAGTCTCAACCCCATATCAAGGTGGTTGTGAGGCCAACTGTCCCAGATAATAACACAAGTTGGTAGGTCTTCGACAATCCTCAATGCAGATTGTCAACTTTCTACAAGAAGAAGTTGAGTTCTTTGCTAGAAACCAAGACAAGTTAGAACAACATTACAAAAGTGACCAAGTGGTGCGGTGAGAACCAACAATATACCAAAGGGTCTTATAAATTTGGATTCAATATTCAACCCAAATGATAAATTCTGGAAGTAAAAGTCAAATATTTAGATAAAAGGTGAAGATTCAGAGCCCATTTCCATAAATGAAGGAAAAACATTGCAGATTATCAAGGTAAGTACTCAATAAGAAAAATATGAATTCGTCAACTTTGTCAAGAATTCCTAGATGTCCTTTATTGGACTTACAATGATTTGATAGGTTTCAACCCAAGGTTGGCACAACATACTATTAAGCTAGATCCAAGATATAAGCCTTTCGAGATAGAAGCAAAGGCAAGTAAACCCTCACATTAAGGCTCTCATGAGAAAATATTTGAACAAGCTAATTGAGGCCAGCATCGTCTTCCCTATCAAAAATTCAAGTTGGGTTGCAAACTTGGTACTGTGAGGAAAA
Source organism: Taxus wallichiana var. yunnanensis (assembly GCA_018340775.1). Lineage (NCBI taxonomy): Eukaryota > Viridiplantae > Streptophyta > Pinopsida > Cupressales > Taxaceae > Taxus > Taxus wallichiana. The sequence goes on along the minus strand of CM031237.1, from coordinate 94,976,662 downwards.
TAAGTGGAGAAATCAAATTGTGTGTAGACTTTCATTATCTAAATAGAGCATCACTCAAGGATCATTATCCACTTCTATCAATGGAACATATCTTATAGGTTGTAGCTGGATCTAAGAGGTTTTCATTGTTAGATGGATACTTAGGCTATAATATCATAATGGTGAAATAGGAGGATCAATTCAAGACAACCTTCACCACTAAATAGGGTGCATATGCTTATAAGAAGATGCCACTTGCACTTTCAAATGCCAGAGAAACATTTCAGCGAGCTATGAACATGACATTCAAAGGTTTGATAAACAATATAGTTCTGGTGTATCTAGATGATATCACCGTCTTGTCAAAGAATGTTGTAGACCATCTCTTTCACCTTAGATAGGTATTTCAGAGGTGTAGAAGGTTCAAAGTGTCATTAAACCCAAAGAAGTGTGTATTCTTGGCACATGAGGGGAAATTGTTGGGCCACATTGTCTTAAGACAAGGTTCAAATGAGCAAGGTTCGTAAACAACCCATAACGTTCTTCAATTAGAGCTTAGAGGATTATGAGGTAAAGTACTTTTTCATTGAGAAGCATGTCCTTGCTATCATTAGGAGTTTGAAGAAGTTTAGAAACTTAGTCTCAAACAATAAGATTCAACTGCTAGTATCTCATGTTGGTGTCAAGGATTTTCTCCTGAACAAGGACTTGAATGAGAAGAGATCAGGTTGGATCACTCGGGTAATGGAATATGACATTCAGATCAAAGTGACCAAATTGGTTCGTGGCAAGGGTCTAGGTGAGTAGCTCACTTCCAAAAACAAGATGAGTTAGTAGATGAAAAAGAGGTTGTCCTGTTACTACATAATGATCAAGAGCAACCAACTAATGATGGAATTGTTCCATGTTAGACCTAATCCTTGGTAGATTATCTTCAAAAAAGTTGTGCCCTCCATAATGGAACAAAGAAAAACAAGATACTTCAGACTACAAGCCATCCCGTATGTACTTATCGATGGAGTTTTTTTCAAGAAGGATATCAATAGTGTCCTATTGAGGTGCATTGGGATAGGAAAAATTGAAAGGGTATTGTATGATTTCCATGATGGAGAAGTAGGAGGACACCTTTCTCCTCAAGTAAAATCTCTCAAAATCATGAAATCTGGTTATTATTGGTATCCAGTGTTCGGGATTACTACTCATGGGTTAAGAAGTGCCGAAGTGTGCATTATTCTAAGGAAGGAAAAGTTAGCAGCCCTTCTCCTTCGTCCAATCTCAATGGATCATCCATTCATGCAATGGGGACTAGACTTCATTAGAGTGATTAACCCAAATTCAAGCTAGGGCCACAAGTGGATACTTATAAAGTGAGAGACTATTTCACCAAGTGGACTGAAGTAGTGGAACTTAAAGAGGAAAACGAATCCAACATCTTGGATTTATATGAAAGGATAGTCATTAGGTTTGGCATCCCCGCCACTATTATATCGAGATAATGCATTGGCATTCCTTAGTAGAAGGATCACCGAATGGGCTATTAGGAATGGTGTATACCTCAACACTTCATAAAACTATTACCCTCGGGGTAATGACCAAGAAAATTCCACAAACAAGAAACTCATTAAGATTTACAAAAGGACTCTTGATGAAAATCATAGAAATTGGAATACAAAGCTCAAATCATCCCTATGCGCTATAGGATCACATACAAAAGGTCCATAGATAGGTCCCCATACAAGCTTGTATATGGAAAAGAGGTAGTATTTCCCATATCATTGGAGTTTCCCATTATGGAGCTCATGAAACAGTTAGAACTAGCCGAGTTTGAACCTATGGTAATCAGGTATGCAGAGTTGATGGAAGTAGGAGAGGCAAGAGAGCATGCAATGTAAATCATGGAGAAAGATCAAACATTGATCAAGAAGAGTTTTGATAAGAAAGTGAGAGTAAGGAACTTTCAAGAGGGGGACTTAGTTCTAAAATGGGATGCTAATCGGGCACAACCAGAAAGAATTCCAAGTTTGATTCCATTTGGAGTGGCCCCTATAGTAGCAATGCCTTCTGGTTGGCTAAGTTGGATGGCAAAGAATTACAGATCCTAGTCAATGGGATCTATCTTAAACACTGCTACATCGAAAGGAAAAATTTCCCTCCCTTGTACATATCCGCCTAGGTTTTCAATTTCCCTAAGTGTGTATGCACATTGTCTTGTTGTAGCATAGGTTTTATTTTCCTAAGTGCTATGGCACAAGTTTTTGTTGCTCCAGGTTTGCGTCGTTATATAGTCCGATGCGCCTCCAAGTGAATGGACCAGATCTTCATTATTCATGGAAAATAGACCCATGGTCGCCATGACAGTTGCTAATTTTAAAATAGAAAAAATACAAAGAAACTAAAATTGGGTCTCAAAGGGTCCATTTCTAGAGCAGCGGGGTGAATTCAGGGTCAGCTCTAGTTCCAACAGTGTCCAAGTGGCTCAAGGATCAGATTTTCAAAGTTTAGATTTGATCAAACTATCAATTATGACTCCATGCCCAATGGATACTTCAAGGCAGCTGATCTCTTCATCTAGTAGGAAGATGTCCCCGTGAGTCACCAAATTGTTATCTCAATTTTTCCCCAGGAAAATTAAGCAAACAAAACCCTACATAGGAAGAAATCTAAGGGTCGTTTCCATCACACGAGCCCACATTTCAAATATAACAATTAGATTGTAGGTGGACTCAAAAATGGAGGAGCAGGGTCGGCTAAGGAGGCAAACAATGTCAAAGAAACCAGAGGCTCAAAGGAGGAAAATGGGGAAAGGCTCAAAGGCTTCTGGGCTTCATAAAAGATTAAAAGTGGGCTCAACTTGGCTAAGTATGGAGGAGACGATGGAAGCTTCCATGTGCCTCATCGGTGCATCTCAAAAAAGTAAATTCAAATATGGAGACCTAAACTAGTGAAAACCTTCCACGTGGTCAACGTCTCGATAGAAGTCAAAGAGTAGCGGTGTTTCACTGTTTCTAGATCATTTCTTTGAAGTATTGATTAAACAAATAGGGTAACTAGTGTAGGAGGAATACTTGTTTAAATGATGGTTGATGGGTTGTTGCGTGCATATGACTTTTGAATCCACAGATGATTGTGAGAACTTCCTTTTGGCTAGGAGGAACTACCTGTAATGAAAAGCAATACCACTAGAAGGAATTAAACAATATATGCACTGAACTACCTAGCACATGCTAGATCCTGGGAAGTGTGATACTTCCTAAATGGTTGTCAATCCACTGTTTTAAACAATTTAATGCTCTAAACAAAGTAAATTCTATTGTAATTCGAAATGATTTAGGTATCTCACTTAAAAGACAATAAAAAATATATCTACTCTAACAAGCTAGGATAGAATAGGATCCAAAGGTCAAGTAACTAGTTCTGAGTCTCTGCAAGTCTAACAGAGGTCTCAGGTAAATCACAGGTGGATGAGGGTGAGGTGAAATTAGGTGGGTAGGTCTCTCCTCTAGGTTGTATGGACAAATACAGAGACCAATGTCGGTTAAGGGTGGTGATAATGGTTAGGTATGTCAGAATCGCCGAGTTACCATGTTAATTTGGGAATGCCACAGAATAAGATTTGGGTGTCGTTTGTGATTGCACAATGGATTTTGGTCGGTCTAGATGAGGTATTGGGTGATTTAGGTAGGATTTGTCGATATTTTAATGGGTATATGGAGGTGGAAGTGTTGGAGAAGGTCAATAGGTGGCTAGGTAATCAATAGATGATAAAATAATGATGAAATGAAATAAACCAGAGAGGTATGATGCTATACTTACTTGGATTCTAGTCCGGATGTCTATGAGTGAGGGATGGAGGTGCTGATGAGAGGTTTGAAGGCTAGAAGTGATCACCAACTAAAGGAAAGCTTCTGCATGGGCTGCATGTACATTCCTCTTTGCTTGGTTAGATCAGATCATGGTTGGGATGGTTGTGCAAGAGAAAGTGCTTGATCTCCTTCCTTGCATGCATGTTCTCTTTGGAATTCACTCTCTGAAGTTGTGTTATCTCTCTGAGATGTGTTAATGCTCACCAACCTTCTTTTTTCAACTAACGGCGGTTCGGATTAACCGACGACTTAATCTGGCTTAGGGCTAACTAGCGTTGGTCAAGGTGGGATTTCCTAGGTTTACTAAACTAGGAAGATCCTCTAGATTTCCTTGGATTTCATGTCATTAACCCACAGGATTAGACTGAGATCCTCTTGTAAGCATGCAGGAATGTGGTTAGAGGGAATGTAGGCATTGATTTTTAGGGTTTGGGTAAGTCTTAGTTAGTTATAACAACTTACTAAGAATAGGTCTTAGGTTGAGTTGGCTTGGTGAGGTGTCTAAGTCAACGATATGTGTGGATATTATTTAAAATAAGATATTTAAATAATAAATATAGTGAGGATAATGAATTAATTTAATTAAATTAATATTAGTAGGGTGAAAGGGGCCATGGTTAGGTGAATGTAATGAAGGGTGCTTTATCGTCGAGGAACCAAAGGAGAGTGTGACCTAATTTTAGTGCCTACATTTTACCCCTTTTTTTGCATAGCTTGTATTGGTAAGCGACGCTAAAAAAATAAGATGTGGCTGCCTCATGTGTGGATGAAGGTGGTCCCCCTCAAACAAGGAATCGACGAGGTAGCAAGAAAAATCAGTCAGTGGTTTGAGTAAAAGTGAATGTGAGAAAGGGGAAGGTGGGGAACAGGGAAAAAGGGTGAAAGGTATACTCAGGAAATCGAGGTAATTGGTTAGAGTCAAAGGTAGTAATGATCAAATGTATGCACATGTATAAACCGTAGCACACTACTAGGTTGAAGTGCGGAAAACTCTACATTGTCTAAGGTCGATAGGTTTATCCGAACAAGGTTGAAGTGATTCTGGTGTCCAAGGTATAGGATATGGTCAGGAAACACAACATAGGTTAGGTGCAAGAACGTTTAGGTATGTTTTGGTGCACCAAAGGTAGGGTCAGGATAAATAAACATGGCAATAGGCTAGGTAAGGTCATCGTGTCAATGACATAGGTAACAATGTACATGCAGGTATAACAAACACACGAGGTCAAAGGTCACTAGCGATGGTCTATGTCCAAATATCTAGGTTACGCGGCATAGGTAAGGTCAAGGTAGGGGTTAAGGCGGGTGGGATGAATGATGAGGATTGGAAAGGTGAGGTAAAGGGTAGCGTAAAGGTGGGGTGGGGTAAATGATCAGGGTGAAGGTTGGATAAGGCAAAAAAAGGAGGTAGGGGAGGGTAAAAGGGTAAAATTTAGGGTAATGTGCAGGTGAGGGTGACCGATGTTGGTCAAGGATAACTGATGATGATATAGGTTAACAGACGATGGTAAGGTAGGGCACGCAACCGATGCTTTCAAGGGTAATAGCGACATCGGTTAGCTCGAGTTGGTTATAAAAACAAAAATCCACGTTTTTGTTATTCATTTGTTATTTGTGAAGTGAGAAAATGAAAAAAAGGAGAAAAGAGAGAAAAGTGTCTAGACAAAATGGGATAGTGAGCTAGTAGTGTGATTGGATGAGGGTTTGGTTGGTGAGCAGTGGGTCCATGGGATCAGGGTGAGAGATTTGATTGGTTGGAGGTTGCGAGTAGCTATTTGGTGATGGCAGAGGCCAGAGAGGGATTGGGTGGGCCACCGATACAGCGGTAATATGATGAGGTAAGCACCTACTCTACATTGTGGATTTGATAGATTAGAGGAGTAGATTATTGTTATTTGTAGGTTTTGTGGTTTTTGGTTTTGATGGGTGGGTAAAAATTAAATTTGGGTATGGGGGGAATAGCGGAAAAAAGAGGAAGGGGGAGGGTAGTAAATGGTATAGGTGGGGTGGGTAGAGGTCCAAGGGGAGTTTAGGTCATTGTAGGTGGGGTAAAAGGGGCAGGGGGAGGTTTTTAGAAAAGTGGGGTTTTGGGAAGTCGTGGGATTTTCATGCGATAATGACTGGCATCGGTCAAGTGTGGTCGGTGTCAGTTATGTGGAACCGGTATTGGTCACCAAACAAATTGGCCGAGGCCGGTTAAGGGGTAACCTTTGTTGGTAAGGGTGAACTGGTATCAGTCACCAAATAGTTGACAAAGTGCTTAGGTTAAAGGGTGACCACGGTCGGTTAGGATGAACCAAGATCTTGGTCGGATTAGTGGGCACAAGGGTCCAAAAGTGATGTGGGCTAGGTGGTTGAGATGGGTAGGGTGAAAATAGGGTGTAGGAAAATGATAATTGGTGAATAGGGAATGATACAGGTAGATTAATGTTGTGTTTATATTGGATGTAGAGGAGAGAGTTACATATGCGGGACAGGGTTCCGCCACTACTAGTCACAATGCATAGCGCAACGAATCTGTTGGACCTGCAACATGTGGAGGTAAAGGGTTTGAGTGGGGTTCGCCATTACATACATGTTGTTCGATAGCCCAACTTGATGGTTGCACTCATTGATATATGGGATTCTGACGACCAACACATTCCACCTGCCGACGGGTGAGATGACTATCACCCTAGAGGACGTGTTTCAAATTCTTTGGTTACCCATATTGGGTGCCTATGTGTATTCTATCTCTTCCGAGGCCTCAGAGGAGTTGATTGGGACTATTTTTGGAGAGGGAGCGATTGATATGAGATTCCATAGTGCCAGTTTGAGCTATGGAGAGATGTACCTAGCCCATTCGGAGGAGATGAGGCTAGTGGTTTTGTTGATGGAGGTAGTGTGCTGCTATGCATTACCAGATGCAGAGGGTGGACGCTTTCCATGATCACTAATGGGGGTACTCCACAACATGATGGTGCATGAGACCCACTTTTCTTGGGCACTAGCATTCTTGGTGTAACTATATAGAGAGTCATGGGTATATGGGTAGGCTGTGGGGTTTAGCTTTGTGTTGTACATTTATACTTGCACTATTGGGCGTATGAGCACATAATGTGTGTATGACCTATAGGGATACCACTGAGTAGATGCCTTCCCACCTATATTTGTGTGGGTGGGGTATATGAGATTAGTGTTGGTGATTGGAGAGCGGAGATCGGATAGGCCAACACATGATGTGGCCCATTTTCGGTAGTTACTGGAGGGATTTTCCGAGTGGACATTATATGGAGGCCATATGTGGGATTCCCCTCATATAGGCATATGCATGAGGAGCTAGTTGAGCTCCAGCTAGAGAGATGGATACAAGGTCAGCCGTCTTTGAGGATGAGATGATCCCGATAGACATAGTCCGATGGTAGTTTGGGCTCTTACAGGACATTCTGTTTCCCTTCCCACAGTATCAGAGAGATGACATGGAGAGGACCTTACCTCTACCACAACTTATAATGCCCATAGGGGAGGAGTAGCAGCTAGTGGATCGGAAGATAGATGACGTCGAATGTATAGATAGTACAAGCAGGTGGTGGGTGGCTAAACTATGAGCCTTACCACCCAAGCCCAGGGCAGCCGAGACCTAGCTATAATTACAATGCAAAGAGAGACACCCTACAAGGGCAGGTAGTTATATTGATTACCCATTTAGGTATACTACAGACACAGCTAGAGGGTTTGGAGGTAGAGGTAGTAGAGCTACATGTACAGGTGGCCAGTTTGCAGTCCTAGATGGCTGATGGAGGAGATGGAGATGGTTAGGAGGGGGATCGTTAGGTGGCAGCCTTACAAGATTAGGTGGCGGAGTTTACAGGGCCAGCTACCCATAGCCCAAGGATAGATCGGGGCTTTACAGCCCAAATATAGGCACAGGGGCAAGGGGCACCACCACATGCTCCGGAGCAGCGGCCCATACATAGGTAGCACGGGAAGGGTTTTGCATGGTAGGTACAAGGGCCGAGACCTATGGGAACACATAGACCATGCCTCATGTATCTAGGTTATGGGATGTCGTAGGTGAGGTGAAATGTTATAAGGACCAGCTTATGGTGGCCAGGATAGATTTCATATCCTTTGTCGAGTACAGGGCACAATAGGCATCTAGTGAGATGACGAGATCCCACACTCATAGTGTTGAGAGCACAGGAGGTCAGTGATCTCTAAGGCCCGATCAGAGAGAGGCCACTAGCACACAGAGACCAGCTCTAGGTGAGGTTCTAGCAGGGACACAGGAGGTCGAGGGTATAGGTGACACAGAGATGGAGGACATCCACAAGATGCCTGATATGTGGTCACCTAGTTTTTGATGTATGATAGCTATTTTTTGAGATATATATACTGGCTGTGTGCTAAAGATAGTTGTATTTTTGATCACATAATGGCCTAGCGTGCCAAGATAGTGAGGATATATGAGTGATTTGTATATTTTGAGTATATACCGGCCTACGTGCCAAAGAGATTTTGTATTATTTTAGTATTTTTTTGTATATATGAGACCGGCCTGCATGCCGATGACATTTTGTATTGTATATCAGCCTGCGTGCCGACATTTTTGAGATGATGGACATGAGGAGATAGCCATGTATAGTTGAGATACATATTTATTTATTTATATGATGAGATACATGGTATTTTTTTAATTTGTTGATGTGCTTATGAGATTGTGATTTATGGCTTGTGTTAGATGAGATATGGATTTGTTGTTTTGGTAAGGATGTAAATTAGGTGATTTAGGCATGGTGGAGTTAGTTCGGTTTACACATGGATCGAGTCGGGTTGATTTAGGCATGGTTGAGTCGAGTTATAGGCATAGGCATGGTTGAGTCGAGTCGGTTTAGGCATGGTTGAGTCGGGTTGTTAGGCATGGATGAGTCAGGTTGGTTTAGGCATGGTTGAGTCAAGTTGTAGGCATGGATTGAGTCAGGTTTGTTAGGCATGGTTGTGTTGAAAGTAGGTGAAGTTTTGATTCATTATTTTTACAATGAATGATACTATGGGTCATATGTGAGATGTGGTATATTTTATGCATAGTGATGATAGAGAAACGTAGGCATAATAAATGTATGATGTGATAATGTTTAAAATATAAAACAACTTGTTATGTATGTGGTTTAATTTCCAATGTTAGGTATAAAAGGAAATGAAGTTAGGGGTGATGTAAAGTGAGGGACATGGAAGATGAATTGTTTAGGGTAGAGAGTGGCCGAGCTAACCTCTAAGGGCCCCATGCCCTCGGAGTTCGCCTACATAGTCCCGATGAAAAGGGACCTCAGCTGATGTAGTTCTCCCATAGGCTAGGGAAGAATATGAGGAGGTATGAAAATGAGGTGGTACGTTTTTGGGCATGTTGTAGGTTTACGTAAGTGCAACAAGTTGGGGGACAATTAAGTGGCCATCAAATCCTGAATTTTACATCTAAAACAACAAAACATCAAATTTAGTCTTCCTGCAGACTTGAACCATTCTTGAAAATTCAAAAATATGTCATAAAATGGTACCATCGCATAGGGGAGATTGTTTGATTTGTAGAAATATTGATTTTAAAGTGAATAGAATAGGATAAATATCATTTTATAATTTTTTAATAATACTTGGTCTTTAAGACAGCTTTTCCCGTGAATATTTATGTGTACGTTTAAGACTATAAATTTTGTTTCACTTGTCACAATGTGATAAAAAAATACCATCCCAACCATGGTAAAATTATATACATGTTCAAAAAATAATAATTTGATTTCAACATTTTTGCTGAAGTTATGGTGGGCAAATAGAAAATGCTTTGTTTTCTTTATGTTTTCGAGACCGATTTCATGGAAAAAATCATAAAAAATAAAATATTGCTCAAAAAATAAAAATAAAATCTATCCCAAGATAGATAGTGACATCTAACTTCTCACCAAACAAAAAATATATATATAAATTTTTGGTCATCCAAATCGCGGCAAACGGATCTGAATCTTATAGGCATTTTTAAAAAAATACCAAGTCATTGAATTTTGAGTGTTTAATATAGTAAAATTGTCCATTATTTTAAAAAAATAGTAGTTTAGAAACTAGATTCCGGATGCTATGAGTCATTTTGATATAATTTTTTGTAATTTTGAGTGTATACATTGCTAATAATCGCTACAAGGTTGATATTATGTTATTATTTGCAATATGATGTCCACTTATGACCCCTTTTTTGTCCCCCAACTTGCTGCACTTACCCATTTAGGTTTGGTAGGTATGGGTGGATTATAGGCAAAGTGATGTAGGTGGGGTCGATTGTGGTGAAAGAAGAAGATTACCCCAAAAGTAAGCGTCGATGACCAAGTCCTGTATAAGGTAATCAAAATGTAAATAAAGATGGCTAAAAGATAAGAGGGGGAAATAAAGCCACCTGATTGGGTAGGATCATACCGAGTAGCTCATACCTTGGTGGAGGAGATGAATGTAAGACCTTAAATACATTGCATGATAGACTATTCTACGGTGAAAATTAGTCACATGATCACCAAATGTCTAAGTTCCAAGAAGTCCCTTCAGAAATGAGGAAATGGGAGTGGGAATGGTAAGAAGGGTGAAAGGTAGTTAATTTTTATATGGTATGAGGTAGTAGGGCCTCCAGAGAAGAGAACCTAGGTCACAATGGGAAAATCCATGACTAAATTTTTTTGTTTTGATAGATTGATTGATGTGGGAATTCTATATGGGATAAATAAAATTAAACTCCTTGAGGTCTTCGTGAAGTTGATCAATGCGGGAAGCTTTGGTTGCTCTCATTTTTAATTTTATTTTTAAGAGCTTTACATTGCTGTCCTTCGAGAGAGCAGTCTATTTATAACAACAATTGGTCGAGAGGAAGATTTCCTTTTGAGGGAGCCATATTTTTATTATAAGTTTGAGAAAAGGAGTTTGGTCCCATGTGAGGTCTTTATAGTCATGGATAAGACCAAGGTGAAGGATAGGAATCTTGTTCAAAAGGCAAAGAAAAATTACCATGGGATCTCATCTAAAGGTAGATGAAAAGTATCCAAGAGAATCATGTTATGTGTAAAGACTGTGGTACACATATTCAAGAGAAGATATCTAGTGATGGTATGCACATGATTCTTGTTTAATCATTGGTGATGTGTATGGAGTGAATAACACTCAAGGGATGAGCATGGAAAGAGACAAAAGGTGAGGTAGGACTAAAATTCAACAATAGAATGGTTGAAGATGCAAGGTGTTAAGGGGCTCAAGTTCGGGTTTACCCTCAAGAGAAGATAAATGATAAGCACCTGATCCATAGGTATGAGTTACGATGTATGGTCCAAGCCAATTAGGAGAAAATTTGCCCCATTTAATTTTTTCTGCTTTGGTTACGTGTTGATTTTCTTTTAGGACAAGGTCACCGACTTGGAAGGTTTGTTCATGGACACATTTGTCATAGGCACATTTGATACATTTTTGGTAAACTTGAAGGTGATCTAGAGCGTTAAGATGACGTTCGTCTAATAACTCTAGTTGTGCTAAACGGTCCTGATGAAAGTCATCATCATTGAGCATGTCATGGAGAGAAATACGGAGTGAGGGGATCTGAACTTTGAGAGGCGTAGAACTACCTCATGCATACAGAACCGAGAGAAAAGGGTGTGGCCATAGTGAAAGTGTGAATACTAGTGCGGAATGCCCACAGGGGAAAAAGGAATGTGTATGCCAATCCTTCCCAAAGTATCATCAACCACTTTCATGAGAATTTTGTTGAGGGTTTTGCTAGTAGATTTGGCTTATTTGTTGATTTGTGGGTAATAAGGTGATGAGAAACTAAGATGAATGCCAAAGGTGTTGCAAATGTTTCACAAATTTTTGTTTTTGAATTGTTTTCCATTTTCGGTGATGAGGTGATGAGGAACACCAAAGTTATAGATGATGTGGTGGTTAATAAACTCACATATTTTCTTAGATTTTGTGGAGATGAGTGGTATGGCTTCCACCCATTTTGTAGTATTAGGTATCAGTGATGATCCATTGATGGCACTAGTAAGAATGAGGATTGATCTCTCTGACAAGATCCAAACCCCATTGAGAGAAGGGCCAAAGGTCACGAGCAACCTGTAAGGCATGAATGGGTGTATGATGAAGATTGGAATGTTGTTGGAATTTTATACAACATTTGACGTAGTTGCAACAATCATGGTTAAGGGTTGGCTAGTAATAGCTTAGGTGAAGAATACACTTAGCAATAGCAAGGCCACTGAAGTGTCCTCCACATATGCCATCGTGAACCTCCTTAATGGTATAAGGAATTTCAGAACTCGTGAGGCATCATAAGAGAATACCATCAAAGCCACGCTTATACAGGAGTCCCCCGGGATGATGTAATGAGAGACCTTTTAAGGAAGGTACATTGTCCGTTATGGGTGAGATCAGGAGGTAAGATGGAGAGAGAAAGGTAGTTAGAGTATTGTTTATACCAAAGGTCACTCAAGTCAGGGGTAGCGGTTCCGATGGAGTAAACATCATGAGGTAAATAAGAAGGTGATTGGAGTCATTGTACAAAGGTGATAAATATTTTAGAATTTACGGGTGAAGTGGGTATTTGGGAAGCTAAGCAAATCATGGTATCCACAAATTTGTTGGTTGAACGTGGGATGGTTTGAAGGGTGTAATGGTCAAAGGTGGTCAAAAGTATGTCTACATGATGATTATACTTTTGAAGTATCTTTTATGACATCGGTATATACCATTGACTTGGTTTACGACCAATTAATAATCACCAAATATGTTGATTGATTTGACATCGAGGGCATAAGCGGCTTGAGAACAAGTACAAGCACTTCGTATTCGATAATGTTGTTGGTATCATTCAAAATATAATTTTAAAGATAAAGGCATGGGTTCACCATCAAGAGGAATGAGGATAATACCAGCCCCACCCCATGCCGACACTTGGAACTATCGAAAAAGAGTGTCATTTGATAAGGAGGTTCATCCAGAAAAGGTAGCAATTGACTCATCTAGAAAGTCGAAATTAGAGGGTTGATCCGCCAAAATAGGTGCATTAGCCAATTGGTCGGTGATAGCTTTACCCTTGATGGACTTTTGATGAATGATTTCAAGGTCAAGATCATCTAAAAGCATAAGCCATCATGTGGCACACTTGATTTTGATAAGGTTTGGCATACGTGAAGTGTAAGGGGTTGGTGTTTGTCACAACATAGGTTTTGTGGTTGAGTAGGTAATGATGGAGTTTGGTGGCAATGAAAAATAAGGCTAAGGAATATTTTTTCGGGATGGTTGTATCGGGTTTCGTAGTCCAAAAGAGTATGGATGATGTAATAAACCGCCTGCTCCTTGTGTTATTCATCATGATGAGTTGGCATGGCTCCCAAGGAGTGATCGTTAGCGGATATGTATAGGTAAAAAGGTTGATTGTATTTAGGTGGAATGAGAACGGGTGGTTGGAGAAGGTATTTTTAAAGGCCTCAAAAGCTTTGTGATAGTCATCATACCATTGAAAGGAGACATCCTTCTTGAGTAAATGATGAAATGGTTGACATCGATCGAGATAATTGTGAAATGAAATGGTGAATAAACTGTAATTTACCTTGTAGGCTATGAAGTTGTCGAAGGCTAGTAGGTGGAGGCATTTCGAGAATGGCCTTGAATTTAGTAGGGTCAAACTCTATACCATGAGGGAAACAATAAATCCCAGAGCTTTCTGAAAGAACCACGAAGATGCACTTCGAGGCTAAAGGATGATGTAATATTTAATGAGATGATCAAAGATGGTTTTGAGGATGGCAAGGTGATTAGAGTGGAATTTAGATTTAGCCAGAAATCATCCACGTAATCTTTAATATGTGATGTATTATGTCATGGAAGATGTAAGTCATAGCCCACTATATGTGGCACCAACGTTTTAAGGCCAAAATGCATGACTCGATAGTAGAAGGTCCCCAAGGGGTGATGAACGAGGTTTTGTTTTGATCCTCTGGGGAAAGAATGATTTTTTTATAACCTAAGAACCCATCCATGAGTGATAACATCTCGTGACTAGTGGTAAGGTGAACCAATTGATCAATACCGTAAGGGAAAGTCATCTTCCGGGTAGGCTAGTTGAGGTCACGAGTTTGTGTAAATGCGAGTCCCCCATGCACTTTAGCGACATGGACAATGTTAGAAATCCAACGAGGATAATCAATGGGTAAGATGAAGGAAATAGAAAGAAAGTGCTGAAGTTATTCTTTGATGAGAAGAGAAATGCGAGTGTGCATTTTCCTCATCTTTTGTTTGATGGGTTTGCATCGGGAACGGTTATAATATTGTGTACCACTATGGTGGGGTCAATATCTGGCATGTCTATGTAAGACCAAGTGAAAATGTGGTTATGATCTCTGAGAAAAGAAGTGATGGCTTCCTGTTTGGTAGCATCTAAAGATTGTCTGATCTTCAGGATGTGCGGGTTTCCGAGTATGAATGTTGATCTCGATACTCAATTCATTCAACATGGTTTATGTCTCAGAAGGTAACGAAAGATGAATATATGAGTCTTCTGCACCAAGGTAGGTGAGCACGGATTCATCATCTTGACATTGAACGACGTTAATTGAAGGTGTATTGTCATCGATCATTTTAGGATACAAGAAGGGAAGAGTGGAAGGGGCCTTGCCCTCACGCATTGATAAGTCAGAGGCCCCAAAGAAATGGTGTTTATGAAAATAAAAAGTTAGGAGGGATGGATTTAGGATCCATCAACTTCATCGGTGAAGGTGGTGATGAAGGTGGAGCGGGTGAAGAAGGTGGAGAAGAGCTAGTGTCCTTAATGAGTTTAATGCGGGCTTGTTTGGTAGGTGGTTTAGGAAAGCCGATACCACTACGGTCGTTATATTTGTAGGTGGTACATGGAATAACGGTATGGTAGCCTTGCTCGTAAAAGACAAAACAAAAACCCTTCCACACACATCGGTGTAGGAAGGTGTGGGTGAAACGGTGATTGGTAAGTGATTGGAAGTCAGTGAAAAATGGGCGGGTTTGTGATGGTGGTTTGGGTGTGTAAGTGGTAGTATCAAGTCCCCCATAGGTGAGACTAGTACGAAGATAAGGAGGGCCATAAAGGAGGAATTCTCCTATACGGTGATTGTAACGTGGGTGTTGGTTAAGGCTTTCATACTCTTGTGGCGTAAGGAAAGTGTTAACACTATATAGGTGGTACTCCCCCATAGTGAGGCATTTAAAAGCACCTTCAAAGAGATCTAGTTGGTATGTAGGTAGCTGGTATGGATAACATGTCGGAGGTTGATGCGAGAGGTGGAGTTAATGGGTTAGAAAGCGATGGGTCAGCCGTGAAGGTTATGGTAGTGGTAGGAATGAAGGAGTTATGTGCGTTAGATGTAGTGGTTGTCTTTGGTAGGTGGAGGTGTAGGTGAAGCGGTAGTGGTTGTGGAGATAGAGGGCTTAATAGGTATGAGCACATTATTGGGTCGGTAAAGCATGTTGCATGTTTTAAAAGGTGAGGAGTCAATAAGAATGGTATAGGTGTGTCCTTCATGTTTAAACTTTACACAACGATGCAAAGTAGAAGGAACAAAACCCATGACACGGATCTAGGGTCTTCCAAGTAGTAGGTTATATTGGAATTCCCCCTCCAAGACATAAAATAATTTTGAAACAATGCGGGGGCCCACACGAATGTGGAGGATGACAAATCCTAGTGTAGAGGTGATAGCATCATTGAATGAATGCAACTTGACCGGATGTTTATGCATGTAATTGTCGGTATGCGCATTTGAGTGAATGCATGGGATGAATTGATGTTAATACTAGTGCCCCCATCAATCATCACATGACGTACCTATATGCCATCGATGTGGAAAGAGATGAAGAGGGTTGGGTCTGGGTCATCTTTTTGGTGTGGTGCGATCTCTTCCTCTGAGAAGCTAAGGGAAGCTTCTTGTGAATAGGGTGGGGTGAAGATGAAGGTGGTAATTTTGTGAGAGACGCTACATGATGGGGTGTGATAATGGAGGCTACGGTGTGTAGGGTCATTGGGTAAGACCACAATAGATTGAAGAATCTCCATGAGAGCTTGATGATGGGATTCCGAGGTTTGGATGAGGTCATATAGGGACATTTTGAGGGGAAATTGATGTAATTGTTTGAGCATTGTGTGATGTGTGACACCATTAGAAATGGGGTACGTGGGGCCACCGATAGTGATTTTAGGTATGGGTGTAGATGGTATGTTGGGTATAGGATTGGTTTGTGGGTCAGATTGCATTTTATTTTCCCTTATCCTTTTTAGCATGTGTAGTGACATGTATCATGATGATATGAGGAGAGTTCACAATCGGAGAAGGTGTAGGGTGAGTGGTATAATGACACGATGGGAAAAAACCTACCAGAGGAGAAAAACCCTGTGAGGTGAGTGGGTGTAACAACATTTGGGTAGTGGCGTGGCAAGTTCTCTAATGTGAATCATGTTAATTTCAAATCTTGGGGGTGGATCTGGGAGCTGTGAGGGTGGAGTTTGTGGTTGTTGAGTGGGTAGTGTGGGAATGGGTGTTGGTGAAGTAGGATCCTCGTGGAGAAGGTCATCGTCATCAAAGTTGGTTTCTGGTGGACACAATTGGATAAGGACGGTTTTCAAGGCCTTACAGTTCTCCACATCGTGCCCTGGCACATGATGGTATGCACAAATTTTAGTAACATCAAACTCTATTGGATTGGGTTTGAGGGGGTCATAAGGTCTAAGTGGCGGTAATGTGATGACAAAATTCTCAAGGAGGTTGGTTAAAATTTTGGTATAGGACCCTGCTAGTGGATCGCAATGGGAAGTGAACATGGGTATGGGTGTAGGTGTAGTTGGTTGTTGAGGAACGGTCTTTGGAAGAGGAGGAGGTTGAGCTATGGGTTTTGGTGTTGGCCTGGTTTTAGGTGTCGATCATGTTTATTTAGTTAGGGGTATAGTAGATGAACAGTAGGAGGGTGTGTGGTTGTTTTGAATACCTTGTTGTGGGGTAGTGGAGTTTTGTTTTGGGTTGCACCTTCTTGGGTAAAGGTGATGTGGGTGTACGAGGTCTAGAAGGAAAAGTAGATGGGGAAGAGGGCGAGTTACCCATGGGGATAACGGGGGTGATGTGAAGGTAGATGACGTGAGTCATGCTTTAGGTGTGAGAGACAACTAAAGTGTAGTGGAGGTATGGGTGGTAAAGATGCTTTGCAGTGTGGGTGTAAGTCATGTTGGGCATCTGGGTAGGTTAGAGGTTTGTGAGGAAGGAATGGGTTGTTGTGTTTTTGGTTTATTGATGGGTGGAGGTTTCTTGACCATGTGGAGAAGTGACATCCTAAGATGGTCGAGATAGGTACATGTGCGATTGGCACAAATGAGGGTATGAGGTCGATGGGTTTGGTTCTTTTGTTTAGGTGTAGGAGTAGGTATGGTGATGACTTTGGAGGATGTAGGTAAATCCGGTTTGATAGTTGGATGAGTAAGGCTGGTGGTCGGGGTGACCCCTAAAGTGGTAATAGGTTTAATCGAGGTAAATATTTTAGGTATGGGTTTGGGTTTAGGTGTAGGTTGAGTTATGAGTAAGGGTGCTATTTGAGCTATAACAAGTGTCATGGAAGGAGTTATGATAGAGGTCGTTGTGTTTGGTTTGATTGGTCAAAATATTTTTTGGTAGATAGTGGAGCTATCAGTAGATGACCTCTGCATCTGCGTTGAGACAAGAAGCAAAAGGCGTCCCCATAGTCCCCATAGTAAGGCTCTATCCACATAATCTAAGTGATTGGCCAAATGTGAGAACGACACCTCTCTGTAGGTGGAGTTTATGAGGACCTAATGGAAATTCCCCATAAATGTGTCTTAGAGATGGGAAATTGGCTAGCTTAAGCTTTCGTGGGTAAGAGAGCCGAAAGTAGGTCAACAGATTTTTAGGTAGCAGATGGAGAATGTTCACCAAGAGGAAAAGGTATCTCAAATGGGTTTATGATAAGTGGAGGAGATGATGGGTGATCCTCTATGGGTGGAGGAGGTAATGGTGCTCCATGGGTGGAGGATCCAGTGGTGAGATGGTCTCATGTTAGTGAAAGATTCCTCGGTAGGTGATGAAGGAGATGAAAGATGTTCCTCTATGGGTGAAGGAATAGGGGAGGTTGGTTCTGATGCGGAGGGAGGATTTTAGGCTAGGATTTCCTCTATGGAAGGAAATTGAGGTAATTAGGAGGTAACAGGTACGTCATTAAAGATAGCATGGACCTCGTGGGTATGGGTATCATGAGTTGAGGTCTCACCGGTTTGATTAGATGAAGGGGTATGGTTGGGAAATGGTTTCTTGAAGATGTGTAGGTTTTGGTTGGTAGGTGTATTAGGATTATCCAAAGTTACCTTTCCTTTCTCGAGCATTTCTTGGAAAATATTCTTAAAAGTGATGTAGTTGCCATCACTATGACCTTTTACTTGATGATAGTTACAGAAGTCATGCTCTTTATACCATGTGGGCATGGGGCAAGTGGCGAGGTCATCCAATGTGGTTTTTAGGTGGAAGGGTGATGGCTCACGGCTTTGATAAGATTTTCTAAGACAAAAGAGTAAGGTTCCCGATTGGGGTATATTTCCGCTGCTCTCGTCTGAATTGGAAAGCCTAGATGGGTGAGAGGTTAGATGAGGGGGTAGCCTGATTTGACGGATGTGCTGGGTCGGCCTTGAGTACCACTGTGTTAGTGGTGCCCTTAGCTTTTGAATAATTGGTTTGTGGTTTGGAAGAAGAAGAGGTATCATTTGACTTGAATGTCGAATTCTTATTGTGTAATTGGATTTTCTTCTCTTCAATGGCCTAAATCTCTAACTTTCGTGCCATAGTTAATGCTTCGTCGAATGTTCAAAGGTTTGGACCTACAAGGTCGGTGAGATATGCCTAGCACAAGCCCATGTGAAGAGCTTGATGAATTATTTTGTGGCAATTGGAAAGTAAGTTGGTGGATCAGTGTACGCCAAATGAGTGATAAAATATGCAATAGATTCATCTTCACACTAACGTGTGGAGTATAGATCGGTCATGGTAACCTTCTTGATGATATTGATAGAGAAATGATCCAAGAAGGCTTGGGCTACCTAATTGAATGAGAATATGGAGTGTCTAGGTAACCCACTATACCAATCTAATGCTAGTCCACTGAGGGACATGGGAAAGGTTCTCAAAAGCAAGGCATCATCATGAGCGATCAGATAACACCCATGTTTGAACAACCGCAAATGCTGTTGTGGGTCTTCTTTGCTATTGAAGCGATTGAATTTAGGAATTTACTAATACACGGGTATAGCGGATAGGAATGGATGGGTGGATGGGCTCGTTGCAAATCTCGTCATAGGTGAGAGTGTTGTGGGAGCCTCAAACCGATGCCTCTAATGTATGCATCTTGTCCAACATCAATTTAATTAGGTCATTGGTGGTTTGTGACGATTGGGTTCTTCTGTAGCATGAGAGGAATTGGTTTTGGGAATATAACAGGGGTGATGCTCTAGTGTATGCGGCTATCATGTAGGTTGATTGAGAAGAAGGCAGAAATAAGGGGTACGTCTTTGAAATGTATAATGGATGAAATGAGAGGTTGTTGGTAGTATGTATATGGGGGTGGAAGGGTTGTGGTAACCCTAGTGGCAATAGGGGCTAATGATTTTGGAATGGAAAGGACCATGTTCTAAAATGTGGTAGGGGTCACCAAAATTGGAGGTGGTAATGTAGCTACGGGTATGTGTGAGACATTAGGGGTGGATGAGGTTGTGTTTTGGGTAGTTGTCAAGGGTACGGTGGATGTAATGGGTGCCATGGAGGTAACAAACGTGGTAGTCATAGTGGGTATAGGACCTAGGCTGTGAAATGACCTGGTGGTAAAGTTAGATGCGGGTAGCATGGAGCCAAATGGGGATGATGCAGGAGTGGGTGCAAGATTCGGGGGATAGATACGAGCATGTCGTATATCAACTGACCCAAGGCATGTCAAGTGGATGAGTGGGAAAGGTAAAACTACAAATCGACAAGGTTTTGGTCAAGGAGTCATGTGAACTCCTCATCTCTGGTAGTGATAGTGATAGGTTGGATGGGATCCATGGCTGATGATAAAATGGAAGGTGGTGAAGGACTAGGTGGGATTGGTTGACAATTGGCGTGAAATACAAGTGTGCTTGCTTGTCTTCGTGTTAACACCATGTGAATTAGTACTGATCAGGTACGGCTACTTCTCTGTGAATGACACAGAAAACAACAGGAACAGGTGAATCTAATGGTAAAAAGTGGATTAAGTACCAAAGGGTGGTTGGAAAGTGAAATAAGCTAATCGATGCCGATTAGGGAAAATTGATGCCACTCGGGGTAACCACAGCCGATCACTGTAGAAAATGGACAGTGAGTGAAAACCCGTGTAGAAGGTAAAATCGATAGGTATTCCAAATCGATGATGTTTACAACGTCAATGGTAATGATGGTAGCAACAAGGACTATGAAAAGTGGAAGAAAATGAATAAAATGTCCTTTTGGGTAGGTTAACAAAAGGACCTAGAACCGATGTCGGTTGGGTATAACCATGACGGTCAGAGGGTAACCAACGACAATTACTGTGAAATTGAAACAGTGATGAAAGAAAAGTTGTTGTGAATTAAAATATGATGTAGAATCAAACCCGCACTCTAGAATGATGATGATATGGCCCAGCACACTCAGGTGAAGCCGGAATACACCAGCTGTGATGAGGAGCGTGCAAGGATGAACAAGAAAAATGAAGAACGTGATCTCTCACCTCAAAATGCAAGCCAAGCAGAAACACTAAGAAAAATGTGATCCTAGGAGTGCCTTTTCTATTATGTTTGTTTAGCTTATGCTATTTAAGGACTAACACATGAATTGTAAAATAGATTTTTTTGGTGAGGATGGCTTCCTATGAAAAAGGAGATCTAAAAGGTGAGGTTTCAGGTATGTTATGGTGGGGGTAGGCTTCGCTCAAAGTATGACTCGATAGAGCAAATGAGCTAGGTGCCTCATGTACCATGATCGTGTGATCACCTACAACTTTTCCAGGTAGGATGTTGTTTACGAATGTGTATATTTGAATTTTTTGTGAGGTTTGATAAGACTCTGAGAAATTGAAGAAAGAAGTGATTTTCTATGATTCGTTTGTCAATCATCACCTGGTCATGACCTCCAGCATATAGGTTATCATCAATTAATGTGAGCTAATGTGATAAATAAGAATGCAATGCACTTATTTTTAAGCCCAAATCGAAGTGTGAAGTTGGATGACACAAAGAGATGAAGAGGAAGAGGGATGATCTTTCACTACAATGCAGAAAACATGAAGAAATGGTTCTTTTTAATTACACCAAAAGAAAGGTTTCCTTTAGAGCAAATAGAAAGAAAAGGTGGGTTACCAAGGAAGAAGATTAATGTGTATGATTTTCAAGGATTTTTTTTTTTTTTTCCTAGGAATGAATGAAATGCAAGGAATCCCGAGATGGGTCCCACAGGCATGCCAAAAATGTTTCACCTATTTCTAGATCATTTCTTTGAAGTATTGATGAAACAAATAAGGTAATGGGAATAGGAGGAATACTTGTTTAAATGATGGTTGATGGGTTGTTGTGTGCGTATGACTTTCGAATCCACATCTAATTTTGAGAACTTCCTTTTAGGCTAGGAGGAACTACATGTAATGAAAAGCAATACCACAAGAAGGAATTAAACAATATATGCAATGAACTGCGCCTAGTGCATGCTAGATCCAAGAAGTGTGATACTTCCTAAATGGTTGTCGACCCACTATTTTAAACAATTTAATGCTATAAAAAAGTAAATTATATTGTAATTCAAAATGATTTAGGTATCTCACTTAAAGACAATAAGAAATATATCTACTCTAATAAGCTAGGCTAGAATAGGATCCAAAGGTCAAGTAATTGGTTACCGAGTCTCTAAGTTTGACAGAGGTCTCACGTAAATCAAGGTAGATGAGGGTGAGGTGAAATTAGGTGGGTAGGTCTCTACTCTAGATTGTATGGACAAATACAGAGACCGAAGTTGGTTAAGGGTGACTGACGATTATTAGTCAGTAATCAGTGTCGGTTACCATGTTAATATGGGAATGCCACAGAACAAGCTTTGGGTCTCCTTTGTGATTCCACGATGGATTTTGGTCAGTCGGGATGAGGTATTGGGTGATTTAGGTAGGATTTGGCAACATTTTAATGGGTATATGGAGGTGGAAGTGTTGGAGAAGGTCAATAGGTGGCTAGGTAAACAATAGATGATAAAATAATGATGAAATGAAATAAAACATAGAGGTATGATGCTATACTTACTTGGATTCTTGTCTGGATGTCTATGAGTGAGGAATGGAGGTGCTGATGAGAGGTTTGAAGGCTGGAAGTCATCACCAACTAAAAGAAAGCTTCTGCATGGGATTCATGTACATTCCTCTTTTCTTGGTTAGATCAGATCATGGTCTGGGATGGTTGTGCAAGAGAAAGTCCTTGATCTCCTTCCTCGCATGCATGTTCTCTTTGCAATTCACTCTTTGAAAATGTGTTATCTCTCTGAGATGTGTTAATTCTCACCAACCTTCTTTTTTCAACTTCCAACATTTAGAATAAGGTTGTTTTGGGGTTAAAAATGGAACCGATGGTGGTTTAAGCTTAACGATGATGGTTAGGGGGTAACCGCATCGATTAAGGGTGAGATTTCCTAGGTTTTATAAACTAGGGAGATCCTCTAGATTTCCTTGTATTTCATGTCGTTAACTCGTGGATTAGACTCGAGAGCCTCTTGTAAGCATGCTGGAATGTGGTTAGAGGGAATGTAGGCATTAATTTTTAGGGTTTGGGAAAGTCTTAGTGAGTTATGGTAACTTACTAAGAATAGGTCTTAGGTTGAGTTGGCTTGGTGAGGTGTTTAAGTGAACTATATGTGTGGATATTATTTAAAATAAGATATTTAAACTATAAATATAGTGAGGATAATGAATTAAATTAATTAAATTAATATTAGTAGGGTGAAAGGGGCCATGGTTAGGTGAATTTGATGAAGGGTGCTTATTCATCGAGGGACCAAAGGAGAGTGTGACCTAATTTTAGTGTCTACATCGGGCCCACATCAATTAAGTATAAGAGTGTCAGTGGAGGGTGCCAAGTGTCTCAACGGTGCACATTCAAATTTAGGGCCTAAATCGGAGATTCAAATGAGCGTGAGGCTTCCAAGTGCCTAAGGTTCGAGAAAGGCATCGACCCAAATCGACTAAGTATCACAGACTCATGGAAGGTGCCACATGTTGGTTTAGCCCATCTTTAAAGGTAAATCTAAAAGTGGGTTCCCTAAAAAATACTTGGCCTTTCACATGTCCTAGGTTTGAAAAGGGACATATTCGGCAATTGAAAAGTCAAGATGGGTAGAGTCAGTGGAGGGTGCCACATGCCTCAACCATGCAAATTCAAGAGGGGCAGCCCAAGGGCCAGACTCAAACAAGCACCAAGTTTCCATGTGTCCTAGGTTGGACATATGGATGTGCCAAACAAAAGGACTTAGTTAAAACATAACGAAAGAGAAAAGCCACAAAAAGTAGCCATGTGTCTTCTTGGCACAACTTCAAAAATAGAATCCAAAATTGTCTCCAAACACGTGTCGCTCTACACATGGCCATGCTTCAAGTCAAGGAGGGAAGGCAGGTCATCGGAGGCAATTCGAATGTTTTGGCTCAAAAGGCGTAAAGTATAAAAATGAGCTGCACCTCCACCGACGCCCAAGGATCCATGTGTCGGGCCTAAATTACATGTGGGTTTGTGGGCAGGGCCTCGTGAGGATTTTTGGCCAAATGAAAATGTGGACCGACGGACCCGAAGATGGTTTTTTAGACAAAAACAAATTACGTGGCTATGGGGAATTTTTTGCATTTTGTATTTTTGGGACCAAAAGGCACAAAGTGAGTTTCGGGCCCACGGACCCATTCTGCTAACTTGTTTTCACCATTTTCATATGGACCCAAATCAAAATTTTAAATGGAAATATTTTTCGATCCGTGCCTAAAATTCAAAAAATTTGCAACATTGGAAAGGTCTCGACCTCGTCTACACCATGGAAGCATGAAACTTTAATTTTTATGAGGTTAGGTGGTAAAAATAGTAAAAATTATTCATGTCATTAATATGTAATCTGATTTTCCCCAACAACCAGATTAGATTTGATTTGATCTGTCGTTCTTCCTTCTTCAACACACCATATAGACATAGAGCAGCGGACTCAAAAAATTGTGGGCTGATTTGTAGGGGCATTGATGGCCAGGTAGCTGAGCTTCAAATCAAGTTTTCCACCTCTTTTCTTCTTCCCTCATCACTACACCTATAAAAGAAGGATCTGGGTTCATTGTAAAGGGTTGGAAATTTTTTTTTTGTGCCCTCCCTTCTCCTCTGGTCTGCAGATGAGTTCATGGAGTCCAAACCTCCCATTCAAGTTGTAATAGAAAGTTTTGCCTCTTGGCTAACTATAATGTATAGTATCAACAATTGAGCAATAATATATGTCTATGGGTGATTATTAACCCTCTCATGTGTTCATTGTTATCTTCTGATCTCTCATTACAGTTTGGTTATTTGTGCATGGTGGTTGTATTGCATTTCTATGGTCTATGTTAAATTGAAAAATAGGTGTTTAACATTCCTTTGGTGCATCACCTTGTTAGCTTAGGTTTATTTCTTTCGTATCTTCTCAACCTGTCCCCTTGGTAAGATAGAGTAGGTTTAGAGTAGATCCTCTACAATTTATTTGTGTGCATCTGAATATAGGAATAGGAACCGGCCTTCATCCGGAGAGCTCTCTTGATTTCAAGTCCCACACTTTGAGATATGCTCCATGTTATGCTATCACACTGAGAGTCTCAACCCAATAAGTTGCAGACATTCGGGTTGTTTTGATTTTGCACTAACCGTTATCATAGGTAAAATATTGGGTTTGAAAATGATCCAATCTAATTAACTAGCAAATCATATGTTAACAAATGTTAGTTTTAAAAAAATGGTGAAAAAGGTTTAGTTTTGACTTTTTGACCTCAGGTCTTCGAAAAATTGTTAAAAATTTGGTGGACCAAGATATTTACTTCTTTGGGGCCCTTAGCTTGGTTTAGGACACCTCTTTTTTTGTAGGAGGGTGCCTTTCTTTGCTTTTGTAGGAGGGTGCCTTTTTTTTATTCACATTGTTATTCTTACGCTTTAATGATTTTATATGCCATATATTCTCTAACACTTCCCATGTGGGATTATTGTTATTGAGAATTATATTTTACATCACAGGCAGGCACTATTGTGCATTCTGCAAAGCTCAAGTGAGCTAGTACTATCTCGTTGGGGTGACCAACTCCCCACCAAATTAATCATGGTTCAATCAACGCGGTGTTATGGCTAAGCCTCGTATAACTCGAGAATCATTTTTGGTTTAGCCCATAGGGCGTGTAGATGACTTGGCCATATGAATCGGTGAGGTCAATCCACCTTATCTCTTAAAAACCGATAAAAATCAAACAAACAACACAACCAACAAGACTCAAATAATATTTGGTAGTCACGACCAATATTAGGTAGTCAAACAATTTGGGAGGTCAATAGCTAGGTCATGCCTAAATGTGGATGGATAAAAATACGTAGACGCTTAACACCTACTCGTTATGGGGAGCGAATTCAAATGCAACAACCACCACATGGACTCCCTCGAATTCAACCCTTATCACGTAAAAAATCAAACTTACATAGCCCCATGCATCAAATAGATCATTGTATGGCCCAAAAAAAGGGTGAATCATGGCCTAAGCCATATATCGATAGGATTTGAAGCATATAGTTATACATACAACTCCTTCTCCACGTAGCCAACGTTGGATCAACCCACTATATTTGGTAGATGTAAAGCGACCAGGTCAAAATGCTAAGCGGGAGATTCGAACCGCAACCTTTCTAGTCTAAACACAATCCACAAACCAAATCTCCGATGATATCAATGTGTAGTGAATTGAATCGAGTTAATTTTATAAAATCACACGGAGTTAATCGTGTGCAAGGAGGCCATGGCGAGATTAGGAGCAGTTTTTGAAAAGTGTAATTTTGGAGCACTTTTGCTCACATCCAGGTCTCAAATTATATATGAAAGTTGCTCAAAATTTTTAGACAATATAAATGTGTGATCATTTTCCTACTTTGGAGCCTTTTGACCTATTTATTCTTTGTTGAAATCACATAAAGGCATAGAACTAGCATGAGAAGATTGGAAGATCCTCATTTTTGAGGCACCTAAGGGATGAACCAGCCTTGGTGTAAAAAGAGAATTGTTCAAAATTTCATGAGGATTCCAGAATTTAATTATTTTCATGATTTTTTTTTAAATATAGTTGTATGAATTTTTTGATCACAATTGCAAGGGGATCACACTTTGGAAGCACTCTAGGAGCCACATATCGACTTTGGGATATTTTCGATTTTTAATATTTCCATGAGTCATTGATCAACTCATTTGTCAAGATAATGGTTTATTTTTCATTATGGAAGGGTTAATTTTATTTCATTGGGAAATAATAGATCGATTCTGCTTTCAAGAATTCAAAGACATGACCTTGAGATGAACTACGTTATACAACTTGTGTTGTGGATTTGATTTAAGTTTTTGATGAATCTTTTCATAAGATAAAAATTAGTATTAAATTTTAATTCATTTGATTAAGAAATCATTCATTTAAAATGGTTAAATTCATTCAAGTTTCAACTTTAGTATCCATAATCCACAATTGTAAATTTCGGTTTGGTGACTGAATTTTCAAACCAAGGGGCAATATTTTAAATTAATTAATCAATTTTTCAGTTTAAGGGTTGTAAAATCGATGTTGAGTTCCTCAAATCCTTAGAAATGTTTATAAGAGAAAATTTATGTCTCCCATTTTCCGATCAAGTTTGTATCGAAGCTAGTTTTAGCTCATTATGTTGCTTCCTTTTTTAATCTAATTAACAATGATTGCTTCATTGGTGTAGTTAGTTCGAGTGTAATTTTATAGATTTTTGGTGTATGCGAAGGAATAATGCACATGTATTTTTAATGACCTAGACATTGGAAATCGGAGTCACCTGTTAGAGGATTTGGGAGAAAGGTTTAAAATGCTTAGATTTTTACTTATTACTTTTTAAAGGATTACGATATAACATTTTATATTGTTAAAATGAGTTATGCGATTTTATTCTGCATGTGGTGAATGATGTGTAATTTTGGAATGCATTTTGAGTATTGTTGTTAAATTTCATTTTTAGGTAATATACAAATCAACTATGTGTCTTCACGGGGTAATTGCAAATTAATGACAACTCTTATTTTGAGGGTGTTTATTTGTGACTACTTTGGGTACTTACAACTGAGTTGTACATTATTTACACGAACAAACTATTGTGCGGTATGCCTAGTGATAATTTGCAACTTTGAGTCATTCACCATTTTGGGTAATCACAATTATAGTTAGATCTATCCTTTTGCGCTTCAATGTGTATGGATAGAATTTAAATATTCACATTGATTTAATTTGTGCCTATAGATAATTTAACATTGATGGTATAACTATACTAGGTAGTGAATATTTACATTTTAATAGTTTCGAGATAGACAATGGACACTAACCTAATTGTGGGAAGTTTAGATCCTAGTATAGAGATGACAGGTTACAACGTTTAAGTTGGACACTTGATTAAATCGGTCTTTATTATCTTATCTGTTATGTGACTAGTTAATGAGATATTTGCATTTTATTAACCTTTAATTCTTGATCGGGTTCTTGTATGTGTTTGTGCAATTGTAGGATCATTTAACATGTTGATGAGTTGATACAAAATGTTTTGTGGACAAAAATCATTCCTAGTTGGGAGGAGTGATCCAGAGGATTTTTCAGATGTTGGAATTTTCCTAAACCTCCCTAAACTTTTATGACACTATAGATTGTTCCTAGACCTTTCCGATGGTATACATAAATCTAGAAATGAAGTTCGGTGCATAAGTTATGCACAGTCAAAGATTGGGTTTGAAAATGGTCCAATTTAGTCAACTGGCGAATCAAGGATTAACACGTGAAAATTTTTGCAAAAGGTAAATAAGGTTAAGTTATGTTTTTTTGACCTCCGGTCTTAGAGAAACATTTAAAAATTTAATAAATCTCATTATTTAATGGCTAAGTGCCCTCAACCAGTTCGACACACTTTTTTTGAAGGATGGGTGCCTTTGTCACCTTTTTATTCACATTTCTATTATCATTTTTACTATTTTATATTTCATAGATTCTCTAACATTTTCCATGTGGTAGTATTGTTATTGATAATTATATTTGCATTGCGAGAGACTATTGTGCATTGAAGAGCCTAGGTGAGCTAAAACTAGCTCATTGGGGTGATCAACTCCTCACCGAGTTGATCGCGATGGAAACCATAGTATTTGGGATGAGTCCCATATAACTCATGATCATTTTTGGCTCAGACCACAAGGCGATACATATTCCTCTTTTAGGGTTACCCATCTTCTTTCCTAATAACTCAACAAACAACCAAATAAACAATACAACCAACATAACTAAGCCAATATTTGGTGGTCAAACCATTCGGAGGTTAATAAAAGCTCATCCCCCACTTTGTTGATGGATAAACAATAAATACACCTCGGAACCTACTCGTTCAGGTACAACAAATTCAAATGAAACAACCACCACATGGCCTCCCTCACAACTTGGCCCTTATCATGGGAAAGTAAAACTTATACAACCCTATTCATTTGGTAGATCATTGTGTCACCCAAAAAAAGTGAGAAGTGTGGTGTAAGACACATATAGATAGGATTTGAAGCCTGTATTTAACCATCCATCTCCTCCTCCATGCGGCCAATGTGGGATCAACCCACTATATTTGGTAGATGCAAAGTGGCTCGTGTAGAATGATAGGCGGGAGATTCAAACCAATGACCTCTCCATTATAAACACAATCCACCAACCAACTCTCCTATGAGCTCAACATGTAGTGAATTGAGTTCGGTTAATTTTATAAAAGCACAATGAGTTGACTATTTACAAGGAGGCCATGGTTGATTAGGAGTAGTTTTGGAAAAGTGTAATTTTGGAGCACTTCTGCTAACATCCAGTTTCAAATTATAAATAAAAGTTTCTCAAATTTTTGAGCCAATTGCAATGGGATGATAATTTTCCTATTTTGGATCTTTTATGACTGATTTATTCATTTTTTAAGTCACATGAAGGTGTAGGACCAATAGGATAAGACTGTAAAATCCTCATTTCTGATGCACCTAAGGGTCGAACCAGGCCTTGGTGTAAAAAAGAAGAATTGTTCAAAATTTCATGAGGATTCCAGAAATGTAATTTTTTTCATGTAGGTTTTTAAAAATATCTAGTTGTATGCATTTTTGATCACATTTGCAAGGGAATGACACTCTTTGTAGAAGAGCTACGGGACCTGCAGTTGACTTGGACAATTTCTCATTTTGTGCAAAGTTCGATGAGTCATCAATAAGCTCATTTGCATCTAAAATTGTCTATTTTTCATTATCGAAGGGTTAATTTTAATTATTTGGAAAACAATAGATTGATTCTCTTTTCAAGAATGCAGACATAGCCTCCTGGGTGAACTCCGTTATTAAACTTGTGTTGTGGATTTGATTTCAATTTTTGGATGAAAATTTTGATCAGATAAAAATTAGTATTATATTTTAATTCATTTTTGTTAGGATACGTTGATTATTAGATATGTCATAGGTGTCTTTCTTATCTCATTATCTCTTCTTCCATCATTCTCTGCAACTATTGTGGATCTTCTCCATTTAGTTAGGGAGTCCAAGATGCAGATTTTGGTCATATAAATACAGTACGCATGCTTTGTTTTAGTCAGAATAATATGAGATAAAACTATCTCTTCTATTTCTCATTCCGTAGCTCTCTCTCAGTTTGGTATCAGAGCGAAATATTATTGTCCTGAGGAGCCCCGCTGATGCTAGCAGGAGGATCTTGCTGCAGACGCTTGAAATCCCTCATGAGCCTCTTCCTCGTAGGTGTAGACATCAACGACTGTCTTAAATCATGACCACTCCTTGCCAAAGCAATCAAGCACAGACGAGGTAGAGATCTGGGAGGCGTTGGACAGGACTGCAAATAGGCGTAGTTTTCTGCCTCCTTGCGAACAACGTCCTAAGACGACATCGATGAGCTCTGCACCCTTGGTGTAATGCCCCTTGGCCCAGTTATTTTCGGCTCCGGATTGTCCAAACATGAAGTTATCCGCTTTGAAAAACCTACCCGTACGGCCCCGTCCTGACACTGTCCATTGTTCCGGGCTCCAGATCCATGAGAACAGCCCTAGGCACAAATCTTCCACAGCTTGCCTCATTGTAGTAGACATTCACTCTCTCCAGCTGAAGATCAGATGTGCCAGTGTAGCGGCCGGTGTGATTGATCCCGTGCTCCTCGCAGACCACTTCCCAGAACTTGGAGCCAAAGCCTACAAAGCTGAAGCTTTTACTTCGTCCACTGACTAAGTGCCTGAAGTTTTACATTCTTGCCATGGAAGCAGGGGTCACGTGGAGACAACTACCGTTACGTGGAGAATCCTGCTGTTGTGTGGAGAATCCTGCTGTTTTGTGGAGAATCTTGTACATTGCATGGAGAACTCTCAACCGTTTCAATGTTCAAGAGAAATTATTTC
Organism: Taxus wallichiana var. yunnanensis; assembly: GCA_018340775.1. Lineage (NCBI taxonomy): Eukaryota > Viridiplantae > Streptophyta > Pinopsida > Cupressales > Taxaceae > Taxus > Taxus wallichiana. The sequence goes on along the minus strand of CM031237.1, from coordinate 94,946,062 downwards.
GTGCACTGGAGACCTTCAAACGCTATAGGTAGTTTTGAGTCTACAACGATCTCTTTTACACTACATCAAATGTCGAGTGTAGACAACTCGATTGAAAGTGTCAACAACACGGTCGCCACGGTTGAAAGCCACAACATCAACTCACCACCCCGAGAGAACACCGTGGAGAAGCTCCCGAGAGCTCCGGTTCTACTTTACTTTCTGAACGAGCTTCAAATTGCGGCAATCTTGCATTCGACAAACTAGTTTGAGAAGGACTCCTTGAGTACTTTCTTTTCGACGTCAGCTGCCAAGCAAAGCGAGTACGGGAAGAATTAGAAGCCGGATACGACGCAGATTGTGAAGACGAAGAAGAACGCCCTGCAAAGCGTCGCCGTCTCACAGCACGTGAATATCGCGAGCATCTACAAGCCAATCATTCTCGACAGTGAGTCCAAATTGTAATAACTTTTTCAAATAAATAATTTTTTTTTATTATTATTACAATGTCTGCTCCGAAGTTACTTCTGTCTGACGCTCAGTTGCTCAAAGGGCCTAATTTTGCGGCCTGGAAGACAAAAATGAAGACAATCCTTCAGTTTGAAGGATTATGGGGAATTTCACGAGTGCATCGTGCCTCGCTCCCACACCCCGATGAACTAATAAAATATGACATGGCTTGTGCTAAAGCCTTGATGCTGATAATGCTCAGTATCAGTGATGATGTGCAACCACATGTTCGGAATGCGGAGAAACCCAACGAGGCCTGGGACAAATTGGCAACCATTTATGAATCCAAAAATCAGACAAAGATTCTTCATCTTGAGTCAAAGTTGCACACCCTCTCTATGGGGTTTGGCGAGAAAGTGGAGGAATTCTGTGTCGCGTGGGCCGAGTTGAGATCGGAGTTATTGTCACTCTCGGTGAAACGGTAGACGATAAACTACTCGTCCCCAATCACCTTGAGAGCACTCCCTTCTCAATTTCGAGTGTTTGTTACAACACTGAATGTGTCTAAACAAACAAAGTGACATTCAAGAGCTTGTGAATTTGTTGCAGCAGGAAGAAGCTATCACTTCATCGCATGGGGAGTCTCGGACAAAAGCCTTGTTCTCAAAGCCTAATCGTGGCTGTAAGAATCGGAAAGGTCCCCTAGAGAATCCAAATCCAACGCAATCCAAACAAAAAGATCAAAAGTCAAAGAGATGGTGTCACATTTGCAGAACCAATACTCACGACATCGATCATTGCATGTCACAACAAACAAAAAGGGGGCTTCAAGCCATACAAGCACATCCGGTGTGAAGATTTTCAAAATTCCAAACGACGTCCCCGATGGAGAAAGCAAAAAGGACATCTTGCAGCCCAACAAGAAGATGATGACTCTGATGAGGAGACATCAGAAGGAGCCCATTGTAGTAAGAATCTTGTACTCGTCTCTCAAACTTCTCAGCCCACGAAGAAAGTCTGGTTGATAGACTCTGGTGCAAGCAAGCATATGTCAGGTGACAAGAAGCTATTTGATTCACTACACGAAGAGCCAACTGGAGATCGAGTTTGGATAGCGGATGACAAAGAGTACATTGCAGAAGGAATAGGGAATGTGACCATTCCTCTGGGGCCACGAAAATGTACACTTACAAAGGTACTATATGTTCCTGGCTTGACTAGCAATCTTTTGTCAGTTACTCAGCTCTTGAATCATCACCTTAAGGTTGAATTTCTTGTTCAAAATGGCATTAAATCATGCTTAATCTCCCGACAAGGTACGGTTCTTGCTAAAGCCTTTGTAAAAGATAAGTTATTTGCTTTAGATACTGTTTCATCTTCTGCAGTAGCTTTATCTGCTTCAACAATAGAATCAACTACCTTATGGCATTTTAGATATGGACACTTGTCGGTCGGTTCATTGCACTAGATGAGTTCAAAAGCAATGGTCCGTGGACTACCCAAATTGTCCAGTTCCTTGCCTATTTTCCCTGGTTGTCTTGCAGGAAAACAACATAGAGATCCGTTTCAAGTGAGCACCTTCCATGCCAAGAAGTGTCTAGAGGTAGTTCATACCGATCTGAACGGCCCATTGCCTGCTTCGTTTTCAGGATACAAATACTTCCAGTTGTTTGTGGATGATCACTCTCACAAGATGTGGGTATATTTCCTAAAGAAGAAAAGTGAGGCTCTTCAACACTTTCAGAACTTCTATCATCGTGTTGTCAAAGAGTCTGGACAACCACTTCTTCTACTCCGCTCAGATCGAGGGGGGAATTCACATCAAAGAAGTTCTTGGCCTTCCTAAACCATCACGGCATTAAGCAAACACTGATTGCTTGCTCCTACACGCCCCAAAAAATGGCATTGTTGAGCATGTGCAATCGCACAAAGATGATGGAGATGGCTCGCTGCATGCTATCAACTGCAAAGCTAGGAGAATGCTATTGGGATGAAGCAGTACAAATGGCTGTATATCTTCTCAACAGGGCACCAACAAAGATTCTACTGAACAAGACACCAGAAGAGGTATGGAGTGGTAAAAAACCATCAATTTCTCATTTGCGAGTATTTGGTTGCACAACATACATGCATGTCCCAGCTCAGAAGAGAAAGAAGGTAGAGCCAAAAACACTCCCGTGTATCCTTCTTGGCTACAGTACTACCTCGAAGGCGTATCGTCTCATGGATCTTGAGACAAAGAAAATATACGAGAGTCGAGGATGTGGTTTGTGATGAGTCATCCTTTGACTCAATAGTATCAACAGAAGATCCACTTCCAAACACATCTCACCGATTAGTCTCTAATCAGATGATGAGCTAGAGGAGACTACTCAGAGAAAATAAATGCTACCAGGAGAACTATTTGTTGACCTTGGAGAACTAGAGAATGTGACTCCACATCAATCCTCACAAAAACGACACAGTTCTTCTCAAAAGCAGCCAAGTTCTCATCCGAAGTGGGTACAAAGAACCATCAAGGACTCAAATTTGCAACAACTCCCAGATACATCATCCGGAGTCAAAACAAGGAGTCAAACAAGAAATGAGGTAAACTTTGCACTCATGAGTTCACCGATGAATAGCTCAAGCCGATAATGTTCGTGAAGCACTCACCAAACTCGGTGGAAGGAAGCCATGGAAAAAGAATATGACTTGCTCATGAAAAATCGACATGGGAACTTGTCGATCTACCTACAGAGAAAGAAACCATAAAGGCTGCAAATGGGTTTCAAGACAAAATATAAGGTAGATGGATCCATCGACAAACATAAAGCACGACTTGTAGCAAAAGGATATGCTCGAAAAAGAGGGCATCGACTATGAAGAAACCTTTGCACCCACTGCGAAGATGAAGACCATCAGAGTAGTTTGCGCACTTGCAGCACATAAAGGATGGAGACTTCAGCAGATGGACATCAAGAGTGCTTTCCTAAATGGTGATCTGAAAGAAGAAGTATACATGACCCAACTCAAGGATTTGTTGATGAAAATCAGCCTAAAAGGTATGTTGTTTCATCAAATCACTTTATGGACTAAAACAAGCTCCCAGGGCATGGTATATCAAGATCAATGATCACTTTTTGCAGCATGGGTTCACTCGTAGCCCCTCAGATTCAAATTTGTATATAAAGAAGGTAGGCAAAGAAATTGTCATTCTTGTTGTGTATGTAGATGATCTTGTGATCACTGGTAGTTCAGAAGATCAGGTTGATATTGTAAAGAATGATCTCAAAAGAACCTTCGACATGACAGATTTGGGGCTACTACATTACTGTCTTGGCTTGGAAATATGGCAAAAGGAGAATCACATCTTTGTTTCCCAGAAAAAGTATGCCAAGACACTCTGAAAAGTATAGAATGTCCGATCAGTAAACCTATATCCACTCCCATGGAAAAAGGCTTGCAACTTTCAAGATTCCAGGACTCACCTCAAGTAGATGCTACTCTCTATAGGCAATTTGTTGGAGGGCTCATCTATTTGACATACACCAGACTAGATCTCTGCTATGCTGTCAGCTATCTTTCCAGGTTCATGCAGGAGCCAAAGAAATGTCACTGGAATGCAACAAAGCATGTTTTGAGATATGTCCGAGGAACAACTAATTATGGTCTGGAATATAAAAAGAATGATCAATTCTTCTTATAGGGATATGTCGACTCGGACCATGCTGGATCTGTTGATGATAGGAAGTCAACTACAGGATACATATTTCATCTCGGATCTAGACCTATCTCGTGGATAAGCAAGAAGCAAAATGTTGTTTCTATCTCATCCACAGAGGCAGAATATCGTGCCGCACGAGGAGCTATGTGTGAAGTGATATGGATACATCACATTTTGGATGACCAGGAATTCCTGAAAAATAGTCACCTATTCTCTATTGCGATAATCAGAGTGTGTTGAAGCTCGTGCAGAATCCAGTCTTTCATGAACGAACAAAGCATATTGAAATTGACTGCCATTTCATTCGAGAGCACGTCTTGAACCATCAAATTCAGCTCCAGTACTATCCTACTGAAGCACAAGTTGCTGACATTCTCACTAAATCTCTTGGAAAAGTGAAATTTGAATCTTTCAGAGGTCACATTTGCAAGAATAATGTAATAAGGGGGGGAATGTTAGGATACATTGGTTATTAGATTAGGTGTCTTTCTTATCTCATTATCTCTTCTTCCATCATTCTCTGCAACTATTGTGGATCTTCTCCATTTAGTTAGGGAGTCCAGTATAGTTTTTGGTCCTATAAATACTGTACGCATGCTTTGTTTTATAAATAATATGAGATAAATACTATCTCTTCTATTTCTCATTCCGTAGCTCTCTCTCAATTTTATTAAGAAATAATTCATTAAAAATGGGAAAATGGATTCAAGTTTCAACTTCAGATATCATAATCCGTAATGCACATTTAAGTGTGGTAATGAATTTTCAAACTAAGGTGAAATATTTTTAAAAGAATTAATCAATTTTTTTTTTAACATTCTATAAAATTGATGTTGAGTTCATTAGATCCTTGAAACCCATTTTTGGATCAAGGTCATTGGATCAAGTAGGGTGAAGAACACAGTCTGATGTCTAAAACTTCGGGGTCACTACTTTCACCTCCACCAATTTCCATAGCACAATAGATCTATTACAAAGAAGTAAAAACATGAATAAATGGTCACTATTATTAGAACATATTTAAATCTTCCCTAATTTTCTCCTACAATTTGTTAGGCTACAACTCCAAAAATGCACACAGGACGCTAGGTCATAAGGAGCTTTGATACCAACGTTATAAAATTAATAATACTATATTACATTGTATGATCATAAACAAAGATTATAGTCATATATATACACTCAAAAAGGAGAGAGAATGATCCTAATGGATAGTTACTTTTAGACATGGAAGGTCATAGGTCATGTGGGAAGATGTGTAATGCCCACAATTTCGACATTCAAGACCACACCATGTTTAATAATTTATTGGGGGAAAAGTTATGGTAAATTTTATTTTTGGTTTTAAAAGGGTTATAAACATTACATGTGATCCACACCTTTAAAATGTAATCAAATTCAAATTAATAATTGAATGATATTAATTTATATCCTCGATATGTTACCGATTGAAATCGTCTCATTAAATTTCTTTACTTCATTAGAGTATTTCCCAAACTTATAATGACCATGATACATATAATTTATTTAATTAACCCTTAATATTAATCATTCAAGAACTCCATTACTTCATGGTTAAAATCCCATGCACTAATTTTTAAATTAATCCTAACCACCTAATGTCACAACTTGACCTAACCACTAAGTGGCCCCATTCAACCAATACCCATACCATTTTAATAAATTCCATTCCCACAAAAATCCCAATCACTTAAAGTTATAGGGTGTAATTGTTAGTGTGTGGGATCCTATGTGTCATCCACTCACATATGGAGGGTCATCTCACATGGGTTAGGCTTAGGGTTTGCTTTGGTGTCATGCACTATTGGTTACTCAACACCTTATATGTACTCCTTCACTTGATGTTTATGAGCATGCCAAGGCACTTCTCTGTCTTTCCCGTATGTGCAAGATTTATTTCTATTTAGCAAGTTCTTCGATTGTTGATCGATCCTTGCACCATTACTGCTGAGCCATTACGATTTTGTTGAGTGTAACTACTTTGTGGTGAATCGTTTCCGATTTGATTCTCGCACAATATTTCATTGTATCATCCATTAGATTAACTCATTTTGGTCCCTTCAATTATAAATGCCCTAAAATCCTTAAGACTTATTACTTATTCCCTTTTTTCCCTAATTTTATCTCATTTTTGTTTTGTAGGTTTTAGGAGCATGGAGGCCATGAAAGGTTTCTCATTGTTCTTAGATGGATACACACATTTTAGAGGGTTATTTTTCATCCCTCTCCTAGGGTTTTCTGTGTATGAATTGTTATTTTTTCATTTGTAATAGATTTACCCTATTGGGTTATGAAATTATTTTCCTACTTCATTTTTGTTAAGAATGAGGTATATACTCACGAGATCTAGGGTAGTATACATATATATTCATACATACATACACACATATATATATAGATATGTATATATACATACACACACACACACACACACACACACACACACATATACACAGATATGTATATATACACACACACACACACACATGGCCGCATCATATCAAATACTAGTTTAAAATGCCAATTTTAGATATGACGCGCCTAGATTAATAAAGTGTGTGTGTGTGTGTGTGCATATATATTTTTATATTTTATAACTAATGGGTTCAACCCGAGTTTATATAGTATGTGACCTATGTGGAAAAGAAATAGCCGCAACTATTGAAAAATGGCCACAGACCTATTGTTAGGGTTTGTATGCATTGGGGGCGGGATGCGGGGTTGGTTGGGGTGATACTCCACCATATATGGTTTTATAAAATTAAAATTAATTATATTGGGGCACCGGATCACCTCACTTTGATTTATTTAAATAATTCTCCCAAAGGCCATTCGCCCACCATCTTTGATACTTTTTTTTTTTATATCCAATCAACTTTGTTTTATATAAATAGTTTCCATAAATTTAATATATTACTAAAATCTTACTATATATAACATTTTGTTAAATAGATAAATATGAGGTTAAAATTTATATCATTATATAAATTTATATAAATATATACAATTATAATTCATTATATTTCCTTTCATCTATTTTAAACAAATTATCAATCCAAGTTTGTTTGATAACAACCTACACACACAAGTAGTTGTATAGTTTTGTAAATATTTGGATTAAATTGGACTATTAGATATTTTTATTATTATTATTGAATCCAATGTAAGCAAAGAAGATGAAATAATTCTTGATTTAAAACACTAAATATATAATTTTCCCTTATAACTTTGTTTGAAATTTGACTATAAAATTCAACTCAAATAGTTCCTTTTTCACAATTTAGTTGGAGAGAATAAAATGAATGATATACTTAAATAAACTCATTTCTCTATTTTTCCTTTCCAACAAAATTGTATTTAAGATCTAAAAGAGAGAAAGGAATCCAACCATTTACGAAGTGCAATTTATTTTCTTTTCTCAATACAAATGACATCCATTTCCAAAGAAAACAAGTATAACTTCAACATATATTTTCCATTACAACAACCATTTTACAAGAAGTAGGCACAAACAAACTTTGATACATTTCAGATTTGAAGGAAATACATATTCAACAAATACAACTTTCAAGAGTCTTTCTTCAATCACTTCCAATACATAACTTGATAATAAAATTTACAAGAATCTCTTTTAAAATGCAAGAGTATACAAGCCTTCCACTTAAGTGGAAACAACATGGCTAAATTTTACAAAAATAACTATCTCTTTCTTTGATCTTCTTCAACACAACACTCTCCAAGGTGACAACTTGAGCTCCTTCATTTCTTCAATATCCAAACACAACAACAATGGAAAGGGGAGTAGGCAACACTCTCCACCCAACCTATAATCTAATGAGAAGGAGAAGCCATCCTCCTCATTGGCCCCCGAGCCCCAACAATGAAGCAATAAGAGGTATTAAAAACCCAAGACAAATTTTACATGGCTTCAACAACAATCATTCACACAAACTTTCAACACAATAATCACAATATAAAAATAACAACAAATGTGCAATTTTATCAAGCAAAAATGATGAATATCCAAGCCAAGAGAGAGAAAAAAACATGGGGGATCACTTATGCCTCCCAATGAGTTAAGTGCACACCTTAAAATATTCCAAAAACATAATTCACACAACCTCAACCAAACTCTTATCCCTCCCTCAATTTCTCTTATGTCTCAAATCAAACTCTTATCCCTCCCTCAATAAACATATCAAGATAAATACAAAATATTTCTTATACACAACCCAAACTCCCTCCAAATGTATAACATAAAATCTTATCCCTCCCTCAATAGATCCCCATTTTCTTTCTCCTACACAAACTTAAGGCCATTCTATCCATAAAACAAAAACACACAACATTCTTTCATTTTCAACCATTTGCATAGAAAATAAAAATAAAGATACATGTGTGAAGTCCCTACCTTGCCATTGCAAGAAATATTCAATCCACCAGAAAAAGCTCCAAGATTTTCCAAGTCCAAAACAAACACAAAACAATCTCCCAAGCTCCCAACAGGAACTCCAAAACAAGCTCCTCCAAAAATGCAAGAGTGAAAATAAAACATGTAACCCCAAAAACATCAAAACAACATACATAAATAGAAAAGTGAGGAGAGAGTGGTGATGTGGCTCCATGTAGGATGCCACATCACTTCTCCTCCACTCCACATCACATGGTCAAACACGAAGCCCAAAGCTCATAAATTTGTGGGTAAGAGTTTGACAAGTTCTCCTTCCACACACAAACCATCAACCATACTTCTAAGGAAAAAATTAAATGAGTTGTAAGAAAGTGCAATTAATTTCCTTTTCTCCTTTAAAACACACAATAAGGCCTAAAATAAGCCCCTCACATCATAGGTATAGTTGGTGGGTGAATTTAAGAGGTGTGGGACAAGATTAACTTGTCCCACAAGTATCCAAAATAGCCTTTAAGCCAAAATCTGAGTTTGACATGCAAGGTTGAGTACACAACACCAAAACTAATAATTTTTTTTTGAAATCCATACAATGTTAGGAATAACCCTTGGATTACTACTCATGTTATTGTTTGTAATAGTTAAATGTAATATTCGTATATTACGTTAGTAAGTTACTTTAGCGTTAGTAAGATATTAATATTGTAATATTATTAATATTTGTGTACACTTATACAAATCATTATTATTTGTGTACATTAGTAAGTTATTGTGTTAGTAAGATTGTAATATTATTAATATGAGTCATAAAACAAATCATTATTAATAATATAATATATTGTATTAGTTGTGAATTTGTTAAATAAACAACTCACATAGCTATTTGAGAGTTGTGTGAGAGATTTATGGGTTTGGGAGTGATTCTAGGAGAGATAAGAGAGGATATTATGAGATTAAAGATTGGAGTTGAATCATTATATTAAGGAGATAAATATCCTTTATATTGTAAGCTATGTCACCTGTAATTGCTACAAGCTCCATTAATCTCTATATTTTATTTGTTTCTGTGTTTTCTCTATTTTCATGTGTTGATCTAAAATTATTTTTCTTAAATTCATTATCAAATCTAGAGTTTTGATATCATCTGGTATTAGAATAGGAAAGGAAAAGATATGAGAGTCATTGTAGGACAAAACCACAGCCTCTTAAATGCAGATCTGAGAGTTTTGAAGCTTTTGTTTCCATTTTCTGGATTCCGATCTTTAAAAAAAAGCGGTAATTTGTATTTTTCTCAAAACCCCGATTCAATTTTTTTGAAATTTTTTGGGTTTGTTTATTTGTATTATGGGAAAATTATTTCCAAACATTATAGAAACCCATTTAAAATTTTAACTCAAATCATGGAAATAATTCAGACATTTCTAAATATTACGTAAAAATAGTCACCGATTTCTAGGAAAAAATTCTGATATGCTTTATTATTTTGGTTAAATATAAAGTTGATTATTATTGTAAAGGTGCATTATTAGTTGAAACCGACACATAATAGAATTGTAAAATGAGCATCAAAGACAAATTTGACTGAATTAGCATCATCACAATGGAGGAAGAAGGAAATAGAGGAAGGAGGTTAACCAATGACCTCTTGCCAACCACAAGCAAAGGGGCGACACAATGAATTTGAGGCATTTATTTTTGTTGTGTGTTTAATTTTCATTGTGTGATGTAATAAGAATAGACAATTTATTCATGTTCACTCTTGTAATAAGTGAGCTCTTGCGTGAGTGATATTTCTTATATTTTCCTTGAATGTAAATATGGGAGTGGGGAAACATGTACGCTACTATGGAGTGGTTGATGGTCCACTAAAAACTAATTTGTGGGTTTGTGAATCTCTTAGAAAATCACATACAAAGTGGTTAATGGTTCCACTAGAAAACCTATGGGAGTTGATGGTACTCTTTGAAAATAATCGATTGTACAACATGACTAGGTACTAGACATAACTCACCCATGTTCGCACTAAGGGGGGAATGTTAGGAATATTCCTTGGATTAGTGCTCACATTATTGTTTGTAATAGTTAAATGTAATATTCATATATTACATTAGTAAGTTAGTGTGTTAGTAAGATATTAATATTGTTATATTAATATCATATTTGTGTGAGAAAAATAAAGATTGTAATATTATTAATATGAGTCATAAAACAATTCATTATTAATAATATAGGATATTGTATTAGTTGTGAGCTTGTTGAATAAACAACTCACGTAGCTATTTGATATTTGTGTGAGAGATTTATGGGTTTGGGAGTGATTCTAGGAGAGATAAGAGAGGATATTGTGGGATTAAAGATTGGAGTTGAATCCTTGTATTAAGGAGATCAATATCCTTTATATCATAAGATCTTTCACCACGTAATTGCTACATGCTCCATTATTCTCTATATTTTATTTGTTTATGTGGTTTCTCTATTTTCATTTGTTGATCTAAAATTATAGATGGTTAAATTCATTATCAAATCTACTATAATGCCCACTTCCCTTCAACACTAAATGAACCATAATTATCTTTTCCGAATTGTTATAATCGTAAACCTGGCTACTGTATTCTAGTTAGCATGCAAATAAAATGTGCAGACATTAGGATTTTTATTGTGTTTTGGTTATTATTATTACTTTGACTCTATGACATATTGTAGACCCTGATGGGCATCTAGGGATAAGACAATTAGCTAGAATGGTTACGTTGTCATAGATTGATTGTGATAGCATTACTCTTCGATATTGTTTTGTTTATTCTATCTCTGTGACTAGACACATAGACATCATTGCACAAGGTACCTAGAAATATTAATAAACAAACAAGTAAATGGATATGATAGAAATATCTAATCGAACTGATTAACTTTTGATAAACTTTTAGTATGGAAGAAAATGATGTGTTGTCAGTTTATATGTATGTTGATATTTCGAAGTATTTTTGTAATGATCTTTATTATGATGTTCAAGGTTATTTTGTGATTCCTTTGATGTTGGAGAATTGGAAAATTTTGAACAAGTGAAAGTATTGCTTAAGTTAGATGATTTAGTTGGTTTATGATCATAATTGCAAACTGATGTATTAGTGGAATCGAAATGTTGAGAAATTGGAGTAATTGTTGAAATACTTGGTCTTAGAAATAGTAGTTATGATATTTGATGTTGAAATTGATATGTAGATATAAGCATTTTATTTGTTCGATATTACTAATATGGCCACGAGGCCAGAAAGGTATCATGTGATTTTACAGGTAATTAATTCACAACAATAAACTACGGGGGTAGGAGACCAACAACGAAGGAATGTGGGGTATTGGCAACAAGGGTCACCATGGAAACTAGTGTTTTGTTGTGTGTGTCTTGTTTGTTGTTAGGGGGTTCCCATGGGGGGGATAACCTCCAAATGTGACCAAGGGGTGTGTGTGTTCTTTTATTTTGTTTCCTTTAATTTAATTTTAGTATGTGATTTTTAGTGATGCTTTTTCCCTTGTATTAATTAATTAAATTGTGTTTAGTTAATAAATTAATCATGGTGCTAAAATAATCATGGATGGGAGAAAAGAATTCATTTATTGGATTTGAGAGATCTTTGGTTTATGTGTTTAAGTTGAGTGCTTAAGATCTTGAGTGTTGTACACTCCACCTCTCCTTTGAAATTCGGATTTGTCCTTAAGGGCAAATTTTGGAGGCTTGTGGGACAAGTTAAACTTGTCCCACACCTCTTAAATTACTATACCAACCCTACCTATGGGTTAGGGGGTCAAAATTATACCCCATTATGTGTTTTGGGAAGACAAATTATAAGTTTTTATTGCACTTTATTACATATATTTATTTTTAGTCCTTAAGGGGTGTGGGTTTAGATTGTGTGTAAGTAAATTATCATTTCTTCAACCACTTATTAATTATTCCTTGGGGTTGAGGTTTGACTTATAATGTGGAGTTGAGGATGAGTAATGTGTCATTCTGTACATGGAGCCACCTCACCCTCCTCTTCCTTTTCCTTCATATGCATGTTTAATTGTTGTTGGAGGGGTACTACTTGCTCATTGTTTTGGTAATGCTTTGTAATTTTTTTGGAGAGCTTGCTTGAGAATGGAACTTGGAATGGATGGTGTTTTCTTTGGATTTTGGAAGGCTTGGATCTTGTTGTGTAATGACACTCTTCATTTATAAGGTGGATCTTCACCCTTATTCCTACCTTGCTATTTTATTGTGCTCATTTGTGTTGTTGATGAATGGTTATTTCTCATGGCTTTGGGGAATAGATTTTATTCTTAGGTTGTGCCAGATTGGAAATGGGGTAAAACTTGAGGGTGGCATAAGAGAAATGTAATGGGTACTTTTAGGAAGGAGTTGGGTTGGGATGTCCACCTTGTTGATAAATATGAATTTGTGTTTATCTTATTTCATTGAGGAGGACATAAGAGTGAGTGGTGTATGTGTTTCATGAGGGAGGCATATCTTTTGGAAAAAGAGTGTTGTGTGTTGTGTGATGAAATTATTGGAGGCTCATAGGTGGACACCCAAGCCCTTGGGAGGCATAAGAAGAACCCCATGTTCCTTTCTCCTCCATGTCTTTAGTATGAAGCCTTTTGTCTTGATATTTGGATTCTTGTGATAAATTGGTATGGTTCTCTATTTTTGTATGTCTTATTTAAATGTGTATGTGGAAGCCATTTTTCAGTTGCCATGGTTTTTTAAATAGCCCTCATTGCTTTCTTGTTGGGTCTCGAGGCCAATGAGTAAGAAGGCTTCTCTCCCTCATTGGATATTTTGGTTGGGTGGAGAGTGTTTCCTACCCCCCCGTTGTGTGTTACGCTCCCCCAAGAAGGTGTGCATGGATTAATGAAGATGGTGAACTCTAGGGAGGAAGTACTTTGTTGATGAAAGACATGTAAAGTTGAGCTCCCTTGTTATATTAATACTCATCAACTTGTAAATTTTATCAATAGTTAGTGAGTGTAATATCATTCATTATTTAAATAGTTTACTACAATCTATATTACTCCATGTGTATATGAATCTTGCAATGATCTTGTAAATAGAAATTAAGTTCTTTCAAATCTAAATTTGTGTTAGAATATTAGATAGTAAATTGATTTGTTTTAAATGGCTAGTGTTTTTTGATGGGAAAAAGTTGATTAAATGCTTTATTGAAAATCACTTGTAAATTTTTTATTTTGTCCTTCACTAGCCTGGAAATTTTGTTGAATGATTTTTAAAAAATAGTTAAAATTCATTTCATAATACAATTTTTCCCCTGGTTGAAATAGGAATTTCAAGTAGTTATGAAAATGAATAAATGAAAATCAATTATACCCTCTTAGATGTTATCTAAATGAGTTGGAGTTTGATAATTTAGTTGGTTTAAAGCATGAGACACCACCTCTTACAACTATAAGCCTTTTCATTTATACCTATGTATATAAATTTAAATCTATACACACCAACCCATTTGGCTATTTTTATTCAATTCCCTATTTCTAAGGGAACTTATTTTAATAAATAAATAAATATATTATTAATATATAGTAGATATATATTAATAATATACATCAAAACTATCTTCAAAATCCTAATAAAATAAATCAATATTTAAATGTCAATAATATATATATATATATATATACTTCCTTTTATTAAGATATAATAATAAAATTCTAAAACTATTTTAAAAATGTGACTTAATTTAAAATGAAGGACAATATTTCCTATTTGCTAAAAAGTAGGTAATAAGTAAAATGAGTTTAAAAATTTGAATGCATGGAAGGGCATTTATTTGGGGTACCATTTTATTTATTTGTTTAGGTTTTAGGTTATAAATTTATAAATACTCTAACCTGCATTATTTAACCCCTACCCACGAAATTTTTAATATTAACCACCTCCATGCATGTGTGCTATTTTTAATACCACGAAAATATTGCGGGTAAAAACCATGGATCATTTTCAATATATATATATATATATATATATATATAGATAGTGAGAGAGAGAGAGAGAGAGAGAGAGAGAGAGATTTCTATTTATTTATTATCATCCTATGCTCACTTTACAATAATGCTAATTAACCCGCGGTATATAGATAAATAAATAAATAAATTAGATAAAAAAATCTAATATGAATAATGGTAAGGATATATGTGTAAAATAATTATATTCCCGCATCTATGTCTACATATCTAAAATATATATTTTTCTCAACATAAATAAGTAGGGTTTCTTATTTCGGTTTTACCCAAATGGGTATATACTCATTGTATATACAAATAACCTGCAAAAAGATAATACATATAAGCTAATAAATAAGAAAGACCAAATACCCACAAATGGGTTGGGTAGATCCTTGTATAAAATACAAAAACTTAGCAAAAGAGAACTCCAAATCCTCTCCAATGGCCTCCATAGTTTTCTTTTCCTTCTCCTCCTTCCTTAACCTGCAAAACAAAATAAGAGAAATGAGAAAATAAGTCTAAGAAATGAATATATGAGATCCCATAAGGATTTCTAGGGTTCCTTTAGACAACCTAGATCTAGTGGCTTAGATAGATTAGATCCAAGGGTGTAGGATGAACCCTACATCACTTAAGTGATGGGGTTTTTAAGTGGGAGTGTTTTTAAATAAAAGGAGGTGTGTAATGTTAAATGGGGCCCAAGGGGTTAGCACAAGTTGTGCACACCCTTTTCTTTTGAAAATAATCTAAATATTATTTTATGATGCCTTAAAACTATGGGATGTTTGAATTTAATTAATTAAATAAATTTTAAGGAGGATTAATGGAGTTAAATAATGAAAAGTTAATGAGTCTTTATTTTATTTTTATAAAATATTTAAAATAGAGAAAGAATTAAATCATAAGATCACTTAGAAAATATAGAAACAAAAATATTTATTATTTTATTCTTAACATTTTAATTTTTCAAATTTTATAATCGAATTAATTAAAATCCTAGCTAATGGCTTTAGAACCTTTAAAAAAATTATTCCATAATTTTCCTATTTCGCTTTAGGTTTCCTATGGGTTTGAGTGGGAAATTATGGGTGCTACACTTGGTATCGAGTCCATGGGTTCAACGCTTAGACCCTGGGCCGACTTTGAAACCCATAAATCATTTAACAAAATTTGAACCTCCATGATTAAAATAATAATAAAATAATAAATTTGTTTGAATTGTTGTACTTGCCTAGTGATGTTTTGTCGAACCTGGGTAACTATAAACATTAAACAAGATTGATATTTCTTGTGAACTCCTAGTGTATCAGGAACTTGATTCCCTTGCTAAGATGTTGTTTAATGAGTCCTAACTCTTTCTTTGGTCGTATGATGTGATAAATCTGATGAGACTCTTCCTTGTTGGAATGATAAATTGTATGGTGTAACTCTTGTGGCCTAGTGCTAGTGGTTGTGTTCGGGAGTCAGGAAGAGTGAATTAGAAGTTGTTTAGTCATCTAAATCTCCCCTTTTTCCTTCAGTGGTTAGACGAGTTAGTTTTGGTTTCCGCTTTGGCAACTTAATCCCCGTGTGAGTAAGTGGATATTAGGTCTTGGTGTCACTTTTGATCTAGTTGTGCGTATGCATTATTAGAATGGAGCTCAAGGTATGGTACCCTATTGGTGGCCATGAAGGGTTGTGAAGTGATTGTGATGTTGACTTTCTATATTTTATATATTCGTAAACTTGTGTTATTTTATCAAGGACCAACATCTTATTTTATGATTGGATTGAGAAGCTCTAAGGCTCTTTTAGTTATTTATATTTTTCCTAGAAATTTTAGACATTGCAATGTAGCTACTTAGCCACTTTCCTTGATTACCAATATTTCTTGGATTTTATTTGATTGGTGACTCGGAGCTCATATCTTTTTGGCTACTTAGCTAAATGTTACGTGATTCTTTCTTGCATGTTGATGAGCTGGTTCTACGTTGTTTGTATTGTGACATTTCATCGTATGGGGTACACCTAGGTGCCTTAAACGTCTTCTTAGGTGATTTAAGTTATGCCTTGGTTTTGGAAAGATAGAACCTTAAATGTGTCTAAGATCTTGGAGTGAATCTTTTATTAGTCAACCTTGCTAGAGAAAGCGTTTGTCTGTAGTGTGGTCTAGATGACAACTTGATGGCGTGGGTGGTGATTCTCTTACAACCTGGTAAGAGATTTTATATTCATCAAGAAGATGTGTTTGGTTATAATTTTATGGATTGTGTTAGGATCGGATTGAATTTTGGTTGAACATGGATGTTAGTGGAAAAGTGTTTGTTTGGTAGTGATATTCCATAATGGCATGCTAAGTTTTATCATGATTTCCTTGTTTCATTATAAAAAGTATTGACTTGTGGATTGTATGTATCTTGGTAATTATGATTAGATTTAAGCCCATTCGCAATGTGTTTAATTAAGTGTGTTTTTTTTCTCTCATGTTGACCTATAAATAAGCCTACCCTTGCCTTAACATTTTAAATTGCTATGAATAACACTCTATGACCTATTAATCTTTGGGTTACGTGGAGACACTTATGGATGCTTTGGGTCCTTTATGGACGTTCTCTATTAAAAATGTTAGTTTGGTAGATCTTGATATTTAATCTCAGTGGTGCTTATTTGTTTCTTCTTTTAAAAAAAAACTATAACTCTTGGTTGTAGAGTCCATGTTTGGATAGATTAGTTGATTTTCCTCTTATGTTGATGCTTTATAATGACAATGTGGTGCCCTTAGAGTAAATTTTCCTTGTCATGTTGTTGCCTTGTTGATGGTATCTTATGGATATATGAGTGTTTATTTGAAAACTTTCCTTGTATTATTATGCGAGTAAAATGTTTGAGCCTAAACAACAAACATTGTTAAACCTCTTAAAATTCATAAAAGTTAGATATGCCTCTTTAATGGGTATTTCCTTGTAACTTCATTTGAGACTTATGGAGACCCACTAGAATGTTTAATGATGCTTGTAATTATTTGGTAATCCCTTAAATATTTGTGTGATACATGTTGGTTGATTAATTCCTAGTTCTTACAAGATTAATGATGTGTTTGCTTGTTAAATATCTCTTATTCCTTTAGAATTAAAATGTGATGTGTTGATTTATCTCTCTTCCCATAAAAGCAATAATGTGATATGTTTAATTATTCCATCTAGTTAAAATTTAATTGATAAGATGACTAACCCAAACACCACAAAACTCTAATTGAGGGACTTGGACTTGAGAATTAACAATAAAACTGGAACATTAGAAAGGAAAATGGTCCTTGCTTAACCTCGGTAGATTAATAGAAGAAATAAAACTATGTAGAAGAATAGAAAGGAACTTTTCCATCTACTTTACCTAGAGTAAAATAAATACTTTTTCCACCTATGCAAGATGGAGAGATATCATGCCCACCTTAGTGGTGCTCCTTATAATGCAAATAAGTGATATCATAATAAAAGGAAGGTTTTAATTAAGAAAAATTTAAATGGTAAGGAATGTACTTAGCAAGCAAACTATAAATTTTGACTTAATAAATTTATTTATAAAAGGAGTAAGATTTATGTTTTGAGTGTAATGTATAGCTAAACCTTTAGTTTTGCCACCTACCCATACTTATGAAACACCTTGTTGATATTCATGTGTTCTAGTTGCGTAGTACTCCATTGTTCATAGGCGTATGTGCATTTTCCTTGTAGGAGTTAGGTCCTCGTACCCTTGTTGCCTTGTAGCTCGACGAGTGTGAGTGCTGGCCTTTTAGGTTTTGGCCTTATCTAGATTGTTTTTAAGAAAAGAAGCCTCCTTGTGTGTTGATTTAGTCCTTGGTGACCTAGGTTCTTGTAATTTTAAGGCAACATATGTTAAGGATATGACATAACTTTGAGATGTCCTCGTTTCTCCTTATTTTCTTGTGACACTTTGTTCTTGTTGTCCCTTTTTCTGTTAGGATGTAAAGTGCAAGTTATTTTTGTAATCAATTGTTACTCACTTTTGGTATGATTCACTCTTAGATTATAGTTGGACCCCCTCTTGTTACTTGATCGTCTCCCTAGCTACCTTGAGTGCTCTTTGGTGTTATGACTTATGCATGTGTTCTCCTTATGATTATTTTGAGCTTGAGAAGGATTTAAGATAAATAAATTATGTTGTGTTATGTAGATTGAGTGGTGTCTCTTGTATTGATATGTTAGTTTCTAATGGAAATATTATCTAAATGTTTGACGTTTCTAAATCAGGTTAGTGTGGTGTGTTCAATTGTGAGTGAAAATTCAAGTTATAGAAAATCTAGTGGTTATGAATTATGCTCAGTTTTATCATGAAAAGTTAATTGAATCCTTTTGAGTTATAAAAGTAATTCCAATGAATAGTTTTACTTAATGTAAACATTTTTGCTAATTTTGGTGTCTTCCTTGTTGTTAAACCTCATCTTGTGTGATCTCAAAATTGTGATACCTTTGAGTAGACTTGTTTCTCGTATAAATTTTGGTCATGGTTAATTTTTAGAGCCTCATCTAAATAATGAACTTTGAAGCATAACTCAACCTTAGTGGAAACCTTAACTTTTGTTATTATAGTATGTTGTATCCATGGGAAACTATGTGGTCATCTCGAGATTCACAATTCTCCCTGTTATTCCTTTACTTGGTGGTTATTCTTGAGACTCCTTTGACCTTTTCATGTTTTAATGCTATGTGTTGTATCCTGGTTGATCACGTAGAGCTACTCCTTAAAATTAAATGTTCGCAACCTTAAATGAAGAAAGTTTAGAATTCACCCCTTTCAATCTCCCTTCTTCTTGTTAAATTGCATTGGACCAAACGTGGGTTCTGTTGACCCAAACTTGTTGAAGCAGAGGAATTCCACAAAGGGTGTGATCCTATTTCTTTTGCATTATTTCCTACCTCTTTCTCCATGACTTAGGGAGGAAGTCAAGTCTAAGGGGAGGGGGATGTAATGCCCACTTCCCTTCAACACTAAATGAACCATAATTATCTTTTCCAAATTGTTATAATCGTAAACCTAACTACTGTATTCTAGTTAGCATACAAATAAAATGTGCGAGACATCAAGATTTCTATTGTGTTTTGGTTATTATTATTACTTGACTCTATGTCGTATCAGACCCTGATGGGCATCTAGGATAAGAAAATTAGCTAGAATGATTACGTTGTCATAGATTGATTGTGATAGCATTACTCTTCGATATTGTTTTGTTTATTCTATCTCTGTGACTGGACACATAGACATCATTGCACAAGGTACCTGGAAATATTAATAAACAAACGATAGTAACACATTGTGATATGAAAATTGAAGGATAGACATCTCTAATCGAACTGATTAACTTTTGATAGACTTTCAGTATGGAAGAAAATGATGTGTTGTCAGTTTATATGTATGTTGATATTTCAAAGTATTTTTGTATTGATCTTTATTATGATGTTCAAGGTTATTTTGTGATTCCTTTGATGTTGGAGAATTGGAAAATTTTGAACAAGTGAAAGTATTGCTTAAGTTAGATGATTTAGTTGGTTTATGATCGTAATTGCAAACTGATGTATTAGTGGAATCAAAATGTTGAGAATTGGAGTAATTGTTGAAATACTTGGTCTTAGCAATAGTAGTTATGATATTTGACGTTGAAATTGATATGTAGATATAAGAATTTTATTTGTTCGAATGGACATGAGGCCAGAGAAAAAGGTATCGTGATATTTTGCAGGTAATTAATTCACAACAACAAACTACTAGGGGGTAGGATACCAACAACGAAGGAATGTGGGGTATTGGCAACAAGGGTCACCATGGCAACTTGTTTTTTTGTGTGTGTCTCTTGTTGTTGTTAGGGGGTTCCCATGGGGGATAACCTCCAAATGTGACCAAGGGGTGTGTGTGTTCTTTTATTTTGTTTCCTTTAATTTAATTTTAGTATGTGATTTTTAGTGATGCATTTTCCCTTGTATTAATTAATTAAATTGTGTTTAGTTAATAAATTAATCATGGTGCTAAACTAATCATGGATGGGACAAAAGAATTCATTTATTGGATTTGATAGCTCTTTGGTTTATGTGTTTAAGTTGAGTGCTTAAGATCTTGAGTGTTGTACACTCCACCTCTCCTTTGAAATTCGGATTTGTCCTTAAGGGAAAATTTTGGAGGCTTGTGGGACAAGTTAAACTTGTCCCACACCTCTTAAATTACTATACCAACCCTACCTATGGGTTGGGGGTAAAAATTAGACCCCATTATGTGTTTTGGGAAGACAAATTGTAAGTTTTATTGCACTTTCTTACATATATTTATTTTTAGTCCTTAAGGGGTGTGGGCTTAGTTTGTGTGTGTAAGTAAATTTGTCATTTCTTCAACCACTTATTAATTATTCCTTGGGGTTGAGGTTTGACTTGTGATGTGGAGTTGAGGATGAGTGATGTGGCATCCTACATGGAGCCACCTCACCCTCCTCTTCCCTTTTCCTTTATATGCATTTTTTGTTGTTGGAGGGGTTACTTACTTATTTTTTTGGGGAGAATGATTGGAAATATTTTTGAGAGCTTGCTTAAGAATGGAACTGGAATGGATGGTGTTTGTTTTGGATTTTGGAAGACTTGGATCTTTTTGTGTATTGACATTTTTCATTTGTATGGTAGACCTTCACCCTTATTCCTACCTATTTATTTTGTTGTGGTCATATGTTTTGTTCATGAATGCTTATTGCTCATGGCTTTGGGAAATATTTTGATGGTTAGGTTGTGGGAAGAAATGGAAATGGGGGTAAATCTTGAGGGAGGTATAAGAGAAATATAATGTGTACTTTTATGAGGGAGTTGGGTTGGGATGTCCACCTTGTTGATAAATATGCTTTGTGTTTATCTTATTTCATTGAGGGAGGAAAAAGAGTGAGGGAGACATAAGAGTGTTGTGTGATGAAAATTATTTTTGGAGGCTCATCGGTCGACACCCAAGCCCTTGGGAGGCATAAGAAGTACCCCCATGTTCCTTTATCTTCCATGGCTCTAGTATGAAGCCTTTGTGTCTTGATATTTTTTTCTTGTGATAAATTGGTATGGTGTTATATTTTTCGTATGTCTTGTTTGAATGTGTATGTGGAAGCCATTTTTGAGTTTCCATGGCTTTCTAAATAGCCCTCATTGATTCGTTGTTGGGGCTCGGGGGCCAATAAGGAAGAAGGCTTCTCTCCCTCATTGGATATTTTGGTTGGGTAAAGTGTTGCCTACTCCCCATTTTTTGTCCCCCCGCCCCCCATTTCATAGTGGTGGATTTAGCCTGATGAATGAAGATGGTGAACTCTAGGAGGAAGTACTTTGTTCTAGAAACACATGTCAAGTTATAGCTTGCAATATTATATTAATACTCCTCAACCTAAAGTAAATTGTATCAATAGTTATTGAATGTAATCTCATTCATTCTTGGGAATAGTTTACTATAATCTATTCATTACTCCATGTGTATATGAATCTTGCTATGATCTTATAAATAGAGATCAAGTTCTTTCAAATCTAAATTTGTGTTAGAAGATCGCATAGTAAATTGATTTGTTTTAAGTGGCTAGTGTTTTCATGGGAGCCTTAAAGATTAATTGCTTTATTTTTTTAAAAAACTATTGGTAAATTGTTGATTTTTACCTTCCTTGTTGGTTGAATTTATTTGAATGGAAAAAGGGAATTATTAGAATTAACTTCACAATAAAATTTTTGTGGAGCCTTGTATTTTGGATGGAATCTTTCCTTGAAAATAAATAAATCAAAAATCAACTATACTTTTTTTTCTCAGATATTATCTAAATGAGTTGAAGTTTGATAATTTAGTTGTCTAAAAGCATGAGACACCACCTCTTACAACTATAAAACCATTTTCATTTATACCTATGAATGTAAATTCAAAAATCTATACACACCAACCCTTTTGACTATTTTTATGAAATTTAGAAACAAAACTATTTTAAAATTTATTTTAATAGATAAATAAATATATTATTAAATATAATAGTATATATATTAATAATATATATCATTATCTTCAAATTCTTTATATATATATATATATATATATATATATATATATATTCTAGTCCTATTTGACATATAATTGCCTTAATATAAAATTTATAATAAATACCCAAAACTATTTAAAAAGAAAGGTATTGCTTTAAAATTAAGGACAACATTTCCTATTGTTTAAAAAGTAGATAATAAGAAAATGAGTTTGAAACTTATAAATGCGTGGAAGGGCAGCTTTATATATGCGGCCACTTATATTTATTTGCTTAGGTTTTAGTTCGTGATTTTTTTTAATGACCAACACCCTAACCTAATTCAATTCAACCCCATCCCATGGTTTTTGGTAAACTGCCTCCATACCTATGTGTTATCTATACTGCGGCCTGAGTAGGTAAAAGTTGTGGACCGTTTTCAACACACACATATATATTGTCTTTTTCTATTTATGTACACTTATACAATAATGCATACATTAGAGAATATTGTGGGATAAATAATTATATAGATAAATCAATAAATAAATTAAATAAAACAATCTAATTGAAAGAATAAATGAATAATTAAGGATATATGTGTAAATTTATATTCCTACATATTTGGCTACATATCTAAAACATACAATTTTGCTATCAACATAAATAAGTAGGGTTTCTTATTTTGGGTTTTACCCAAATGGGTATATACTCATTGTATATACAAATAACTGCAAGAAAAGATAATACATATAAACTAAAAGAAATAAGAAAGACCAAATACTCACAAATGGGTTGGGTAGATCCTTGTATAAAATACAAAAACTTAGCAAAAGAGAACTCCAAATCCTCTCCAATAGCCTCCATAGTTTTCTTTTCCTTCTCCTCCTTCATTAGCCTACAAAAAAACTAAGATAAATGAGAAAATAAGTCTAAGAAATGAATATTTGAGATCCCTTAAGGATTTCTAGGGTTCATTTAGACAACCTAGATCTAGTGGCTTAGATAGATTTGATCCAAGGGTATAGGATGAACCATACATCACTTAAGTGATGGGATTTTTAAGTGGGAGTTTGTTTTTTTTTTTAAATTGAGGGGAGGTGTGTAATGTTAATTGGGCCCAAGGGGTTATCCCTAGTTGTGCACCCCTTGTCTTTTGAGTTATAATCTAAATATTATTTTACATGACTTAAAACTATGGGATGTTTAGTGTTGCTTAATTAAATAATTTTAAAGGGGATTAATGGGGCCAAGTAATGAAAAGTTAATGAGTCTTTATTTTATTTTATTTTATTTACTTATAAAATATTGGAGGCTAAAATAGAGAAAGAATTAAATCGTAATATCACTTAGAAAATAGAGACAAAATTATTAGTCATTATTTTATTTCTAACTGTCATGTAATTGTTTAAAATTTTATAATCAGAATTTAATTAAAATCTAGCTAAGGCTTTGATCCCTTTAAAAAAATTATTCCATATTTTTTTGTTTCCTATCGGGTTTCCCGTGTGAGTTCTTGTTGAGGAAATTGTGGTCATTAAATCTAGAGTTTTGATATGATAACAAAATAAGGGACAACCTACAAAAATTAAATACCCCTTAGTCACATTCCAAATTACTTTAATTATCAAGATTAATCAACCTAAATAAGAGCATATTAACTAGCAATAATAAGGAGAATCACATACTCAAAAGATAATTAAAATGAAAAGGGAAACAACACATCTACCCATGGTCACACTTGAGGCCACCCCCCAATGGGGACCTTCTAATTAAATATAAACAACATAGCAACATACAAAAACACCAATTGCCAAGATGACCAATTTGCAATACCCGATATTCTTTCATTGTTGATCTCCTATCCTTTTTATTTTGTTGTGCTATAATTTCTTGAAAATTTTAAAAAAAAATCACATATGCATATCAATTCACATCATCAACTAACATAACTAAATTATCACTAAAATCAAGTAATTTCACTAATTTTTTACAATTTCAAGCTATTTCAATTATTTGATTTCATTGATAATAATGATATCACAAGACTAGATAGATTGTCTAACAAAATATATGTATCAAAATCCAATGTGTTAGTATATATATAAAGTAGTAAATCTAGATCATTATCAATACTGAAATATCAATCCATGCATGTAATTCACTCTATGAGTTACCACATATCCATAACCAAAATATCTATAATGTCTATAAAAATACTAATGAAATATATTAATGTCCATCCATTAATGTCCAATGATCAAATATGATAAAAAAAAGTCCATGCCTTCAATCCAAAGTAAGATCAATGTCAAAGAGGAGTGGCCACTACATCCCCTCCCCTTAGACTCAAATTCCTACTGGACTTCATTAGAATAAGTGTGGGAACTATGCTCTTAAAGGTGTGGCATCCTCCCATTTAGTTGTTGTGTCATCGTATCAATCCCACTAGATGCACACCTGATCAATATCTTGGCCTCAAAGTCCCAAGGTCCTGCACTATAAAATGAACATGGGCTCCACCATCACCTGCCCCTGATCCTACACTTGCAATACATTCCAATCCAATACATGATATGGATCTAGTATGCATCTCCGAGAAAATAAACATGGAACACATCATGGATGTGAGACAAGTCAAGTTACAAGGCTAGATGGTAGGCTAAGGGACTGATTCACTCCAAGATCTCAAAGGGACCAATAAATCTAGGAGCTAACTTAGAGAATTTTTCATAACAAATAGGGATCATATGAGGCCCAACACGAAAAAACCTTCATTCCAACCTCAAAACTATGGTTTGTCCTCCTCCGATCTACATACTTCTTCTTCATAACATGTGCCTTTTGTAACTTCTATCTTATCAAGACATCTTGTTGGTCCATATCCTATAATAAAGTTGGCCCAAGAGATACCTTGTCCTCTAACCTAGCCCAACTCGGTGGAGTCTTGTACTCCTACTGACAAAGCTTGAAATGGTGCCATACTAATAGAACTCTAAAATTAGTCATTGTATGGAAAATTAACAAAGTACAAGTAATTATTCCATCTCGACTCATGATCCATGACGTACATCCGAAGCATGTCCTCTAAAATATGTTTCACCAGCTCGGATTTCCATCTATCTCCGGTGATAAGCAATACTGAAATTGATATTCATCCTAAGACCCGACTCCATAATGGTCCAAAAGTGTGAAGTGTACAAGGGATTGCGTCACAAACAATCTTCCATGGAATCCCATGTAGTGTGACATCTCATCCAAGTATACTCATGTCACTACACTAGGTATATAAGTGGCATTTACCAATAAAAGTAATGCACTTTCGTCAATCTATCCAACATGACCATGATGACGCCGTAGTGGTATCTCGACGGAGGTAGCTCATATAAAATCCATGGAAATGGTGTTCCATTTCCACTCTAGTATGGCATGAGTATATAGAAGGAAACCTTGATGTTGATGCCTAGCTTTTACATTATTACACTCCAAACATTGAGACAAGAACTAGGAAACATCTCTCTTAAGCCCTCTCTAATGATATAACCATCTCAAAGTGGTGTGTATCTTCTTCACCCCTAGTGGGCTGAATAGGGTGTGTGATGTGCCTCTACAAGTATGTCCTATCACAATCCTCCATCTCTGGGTACATAAATATGACTTCTATATCGTATAAGTTCATCTATCTCTAATGAAAATCCCTCATAATTCCCCTCAAGGTGTCTCTCGAGACTCGATTTTTGCCCTAGGTGAAAGGTATAAACTTTCATGTGGAAGTTGTTGTAAGATCTGGTCCTCAACTCTATACGAATTCTTGTCACCATAACCGATGCCTTCAAGCATCAAGGCTTCGAACCACATCATCCTTCCCCTTCACATACTTTATCTCCAAATTGTACTCACATAACAGCTTCCATCCAACACCGTTGGCGGGCATTGAGATTAGGTTGTGTGAAGAGGTTTAAAGGCTCAAGTTATGTGTATTAAGAATGAACCTCTTTCCCGAAAGGAAATACTTCCATCAAACTAAGGAATGAACAACTTCTGCAAGCCCAAGGTCACGAGTTAGATAGTTGAGCTCGAATATTTGAACTCAAGGTCATGAGTCGATAGGTTAGAACTTGGTATAACTAAAATTACACAACTCCAAATGAGATTCGAGAAAGGTTTTATTTCCTCTTATTTTTAGGATTAATAAAATCTCTCCATTTTGTCACGGATATAATAGTTTTTAAGACAACATTTGAAGAAGAAGGTTTTTAAGTGCGGACTAGCAAAACTAGCACAAGAATGCCTCTAACTAAAATTTCAAAACTCTAAATGGAAATTTGAGAGAGGTTTTTGTTCCTCTTATTGTTAGGAGAAAAACCTCTCTCCATTTTGACACGGAAAATAATGGTTTGAAGTATATCATCATTTCAATAAAAGGTTTTCAAGTGCAAGACTCATGAAAGGAAGCATAAAATTCTCTATAACTAAAGTTAAAGATCTCCAATGAGAATATGAGAGAGGTTTTTATTCCTCTTATTACTTGGAGGAAAACCTCTCTCCATTTTTATACAACAGTAATGATTGAGGATATATCTTCATTTTAATTTTCAAAAGAACAAGGTTAAAGGAAAACAAATAAGGCTAAAAACACATGTTCAATAAAACTATGATATCTCCCTCATTTCTCAATGAAAATGATAATTTCAATATGTTTTAGAAATATTACAACAAGAAACACCAAACCCAAAAATGGTTTGAAAATATTATTCAAATTAAATTCATAGTAATGATAAAAAATCAAGGATGAGAATAAGGCGTGACAACTATCCTCTTGAAAGATTCAATCATGCAAGAGTAGACTTGGCAATTAGAAAGAAGTAGTTAATTGCGTGTGAAAGAGATAGTTCATTGTATAGATGTATTATTTGATTAATTCTCTTCAAATATTGTCTCATTTTCAACTGGAAGAAGTAGTTGAGTGAAAGTGAAAGGAGGAGTTAAATCTAGAGTTGTAGTGTTTGAATAAATCTCTTTCACATTTTTCTCCTTGTCAAGTGGAAGAAGAAGTAGTTAAATCTGGAGTTGTATTGTTTGAATAAATTCCTTCCACATTTATCTCCTTGTAAAGTGGAAGATAAATTCAATTCTTGCTGAAGATTATAGGTAGGTAGTTCTATAATCTTGGAGTATTGGCCAAGTGATGAGTTATAAATATCTCTCCAAAGCACTAAATGTAATAGTGGTAGGAGATGAATGATTTTTCTTACATAATTTTTTATTAATAAAATTCACACGCTTCAAATTTCTTAGTAGCAATTTTTTTTTAGTTTTTCTAACCCAAATTAGAGGGAAGAGCAAGGGCCCACTCTTACCCAAGGAGGAGGATGATTTATTTATTTTTTATAATAGAATAATAGTTGCTTTCTTTAGATTGTTCAAATCTGATTGTGTGTTTTAATTTAATTTTTGTGGGAAGCTTCACTTTTATTTGTTTTCTGCCATTTATTTGTTTTTAGATATTCATTTCTCTTTGATAGATTATATTTGATTTCAATAATTTATTTCATTTATTAGATTATATTCAACTTTAGTTATTGAATTTCCTTTCATGCATTTTCAATTCGAGAGAAAAGAATTGTAAAATCATTATTTCCTTTATCCCCATTTGTAGATAGCCTCGGACGTCGCGTTGTTTTGAATTTTTTTATTAAATGATGAGGAATGCAACGATCCTCAATAGAAAGTATCCCCATGTTGAATTTATACATTTAACTAAATCTTCATTCATGGATCATCAATTCATACTTAGGATTTGGATTGTTTCTTTGATTTTTGCTCTCCTTTCCATAAAATAATTAGAGAAATGTTTCCCAACTTTGATGGCAGCTATAGAGAAAAGGGGCATAGACAATTATAAACATTTTCTAATCTGATTTAGGACTATGAGGTGGATAGTAAAAGTATTTTTTTCAAATTATTAAATTAGAGTAAGAGTTTACTGGTCACTCCTAAGAAATGTATAGTTAGATTCCTACAAAACTTATTAATTTATAGGATAAATTTAAACATCTATTTGTTGAGTAATATGTCGATAAATTTGATTATGCTTCTCTAAGAAATTATTTTTATAATATACTAATAGGTAATGATGAAAGTATTTAGGATTTGTAATATTATATTTAGGAAGGTATGAAATAAAATCCTATAGCACATTAGAACATTAGAATTTTTGAGTTCTCTCTAGTCTAGACACATGCGCCATCTTCCATCCTTATGGCTTACCATTACTAGTACAACATAATAAGCACTCTCACTATGACGAATAATACCCATTTCTAACATTTCCTCCACCATACTCTTGATCTTACTCTTTTACAAATATGGGTATCTATAAGGCCTGATGTTGGGGGGTTGGCTTCCTCGAATTAATCAATGGCATGATCTCAATCTCTTTCAGTAGGAAATCCTTTAGGATTCTTAAAGACAATAAAATTTTGAAGATTAGGATGTACTACTATTGTTGGTGGTTGAAATTCTTCCATGGAGAGAAATCATGTAACAAAATGTTCAACCCCATTTCTAAGAATCTTCTACATTTAGTGAGAACTAACCTCTTGATGGGTTTTTGCATGTTTTCTGCAAAGTTCAAACTCTCTACCCTCATAATGTAAGCACATGAACAATTACTTTATATTTAGCTCTATGGTGTCCAAAGTTGTGAACCACTGAAAATCTAAGGGAATATCAGCTCCGCCCATGGGAATAGAAGGTAACGTAGATTCCAAAGTGTAGTCACCCATCATAAGTCTGATTTTATGGAATTTACCTAAACATTGGACTATGCCACCATCTACAATCATTACTTAAAATTCAGGTGCTAGGTAGATGAAACAATTTATCCATGTTGTTAGCTTATGATTGATGAAATTATGTGTGTTCCCTGAATCAATCAATATTTTCAACTTCAGCTTTCTTAAGATAACCAAACACCTTAAGGGTTTGTGGAGTAATATTACGTGATAGAGAATGGCATGAGATAGTGGGCTAGGGATGTTTAAATTTTTCCTCTAAGTTTTCCACTTCCTCGCTTGATGTTTCCTCACATTATTCCTCATCACCGGTCCCTTCAATGTATAGTTTTTTTTCTCATCACATTTATGATTTGGTCCATATTTTCTCATCATAGTTAAAACATAAATCTTATTTTCTTTTTTTCTTCAATTTTTGAGGTTTCAACCAAACTCGCCAAGGGTAAGATATAGGCAAGGTGCTACAATATTTTATGTTAGTGAAGGAAAGCCTTCCGTTGGAAAGAAATTTTTTTCTCTCGTGCTATGTGCCATCCTAATATAATCATAACCCTTGTGTGGATTAAACATGCACACCTCATCCTCAATGTGATCCTTGATACCCCCAAAACATAGGTAATTGAGATACTCTTTTGTAATATCCTCCACATACAATAAAATATTTTGGAATTGATGGACATACTCCTTTTTGAACCTATTTTTCATAAATTTTCTAATTTGCTTAAGTAATTATGTAATACAATAGAACTATAGTGTAATTGAAGCACTTCAAAATTTCCATGTGACACTTAGACCATTCTTCTTCGTTTGAGCCCATAACATACGATACTGCATAAATTGGCCAGTGCTCTAGATATAAGGATTTCTTGGTCACCTCTTGTATTGAAGGGATCTGTTGGAGATTAAGTAAATTATCCATTTGGGTAAACCAATTGAGTGGATTATTTCCATCGTATTTACACATTTCCAATTTTGGAATAATGCCCCACCATTGGTGAGGAGATCACCTTGAATGTTTAAACGATCCTTCTTGATTGGAGTGATTTAGACCTGTTTGAGTATTGTTAGAGGAACCCATATGATTATAATTGGGAATTATGATTGAAAGAGTATGAAATAGCTCTTACTTCACTGATTGAAAATCCATCTAAATTTCACCCCTAATACTGGATTTCGAGATGAAGAAGCTCATTATTAAGGTCATGCTTACTCATCACATTAGTTACCCTTTCCTGAAATTGGATGAGTACCTCAAATACTCCCAAACTAGAATATTATAAATCTATATATTCCTTATTTTGATTCATTTTGGAGTTACTTGACCTTTCCCTTCACCTCGCATTGATCTACTAGTCATGATGTAGGGATTTGGACTCGGGAAGATGGAATAGGGAAAAACTTTAGGGTTTGGGGTTTTGAAAGTTTACTAGCCGATTAGAGGATATCATAAAGAAGAAACCCTATCTAATTTTTGAAATATTTCTGAAAATATAAGAAACTTAGGAAAATTCAAACAACTATAACCTAGGTAGTCAAATTATGAAAATACATAAAATAACTATAACTTTTGTAAAATAAGTATAAAAGGATTGAAATTTGGAGAGGATCTTACTTGTCTTATTTTGACACACCATAAAAATCATAGAAAAATTAGCTACCAATTTTGAGATATAGCTGAACATTCAAAATTAGGGTTTGACGCAAAGTCGGCCGTGATTAGGCTCTAATGCGGAGATAAATGATCTCAATATGCAAGTAGAAAATATTATCCGCATGAAGTGGGAAACCCAAAACCATCCAATAAGACTCAAATTCTCAATAGGATGATTAACTACTCCTCAATACCACCTATATATACCAATCCTATGCTATTACCAACAACAAAGATGATCTCCCGAACATATGAAAGACTAAATGAATAACATATTACGAGAAGAGAGATTATGTAAGCCACAATTTGCCACTACATATTCAATATAAGCTATAGGACTAATGGTGTAACACCACATGTTTAGGAAATAACTTGTCTAATGTTGACACTTGTGTACGTTAATGTGATCTCTATTGTATATAAACTCATAATGTGTGTACAATATTTATATACAATCATTCATGTAAAATATCCTAATGCAAATTCATCAACATTTGCATGAAACTTCAAAATATTTATGCCAAGGTCATTTTATTTCACGTAGCACAATGTATAAAATAGACATAAAACAATGCAATATTGTGTTTAGTTGTGTAATATTGTGCTAGCATTTTCATTTCTTCCAATTCATATTGATTATTTATGATTGAAAGTAATCTTGGATACTCCCGCATCAAAATGATTGAGAATTCCATGTAGTGTATCATCAAATGAAATGAATTCATGTGACGTATATGTCAAATACATATCACTTCATTGTGAAAAGGTAGGCTATCCTTCAAACTTTTTAATGGTGTTATATATAGTAACTCATATTTAATAGAGTATGTTGTATGTTTCATGATAGTTTGGCTATGTCTAATGTATGAGAGTTAACTCGTCATCTTTACTATTGATGACCACCTTTCATATGTCTAATGTATTGCCAATAGACTTATTAGTGCATGTCAAATTTTTTTGCAATTGAGGTTGATAGGTTGAAACTTTTGCCCCCATGGATCTAGCTCACTTCCGAGAAAATTTTATCAAGAGGAGGGATGAGGATTAGGTTGATAGTGTCTTCTCACTAGATTCATTATCATGTTCTAAGAAGTGACACATCAAAGTGTACTCATGAGTCATACCTTTAACCTTAAAGAAGATAATCAAGAAGATATAATTGATTTCCTTATATCCCAAAAAAAAAACTAAACCAAACTTTATACGCCTCTTCATGAGAGAGTCATAATATAATTCATATTCCTCACACCAAGCATATTATAAAGTTTCTTTATTTGTTATTTGTTATTTCATAATTTTTTCTTTAATTGGAAGTTGTTGATGAGGAAATTTATCGAGTGGACAAATTTGTCAATTCCTTTCCAATGCTCTTAGAATCTAGGTCCCTCGACTTAACCGATGTAACTTCCGTATCTATGCATGCATGAGAAAGCATGGATTTCTATGGTGGCCTTTTGGTCGTGGGATCCAACAAAGGCACTCTAGTGACCTGCGGAAAATGCTTGCGAGCTTATCTCTAAGAGGAGAATTTTCTATGAAGGTGGGAAAGGGAGTGATAAAAGAGGTAGGAGAACTATTGTCTCAGGTAGAAAATCATATTCTTGCACACACTAGTTAGAAACTTCAACACATGCATTCATGAGAAGAAACAACTCTGCAAATAACAAGAAGATGAAATAGAATTCATCGATCAAAATGTATCAAGAAACTCCTTCTTCTTGTATTGATTGTTTAAACACAAGTTGTACATGGTGTCGAAATAGAAGAAATTTGAGAGTGGAGGGAAGTAGAAGAAAAATGACTATTTCCTTTCCTTTCTCTAGGTACAATGCACTCTCGAGTGTATAAGATCAATCACCCTCCCTTTTCAATGGTGTGAACAAGCCATTAAATATATTGCAAGAAATGGTTACAAATTCTTCTTTGTTAGCAAGAAATGGTTTACAATATTTTCAATCATTCACGTCTGTTCAAATTCTTGATTCGTGAAGAAACGCCAATGGTGGAAAAAACAAACTTTTCATAATGCAGTCGTTACACTCATTTTGTAACTTTGAATTTGAACCGTTCATCTTTCCTTTGAAACTTTAAACTAGAGTCATCCATGTGGGAGAAATTTACTGGAGCGGGCGTGGAGGATGCCTTTTGCATTTTTTGACTTTATAGAGATTTGGCATTTTTTACATTTTTGGTCTACCCTTCTGCTTTTGATATAAGCTTGACACATGGCTTCACTTGATTGGTGAAGGAATCGTGGCTCTCTTTATGATTTTTAGCCCTTTTTACAAAAAGGCTCAAAACGTCAAAGTTCTCCGAGACCCACTTCCTCGCTTTGACTCTCAATGCGAGCTCAAAATTTGACTTTTTCTTTATAGCATGATCGGGGTTGCATGTCACTTTATGAATTTTATCCATTTTTACAAAAGGCTCAAAACACAAAAATGATCCACCATTCCACCAATCCACTAATCGGAGTCTTCGGGATGGCGGTGCAATCTAACATTTTTGCTAAAATAACAAAAAACAAACAAGTTCGCAAAATGCGAGAGAAGAAGAAAACTTCAACATTTCGCGCCCTATTTTCAAATTTCTTTCGTGAATCAAGGAATTGAAAACAATACAATGTTTGACGATCCATGGGCATATAAAGATTGAAAATTTCATTAAAATGCGGTCAACAATAAAATATTCACCCGTCTAGACAGGAAAACGGAAAATTTATCAAAACGCAGACTGGAGAGTTTAAACAACTTCAAAGCATGAATTTCTCTATCTTTTCATACTTCTAACTTTA
Organism: Taxus wallichiana var. yunnanensis; assembly: GCA_018340775.1. Lineage (NCBI taxonomy): Eukaryota > Viridiplantae > Streptophyta > Pinopsida > Cupressales > Taxaceae > Taxus > Taxus wallichiana. The sequence continues at coordinate 94,912,254 of CM031237.1, read as the reverse complement.
CTTGAACACTTCTAGAGGGCATGAGCTCAAAATTTTTGAATTTGACTTTAAAAATGAGGGGGATTTTGAGGGCGACAATAGAAGTATAAAAGTCTAAAAATGACACGATTGAGACGTTTTGGTTGCTCAGATAGCTTGTCACGAGTGAATATGTGATTACATAAGAGAGAAACATGTACACCGGGAGAAAGGAGTAGTATAGAAACCTTTCTCCAAAGATACCAAGGTGTTGGTCAAGATGAGGAGGCGATTGCAGATTTGTTAAGTGGCCTTTCACGGGGAGGAATCCGGATCCAAGTAAAATATCTTCATTTTTATTTCTATTATGGTAAGCAACAATACAAGAGGGGATGGAGAAAATCCAACGAACTCTTGCAAGCCAAGCGATGAGGCCGCGATTGATATTGTGGCGAATAAGGTATTGAGGACCAATTCCTCAATTTTTGTTTGTTTATTTCAGTTTTGTGTTGGTTGTTCTATTTTTTTCAATAAAGTGCAAGATAGTGCATAGTTTCTTGTTTGGGACCTCCAAACCTAAGAGTGTTATGGGGAGCGGAAAATCACCGAAAGCAATGCATGGCTCTCAAAGTTGGGTTCGTGGTAGTCTGTAAAACCACCAAGGTATCATCCTCTTGGGTTCGTGGTACACCTGTAAAACCACCGAGGTAAAATCCTCTTGGTTCGTGGTAAGCCTGTAAAACCACCGAGGTGAACAGTCAGAAAGTGTTCTTGTCCCTCTAGGTTTATGGTCAACCTTAGAAAAACCATGTGAATCGAGACCATGTAGGCATGCTCGTGTGAAGACCCTCTTTGTGGTGTTCTCATTAAGGGGGACCTATCATCAGGAAATGTATCTTTGTACGAACAATGTAATAAGGGGGGAATGTTAGCATTAGTTTAAATTAATACATTGTTGTTATGGTGGATAGTTGGACAGTTATAATTGTCTCCTCCTCCCGCAGCCTTTATATGGCTATCTATTTTGTTTGCAATACATATTGAATACATTGATCTTTATCTCCTGCCATCAATTATTGAGGTCATGCTTACTCATCACATTAGTTACCCTTTCTTGAAGTTTGATGAGTACCTCAAATACTCCCAAACTAGAAGAATCTAAATCTCTATATTCCTTATTTGGAGTCATTCTTGGAGTTACTTGACCTTTCCCTTCACCTTGCATGATGTAGGGAAAACTTCTAAATCAATACCGGTCATGATGTAGGGTTTGGGACTCGGGAAGATGGGATAGGGAAAAATTTAGGGTTTGGGGTTTTGAAAGTTTACTAGCCAATTAAAGGATATCATAAAGAAGAAACCCTATCTAATTTTTAAAAATATTTCTAAAAATATAAGAGACTTAGGAAAATTCAAACAAATGTAACCTAGGTAGCCAAATTATGAAAAAACATAAAACAACTATAACTTTTGCAAAACAAGTATTAAAGGCTTGAAATTTTGAGACGATCTTACTTGTCTTATTTTACCACACCATAAAAATAATCATAGAAAAATTAGCTACCAATTTTGAGATATAGTTGAACCTTCACAATTAGGGTTTGGCGTGCACGCTGGCCGTGATTAGGCTCTAATGCGAGATAAATGATCTCAATATGCAAGTAGAAAATCTTAGCCACTTCAGGGGGAAACCTCGAAACCATAAAATAAGACTCAAATGCTCAATATGATGATTAACTACTCCTCAATACCACCTATATATACCAATCCTATGTTATTGCAACAACAAAGATGATCTACTAACATATGAAAGCATAAATGAATAACATATTACAAGAAGAGAGATTCTGTAAGCCACAAGTCGGCACTACATATCAAATATAAGCTATAGGACAAAGGGTGTAACACCACATGTTTAGGAAATAACTTGTTTGATGTTGACACTTGTGTATGTTAATGTGATCTCTATAGCATATAAACTCATAATGTGTGTACAATATTTATGGACAATCCTTCATGCCAAATCTCCTAATGCAAAATTCATCAACATTTTCAAAACTTCAAAATATTTATGCCAAGGTCGTTTTATTTCAAGCAGCACAATGTATAAAACCGACGTAAAACAATGCAATATTGTGTTTAGTTGTGTAATATTGTGCTAGCATTTTAATTTCTTCCAATTCATATTGGTTATTTATGATTGAAAGTAATCTTGGATACTCCTACGTCAAAATGATTGAGAATTCCATGTAGCATATCATCAAATGAAATGAATTTGTTAAAGAGTTAATACATTTTGTTTTAATATTTGTTAGTAGACGATTGTATAATCTGTCTTCCCTCACTGACGCTCCTCAGCTGGCCTATATAAAGGCGTGTTTTGTATCTTTTGGAATAGCAATAGCAATATATTCAATAGATTGGAGCACCTATCAATTCCTATCATTGGTATCAGAGCAGGTGCGTGGAGGAAGAAAAGGAGCCGGTCGGTTGAAGAGCTGTGCGCCTGTCCGAAATGCCATTTCCTTTTTGCTGTGCGTGCCCTGGTTGAGGTCGTGCGTGGAGAAGTAGACTGGTGCGCGTGAGTTTGAGTTCCCTGTCCCGTGCTTTTGGCATTTCTTGTGCTGTGCGTGCTGTCACGTTTTCGTCTTTGCTGTGCGTGAGACGGCGTGAAGAAGGAGGCGAGGAACCTGCGTGCGTGAAGGAAAAACGTTGCTTGCTGGTGCAGTTGCCCGTGAATGCGTGAAGGAGTGTGCCTGTTGGTCTGGTGCGTGAAGAAAACGTTTTTGCCTGGAGCGTTTCTTTGCTGCTGTGCATGCTTGAGTGCCTGTTCCGTCATTTCTTTTGCAGAGAAGAGACTCATTGCTGGAGCAACTGTCCGTCCTCTACTCACGAAAGGAGACATTGCTAAGCAAGATCCGTGCTTGTGACTGCTACGTGTAAGCAAAGTCGGCAAATTGCAAAAATGTCTGCTCCAAAAATATTGCTATCAGATGCCCAACTCTTGAAAGGGCCAAATTTCGCCGCATGGAAAACCAAAATGCGGACGATTCTTCAATTCGAAGACCTTTGGGGGATTGTCTCTGGCAAAGACGCCCCTCCTGCAGACGATGATCTGTTGGAAAAATATGAAAAGGCTGATGCGAAAGCACTCATGCTCATCACCCTCGATCTTTACGATGAGTGCGCCATACATTCGAGAAGCAATGCTTCTTCTCGTGCATGGAGCGCATTGTGTACCATCTATCTACGAAGCTAAGAATCGCGTCAAAGTTGCAACTTCGAAAAGCTTCATACGATGAGTATGCATGAAGGCGAATCAAGAGAGGCCTTCTGCGGCGTGTAGTTGAGTTACGTGCGAAACTCTCTGCACTTTCGGTGAACCAAAGATGGGCGACAAGTTGCTTGTCCCGCTCACCTGCGAGCTCTTCCGTCACGGTTTCGACATCGATCACCACGTTGACAATTACTCAACGGAGGTGAGTTTTGCAACCACGTGAATTATCTCCAGCGGGAAAGAAGCCATGCAAAATGTACAAGAAGCCTTCGAAGATAAGGCTCTCATCACGAGGCAAAAACATAAGCCTCGGAAAGGGCAATCAGCCCAAAATCGAAGCGACATGCTCGCGGCCATCTTCATGCCTGCCACCACAGGGGCCACCCCAGAAGCAGCATAATCACAAAGCAGGATCGATGGTGCCACATTTGCTCCACGGATACGCACACGACTGCGAACTGTTATTACAACGGTCGCAAGTATGGAAATTCTGGCGAAGAGAGCACTTCTGGCCGAGGATATTCCAAGAAATCCCGATGGCATGCTCGTAATCAGAAGCAGAAGGGCCACATTGCTGCTCGTGAGAAGCCACCTCGATGAAGAGGTACTGGATACGACTCATTCTCGACATTGTTCTAGTCTCACGGACTTCGCGACCATCGAGAAGATGTCTGGGTTGATTGATCAGTGCCAGCAAACACATGACTAACAAGAAGTTGTTTCCATACTCGAGTGACCGCCCATTGCTGGAGATCGGATCACCATTGCAGGAGCAATCAAGAGTATATTGCAGCGAGGGATTGGTGATGTCATCATTCCTCTTGGAACACGAAGATGTACACGACAAAGGTGCTCTATGTTCGAGTTTGACTTCAAATCTTTTTGTCGTAAGTCAACTTCTTAACCATAGAATGCAGGTTGAATTCTTTGTTGAAAAAGGGGTCAAGTCCTGCATCATTTCCCAGGGAGAGTCAGTCCTTGCTCAAGCATTTCTGAAGGGCCATCTATTTGCACTAGATGCGGTCACTTCATCTAGCGTTGCTCTCTCTGCATCAACGGTAGAGTCCACTGCACTTTGGCACTTTAGATATGGTCATCTTTGTCTTGGGGGCTCTGCATCAACTTCGGTGCGAAGGAAATGGTAAGAGGGCTTCCTCCACTCTCCCATTCCTTACTGTTTGCTCGGGGATGTCTTGCGGGCAAACAACATAGAGATCCATTCAAACAGAGCTCTTATCATTCTACTGAGCATCTTCGAGTCATTCACACCGATCTGTGTGGACCCCTTCCCGCTAGCTTTCAAGGTTTTGTGTACTTGCACTCATCATTGACGATTACTCACGGAAAATGTGGGTATATTTCCTTCGGAAGAAGAGTGAGGCACTTGCAAATTTCCAAACCTTCTACCAAAGCAAGCCACCAGGCGATGAAGCCTCTTCTTCTCCTCCGCTCAGATCGAGGGGGGGAATTTGTGTCAAAGAAGTTCTTAGCATACCAGAAGCAGCATGGCATTCAACAACATTTGATTTGCTCCCTATACGCCCCAACAGAACGGGATTTCCGAGCGCCACAACAGAGGCTTTCATGGAGATGGCTCGTTGTATACTCTCGACCGCCAAGTTGGAGGATCAATTTTAGGCGGCAGTCAGAAAGCGGTGTATTTACTCAATCTGGAACCCACGAAGATCTTGCGAAACAAGACACCTAAGAGGTATGGGTATGGTCGTAAACCTTCTATTCATCATTTAAGAGTTTTTGGTTGTACTGCATATATGCATGTTCCAGATAAAAGAAGGAAGAAGATCGATCCAAAGACACTGCCATGTCTTTTCTTGGGGTATAGTACTACCTCAAAGGCATATCGTCTCATGGATCACGAGACGAAGAAGATCTACGAGAGTCGAGATGTGGTATGTGATGAGTCGTCCTTTGACTCCTTGCCACACAATGAAGATCGATCGACCTCGTCACATAGATTGCTCACACATCCAGATGATGAGCAAGATGATTCTTCTCAGAGAGAAGAAGAGCTGAGTGGAGATTTGTTTGTTGATCTTGGCACACTGGAAAACACATCTTCACATCAGCAGCGCCAACGTCTGAAATGGGTCCAGAGTACTATCAGGGATGCACACCTGAACTCACTTCCTGGTACTTCTATGGGAGTTAGAACACGAAGTCAAGCTAGACATGAGGTAAATTTTGCACTCATGAGTTCAGTTGTTGAGAGCACCGAACCTGACACTGTTCGTGAGGCATTAGACCAACCACAGTGGAAACAAGCTATGGATGCTGAATATGATTCCCTGATTCAGAATCGGACGTGGGAACTTGTCGATCTGCCTCCAGGTAAGAAATCCATTGGCTGCAAATGGATTTTCAAAACAAAATATAAAGCGAGATGGTTCAATCGACAAACACAAAGCACGACTTGTTGCGAAAGGGTTATGCTCAAAGAAGAAGGAATTGACTATGACGAGACCTTTGCACCCACTGCGAAGATCAAAACCATCAGAGTTGTATGTGCACTGGCAGCACAAAATGGATGGAAACTTCAGCAGATGGATGTCAAGAGTGCTTTTCTAAATGGTGATCTGCAAGAAGAAGTGTACATGGCCCAACCTGAAGGGTTTGTAGACGAGCATCAACCACACAAGGTATGTCGTCTGATAAAGTCTCTTTATGGACTTAAACAAGCACCTAGGGCATGGTATATAAAAATTGATGATCACCTATTGCAGCATGGATTCACTCGTAGCCCCTCAGATACAAATTTGTATATCAAGAAGGTAGGAACAGAGATTTTCATTCTGGTTTTGTATGTAGATGATCTTGTGATCACAGGAAGTTCTGACAATCTTGTTGATGATGTAAAGAATGATCTGAAGAAATCCTTCGACATGACCGATTTGGGGCTACTTCACTATTGTCTTGGCTTAGAGATATGGCAAAAGAAGAATCATATCTTCATCTCCCAGATGAAATATGCCAAGACACTCCCGAAAAGTATGGGATGTCGATTGTAAACCAATGTCCACACCTATGGAAAAAGGTTTGCAATTATCTAGATTCCGGATTCACCACGGGTAGATGGCACTCACTACGGCGGCTTGTGGGAGTCTCATTTACTTGACTTATACCAGACTGAGATCTTTGCTTTGCGGTGAGCTATCTCTCCGGTTATGCGCAGGAGCCGAAGAAATGTCATTGGATAGCAGAAAGCATGTGTTGAGATATGTCCGAGGATACAGTTGACTTTGGTGCAGGTATCGGAAGAACACTCGGTTCTTCTTACGAGGGATATCTGACTCGGACTATGCGAGATCCGTTGATGACAGAAATCCACTTGAGATATGTTTTTCATCTCGGTGCAGACCTATCTCGTGGATCAACAAGAAGCAAAGCTGTTGTTGCTCTCTCATCCACCGAGTGAATACCGCTGACGCACAAGGAGCCGTGTGTGTGAAGCAATTTGGTTATGTCGCATTCTTGCGGATATAGGGATTCTGAAGAGAAACCTCCCATCATTCACTCGCGACAATCAAGGTGTGTTGAAGCTTGTGAAGAATCCATTTTTCCATGAACAACAAAGCATATTGAGGTCGAATGTCACTACATTCGTGAATGTCTTGAACCACCAAATTCAGCTCCAGATCTTTGCCCTCTACCGATTCTCGGGTTGCGAGATATTCTCACCAAGCCTCTCGCGAGGTGAAGTTTGATTTGTTTAGGGGGTACATTTGTAAAGAGCAATGTATTAAGGGGGAATGTTAGCGAGTTAATACATTTTGTTTTAATATTTGTTAGTAGACGGTTGTATAACTCATGTCTTCCCTCACTCCTCGGTGGCCTATATAAAGGCGTGTTTTGTATCTTTTGGAATAGCAATAGCAATATATTCAATAGATTGGAGCACCTATCAATTCCTATCGAAATTCATGTGAGGTATATGTCAAATACAATTCACTTCATTGCGAAAAGGTAGGCTATCTTTCAAACTTTGTAATGGTGTTATGTAAAGTAACTTGTAGTTAATAGAGTAAGTTGTATGTTGCATAATCGTTTGGCATTGTCGAATGTATGAGAGTTAACTCGTCATCTTTACTATTGATGACCACCTTTCATATGTCTAATGTATTTCCAATAGACCTATTAGTGCATGTCAAATTTTTTTGTAATTGAGGTTGATAGGTTGAAACTTTTGCCCCCATGGATCTCCCTCACTTCCGGTAAAGTTTATCAAGAGGAGGGATGAGCATTGGGTTGATAGTGTCTGCTCACTAGATTCATTATCATGTTCTAAGAAGTGACAAATCAAAGTGTACTCATCGAGTCATACCCTTAACCTTAGCAAGATAATCAAGAAGATATAATTGATTTCCTTATATCCCAACCAAAAAAAATAAAACAAACTTTATACGCATCTTCATGATAGAGTCATAATATAATTCATATTCCTCACACTAAGCATATTATGAAGTTTCTTTATTTGTTATTTTTTATTTCATAATTTTTCTTTAATTGGAAGTTGTTGACGGGAAATTTTTCGGTGGAAAAATTTGTGAATTCCTTTCCATGCTCTTGGAATTTAGGTCCCTCTACTTAACACATGTGCAACTTCCGTCTATTTATGTGCGAGAAAGCGTGGATTTCTATGGTGGGCTTTTGGTCGGGGATGCAACAGAGGCACTCTGGTGACCTGCAAAAATGTTTGCGATTATCTGCAAGGAGAATTTGCTTTATGAAGGTGGGAAAGGGAGTGAGAAAAGACGTGGGAGAACTATTGTTGCAGGTAGAAAATTAGATTTTTGCACGCACTAGTTAGAAACTTCAACACATGCATTCGTGAGAAGAAACAACTCTGTAAATAACAACAAGACCAAATAGAATTCATTGATCAAAAAGTATCAAGAAACCCCTTAGTCAAAGAAATCAAGAAAATCCTTCTTCTTGTATTGATTGTTTAAACACAAGTTGTACATGGTGTCGGAATAGAAGAAATTTGAGAGTGGAGGGAAGTAGAAGAAAAATGGCTATTTCCTTTGCTTTCTCTAGGTACAATGCACTCTCGAGTCTACAAGATCAATCACCCTCCCTTTACAATGGCGTGAAGAAGCCATTAAATATCTTGCAAGAAATAGTTACAACTTCTTCTTTGTTAGCAAGAAATGGTTTACAATCTTTTCAATCATTCGCATTTGTTCAGATTCTTGATTTGCGAAGAAACGCCAATGGCGGGAAAAACTAGACTTTTCATAATGCAGTTGTTACACTCGTTTTGTAACTTTGAATTTGAACCGTTCATCTTGCCTTTGAAACTTTAAACCAGAGTCGTCCACGTGGGAGAAATTTACTAGAGCGGGTGTGGAGGATGCCTTTTGCATTTTGTGACTTTATAGAGATTTGACATTTTTTACATTTTTGGTCCGCCCTTCCACTTTTGATATAATCCTGACACGTGGCTTCACTTGATTGGCGAAGGAATTGCGACTCGCTTTATGAATTTTAGCCCTTTTTACAAAAAGGCTCAAAACCTCAAAGTTCTCCACTGACCCGCTTCCCGCTTTGACTTTCAATGCGAGCTCAACATTTGACTTTTTCCTCATCATGATCGGGGCTGTGGGTCACTTTATGACTTTTAGCCATTTTTACAAAAAGGCTCAAAATGCAAAAAGGATCCGCCTTTCCACCAATCCGCCAATCGAGTCTTCCGGGACCGCGGGGCCAATCTGACATTTTTGCTAAAATAACCCAAAAAAAAAAAAAGTCGCAAAAAATGACCCGTCCTGCCGCATCCAATTAGATATGTCCACATACCCATGGATAATGGGGCAAAAATTTGACGGGGAAGAAAACTCCCATCATTCACGACTTTGGAAAAATGCAGAGAAGAAGAAAACTTCACCATTTCGTGCCCGATTTTCAAATTTCTTTCACGAACCAAGGAATTGAAAACAATACAATGTTCGACGATCCACGGCCATAGAAGATTGACAATTTCATTGAAATAGGGACAACAATAAAATATTCACCCGTATAGACAGGAAAATAGAAAATTTATCAAAATGTGCAGACTAGAGAGTTTAAACAACTTCAAAGCATGAATTTCTCTATCTTTTCATACTTCCAACTTTACTCAAACACTTCTGAAGGTGTGAGCTCAAAATTTTCAAATTTGACTTAAAAAATGAGGGGAGATTTTGAGGGCGACAACAGAAGTATAAAAGTCTAAAAATGACACGATTGAGACGTTTTGGTTGCTCAGATAGCTTGTCATGAGCGAATATGTGATTACATAACAGAGAAACATGTATACCAAGGAGAAAGTTGTCGTCTAGAAACCTTTCTCCAGTATACCAAGGCGTTGGTCAAGATGAGGTGGCAGACTGCAGATTTGTTAAGCGGCCTTTCACGGGGGAATCCGGATCCAAATAAAATATCTTCATTTTTAATTTTAGTTCACAAGATTTAAGGCGTAAGTTTGCGTCTGGGAACCTATTGCTCGTAAATAAATCACGGGTGGATTCAAGATAAAGGAACGCCGTCCGCGTCTAATGATCTGAATCATTTTGACGACTAATAACATAAACACACGGTGGCCTAGTATACACGGGATTGATCGGAAAAACGCTACCAAATAACTTCCAACTGAACAACGTCCGTGCACAGAGTCGGATATTACAAAATGCTTATATAAACAACTAATTTCGCCAATTATATAGAACATTTTGAGCTTTTATCAGAAACGCGTTCTGGGCTTCAATTAACACAAACTGTTTCGATTCTGGAAGCGCTCAAAAATCTGGTACGTTGGTAGAAAAGAATTTAACTCCATAATAGAAGACGAAGGCAACTGAAGTGATTAAGGTTTAATCTGCTTAATTATGGCGGCGAGGAATCCGTCTCCTGTGTTAACAAGGTCTATTTCTGGCAGACATTTATCGTTCAGAAGCAATTTCATTGTGGGAAACACGAGCAGCAGAATAACAAGCACCACATCGTTGTCTTTTTCCAGCTGCGAAAATGATTTCACTGACTATAATATCTCTGAACAGGATTCTGAAACGTGCAGCAGCAGTGGGTTTGATTATGCAATTGAGATGCTACATAAGAGGCAGATTTTTCTTCGGAGTTATAAATTGAACTGCAAAAGAAGAAGTCCCAAAAGCTTAAGGCCTCTTTTCTTGAAATCAAAGAGGCCCTGTTGACAGCTGCTTCTTGGACTTTTTGTTCGCAAGGGTATGAACTTATATATGTTTGCAAGCTGAAATAGTAAGTAAAAGAGTGATATATTTGCCTTGATATTCCTGGTTCTTTCAATCACATATTCATAAAATTGATGTTAGAAGGAAAAAGAAATCATAATAGAGCTCAATATTTGTCAACATATGGCAGACATTACATTTTTTAAAGGGTTTCTGCTTCAACCAGTCTACATATATTCTTGTTAGTTGTTTGTATTGTGGGCTTCTATCTTCCTTCAATCCGATTTCATATCCGCTCATTTTTCTTCCATTAGTTGTTGGTAGCTGCCCACTATGTAGTACCCATGCAAGGGTATTGGGCTATTTTATGCTTTTTATTTTAAAATAAAGGTTGTGTTTATTATTAAGAAAATTAATTTAGTTGTGTATCATAAGTTTATTGTAAATAAAAGTGACATAATTTTAAAGTGTAAATATAATATTTTATCTTACTTTCCAACAAAAATTAATTATAGGATATATTTTTGTAATAAAATTGCATGTTTTCATTGTGAGATGTATGATTAAAATAAGAAAAATTAATTATAGGATATATTTTGGTAATAATACTAGATGATTTCATTGTTAGAGGTATGATTAAAAGACTTAATTTTTGGAGGTCGGAGCTTTGGATGTTGGTTATTGTATTAACCAGCTTCTTCAAGCTAATACAATAAGTGAGCTTTTGTTGGCATTTTTATCTAAAAAGGTATTCTTAGAATAATCACAATGTCAATATTCATGGTATGCTTCTATTTTATTTTAGATTTACTTATTATTTTAATTATGCTTTATTTTATTGCTTACATTTTTCCCTAAAATTTCAATATCTATTATCAGACCCAAGGCTACAAATGGGGTGGTGATTTGATTTTTATACTTTGAAGAATTTTTGAGTTACAAATCTATTTTTTAATAGAATCTTAATATGAGAACTAATGGCACAAGAATTAAGATTGACTAGTTTGATGGAAAAAGGTTTGAGTGGTGGAAACTCAAGATTGAGGATCTATTGAGAAAGAGGGATTAGTGTATTATCGTTGCACAAACAACTCTAGGAAGTTTAAGATACGAAGATTTGGAAAAGGTAGATAGAAATGCAAACACTACTATCAAGTTATGTGTTTCGACTCTATGTCAATGAATGTTTCTAGTTAGAAAAAAACCATGTGTGGGAAATGATAAGGACACTATATCAAGAAAAATATTTTGGTGATCAATATTATTCTAAGGAAGAAGTTGTATTCCATGTGGATGAATGATGTTGACTTAGTTTTCGAGAACCTAAAATTTATTTACTTCATTCTTAATTAAGTTAGTGTCAATTTGTGTGAAGATGGATGTAAAGCATAGTTGTATTATTGTTCTCTAATATTTTCCATAATCTTTGGAAAATTTTGTAATGACTCTTACCATTACCACTACAACATTGAAACTTTATGAAATTGTTATAAATTTATTATTTGAAGAGATGAGAAGAAGGTATTTTGATGACTATCACTCAAAGGTATCTTTGATAATGTTGGGCCCCCGATATAGCTTCCAAATCTTAAGGGCACATAAACAGGCGTGGAACCAATGAAGCGTGGAAGTGAAGGTGCACAAGGCAGGATTCAAAAAGGGTTCTTGGAGAACAAAGGGTGCGCGCGCGTGAAGAACAATTCAGGACTTATCGATTTTTGGCTTTTGGTTGAGACACATGAAGAACATGTTACGTCTAGATAAGGTTCCACTGGCAACAGGTGTCCTAGAAGGAATATACCTTGCAATAGAAAGATCCAAAAATTTAATCATGACATGGAGAGGCATGTGCCTAGGGCAACCCACACCTTGACACTTGGGGCCAGATCTGAGGCTACAGAGAAGTTTGTTAGAGCTCAGAGGCCTATTTATACGTGCACCCTTGGCAAAGAAAAGAGGAAAAGTGAGGTAGCGGAGCTCTGCAGAATTACTGCGAGAACTATGGGATGAAAATGGGTAAAGGATTCTAGTAAGGATGTAATGGGGAAATGGGGAATGCAATTTTTGTTTTGTGAGAATACATGTATGGATCCACACATGGCGCATGACTACGGTCTGCCTTCTATAATCTTTTATAAGTAATACTATGAATGAATGTGATAAGGTTTCCATGACAAATGTATTAAGACTCTTTCTTTGTATTACCTACATATTTCTATTATACTTTTGTTCTTGTATAATCATGAATCTTACTTGAATGCTATGTATAATGGTGGATTTACAACTTCCTAGTTCTATTACTTCTATTGCATGCTTTTCTTTTATTATGACTGAAAGGGTATAGAAGCCGTTCTGAGCTCTATAGCTTTTTCATGTCTTTTAAATCACTAAGTCAAGATCATGAGCATGCCTTCCATTGAAATCACATTAAAGAGAGACTTGGCTCCCTCTCACGCGCCTCGGGTGAGTGACCAGCGCCCGCTAGGTGATAGGCCAGTGCACATGAGGTTCCCTTGTTCTTATTGAGGTGTAAAAATGACTACATCTTGGTTCCATTGTCGGACCTCTTTTGAAGTCAGTGGAACATGGCATACATCATGATCTATGTAAAAAGTGATGGTAGAGCACTTAACACTTGAAGGTGTTGAAGATTGGTTTAAAATCATAGAGGATGAATTCACTCAGAGATTTAGTACTAGATCTAGGTTTGATATGCGAAGATGGGTGGAAGACACTCTTTATCATGAGTTGTATGAAAGTTTCTTCTATTGTTTCCTAGTAGAGTTATTCGAATGGCTCTTAGCTTATACATCTAGATCGGGGTGGTGTTATAAATCACACCCTTGGACCCAAGAAACATATCACAACTTGCAAGATGCTAATCTAATGTGGACTCATGCTATAGATCATTAGTGGAAGGGAGTATTCACTAGCTACACTCTGGAATACGCCATTTCCACGTATTCCTGTCTAGAAGTTGCGAGTTTGAGTTCTTACGAGAGCCAGGGATCATTTTTGTGTGTTATCCCCCTTGCGATCAAAATCTTGATGGTAACCATGGGTTTAGAATCATTTCTTATGGCCGGATAAACCACCCTAAGCGCTAGGTGAGGAAGCCGAGGTTGGGGAAGGATGGCGATCCGATGAATGAACATGAAATAGAGGAGAGATAGCTTAATTATAATGAAGTGCATGAAAAGGAAATCGATAGACAACATGGGATTACAAGTGGGTTATGGCTCCAGGACTTGGTGGAAAGGAGTTGAGGTTCACGTGGAGGATGTGGATCTCGAATAGTCTACGTACCCCATTTTGGTAAGTGTGGGAGAGAAAACCTTGCGCTTCTAATGAGATTCCATCATGTAGAGAAAGAATAGTCATTGGTGTGCATCCGACCCTACCTAAATGGCCCGAACCTTGGTTCTTGGTTTGTTCAACAAGGGAAAAATATAGTTGATCCATTTGATTTCAATAAAAGCAATCGATCGGTTCTAGAAGATACAACTTCTCATTTTAAACTTCTATGGCTTCACACACTATTCTGTATTTGGTGGAATGTTTGGACAAGGCACCTATACATCTATTTTGGAAGTTCGTTTGGAAGTGGTGGAGGAAATATGACCGGAGTGGTACTAGTTCACAAACTATCGGCGTAATTTAGTGGGACGAAGGGAGCATTCAAAATGACAAACAAAGAACCCGTACCTAACATAGGAGGATCTAGAGGTGGAAGTGGTGTAGCTGGTGGCTCAGGATCTAGTGGATCCGACGGGAGGGAACACCGGAGGAAACCAAGGATCTAGACCAGGAGGACAGGGGCCTCATCCACCTCCTCAAGTCTTTTTTTTTAGATGTCTCTACACTTACCATATTATAGTGGGATAGAAGATGTCATGGAACATGTGCACAAATGTGAGCTTCATGGCGCGCGAAGGGAATCACACCCAGATCAAAAGGCCACCAATTTGTGATGACCTTGCAAGGAGGTGCACATAGTTGGTATAGAAAGTATAATCATCATTAGAATGTTGTGGATTATACCACACTAAGAAATGAATTCTTAGCAGAATTCCACATACCTATGTTCAACAAAAGAGCATTAGCTCTCTCAAAGAAATCCGGCAGGAATGGTAGAGAGCATGTGGGAATATGATGCGCATTTTAAAAATCTATTTTCTAAATTGTCTTATGATATTCACCCTTCACAACATGCTCAGTGGTTTTTTAGAGGGTTGATCACACCCTTTAGGAGTAATTTATCTCATAAAACCTTCATGGACTGTGTAAAGCATTGGAAGCTACTTTACGTGCTTTGAGGAAGTTGGTAGTGTTAACACTAGTGTTATCCCATTTTTGGAGGCTCAGATTGTTGCCATGGCTAAGCAATTGGAGAAATTATCTACCAACATAGTTCCGAGAGATTCGTGGAGGGATGTGGATGTGGTGCATGACTGTAACATAGAAGGGAACACAAAGGATAATGGTGGGATATGTACTTGGAAGGTGGTGCGTGCTGAAGTGGTACATTGTGAAATATGTCACGAGGACCATGATGCAAGTAGATGCCTCTTGTTGCGATCGTGATCCACAAAAACATGTCATGTTATTGCAAGATATGTACCTCAACCACACATGACACCAAGGATTATAGATTGATTGACCATATTCATGAGGTAATTGATCTTGGTGTGTGCTAGAATTGCATTACCCGCAGTTCCAAAGGAGATGACCATGGGTATGGAGAGCGTAGAGATGGAGATGCACATAGAAGAGGGTTTCACAGAGGATTTTGTGGTCATGGTAACCACAGAGGAAGAAGTGAGTTCCTGCGTGGGACGTGTTTTAATTATGGAGCCACAGAACATTATAAGTGTGAATGCCCAGGATCTTCTACAATGCTCCTAGTGTGGAAAAAAACATATGTACGAAGAGTTCCCGAGTTATACAAACATATGAGTCAAGCATTACCGAGAAGGATAAGGGTGTTGTCATGATGAGTATTAAGAAGTCTAACACATAATGGCTTATGTAGGTAATACGTGAATAAGAATTAGAGCCTATTATGGTAACAAAAAGGGTGGATTCTATGTGCGCAAAGGAAGAACCTAGCCGCAGACCTCTGGTTTCAAGGGAAGTAGTAGTACATGGGAAGTATCCAAACCTAGCTCACCGTAAAGAAGTCTACTAGGAAACAATGGACTTAATTCGAGTTTACAAGGGGAGATCTAATGCTTAAAAGAGAAGACTAGAAAGTATGAGCAAAGAAGAACCATAGAAATGCCAAAGGGTTACCTGGACGAGGTTAAGGAGGTGTGTAAAATACTAAGGTAGGATAATATTATTCCCCTTCTAGGAGCATGGTTAAGGGAAAAGGTACCACATTCCAGGGGAAGAACATGAAAGGTAGATCTCCCGCATGCAAACCTCCCACCTCATAGCCTTGATTATGACAAAGAGATTACCCTGAGCGTGGTAGTGGATGGATGGTTTCTTAAGAACATCCCGATTGACATAGGTGTGGAGGTTAACATTCTCACTCTAGATGCCTGGTATCAAATGGGAAGACTCTGCATTCTGCCATCTTCAAATGTGTTGTATATGGAAAATAAGTCAAAGGCAATGCCCATAGGTGTATTGAAGGGTGAGACCATTACCATCCAGGGGACTAGGTTCACCAGAGATTTTTAAGTCTTGGTGCTTGCCGAGGAAGATAACTTCCCAACATTACTTGGGTGCCCATGGTGCTATAAGAATAATGCAGATCTCTGGTTTAACAAGGGGTACATAAGCTTTGAAAACAAGGAAGAGTGGGTAGTTATACCACTGGTTGATTGGAAGTCCACCTCCTATATTGAACCCCTTGGAGAGGAAGTCCTAGACAGAATATATGTGTACTCCATAAGAGATCTAGAGACCATCCACCCTACAGAAGGAGTCATCCAATTCGATGATGCTCAATCTATCAGTGCTACTACCAGTATAGCATGTGATAATTGGGCACATGGGACTTATGAATTGATTGGGCAACATCTGAAAGGATCAGTAACCAAGGTAACCATGGTGCGTATAGTTCAGCACCTAGGAGGAAAGGTAATAACCAAGTATTCTAGGGATGCATACCCTAAGGTCTTTTTAAGAGAGATGGAAGCTCACTGGAGGGAGGACGGGCAAAGTATGTTGGGTTATGTTTTTATAGGCACAATAGAAAGGTGGTGGGCTATACATAATGAAAACTTGTTGGAATGGCACGAGATTAGAATTGCGCTCAATCTTTGATTCTCAAAAAGTAACATACCCACCACCATCAAGGATTACAATGGCAATGGACCCATCTCTTCCCACATCCAAGCATGTGAGAGGGTCTAGGGAGAAGGTACGGAAGCTTTACCACCCTCCTTTGGGTGCACAAGATGTACTTGACACTACAAGGTTGCACGTGCACTTGGTATATCCCTTCCAAACATGCCACCAAATAGGAAGTTGGCAAGAATTAGCAGCTGACTTGGTTCACACATTCGAGTATCGAAGTACCAAGCAACCAGTTGATGAGGCATTGTAGACTATCAAGTGCCTCACTTTGGGGAATTTCACCATGGTAGAAGATAGGTTAGTAAACTTACTCGGTTGGCCTAACTTTGAAGCACGGTTCAAAGAGAGGAACCACAGAGCGTATAATTCGAGTGCATGTGCTGAAAAGGAGAAAGGAAAGATGGTATACGTTGTTAATGGAGAGGATATGAAAAGCCTGAATGTTGACCATTCGGTTGGGGTGCGGGAAGTAGTTGAAAATGTGGATGCATGTGCACGTGCGTACCATGAACCACTTAAAACCAAGAAGGTTAACATCAGCTTGGAAGAGGAGCCTAAGGAGGCTATCAATGGGGACTACTGGTCGACAAGGAAGTATTAAAGATCATCAATCTCTTGTGTGAATTTGAGGATTTATTCCTACACGATACCATGAGTTGAAAGGCATCCACCATTCATTGGGGAAATGAGGATAAAGTTGAAGGATGGTATGCGCCCTTCGTGGAAGAGGCCTTATAGGATGAATCCCAACATGTGCGTGGGGGTTAAAGAAGACCTAAAAAAGATGATAGCATCCGGTATTATTGAGGCTGGGGAGGAATCGAGAGGATAAGTCCAATGGTGATCAACATAAATAAGGATGGGCGATTAGGATATGTGTGGATTACAGGGAATTAAATGTTGTTTGTATCATAGATCCTTTTCCCACCCCTTTATTGAAGAGAGTTTAGAAGGAGTTACTGGACATGAGGTCTCTTCCTTTATGGATGGATTCTTGGGATATCACCAAGTAAGGATTGCCAAAGAAGACCAAGAGAAGAAAACTTTCACCACTAAGTGGGGAAGCTTTGCATACACGGTCATGCCCTTTAGGTTGAAGAATGCGCCCAAAGTATTTTCACGCATAGTGGTACAAGCATTTAAGGAATTCATCCACAAGTTCCTTCAGTATATTTGGATGATTGAATGATATGGATTGGTAAGGGACCATTGTTATAACTTGATGTTGATGTTTGAAAGATGTCAACAAATTGAGGATCTCCTCAACATCAAGAAATGTATCTTTGCAACTCCTTTTGGAATGTTGTTGGGACATATCATATGCAAAGAGGGCTTACTGGTGGATCCTGTGAAATTTTCATTTATTGTAGGGTTAGGGGAGCCTACTAGCCAAAGTGTAGTGCACAGATTTCTTGGACACACTGGGTACTACAGAAAGTTCATTAAGGGATACACCAAGATCACCGTGCCTTTGGAAATATTGCTTAGACATAAGAGTGCCTTTCGGTGGGGAGAGGCACAATAAAGGGAATTTGACACTCTAAAGAAAAGGCTTATAACCGCACCTATTCTATGATTCCCATCATGGGATAAACCTTTCCTTGTCCACGTGGATACCTCTGGTACAACAATGGGAGTTGTCCTTGCTCAACCAAGAGATGGGATTATTGATCATCCCTTGTGTTTTGTAAGTAGAAAGTTGATACCAAAAAGCACAATTATACAATGGCCGAGAGCGAGGTATTTTGTCAATGATCTACATGCTCCACAAATTCAAACAATATCTGCTGGAAACTCCTTCATATTCTACACTCGACCATATGGCCTTGAAGTATCTAGTAAAAAAGTAGTGTTACAAGAGTGGATATGCCGTCGGTAATTTTATTTCAAGATTTTGAGTTCAAAGTGGTGGTAAAACAAGCAAAGAAGAATTGTGGGCTAGATCATTTATGCAGGATTGATTCGGAGAGGACGTGTAGAGTATCGAGGAAACCATCCCGGATGCACAACTATTCAAGGTTACGCGTGCGCACCCTCGAATTAGAATACGTTGTCATTTTTCTCAAGGAAAGTGTGGTACCTGAAGGGATGAATTCTCTAGAAAGAAAAAGGTTATCCATACGCATAATTCCCTTCATGTTGATCAATGGGGATTTGTATAAAATGGGCCATGATGAGGTTTTGCGCCAGTGTGTATTAGAACATGGACACATAGCTATAATAGAAGAATCCCATGGTGGGATCGTTGGAGGAAACTATGCAGGGAATGCAACCCCGCGCAAGATCCTAATCACCAAACTTTTGTGGGAAATGCTTCACAGGATTGCATTGAGTTTTGTAATGACTATGACCACTGACAGCGCCTTGGAAAACCTGGAAGAAGGGATGAGACTCCCTTAACCCATCGCTAGCACATACCTTTTGAGAAATGGGAAATAGATTTTGTCGGACCAATCTCACTAGCTACGTGAAGGACTAACTCACGGTATATCATTACCTGTATTGATTATCTAACAAGGTGGGCAGAGGCCGCACCCACTAAGGATTGCACCACAACCACGATTGCTAGATTTTTGTGGGAGAACATTATCAACAGGTATGGGTGCCCATTAAGTTTAACAAGTGATAGGGGCACTCACTTCTTAAATGAAACAATTAGGATTCTATTGGCAAAATTCATGGTAGCCCATCACAAGACTACCCCTTATCACCCTCAGGAAAATGGGACTACAGAGGCTTTTAACAAAATCCTTAGTCACACATTGATTAAGATATGTGATGTGGGTAGGCAAGATTCGGATGACAAGGTATTAGTAGTCCTTTGGGCATACAAACAACATATAAAAAGTTGAACAAGGCAATACCATTTCAACTCGTGTCTTGCATGAGGCATTTTTGTTTTGAATTTATGCTACCATCGCTGCGTATAAGCATGCAAAGAGGATTAGATGATGAACAAGCGCTGGAAGAGAGAATAGATGATTTGATGAAGTTGTATGAGAGGTTATCCCTAGCAAGATGGAGCCAAACAATTGAAAAAGCTAAGAAAAAGGCATGGCATGACCGCCACATTAAGAACAAATAGTTTGGGGTTGGCCAAATTCTATTGCTATATGATTGAAAATTTCTACGCCATCCTAAAAAGTTGAAGGTGAATTGGTTGGGTCCTTATATAATTTCATACATCCTTGATTCGGTGCGTGCGATTCTGACATTTGGATGGAACAAAATTACTTGGACACTTTAAAGGGAGTAGGCTGAAGCCCTACTATAAATAATGCTTCTTGGTGTTTGTAAATAAGGTAGTTCTACCAATTAGTTTATCATTTCCTTTTATGCTTTTCCTTTCTTGTTTTTCCCTTTCACGTTGTTGTCTTGTTTTGTGCCTTGGGTGCCGTAACCTTATTAATTTTTGACTTATGAATGTGCAGAGGAACCGCGCATCGATTTAGTGTGGGGTGAGGTGATAAAAGAGAAGTATGAAGTAATTCAGGAGGAGGATTGAGTTGGTTGACCGTTCAAACAAGCCCCATTGAAAAAAGATGCATTAGGAGAAAAGAAGCCGATGTGTGAAAAAGTAAGGTTACATTTAAAATCCACATACAAGGAGAAAAAGTGTAAAAACACGAGGTAGGTGAAAGAAAGAATCATGAGGATGGAAGAGGTGCCTTTGGCACTGGTAACACATGCACAATATTCTTATATCAAGATGGATTATTTGCGCACTAGAAGGTTGGAAAAAATTTTCGTGCAAGGATTAGGCACGGGTGAAAATCTTTTCATGCAAGGATTGGATGCAAGGAAAAATCACTGAAGTCGGGTTTGTTTGAAAAATGCAAATTAAATATTGTCGTACGGTGGTAGGTAGCCTAGCCTTTAATGCATAAAAGTGGGAAAATCTATAAATACAAGGATGGGTAGTTCATTATTTTACTTTGTGAAAACAAGGAGAATGATTTTCTTTCAAGAGCTAGGGTTTTGAGAGCTAACTCGTGTGAAGGAAAATCTCAAAAACTCACGCGCAATCGGTCCGCTAGATCTACAAACCAGAGCAAAAGTGATTCACGGGTGTGGGGAACGTTGTGAAAGAATACCATGATCGAAGGAGGAAAATTAGAAATTAGGGTTTGTACTCTAGGGCACAGGCACGTGAGGAAAACTCTCAAATAACTCAAAAGTAACTAGGGAATGAAAGCAAAGGGTAAAATGATGGCCACAAAACCAATTGATAAGCCTGCAGTACAATCTAAGAAGGGAAAGGGTAAGGGAAAAGGAAAGAAGAAAGAAGAAGAAATCCCTTTGGATACCAATGAGGAATGGTACTCAGAGATGTAATACCCGGATGGGGTTTTGCTAGGGCAAGAGTGGGAGTCCCATATCAGACAGATGACCGTAATCGATTACAATCACCAGTCGAGTATAATTGTAAAGGAAATGGTGCTAGAGTTGGTGTGCCCCACAAATAAACGAACACCTGACAAGATGCCGATCTATAATGACGTAGTCAAGGTGAAAATGGAGAAGGCGGGCTTCTCGAGCTTTATGAATTGCCATACTTCGGGAACCCTGAGCGCCTGTACTAATGGTTAATGACATGCATGCATGAAGATTTCTTCTACTTTGTAGGGTGGAGAAATGCACATAACTCCCCAACTAATCTCACACTTTACAGCCTAAGATGTAAATGAGACATGATCTTATATGACCTCCAAGTTGAGGAGAAAATTAAAGAAACCATTGCATCCCAAGATTATAAGAAGGGATCAAGGTACTATGACATCACTTGATATCACCGATCCAGTGATGAAAATGGCCACACACCTTGTATCTAAGCTAATGGGCGGTAAAGGTTAACCCAAGTGAGTAAGCCCCCGGAAGGAACCATATACAACATCTCCTAGTACATAGTAGATGATATCATAAGCAGCACGGAGAATAGAGGGAAGATATTATTTGGGAACATTCTATTAACCATTGTGTTCTCAGAGATCAGGGTGCCGAATCATCTGATAAGTTTGTATGGGAGTACCCCGATGAATACCCTTCACCCACGGATAGGTTCTAGAAGTATACTTGTGAGTCAATGATAGGGGTGCATAAGGCACGCTTGGATAAATGGTACACGCGCCTCAGGAATGCATTCGAGGCTGAATGGTGAATTCCTAAATAACTCCCTGCAGTGACTGAAGGTGAAGCAAAATTCACGGTATACCAGCACTTCTGCATTGGCAGATTCATCTTGGTGGATGATAGTTGGAGTCCTTGGTGCAAACTCCCTTCTCATTTATTGCCCAATTCTTCCAAGTAGGGGTAAATAGGTACAAGGAGTCGAAGAAATTAAGACTTGACCTATCCACCCTTGATAGTGAACACAGAGAAATGAGAAAGAAGTTGGTCTACCTGAGAAAGCAAGCATACATTGAAAGGTACGTGTTGCAGGATGTAAACATTGTAAGGCCCATGACCTTACCCATTGCTGAGAGTGCTACTGCTAGGATCTACCTGCACATAAGGCCAAAGTTTGAAAAGGGTGCATACTTGGAGAATGAGATATCCATTCTAGGTGACCCCATGGGAAGAAAGAAGCCCACGCCAAAGCGCAAGGAGAGGGAAGAAGAAGAAGAAGAATAAGAAGAACAAAGGGTGGTGGAGAGGTAGAATGTAGGTACCACAGGGCAGTACCTACGTCAGAAAGAAGAGAAGAAAGGTGGTCGTGAGAATACCCGAGCCTACAAAGCCACCATCCCCTGTAGGACCTTCAGATGAAGAGAGGACAACATCCCCGACTCCAGAGTTTTCTGTAGGGGAAGAAGAATAAGGAATGGAGGAACAAGGGTCTGAAGATGCAGATGACCCAAACACCTATAGAGGTGAAAAGGATGATGTTGAAGGGGAAGAGTTGGAGGTGGATCAAGAGAAAATTGATGTCCATGACTCGGAGGGAGAGGAAGCAGAGGATAAAAATGATGCCTACATCTTTGTAAGGAGGAAGGGCGCCCAAAGGGAGGAAGGCGCATGCATAGGAAAAAGGAGGAGTGAAGGAGCTAGTACCAAGGAGCCAAGTATGCCCAAGCTCACTCAGGAGGAGGTGAATGAAAAGGCAACAAGGGAGGCATAGAAGATTATTGATGCCTTGGTCAATGAGGAGTTAGGGCGTAGCACGGAGCTCGTGTTGGTGAGTTCAAGAAAGAACAAAGGGAGAAGAGTGGAAGTAGCAAAAAGGCCCAACTCTTTCGGTAACTGTTCCCAAGGGCATGCGCACAGGAAGTAAATGCATGGAAGGAGGAAGAACAATGATGGGTTACATTGATGACCCCAACAAAGTTTTGCGCATGTGTTTCAGACTACCATGTCGACCACCGAGCTCACTCCATGAGTCCTTTGATCATGAGGGTGGATACCCATGAACGAGGAAGATGCTATCATGGGCATTCGACTCCCACCTCGATGAGCCTAAGTTTGAGATTAACCAAGGAGCGGTATTGAAGTTGTCTGAAGGAAAGGGGGACAACCCCATTGTAAACACGCAGCAACTATCGGATGAGCAAGTGTGTAATGCGCTCAACAAATTCTCCATGGAAATCGAGGCTAGGATCTTCAGCAAGAATGACAGGGTTAGAGCCTTGGAGGACCTGTTGGAGAAGAGGAAGGAAGAAGTGGTGAAGCTAATGAAGGATATTAGCCTTGAGAAATTAATCAACACTCAACTGCAAAGGGAGCTTTAGGAGGAAAAGGCTAGGGTACGCGAAGTTTCTAAGAAGGTGGATCTCATCTCCCAATCGATTATCACAAAGCACCCAGACCTTAACCCTCCCGCAAAAGTATAGATCCTCCCTAGAATTTCTAGAGGACTTGACTCAGATCCTCACCATGGAGAGGCATCCCTTGGCATTAGAGTCAGCAGAAGATGTAGCGGTCCACTTGGAGAAAGAAGACAAGATGAAGGTCATCGCACTCATGGATGAATACAACAAGGTGCTCACCGACGTAAGAATAGTGCACAAACTACGGGGTCACTTATGACCATTGCGTAGATCAAGATAAAGTGACAAGCATATCTGGCTGCTTGCAAAGACGAAGTTTAGTTGAAGGAATTCAGAGAAAAGAATAATGGCAATAGATCCGAGGGGAAAGGATCATGCCAAGTAAAAAGAAATCCAAGAGATTGAGAACTAGTGAATCTCAATCAAAACCCAGCTAAATGAGCTCTACAAGGTCATCAAAAGGAAGATGGATGCCCTATAAGATCACGCTAAAGAATCGGACTGTAGTAGAAAACCATTACCACACAAGGGGAAGGGATAACATTCGACGAGGTGAGCACCTTGGTTGGTAACATCTACACTAAAGTGCACAAGGAAGTCAACGCTTGAGTACACTGGAGGCCGACCTCTAGCAAAATTTTCCCCTTCTTCTTCTTTAGGAAATTTTCCCCCTATTCTTTCTCTTCCCCATTCTTTATTCTTCCCCCCCATTCTTTTCCAAGGCAAGGCCTTGCATTATTTTTGTACTACATTCTTTGAGAAGGTTCCCGAGGGTGGAGAACAAGTGAAGTGTGGGGTAATGTTGGGCCCTAATATAGCTTCCAAATCTTAAGGGTGCGTAAACACGCGTGGAACCAATGAAGCGCGGAAGTGAAGGCGCGCAAGGTAGGATTCAAAAAGGGTTCTTGGAGAACAAAGGGTGTGTGCCACGCAAAAAAATTTGGAACTTAGCCATTTTTGGCCTTTTGGGTAGGACACATGAAGAACGTGTTCCTGTTCTGGACAAGGTTCCATCCTGACAATGACAGGGTATCTTGTAAGGAATATAACTTGTGATAGAAATATCTAGAAAGTTAATCATGACATGGAGAGGCATGCACCTAGGGTGACCCACACCTTAACACTTGGGGCCATATTTGAGGCTGCAGAGAAGTTTGTTAGAGCTTAGAGGCCTATTTATATGCACACCCTTGGCAAAGAAAAGAGACAAAAGTGAGGTAGTGGAGCTCTGCAGAATTACTGCGAGAACTATGGGATGAAATTGGGTAAAGGATTCCAATAAGGATGTAATGGGGAAATGGGGAATGAAATTTTTATTTTTTGAGAATACTTTTATGGATCCACACATGGCACATGAGTACTGGTCTGCATTCTATAATCTTTTATAAGTAATACTATGAATGATTGTGATAAGGTTGCCATGACAAATGTATTAAGACTCTTTCTTTGTATTAACTACATATTTATATTATACTTTTTTCTCATATAATCATGAATCTTACTTCAATTCTATGTATAATGGTGGGTTTACAACTTCCTAGATCTATTACTTCTATTACATGCTTTTCTTTTATTATGACCGAAAGGGTATAGAAGCCGTTAAGCTCTATAGCTTTTTCATGTCTTCAGAAATCACTAAGTCAAGATCATAAGCATGCCTTCCATTGAAATGACATTAAAGAGAGACTGGATCCCTCTCACGTGCCTCGAGTGAGCGACCAGCCCCTGCTAGGTGATAGGCCGGTGCACATGAGGTTCCCTTGTTCTTAGTGGGGTGAAAAAATGACTACAGACAATTTACGGAAGAGAGAAAGAGAGAAGAAAGAAGAAACTAAGAGGGAATTAAAGGTCCAAGTCTAAAAAAATATGCATGATTCCATAGAAGCATTGAGGCTAAAGAAGGATATAAATCCCTAAAATAGTTTTGGTTGTAAAAGAGGAGGAATTATGGATGCATGAAGTGATGCTTAAATTTCATCCTTGAGTGCACATGTATGCAATGATGCATATATTATTGACTTAGGTGTGTCATTTCACATGTCTCTTCAAATAGCTTGGTTAAAAAACTATGAGGTTCATGATGGTGGAAAAGTGTTTCTAGAATATACTTCAACCTAAAGGGTCAAAGCGGAGAGGAATAGTAAATTTATAGTTTAGATATCGACGAGACAAACTCTTCCTTGAGAGAGAGCCGAGAAGGAGAAATAGCGAGAGATAGTTTTATCTCATATTATTCGAATAACACAAAGCACACGTCAAGATTTATAGACGAAATCAGTACTAGACTCCCTAACTAAATGGAGAAGATCCATAATAGAAGCAGAGAATGAAGGAAGAAGAGATAATGTGATAAGATTGACACCTATGACACATCTAATAATCAACGTATCCTAATATTTCCCCCTTATTACATTATTCTTGCAAATGTGACCTCCGAAAGATTCAAATTTCACTTTTCCAAGAGATTTAGTGAGAATGTCGAACTTGTGCTTCAAGAGACAAGATCGAGCTGAATTTGATGGTTCAAGACGTGCTCTCGAATGAAATGGCAAACAATTTCAATATGCTTTGTTCGGTCAAGAAAGACTAGATTCTCGCACGAGCTTCAACACACTCGATTGTCGTAATAGAGAATAGGTGACTGCTTTTCAGAATTCCCGGTCATCCATAATGCACGTATCCATATCACTTCGCACACGACTCCTCGTGCGGCGTGATATTTTGCCTCTGTGGATGAGATAGAAACAACATTCGCTTCTTCGCTTATCCATGAGATAGGTCCAGATCCGAGATGAAATATGTATCCCGTAGTTGACTTCCTATCATCAATGCAGATCCAAGATGGTCCGAGTCGACATATCCCCGTAGGAAGAATTGATCATTCTTTTTATATTCCGACCATAATTAGTTGTTCCTGGACATATCTCAAAACATGCTTTGCTGCATTCCAGCTGACATTTCTTTGGCTCTCGCATGAACTTGGAAAGATAGCCGACAAAGATAAGCAGAGATCTAGTCTCGGTGTATGTCAAATAGATGAGCCCTCCAACCAATTTCTGTAGAGTAGCATCTACTTGAGGTGAGTCCTGAATCTTGAAAGTTGCAAGCCTTTTCCATTGGAGTGGATATAGGTTTACAGTGGAACATTCTATACTTTTCCAGAGTGTCTTGGCGTACTTTGTTTGGGAGACAAAGATGTGATGCTCCTTTTGCCATATTTCCAAGCTAAGACAAGAATGTAGTAGCCCCAAATCTGTCATGTCGAAGGTTCTTTTGAGATCATTCTTTACAATATCAACTCCGATCTTCAACTACCAAAGATCACAAGATCATCTACATAAACAACCGTAATGACAATTTCTTTGCCTACCTTCTTTATATACAAATTTGAATCTAAGGGGCTATGTGTTAACCCATGCTGCAAAAGGTGATCGCCGATCTTGATATATCATGCCCTGGAGCTTGTTTCATCCGTAAAGAGATTTGATGAGTCGACATACCTTTTTAGGCTAATTTTCATCAACAAATCCTTCAGTTGGGTCATGTATACTTCTTCTTTCAGATCACCATTTAGGAAAGCACTCTTGATGTCCATCTACTTTGAAGTCTCCATCCTTTATGTGCTATAAGTGTGCAAACTACTCTGATGGTCTTCATCTTCGCAGTGGTGCAAAGGTTTCTTCATAGTTGATGCCTTCTTTCGAGCATATCCTTTGGCTACAAGTCGTGCTTTATGTTTGTCGATGGATCCATCTCGCTTATATTTTTCTTGAAGACCCATTTGCATCTTATGGGTTTCTTTCTTGAAGGCAGATCGACAAGCTCCCATGTCCAGTTTTTCATGAGCGAGTCATATTCTGCTTTCCATAGCTTCCTTCCACCGAATTTGACCGAGTGCTTCACGAACACTATCCGGCTTGAGCTAATCATCGCTGAACTCATGAGTGCAAAGTTTACCTCATTTCTTGTTTGACTCCTTGTTTTGACTCCGATGATGTATCCGGGAGTTGTTGCAAATTTGAGTCCTTTGATAGTTCTTTGTACCCACTTCGGATGAGAACTTGACTTCTTTCGAGAAGAACGTGTCGTTCTTTGTGAGGATTGATGTGGAGTCACATTCTGGGCTTCTCCAAGGTCAACAAATAGTTCTCCTGGTAGCATTTCTTTTCTCTCGAGTAGTCTCCTCCAGGCTCATCATGATTCGAGACTAATCGGTGAGATGTATTTGGAAGTGGATCTTCTTATCGATACTATTGAGTCAAAGGATGACTCGTCACAAACCACATCCCGACTCTCGTATACTTTATTTGTCTCAGATCCATGAGACGATACGCCTTCGAGGTAGTACATGTAGCCAAGAAGGATACACGGGAGTGTTTTTGGCTCTACCTTTTCTTTCTCTCCGAGCTAGACATGCGATGTATGTCAGAACCAAATACTCGCAAAATGAGAAATTGATGGTTTTTTACCACTCCATACCTCTTCTCGCGTCTTGTTCAAGAGAATCTTTTTGGTGCCCTATTGAGAAGATATACACCGCTTGTACTCGCTTTAGCCCAATAGCGCTCTCCTAGCTTTGCAGTTGATAGCATGCAACGAGCCATCTCCATCACTATGCGATTGCGACGCTCAACAATGCCATTTTGCTAGGGCGTGTAGGAGCAGTCAGTTGCCGCTTAATGCCGTGATGGTTTAGGAAGGCCAAGAACTTCTTTGATGTGAATTCCCCCCCTCGATCTGAGCGGAGTAGAAGAAGTGGTTTTCCAGAATCTTTGACAACACGATGATAGAAGTTTTGAAAGTGTTGAAGAGCCTCACTTTTCTGCTTTAGGAAATATACCCACATCTTGCATGAGAGTGATCATCCACGAATAGCTGGAAGTATTTGTATCCTGAAAACAAAGCAATGGGCATTGCTCAGATCGGTATGAACTACCTCCGCATTTCTTGGCATGGAAGGTGCTCGCTTTAAACGGATCTCTGTTTGTTTTCCCCGCAAGACAACCAGGACAAATAGGCAAGAATCTGGACAATTTGGGTAGTGCCACGAACCATTGCTTTTGAACTCATCTCAGTGCAATGAACCGACGACAAGTGTCCATATCTAAAATGCCATAAGGCACTTGATTCTATTGTTGAAGCAGATAAAGCTACTGCAGAAGATGAAACAATATCTAAAGCAAATAACTTATCTTTTACAAAAGCTTTAGCAAGAACCATACCTTGTCGGGAGATTAAGCATGATTTAATGCCATTTTGAACAAGAAATTCAACCTTAAGGTGATGATTCAAGAGCTGAGTAACTGACAAAAGGTTGCTAGTCAAGCCAGGAACATATAGTACCTTTGTAAAGTGTACATTTTAGAAGTGGCCCCGCAGGAATGGTCACATTCCTACTCCTTCTGCAATGTACTCTTTGTCATCCGCTATCCGAACTCGATCTCCAGTTGGCTCTTCATGTAGTGAATCAAACAGCTTCTTGTCACCTGACATATGCTTGCTTGCACTAGAGTCTATCAACCAGACTTTCTTCGTAATGAGAAGTTTGAGAGACGAGTACAAGATTCTTACTACAAAGGGCTCCTTCGATGTCTCCTCATCGATTCATCATCTTCATGTTGGGCTGCAAGATGTCCTTTTTGCTTTCTCCAAATGGGACGTTGTTTAGACTTTTGAAAATCTTCGCGCCGGATGTGCTTGTATGGCTTCAAGGCCCTTTTGCTTGTGCTGTTGTGCTGTAACAAAGTGATCGGTCGTGAGTATTGGTTCTGCAAATGTGACACCATCTCTTTGAATTTTGATCTTTCTGTTGGATTAACGCGCTAGATTTGGCTTCTCTCGGAGGACCTTTCCGATTCTTCCGCCACATTAGGCTTTGAGAACAAGGATTTGTCCCGAGACTCCCATGTGATGGAGTGATAGCTTCTTCCCGCTGCAGAGAAATTCAAAAGCTCTTCGAATGTCACTGTTTGTTTAGACATTGATGTTCTAACAAACACTCGAAATTGAGAAGGAGTGCTCTGAGGTGATTGGGACGAGTAGTTTATCGTCTACCATTTCACCGAGCGCCAATAACTCGATCTCAACTCAGCCACGCGACGCAGAATTCCTCCACTTTCTCATCGACCCATAGAGAGGGTGTGTAGCTTCGATCAAGATGAAGAATCTTTGTCGATTTTTTGCTTCATAAATTGTTGCCAATTTGTCCTGTGCCTCCTTGGATTTCTTCGCATTCCGAACATGCGGTTGCACATCATCACCGATACCGAGCATTATCGCATCAAGGCTTTAAGACAAGCCATGTCATATTTTATTAGTTCATCGGGGTGTGGGGCAGCACTGCACTGTGATAATTCCCCATAATCCTTCAAATCAAGGATTGTCTTCATTTTTGTCTTCCGTGCCGCAAAATTAGGCCCTTTGAGCAATCCTGAGCATCGGCATGTAAGTAACTTCGGGAGATATCATTGTAATAATAATAAAATAATTTATTTATTTGAAAAAGTTATTACAATTTGGACTCACTTGTCGAGAACGACTCGCTCGTAGATGCTCACGATATTCACGTCCGTGAGACGGCGACGCTAACGGCGTTCTTCTTCGCCGTCACAATCGGCGTCATATCCGGCTTCTAATTCTTCCCGACTCGCTTTGCTTGGCAAATGACGCCAAAAGAAAGTACTCAAGGAGTCCTTCTCGAAAAGTTTGTCGAATGAAAGATTGCCACAATTTGGCTCGTTCAAAGAAAGAAAAGTAGAACCCGGAGCTCTCGTGAGCTTCTCCACTCTGTGTTCTCTAGTTGGCCGGCGAGTTGATGTTGTGGCTTTCAAATGTGGCGACCATGTTGTTGACACTTTCAATCGAGTTGTCTACACTCGACATTCGATGTAGTGTAGAAGAGACTCAAGAGACTCAAAACTACCTCGACAAAGATTTGAAGGTCCCTGCACATGCTGCCTTCCTTCAACAGAGTGGCTAAGTAACTCTCCATGTCCAAATTCTGCAAGCTAGTCTCCAACACGCCTCAGCGCGATCTCCATGAAAGAGTTGTTTTCAACATTCTCGGAGTTTCGAACATGGCTCATTGGCCATGAGTTTGATGTAATTGAATTAATGCTTCCACGTGCCGAGGTCACATCTTTAATGACAATCTCCTCATAATTCCACCAATCTTCCAAAGCCTTTACTAAACATCACGTTTAATCCTCCATGTGCAACGCACCAGCAAGAATGTTTCTCTCCACATAGCACTCTTTCCACGCAGCAGAAGAACACTTGACTCTTCCACGAGCAAAGCAAAGCTTCAGACTCTTTCATGTGGTCAAGAAAAGCTTCAGCGCTCACAGAATGGCTGGATATCGTAAACTAGATCAGTGAAACTTCAGCAGTTCTCCACGTGAACAACAAAATTCTCCACGCAATAGCTTTCGCCGTAAAAGCTTCAGCGCTACACAAGTCAAGTGAAATTTGTGCTCCACCCACTGGATCTGGGCCTCTGACACTCCCTTCTCTTCTACCACGCTACAGCCTGAGTCGTTGAGCTGCAGCATTTTCAAATGAAAATTGCAGCAACCCGACTCCAAGTTCTTCTCTTACTACCTCGTCTGCGCTTGGGCAGTGTTCCCGACTAGTCAGACAAACCTCTCATCATCAGGATGCGTGGGAATAGGCTCACGTTGAGCCAATCGACAGTGTGCTAACATTCCACGCACACACTCCTGGAACACACGGATGTGGCCGTGCTCCTCGACAACGAAGCCATCTTGACACTGAACGTCCAACGCACACTTCGAGAGGCCGAGTTGCTCGATACCAAACCGAGAGAGAGTCTCATATTATTCTCAATAACACAAAGCACACGTACAATATTTATAGATTAAATCAGATCTTAGACTCCCTAACTAAATGGAGAAGATCCACAATAGAAGCAGAGAATGATGGAAGAAGAGATAATGTGATAAGATTGACACCTATGACACATCTAATAATCAATGTATCCTAACATTCCTGGTGTTTTACACAAACCAACAATCTTAGAAATCTAGTTTCAATGAGAACGTTGAATAATATTTGGATACATGTATCATTTAATAAATATGGGTACAAAATGGTCAATGTATCTCTAGTTATAGCAAGATGAAGAAGCATGAGAAATTCATTTAAACTTGATGCAAGGAAAAACATTTGTAGGAGAAATAAATAGTTTACATCAAAGGATTAAAATATTCAATAGATTCCCGCCTAGATCAACAAAAAAATTAAAGGAAAAATTCTCTCCGCTTACAAAAATAAAATAACAAATTTTTGAGAAATTGGATGGGATGTCTCCTCGAGACTTCTTGATGAGATTTATCCTCATAGAAATATTGGATACACCAAGTCTCATCCTGAAAATGAGGTTTCTCCTAGATATATCTCATCTAAATGAGTGGTAGTAATGTAGTGAAATGTTTCAAAAGACATCTTTACAAGTATGGGGAGAAACAGACTATTAATATATTCTCTCGAGACATATTTGAAAATTTTGTGGAAAAAATATTGCTAAATATGTCACTCCAAAAACAACTTTCATAAAATAGGATGCACATGGCTCTTTATATGTCTCCCAAGAGACATCTCATGGAATCTAATGTAAACTAGTCAATTAAGATTTGACACTAGAGACATATCATGGATTTTTGGAGGTAGGATTATAAGATGTCTCCTCACATATTAGATTTCAATAATTTTTTGGAAAAGGAAAAATAAGATTGGAAACAAAAAGGTGGGTGCATAACGGTAATAACCTAAGTGATTGCATACAAAGAAATGGGAAAATATTTCCCTTGACAAATCAAAGATAAATATGATGAAGGAAATGATGAATGATATATTGTCACAATGAGTATTATTGGGTGAAAACAATATTGTCATGGAATTATTGTAATAATGATATTTTTGCAAAAGAAAAAAATTTATTTTTAGGAGAAAGTAATGTTTTGAATTAAAATTTAGGCCGAGATAGGCCAAAATGCGATGCATGTGTTACAATCAACATACATATTTAGATGAATTTCAATTTTTCGTTAAAAATTTACTTATGTGAACATTATGTCACGTGTATTAACAAAGTCTAGTGTAAAGTATCCAACTTCTACATCTCTTTGAAACAGATGTGATACACATTATACACAATGATATATTTAGACAAGTGAAGGTTTCCTAAAATGGAATGTTGGTGTTTTTCATTCTTTCATAATGGACTATTCTAGGAGTACCTAGATATATTATATCAATAAAAATATAAAGAGTTGAAAAATCTCAAAAAGTATAAAGAACTTGTTGAGAATGAGTATGAGAAAATGATAAAGGCTTTGTGCACCTCGACAATAGAGGAGAGTTTATTTTGAAAGAATTTAATTAATTATGTTAAAATTTTGGAATAATTAGGAAAACTACAAGTCCTAACATTCCTTAGAAAAATTGAGTTACATAACATAGGAACATAATTTTGATGGATAATCCATTGATTATGGTACGTGGTTAATACATACATCCAAATTTTCGGGATAATGAAGTGGTTATTGTGTGTTATATAGTGAACATGTCACCTATTTCAACATTGATGGATTTGATCACATAGTAATATTGGATGGGAAACAATCCATCTATTGAAAACATAAGAGTCTTCAGTTATGAAGCATATAGTCATATACCAAATGAGAAGATGACAAAAAATTAAATAAAGCTTGGAAATGTGTATTTTTGTTGGATATCGAAATGGTGTTAAAGGCTACTTATTTTGAAATTGATGACTACGATATTTTTTTCCAAGAGAACTTTTCCCTCAATTAATGGAAAGGAATGAACTTTATGGAAAGAAAAATTATGAAAATATATCTCAAGAGGTAAAAAAACCAAAGGTATAAGTTTTAGAGGTGGTCTCACTATGCAATCAAGGAGAGGATTTCAGAATCAAGAATTAGACAGCTTTAAGAGGTTTCGCTAGAAATAAAAATCAGTAGTGAAGTTATATAAGAGAACTTTCAACAACAATTTCTTACATAGATAAATGATTCTTATATCACTCCAAAGTGAAATTTAAAATCTCATTTGGATGATAATGCTACATATGGACATAGAAGGTAAATTCAAGTTCAAATAGAACATCAATATTCTAAACCTTATGATTAAAATTTAGTATTTATATTGTAATAATAATTAATGAGGATCTAACAAATGAGAAGTAAGATCTAGTTTTATATTCTAACATGTCTTACATGAAGGATATGAAGGAGGAACTAGAGTTTTTAAACAAAAATGATACATGGTACTTGGTTAAACTTCCTCCTAAAAGAAAACTAGTGGGTTGGAAATGGGTTTTCAATAATAACTTCAACAGAAAAGACAATATTTGTAGACACTAAATCACACACTTTGGGTAGATTAGTAGGTATTAATTGCATACTACTATTCATATGTTTCATAAATGAGAAAATTAATAATTGATCATTATACTTGGCTTCTAATTTTCCCTTCTAGCATTCCTCTTAGCCTTAGACACCTTACTTACCACTTGATCTTTTATACTTCAGCTTTTCTATCTTTGGACATGAGCGCCCCAGCTAGGACGCCAACACCCAAACACCCTCATGCCCTTTTGGTTTTGTAGACCTTTTTTACTTTCCTCACTCCTTTTTGGTCCTTTCTATCCATTGGGAATCCTTATCTCTTAGGGGTCAGCCTTTAAGTGATCAATTCAAAAATTCAACAAGAAAAGCATATAGATATAAAGTTATGTGACCAAATTAAGGGACAAGGCTCTTATCATCTATACTATCACCTAAGGTTTCATGTCACAAGCACTCAAGAGAATCTTTCCATTCATATAGCAACATTACAAGGAAAAAGTGTTTGTTTTATGCATCACATGCATAAGAGGGAAGTAAATTTTATTCCATACATACATCTATTACATATTTTTACATTTAGGTACTTTTCTCACTATTATGTGCGATATGCACAAGAGCCACTTAGGAAAAATTCAATACACAAACATAGAAATACATTGGTTCTAAGATGTAGTGTAGTTCTTAGTTGGAAGATTACTTTTTTGACAAATGATGACAGTCCAAAACCTCATTTTACATCTTTCATTTTTAGGATTTTATGTTCTTTTGAGGTTTTTATAGTTGATCTCTTTATTACAAGTTATCGTGACATTAAAAATCATAGTACAAACCATCTAACAACAAACAACAAGCATTTCAGATTAAATAACAACCCAATGGAATTCCTCTCTGAAGCTCTTGCCTAGACCCTAGCACATAGGAATGGATTCTAAAACACAGACTCCTATAGCAGATCTAGGTACCTTGTCCCTACTACTTCTACATACCTACACTTTTCTCGGGTTCGGTTTCAAGGTCCCGTACTAGTGTTCTTCTAGTCTTCCACATTCACACACTACTGAGATATTTTTAAAATCAGCTAAGTAACTATACTCTTTATTTAACTTAGGTTTTCATTCGTTCACTTATTTTCTTGACTCATTTTTGTACTTTACTTTATATATAATTGTTGTGGCATACATAAGAATTTAATAAAATAAATCTACATATTTTTTGTTAAATAATTTAGTGAACCCATCTTCTTCACACACCTTTAGGGTCTTTCTTTCATTATTTCTTACATCTCCATTCATCATCATGGATATTTCCATCCATGATTTCTTGCTTTTGCATCCTGAATTAAGGGCTAAAATCATCACTCTCTTGGCTACTACTCACGTTCCTACTGATATTCATCCAGACATAGTTTACAACACATTTGCAGATGCATTTTCTCAGCACATCATTTTTTGAGCTAATCCTCATGTTGACATTTCTCCTTTTGACAATGATCCCCCTTTATACATTGTAATGTGCATCTATAATATAGGTGTCAAGTGAGTTATAGTCGATAATGGATCTGAGCTTAACTTATGCACTTTATCTTTCATTGAGGATATAGGTATTTTAACTGCTAATGTCAATCCTTCATCTATTTATCTTCACATGTACGATGGTTCTATTCCTCCATGCATAAGCCATATCACTTTACCTATCACTACTGGGCCAAAAACCCTTCATATAGTTTTCTTTGTCATTTACTTCCCATTTTAGTATAATTTTTACTTGGTAGACCATGGCTTAATGCCATGCAAGTAGTACCTTCCACAATGCATCGATGTGTCAAATTCTTACATGAAGGTGTTGAATACACTATTACTAGTGATCGTGAACCATTAAAATAATGAAACCATGATCCCACCACTACACTCCCCACTCTCTTATCCATTACTACTAATGTGCCAAAAGTTATAGATTCTCCACCTCACCTAGAAGGTACTTTTTGCATGTTAGAGGTTTTCTATCGACATCTTTTGCCCCTCCTATTACTACAAATGCTATCATACTTTATCGTGGGGATTGTCCAACCATCATACATCGTTCTACCGTACACTCACTATCTCTTGTGAACCCACCATTAACATGTCCTCCCTTTACATGAATCTTTTTCATAAATGATTCTTATTGGAAGAATATTCCATTTGTTCCCACTTACACCAACAATATACGTACACATGATGGATTGAATTGACTATTCTTTAATTTTGATGATATTTATCTCCCACTCATGATCCTCATCTATATCATGGCTTTATCACACCACACTCGATGCCTATGGGCTTTGAGGTTTTCATCTTACAGGTTGCACGCGATCCTCACTCTTCTCCACTTACACTTGGGAAATATTGGCTTGATTACATTGGGGGAACATTAGACCCTGATCATACTAATATCTCATTTCTTATGCCCTTTGGTCATGTATTCATCTGCAATGATTCATTTCTTGGTTACACACAAAATATTACTTGATGGTATGCACATGGATGTCCATTACCTCCTTTCACTGATGAGGAATATGTTATGGGCATGTACAATTTACGCATCAATGGCTCTTTATGTGATCATCCTAACACTATTGCTTACCAGGTCTCTGATGCCTCTCCATATGGCTTTGACCATGACACCAATGATATTCTAGATGATATTACATGATCCTAATCTTCATTACACACTTGGGGGGCACCATGCTTTCCCCCCATCTACTAGTATCATTATGAGTCCTTCATTTCTATTGTCACACATCCTATTTCACATCTATAGGAATTCATCACATACATATCTTGATACATTTGTATCATCATTACCCTATGACACACTCTTGTTCTAAGGTTCATACTTGACTATTGAGGGCATACTATACACATGAACCTCATACATGTGCACTTCCTACATCCTCTCCTTACATCTATTACACATCATACACACTTTATGCTTTATCCACAATTTATATATCTTACATTGCACACTATATTTCTCTACAATGGATGCATTCCACCTACACACCTAAAATTTTCATATTTCTAGAAAATATTACTCATGCATCTTTCTAATCTATTCTATAACCTACCCTCGATGATCGATTTATCATAGCACAAATTCATTACCTGGAGATGCACTCATGTTCTATGGTTATTACATGACTATTGAGGTATATATACAATAATAACCTTATGTGCCTCATTATGTAAGCCTTGCAATTCAACAATAACTTTTATTTACACAACACACCGTTCAAACCATTTCACAATGAAACACTCTTGCTATACGGTTCATTCTTGACTATTGAGGGGTCTTTTATAAATGAACCATAATTCACTCATGTATATATACATACTCGGGGAGAATGCTGCCCTATCACACTCATACTACATTCGATTCCATCTCATCCACATCATGTCGAATATATTCATCACATTTACTCTTGATTTCTTATGCTTACATGTACACTTTTTACACATGCTAGATAGATATCTTGTATATCATTATCTTTATCATACATAGATGTGTGTTCAATTGGTTTCTAATTGTGATTGTAGACTCTACACATAATGATACATGTAGCATGGACGTTTACAATAAATACCTCTTACCATTCCTACAAAGGGGCTCTTGGGGCATCCACATTTGTACACATTTCAGGTGTTATTATATCATAATTGTTCATAACACATTACTATATCAGATTATACATGCTTTGAAATGCTTTATATGTTCCTAACATGCAAAGGGGTGCTTCATGTGTAATATTTTACTTACAAGACCTATTATCCACCATGGCTATCTGATGTTTACTTACTCTTGTTTATTAGTATTTATAGGATTTTCCTATGCATTGTCTTGTGTGCACATTATATGATTTCATTCATTGTGACCTTTATTGTTTGGCGATGTCGGAGTGATGCCTATGTTTTTACCCTCTTTTTGTGGTCTACATTGTCTTCTTATTAGCTACCATACACTATTTTCTATATACATACTTGTTTTCACTATCACTTGTCTTTTATCCACTGTTTGTATGTTGCTTGGTTTCTACCAAGCACATTCTCTCCTACATAATGATATCACTTTAGTATGGGGTCCTCTTTAGGGCCACATTTTCCTAGCGATGTTGCATAAATCCCAAATAACGGGGCATATATTGAGTGAATCACACCCCATTCAACACTTATAGTTATAGTCACAAGACAACACACATTCATCATAATATATAGATTCAAAAAGGACTCATAATTAGACTTGGGTCCCTACTTCATCATAAACACTAGTGCCCAAAATAAGATTTAAGCACCTAGGCACATCTGTCCCTTCCCGGGCACATGAGACAAAGGGGTAGATACACAACACTTTTCAGTTCAGTATTGTTTTTCAACATTGTCGCAGAGGATTTTCACAAGGTAAGAAATCCTTCAACACTTGAAAATTGTGTTTGATTGCAATTATTAACACTTGATCTGACTTGTACGCACCATTTGTAATGGTGTTTTTACTCGGAAGCAATCAAAGGTTGGATAATAACACTAGACCTTTTCCCTATACTAATTCTCGCCATGATGTGAGATCACCCAAAAAAATATCTCTTCATCGACTTCTTCAGATCCTTTCTACCACTTTTTATCATCACGATTAGGTGCATGATTCCTTTTTATACTATTTACACATTTTTACAAGCATTTTTAACATATATACACACATATTTGACTACTTGTTTAATCTTCTCTTTTACAGTCCATCCTTATTTAGAGGCGTAGTATACAACAACACATAGCCATAACACTCCAATCACATCATATAAAACAGTTACAACATCACATCTACACGTGCATTTTCATCGTAGGGTCATTATTCATCACTTTGCTTTTTTACTTCCTCTTCTTTAGCATCCATGCTTCACACATTTTTATAAC
The DNA here is from genome assembly GCA_018340775.1 of Taxus wallichiana var. yunnanensis. NCBI lineage: Eukaryota > Viridiplantae > Streptophyta > Pinopsida > Cupressales > Taxaceae > Taxus > Taxus wallichiana. The sequence goes on along the minus strand of CM031237.1, from coordinate 94,873,407 downwards.
TCGACACTTTTCATGTCTCGACATGATCTTATTCATTAATATACATGATTATCAGGTACACATCTCTATCTACTTTATATTACTGAGATTTCAATCACAAACATAAAGTGGGAGAAAATGTTGACACTAAATCACACACTTTTGGTACATTACTAGGTCATAATCACATACTACTATTCATATGCTTCTTACAGGAGAAAAGTACTAATTGATCATTATACTTGGCCTCTTAGTTTCCTTTCCATCATCCCTCTTCACCTTACACACTTTACTGCTGAGTTCGACCCTTCATACTTTACCTTTTCTAGCTCTGTACATGAGTGCCTAGCCAAGACTCCACCGCCCACATAACCTTTTCCCCTTTAGGAACCCTAGAGCTCTTTGTACTTTTTGTAAGCTAGGAAAAATACACTACTAACAAGGAAGTAAAATACCAATAATCATACCTCCTCCTTCGCGTTCATAGAAAAACCTCGGAATGGGCTAGGAAACTTGGATTGAGCCCTGATTTTGTGATATGTAGGTGCTTTTCTTCAAGACGGAGCAAGACCTTCCTGCAACAACGATCTTCTTACTTTGCACTAGATGGGAAAAAGGATTATGAGGCTATTTTGGCATTAGGACAAGGCAAAAGGATGTTCTTTGCTCAAAGGATGCAAGAACTTAGATATGGCATGAAAGCTTATTCTCCGTGTGTTTAGAGGGGAGGGGTAAGGTTGTATTTATAGCCTGAGGGAGTGATTAGCTTAGATTAATTTAAGTAATCATGGTTTGAAAATGTGGGCAAGATTAAGTGAGTGGTTTGAAAATGTGGGCAAGATTAAGTGGGTGGTTTGAAAATGTGGGCAAGATTAGGTGAGTGGTTTGAAAATGTGGGCAAGATTAGGTGAGTGGGGACCACGAAGAATGGGTGAGGATTTGAATTATTTTTTAATTCATAAGTGGAGGATTTTAGGTGAGTGGGGACCACGAATGGTGGGTGAGGATTTGAATTTGAATTTTTAATTCAATAATGGAAAAACATGGAGAATAATGACATGTGATGAGGATTAGATTATTTTTAGATTTTGAAATGGATAATTAATCAAATTATATTTGATTAATTCGAAGTGTATTTTTGTGGGAAATGAGGAAGGGGAATTAATTGATTTAGGATAGATGTGAAATTGGGGTGTCTACATTTGCCCCTCTTTGGAAGGGTACTATGAAAGTAGTGTCCTTTCAAAGAAAGTAGACGGTATGGGGGAAGAATTCAATCTACTTTTTAAAAGGTAGAGCAAATGTTTGTTGGGGAGAATGGAAAGTGGTGAGTGACGGATGTTATAGTATCCTCCAAGACAAAAATGTCATGAGAAGATGTGATTATGGATAGATGTGGTGATGCCCCCTCGAGAGGACTGACGAGAATGAAATATACGACAGAACTCTCGAAAAGAAAGGAAATGGATTCGGCGGAGAAGAGGATGATAATGGAGTGGAAGAGACTGGAATGACCGCACGACGCAAATGGAGGAAGGATTCAATCGACCTTGAATGCTAGGTGTGAGGGTGTGTGGGAAAGAGAAAAGGGAATGGATAGGATTGGGGGTTGATTATGAGAAGAGTAAGGGAAATAGGGGAGGGGAAAAAAGGAATGAAAGAGGTAGAAATAAGAGAGAGGGATGATAGGGAAGAAGGGAATGATGAAGGACAAACAAGGCAAAAATAGGAAAATGACAGAGTAGAGGGTGAAGGGATGAAATAGAGAGATGTGCAAAATGAAGGAAGCAACAGAGATAGTAAAGAGGGATATGTGGAAGTGAAATAAATGAGAGAGTGAAGAAAAGTAGGAAATGGGAAAGGATAAATAAGAAGGAGAAAACGAGGTGGGAGTAGGGGGTGAAATGGAGGGAAATGGAAAGAGGACAAAAGAAGAAGTAGAACGGAGAAAAAAAAAGAAACTATGAGGGGCGAGGAAAGTGTGAAAAAGAGGAGAGAAAGGAAGAGAAACATATACAGAATGAACGAAAAGGTAGGGGTGGTAGAGAAAAGGGGAAGTGGTTAGAAGAAACGTGAAAATTAGGGGAGAGGAAAGGAAGATAGAATGAATACAAGGAGAAGATTGAAGGAATCATGTCATTATGAGGAAGACCAAGGCAAAGAATATGGAACAGACCGTATGGAGATGCATGTGGAGAGTGGGATGATAAAAAAGACAGGACAACGCTGAACAACCAGGTTATCGATGGGGATGTAAGGAGGAAACGTGATGGAAAAAGGGGAAGAAGATGATATAGGGGAAGGGAAATAAGACGAGGGGTGGGAGAGAGAAGAGGATAACAAAGGAAATGATGGAGAAGGAAGGGAATACAGAAAGGGGGTAATAAGTGGAAAGGAAATGGTAGAAGGAATGTTCAAAGAAGAAAGAGGGGAGGAATGACATCGATTGGAAAAGATGTGGAGATGCATGAAATAAGGATACTAGGATGATGGGAAAATAGAAAAAGGAGGTATGATGAAGACAGTAAAGATATTGAAGAGGGCAAAGAGGAGATGGAGAGATGGGTAAAAAGTGACAAGAAAGGGTGGGAGTGAGGGAAAATAATAGGAGAGAAAAGAGAATGGGGGATAGAAGAGGCAATGCCAATGAGGGGATGTTAGGGAAATCCCCTTGACAATGAGTGGTGGGGAAGGGTGAGAGAAAAAATGAAGAAAAGAGAAAGCGAAGAGGATCGAAAGGGTAATGCCAACAAAGGGACGTTAGGGAAAACCCGTTGCCAATGAGTGGTGGGCTTAGAGGAGGGAAGGAATGAAGGGAAACTCTAGAAGGTCCAAGGGAGTGAATGAGGTCATGCGGAATGAGGATTGATAATTTTTAGGGAAAACCCATTGACAATTATTAGCGCGGGAAGAGAAGATGATGATGAAAGAATGATATAGGAGTGTTAACAATAATGGCGAATATGTGTGTGGGTAGAAATGTGGGGGAATTTGAGAAGATGAAGTGGAAAGAGTGAAGAAGATGGGAGGGATGAGTTGGGACTAAGTGAAAGCGAGGAGAGGATGGGGGTGATGAGGATGAACGAGGTGAGGATGAAGAACCAAGACATGAAAAGAATGGGAAGAAATGGTATGAAGGATGATGGATCAAGGAGGGGAAAATGGGGGAAAAGAATGTGATTGTAGGTGGAAGAGATGAGTTGTATGTTGTAAGAGAATATGTGGAGAAAGGATAATAGGAGGAGGAAAAAGTGGGTAATAGGAGATACCAGGTGGAAGAAGCGATCAACAAAGTGAACGAAGAATGAGGCGGGGGAGAAGTTCACGATGACAAGTTAAGTGTAGGGAGGACCCTGACATAAGATTGTCATGTGACGGAAGTGGTTAAGTAAGATTGCCATGTGAGCAAAACTGGAGATGAAAAATGGTCAAGCGAGAAGTGGTGTTTGCGAGAATCGAAAAGGAGGTGAAAGGATGTGATAATGGGGAATGCCGAGAAAAAATGAAGGGTGAAGGGTGGGTAGTGATGGGGAAAGGCAAGGAGATAGATCATCCTTAAGAGGGACTCTTAAGTGAGATCGCCATGCCGGGTGAGTGGTTAAGTAAGATTGCCAAGCAGAGGAGGGTGATAGTGGTGGTAAAAATATGTGATGATGGGGAAAGAAGAGGAAATATGGATGGTGAGATTGGAGAGTGATGGGCGAGTGTAAGATGACATGTCATGCTTAAGAGAATCTCTTAAGTAAGATCGTCATACTTCTGGAGAGGTTTCGTAGGGTCACCCAACCGACAGGGATGATATGCAAAGAGAAAGACAAAATGATATTGGGGATAGGGGTGGAATGGTAGGGTGAAGAAGATGATCGCGATGAGAGGTGGGAGAAATAAGATGGGGGAAATATGATGGGATGGGGAAGGCCACAGGGCAGATCAACCTTAAGTGGAAGTCTTAAGTAAGATTGCCATGCAGCTGGAATGGTTAAGTAAGATCGCCAAGCTGAGGAAGAAGGATGATGTTAGAGTTGGTGGGAATAGGGTATGACAAAATGGACTGAAGGGGAACCCTCAAGTGAATTTTCCATACTACGAGAGCGTGTAAGTAGGATGACCAGGCATAAGGTGGATTTGGGGAAGGATGAGAAAAGAGTGAGTGAGGTATGCCTAAGTGGTATATGATATGAGATGAGGTGATAATAAGAAAGAAAGGACACAAAGGAGTGTAACATGAATGGATGAAGGAATATATGCAGTGGAGGGTGGAGAGTGTGAGGGGAATCCTTAATTGGGATGCCCACGTGGTGAGAGTAATGATGCGGGAATGGGAAGTAGAAGAGGTGGAGTTGGAAGATGTGTTTGGTGGTGATGGTTATTTGATGAGAGGGCATGTGGTGAAGAAGCTTCTACAACGGGAAGATCTTAGGGAGAGGGTAAACCTCCACTGAGGATTCCATATAGAAGGGGTTATTAAGTAAGATTGTCAAGCGGGAAGAAAAAGGGTGAAAGGAAAGAATACCAATGGGTGAGAGGGGACAGGAATGGTGAGAAGGGTAATATGGGTATAAGCGGCGGAGGAGTAAAAATGAGAAGTGAGAATGAATGGATCAAATACATGGTGATCATGGTGGGGGAGAAGGAGCTGCTGGATAGTGAATGCTACTTGAGAAAGATCATCAAGTAGGATTCGCAAACTGCAACGGTGATCAAGTAGGATTCGCAAACTGGAGAATGCATTAGTATGGGTGAATGGATGGGGTGCAAAGTAAGATGTTGATCATGCAGGAAGATACTCACGTGACGAAAAGCATCTTAATTTTAATATAGCACATAACAGGATGCATCGTGATATAAAAGATCAGGATGACTAGACTGTAATATGCGTGATAGCATAGACAGGGGCCATCAAAAAGGTTTGATGCCCCAGTACGATATGCAAATGGAAGAGAGCATAGACAGAGGCCATCAAGAAAGTATGATGCCCCAGTACGACATGCAATCAGATAACATAAGAATATTACAGAGAACACCAGGATATATAAAATCAAGATGCCCCCTGTAATATATCAAGATACAAGAAAGCAATTAATAATTTGCCACTAATAATGCAACACAAGAACCAGTAAACATGTCCCTAACGTGTTCCACAGTGATGATTGATTAGATGTGCCCCCAAGCAGAGGTACAAAGGATTGGGTCAGTCTCCTCAAACAAGGAAACAATGAGAGCCGGATTTTCCCCAAGCGAGGATTCACGCGAGGAGAAGTGGTTTGAAATTGGTAGTCATAAGGTGGTTGGACCATTTGTTTGGGATAATAGTTCAAAGGATGAATTGTGTTGCTTATTGAGTTTTTACGATTTTGTGGATGTTTTTGGTCTTTTGAAAATTTTGCAAATGTTTTTGTATTTTGGATATTTTCTAATGTTTTTGTTTTTGGATTTTCTAATGTTTGTTTTTGAATTTTATAACTTTTTTAGATTTTTTGGAGATTTTTGAATGTTTTTTTTTTTTGGAGGGATTTTTATACTTGGGAATTTGACGATTTTCAAATGTTTTTGGATTTTGAGATTTTTACACTGTTTTTAGATTTTTGACGATTTTCAAATGTTGGTAGATTTTTGGCGATTTTCAAATGTTTTTGGATTTTTGACGATTTTCAAATGTTTTTGGATTTTGAGATTTTCAAATGTTTTTGGATTTTTGACGATTTTCAAATGTTTTTGATTTTTGACGATTTTCAAATGTTTTTTGATTTTTACATTGTGATTGACAATTTATGGACCAGAGTGCAGACTTATTTTTGAGAGATAAACATGTATGTATCCATATGTTCCGCATGTAACTTATGCTCAAAATAACATAAATTCACTTTCCATTGGCATGATATGGTGGTGATGATATGATGAAAAGAATTCCAACTCCATTCTTGACTCCACACAACTAGTAAGATGTGTGGGCTCATCACCAAGAATCAAGAAGGACGTAGGAGGTAGATAATGAATATAGAGACAAATGCTAACAACAATCCCTTTGGGAAATTGTGACTCCATTCTTCATAATGGTACTGAACCGGTTTCAAAAATGGCTTTCACTTTATGAGTCACATGCTAGACTTAGACAGTTATGTGGCCTACTGATTGATAAGATATGAGGTTAAGGGATAGTTCTCTCTTCACTTAGGCATCTAAATTACGTGTTTGGGGATTCTATAATTTGTAAGCACTATAAGATTTTGTATTTTTGAAATGACTCCCTATGCCTTGCCCCATGCTACTAGTGAGAAGCAAGGGCTCATCACCAAAGGCAAAATATAGGCGAGTGAATTTCCTTTTTGTCTTTTTTTTTTTTTTTTTTTTTGTTTTTTTTTTTTTTTTTTGGAATATTTTGCAATGTTTTTATGCTTGTATGAGAATGACCCTCTATGCTTTGCCCCATGCCACTTGTAAGAGGCAAGGGTTTATCACCAAAGACAAGACGTAGACGAGTAAGGGCACCTTCCTCCATTCCCAGTCTCACACTACTAGTAAGAAGTGTGGGCTCAACACCAAAGACTATGAAGGACGAAAGATGTGACAATGAATTATTCATAAGTTATTGAATTGATGGATTTTTTTACAATAGTGCTTTGTATTTGGGAAGAAACATCTGCCCCCAATCTCAGCCCCACACGACTAGTAGGACGCGAGGGTTCAACACCGAAGACTGAGATGGACGACCAAACGAACTGGGTAACGAAGTTTAGAGCTTTGTTATGAAAGAGAGAATGTATTAGAAGGGGATATATTACCATCAGTAAGCTTCTAGGTATGACCATAGAGGAAAGCGACTGAAAGTGGAAGAAGTATGATGCTCACAAACTTAATAGGATTTATATTAGCACTTGTCTCATGATGATAAATATGAAGATGTGATTTTGATAATGAAAATGTCTGCCAATGGAAATGAATAAATTTGAATTATTTGGAGATAAGAAAGACAAAAGGAACAATGTACATGTTGTATCCTGGAATAGTGAACATCTCAAGGATAAAATTTCTTTAAATGAACTACATTCATTGGTTCATCAAGATCTTGACCATCTGCAGTGGCCAATTTATAGGCTCCAGAGCCAAATTTATCTATGATTTCGTTGGGCTCAAATTTGTCTTGTTTGTCTCGTTCTTTGGGTGTGTTCTTTCGATTTTCTTTGAGAATGAAATGATTGACCTTAAATTTTCTAGGTTTGAATTTTTTATGGTAGCTATGTCGTAGCTGATTTTGATATACTTGAAGATGATCTAGGGCATTAAGTCATTTTTCATCAAGAAGCTCGAGTTCATTAAGGCGTGAATGTTGATAATAATCTTTATTGATTACGTCTTTGAGGGATATTCTAAAGGATGGGAATTCAACCTTGACATGTAAAATATCTTCCCCACCATAAACAAGGGAGAAGGGAGTGGCCTCAGTTTGCATTGTTTGATTTTTTGCTTCTGTTTGTCCATGAATTAATTGATTTGACGATAGATTCAAAATTAAAGATGGAAAAGGTGGCATAAAGATATTCCTAGGTATACATACCTCGTAGAATATATGCACATAGAAGTCTTGATAGGTGAGAATCATTAGTGATGAGATGCCTGCAAGATCGATCGTTGAAAGTATGATGGTCATGACAGGTTGCATTGTTGCAAGTGTCCAAACTTGATGTGGTTGTGTTTCGACAAAAAGGCTAGAGATGTTAGGCATAAGAGCCAATATTGGAAGAATAGAATCAAACTTAATGGTACCTGTTGATGGAACCTCGTCTGTAGTGTCTACAGTAATATCAAGGTTTGAAAGGGAGTCTTGAAACGAGATCAAGGTCTCGTTAGATGTTGGAAGAATGTTGTCACCCAAAACAGGTTCAATATATGTTTGGGCTGAAAGAGAGTCTTGAAATAAGTTCAAGTGCTCAGTAGATGTTGGAAGAATGTTGTTGTCCAAAACAGGTTCAATGTATGTTTGAACTAATGGAAGGAAATTTGAAGAAGATATGGATTGGTTTGGAATTAGAGAGTCTTGACTGTTGTCATCATGATCTCGTGGAATTTCAGTATATATAGGAGTTTCGACAGTAGTCAGCTCTTCATGGAAAGTTGTGGTATTGGATGTGTCGTTGGTTGCAAGAGCATTGTCATCAAGTTCTACAGAGATGACGTCGTCGTCAATTAAGTCTTGGACGTAATTCTTAAATCGTACACATTTATCTATGTGATGACCATCAATGCGATGAAAGTCACAGTATGTGTTAGGTTTGTACCAACATGGCTTAGCTTCCCCTTTGACAAAGGGTTTTGTAATTGGATATTTTATCAGTTTAGCCTCTTTTAGTTGATGAAAAACACTAGAGAGACTTTCTCCAAGGGGGGTAAACTGACGTTGGACTTTACGTGAACTGATTTCTTCGTGAGGTTGTATGATCGGCTTTTTGGGTGATCGCTCACTGATTTGGGTAGCCATATGAGAGAGTTGTGTTGTCATCTTATTAATTTGTTCTAATAGCTCATTGTGTGATGTTTTTCGTGAATTCTTCATGTTTGAAAGAGAGGGAGAACGAAGAAATGTGCGATGAAGAAATCAACCTATTGATTATGATCTTTGTTTTCGCTCAATCAAGTTTTAACAAGGCTATAAGGAGTAAGCTCAAACAAGCTACTCGGGATACAAGTGGGATATAACTTAAACAAGCTATGACGAATATGTTGATTGGTTTGGATTAAACAAGCTTAACAGATGAAAATGTAAGGAGTACACTCAAACAAGGTACTCAATACAAGTGGGATGTAGCTCAAACAAGCTATGATGAATATGTTGATTGGTTTGGCTTTAACAAGCTCTAGATTTTTGATAGGAAGAGTAACTCAAACAAGTGACTCAACACAGTTGTGAACTCAAAATGAGTTTTGAAGGGATTTGTGTCGATGGATTTTGTTAAACTTCGACAGCTGATGAAATAATGAGTGAACTCAAACAAGTCACTCAATGTCATTTTGATATAGCTTGAAACAAGCTAGAAAGAATGTTCTGACAATTGATGAGATAAGGAGTGAACGCAAGTCACTCAATATCTATTGGATATAGCTGAAGACAAGCTATGACAGATGTATTATTGGCTAAAGTGAGCTAATGAAATTGGTGTGATGTTTTGGTCTGTGTTGTTGGATTGTTTGGATGTTTTCGCTTGGTATTGAATTGGTCGAGAACTGATTTTTTTGTGGAACACAACTAGGGTCTGAACTTTTACAATGAACACATTGATATCAGCCAAGTTTTATGATAAAATAATGCTAAACTATTGTGTTTTCAAACAGCAAGCAATCATGTGGATTCAATTGTTTTGGCTTATGAGGTAACTTCTTCAGGAATGATCATTGTTTCATGCAATCATACAAGTATGTTGTGAAATGGTGGATGCAGGCTCTTATTACTCCAAGAAGATGTGTCCTCCGATATACCCTAGTCCTGATATACCTAATTCTGTACGGGGACAAAATTGGTACGGGGAACCCTTAGAGCACTGGAGGAGACTCACCAATTCTTACTTTCCTGTTTCGGAGTGAATCACCACGTCCAGAACAGGTTTTGTGAAAAGGTGGAAGGTGATGGAGGGATGAATGTGTATGGTGTCCTTATAACTCCCCGAAGATTTATAGGGACGATGCCCAGGCTTTGTTGTTACAGCTATTTAGGCGTGACTCGCATGCACTGCACGACAACATTACCTGTAAGTGAAGAGCGGCAAGCGAGTAAATACCGAACACTGTGATGAGACTAGGTCTCAAAGTGCAATGCAGATGCAAATGTTGTTGGTGCGTGGTAGTCAAGTCCACGTCACCGGTGTAGCTTTGGTGGTGATGAAATCCACCTTGTCTACGTGCTAAAACAATATGATGAAGTGATTAAACGCAGGGTTCTTTCCAATTTGAAATAAATCACTAGCAGAAAATAATTACGTACCTGAGCGTACTTTTTTTTTTTGTTTCAGCAATTGTCTTTGAATGGTGGTATTTTTTGCGGGATTTTTGTTGTTTTTGTTTTTGTTTTTGTTTTTGACAATATTCCAGCAATGCGGTTCTACAGAAAACAAATTAGTAGTTATCCTGCAAATGAAATGTTAGAAAAGTGATCGTGGTTGTTTTTGATTTGCCAGATCGCTCAAAGGCGCAGGAAAAGAGCATACACAACCAACGACCAAACAAATATTAAGAATATGACAAAGGAAAATAATTATTAAAATGACAGTTGGAAAACAAAGCTAGAGGATCCTGCAATGTTAGAACAAGAAACTAAAAAAATGTGACCGTTTCTGATTTTCCAGATCGCTCGAAGGCGCAAGAAAAGAGCATACGCGGATACAATTGGAATAGTTTTTTTAAATTTTTTTTTTTTTTTAAAATGTTAATAATTATTGCAATTAATCATGATTGCGAAATAGCGATAATGATTATTTTCACAAAAAAGAAAAACGATGAAAGAAGAGGGTGAAAACGTTATCTAGAAGTGTTGTCGTGGAAAATTTAAATGTAAGGCAAAAAATTAAAAATAAAAATTATTTTCTAGAGCTCGAGTGGCCTCACGTTTCTGATTTCCAAGATCACTTTTGAAGTGCGAGGAAAGAGCATACGTGTGAGGATGTTTCGTGAAATAAAAATTAATAAATAAATAAATAAATAAAACTATAATTTTGTTGTTTTTTTGTTAAAAAGACAGGTGTTAGAAGAAATGAAACCAAATTTTTTTCTATAAGTCTAAATCTAAAAATTATTTTTTTATTGCATAGATCTTTTCAATACCTTTCCGTTAAAAAAAAAATAAGTCATTCCGAGTTCGGGAGCAAAAGTTATGGCTTCCGGAAGATGGGCTACGAGAACGCTCTGAATGAAAATTTTGAACGTGAGAAAAACGTCCCAGGAGCTAGTTTTTTTATTTTTGACTTCTGTACTTCACCTGAGAAGCTAAAATTTTGACAGCAAGGTTAAAAAATAACAATAATCAGAAAGAAAGAGTTAGATCATAAAATGATTGACTAAAATAAAAGAAAGAAAAAAATAAATAAATGATTAACTTCCTACAAAGCAGTTATTTTAGCAAAAGGAAATAAATAAATATATTTTCCGGATTGGTTGTCCCATGACACTAAGATGATAAACTAATGATTAGTGCTTGTGTTTCTATAGATTACGAGTGAATAGCAAAATCAGAACTACTAAACACCAAGCACCGAGGAGATCAAAGACAGGATGAGCTGCATAGTTTCATTGTTGCTATAACCTGCAGATACACCACAAGACACCACACAACAAAAACACTACCCAAAGCGTGAAGGTTAACCAAAGAAGACCAAAAGGAACAAAAAAGGAAATAATAATAAACAATAATAAACAAAGAACAGATAAAACCACTAATTGAGAAAGTAATGGTAACAGATCGAAAGCCACCGGGCGTGCCAGAATGTAAGCTATGAAAAATACACTACTAACAAGGAAGTAAAATACCAATAATCATACCTCCTCCTTCGCGTTCCGTAGCAAACCTCGGAATGGGCTAGGAAACTTGGATTGAGCCCTGATTTTGTGATATGTAGGTGCTTTTCTTCAAGACGGAGCAAGACCTTCCTGCAACAATGATCTTCTTACTTTGCACTAGATGGGAAAAAGGATTATGAGGCTATTTTGGCATTAGGACAAGGCAAAAAGGATGTTCTTTTCTCAAAGGATGCAAGAACTTAGATATGGCATGAAAGCTTATTCTCCGTGTGTTTAGAGGGGAGGGGTAAGGTTGTATTTATAGCCTGAGGGAGTGATTAGCTTAGATTAATTTAAGTAATCATGGTTTGAAAATGTGGGCAAGATTAAGTGAGTGGTTTGAAAATGTGGGCAAGATTAAGTGGGTGGTTTGAAAATGTGGGCAAGATTAGGTGAGTGGTTTGAAAATGTGGGCAAGATTAGGTGAGTGGGGACCACGAAGAATGGGTGAGGATTTGAATTATATTTTTAATTCATAAGTGGAGGATTTTAGGTGAGTGGGGACCACGAATGGTGGGTGAGGATTTGAATTTGAATTTTTAATTCAATAATGGAAAAACATGGAGAATAATGACATGTGATGAGGATTAGATTATTTTTTGGATTTTGAAATGGATAATTAATCAAATTATATTTGATTAATTGAAGTGTATTTTTGTGGGAAATGAGGAAGGGGAGGAATTTTATTTTATTCCATGTACACATCTATTACATTTTGTTATATCTAGCTATTTTTCTCCCTATGAAGTGCGACACGCACAAAAACCACCTAGGGCACAATTCTCGCACACAAACATAGAACTACATTAGGTATGAGATGTAGTGCATTGATCAATCGTAAGATCACTTGATTAACAAATTGAGGTTAGTTTGATCCCTCATTTTGTATATTTTGTTTCTAGGATTTGATGTTCTTTTGAGGGTTTTGCGAGTGATCTCATTATTACAGGTATCGTTGACATCAACATTCATAGTGTGACCATCTAGTGACAAACACTAAGGGTTTTAGATCAACCAATGACCCTGTGAAATTCATCTCTAGAGGTCCACCAGAAATCTTGGTGCCTAGAAGGTATCCTAGCACCTAAGCACCTTGGTTCCTACTCCTCCTTCACTCCTGCACTTTTCTAGGTTTGGTTTCAAGGTCCCGTAATGATGTTCTTCCAATATTCCACCTTCGTACTACTGAGATATTTGTGAAATCAGCTAAGTAACCTAACTCTCTATTGCACTTAGGGTTTTACTTCCTTTTCTTATTTTCTTGAGTCATTTCTATACTTTACTATCATATATACTTGTTGTAGCATACATAATAATTTAACAAAGTAAATCTACATCTTATTTTATTTTTTAAAAATCAATATTTATAAATACAATGCTTGCTTATATGTAAAAGTGTTAGCTCATGTCAAAGTGATTGAATATGGTGGTTTTTTTTTCTTTCCTTTTACAAACTTTTATTACATTTATTTTTTCTAGTACTATTGCATATCATCTAAGGATAAATCATTGGGTATTTAAAATATATTTTTACATCAAGAGGTTGAGAAATATATCTATATGAAGTAACTTAAAATTTTTAGATTCAATGGTAAAGATGACATGGTTTTTCACCTAAAGACATTCTTGTATGTCTTGAAACAATAACCAAGGACTTATAGTTATAAGGTTTATGTGTGCATTCATAAATTTATGCTTCAAGTAAGAAAGGAAAATGATTGTGTTTATTTTATTTAAAATGGGGATACTTTTATCATCATAGTGCTCTATGTTGATGATAAATTGTCGGTTGACAACAATAGGGAATTGTTCATCAAGTAAAATATCAACTTTTTTAGTAGTTTTATATGAAGTATTTGTTATATAAAATACCCTCCGAGCTATTATAGCAACCCACAATCCAATTTCTAGACTTAGGAAAACTCAAAAGTTGATTCAAAATATTAACATTTTATAGAATTCTTTGAAAAAATTTGGGTTTCATTTGCATTGGGACATGTTAGGGAAATTACATGCTATATGTCACATGTTTCCCTCTTTCGAAACATGACAATATTCCATTCTGTTAAATTTGCGAGTTCTTATAAATTGAAATAGATCAACCCAATTCCATGTTACATGTCACATATTTTCCACCCCCAAACCCCAACTTGATTTGTTTTGGGTTTCTCAACATGTAAAACATGTAGCAGTCCACCCTTTTTTTCAAGATTTTGGGACTTTCTTGCATCAAAACATCGCAGCCCAAATACATGTTTTGTTTTATGTGCATCCTACTTCTGAAACCTGATTTCATCCTTTATGTTAGGTTTTCGGGTTCAACAAAATAGAAGTAGGTCAACATGTCTCATGACGACTACTTCCGATTACTTAATAACGTTCTTCCCTTGTGATGGACTTTGCAAGGTACTTTGACAAGCATAAGTTCTAACATTTTTTTGGGTTTTTTGTGGTGCGAATCAAGGTCAAAATTTCAAAGGACTTATCAATGAGTTGAATTTTTAGAGATGATCAACATGGTCATGGACCCGACATAAGAAAATTCTAACAACTCAATTACCCACATTTATTGAGGTATTGCACCCTTTTCTCCTTTATCAAGAAAAATGACATGGGGAATGGTTTTGGAAGGGTTCTCGTGAATGTTTTTAGGCATTCAAAGAATCATGTTGGTGGTTGAGCAGTAAATTCATGTTTCCCTCTATTTCCCCTCCTCTCTCTTTCCCATATTCTATATATTGTAAAATGGTGCCCATTTGTAAAGGTTCGAGCCTCTTGTATTATCAAGGAATTATAAATAGAGTACTTGTTTCTTTTCTTATTGAGTCATAGAACTAATATCCGGTTTAGTACATGTGGATTCTTGCCTTCCCCTCTCATTGTAATCAAGTTTTTATACATTAGAAGTAATAAACATATTGTTTTTTGACTACCCTCTTCCATAACTCACATGTTATTATCTTTACTTTTCTTATGTTGCAATGGTGATGTGATGTGCATGTTTTAAATCTCTTTCATTGTTTCTTTTCTATTGTGCTTCATGGAAATGAGTGCACCTATGTTGTTTTGACTTTAGCATGCATGTATACCATTCCTTCCTCCATTTTCCCTCATTTTCACTCATTTGAGAATGTTCATCCCCTTATTTCTGGTGCTATCACGTCCTCTTAGTGTAGGATTTCATTTAATGCATCCTTTTCTCACCTTGGTCCCCTAGAATGATATAATAGAGTTAGATTATTGCATTTCCCTTCTTAGGAGTAGTTTTAGCAGTATAAATAAGTAGAGGAGGTCAACCTTCTCTTTAGGTATGTATTAAGTGCAATTCATAGAACTTGGAGATAGTCCCATATTGCCTCAAAGTCCTAGATTATTTTGATTTAGGAAGGGTGTAAATTTTAGATCCAACAATTTTTCCAAGGCCGGTGGGGAGATTTTATGTATTTTACAATATTTTTCTAACTTCCAATGATTCACTTATTAATTCCCACCTTTAAAGGCTTGGTTTAACATATCTAGAAACTCCAATCATCATATCAAATTGTTTCAGCAATCATTGAGCCCTTTTTCATGAGTTGGATTCAAATAATACCTGTGCTCTTATTAGATACATACGTGGAGTAAAGATTGAAATAACAATATTTGGACACACAAGACATGTGCAATAAAAGGTAGAAAACCATCTCAATTGAAAACTATTTAGGATTACATGTAGAACGGATGTGCACAAGCATATGTAATAGAATTACACATAGTAATATATGGTCATGCACGAGCTAAGAAGATATAGAAAAATAGAAGCAGTGCACTCACATGATGAAACATTTTTCTACATTTTACTAATTTTTGCGTGTGACATAGTAATATCCAGCCTTGGGAGTTTGTTCTAAGAACATTTGACAACTCCACTTATTTAAAGTAATCCATTATCTCATTTTCAAACCTTTCTTTTCATCCTTCCATCCACTTTTTCATTTCCTTTCACCCTTTTATTAATTTTCATGTTTCAACATCATTCTTGGATCTTCATGGAGATCTTCCATTCTCTCATCAAGTTCTTCTCCCTACATTTGTAGTACTATGATGATTTCCTCAAGCTAGTTCTCGATAGAATTTCCTCTTTTCCATACGAGATGGATATCAACCTCATACTCAACATATCAAATAAATAGGCATCCATTGTTCCATTCAAAATACCAATGAAGAAAATGTTTACCTCGGAATTCTTGTTTTATCATTCGGAGGAAAAAAATATTGGTACAACAATCTGTCTCCACAATCCATTTCCACTTGGGATCAACTCAAAGAACAAGTCTACAACTGGTTAATAGAGAATTCATATGTAATGTCTCTCATGGAACATCTGAACACAATATAACACGATTAAATGGAGTACATCTCGAGACTTCAACATCAAGTTCACAAGGACTCAAGATAAAATTAATCAATAATTCATACCTTCACAAGGTATGGCATTCTTCTTTTATTTAAGGTCTTGGATTATGATTTGGTTGTATTGATACAAGTTCTAGGATGTAAGACTATCCCTTCAGCATTTAACATTGTTATATTGGCTGATAAGAGTCTCATTCGGGTTGTTCAAAAGAAACTCATCACTATCCATGCACTCCCATTTCTTCCACTTTTACCTCTCTTTCTTTGATCCCTCTATCCGACTATGCAATAATTAAACAATCCCTCATATTTGTATCATCTCTAACTTGTCTTATAATGTATGATGATTGTAGAGCTATTGAAGAATGGTATGACACTGATTGGGAAGATGAGATTTTGTAAAGTGAACAAAAGAGGATATCTACCTTTAAGAGAAAGAAATTAAAATCAAAGGGATATTTTTGGAGGCAACAAAATTTCTTGTCGAGGCAAAACAAAGTGTAACTACCTAGAAAAAAATCACCTTAAAGTAGAAGATCCACATAATGATTCCATTTATTGGATTGAACTTAGAAGAAATGGGAAAATCACAAAGATCAACTCATGCCCAATCATATATCTAACTAGTATACTACCAAGAATAGAGTTGCCACCCTTCATGCTCATTTCAAAGAATGAGGAAAAGATTCAAAGACACCAAAGGTCAGTGAAAATTCCTCCCATATTGAAATTCAAAACATCTAAAGGAGGTATTTTTTTATTTTTTATTGATCATTCAAGAGAAGGGTGGAAACCAACTTCAAGATAATATTTCACTCTTGTGAAAGACCATGTTCAAGTGCAACTAAATTACATAATCTGAATTTGTGAAGAAAGGAAGCTATTTCTCCTCGTCTCATTGCAGGCAGTTTTATTTAAGGTTCCTTAGCCTCTTGTTAGAGTAGCATAGTTCAAGTTTTTTTAAGTAATATTAGTGCATTGTGCCCATTGTTCTGTTCTAATTTGGGGCATGTATTTTAATCATGTTTATATATAGTTTTTCCCTTTTGTTGTTTCATGGTCCATTTCAAGGTATATTTCATGGTTGAAGAAATATTTTTGGGTTCAAGCGTGTTCTATGTTGAAAATAGAATGTTTTGGTGTAGATTGACATTCATGCACTAAATTTTCAAATAAGTAGGTAATTCAAAACTCGTAATGCTTTGTCCTTGCTAAGAAATAAATGTTTTGGTCCAGATTTTTTAACATTTTCAACATCATTAAGGATCAACTCTCAAATTTTTGGGAAGCTTTCAAAGTTTGTTTTTGGCCCCAAATAGATATATTGAAGGAAATAGTTTCCAATACCTTTTCCTTGGTCCGAAATTTCAGTTTTGGGATAGCTATAAAATTTATTTAAAAACACCCAAGCGCTTAGCTTCAAAAGCAACCAAAACTATCCCGCATCACCTCCATTTCCAAGTACTACTTCATGCCGACTGGGATAAGATATTTTCAAGTTTTATATAATTTATTTGTTTTTATTGACTAACGTCATACCCAATGGACGCTTGAATATTACTAATACTTGAATCTAGAAGGTATATTACCCAACTGATTTGCCAAACAATTACCTAAAATACCCCTTGGAGCTATTTTGATAACCCATAACCACATTTTAAAACTTACAAAAATTTAGAGTTGATTAAAAATTTATAAAATTTATGGACTTCTCTCAAAATTTTAAAATTTGGGTTTTATTTATATTGGTACACATTAGGGAAATTACATGTTATATGTCACATGTTTCCCCCTTCTAAAACTGATAATCTTCCTTTGTTTTGGGTAATTTTTAAGTACTTCATACATCCGAACATGTTGAGCCTAATATATGCTCCATGTAACATCCTTTCCTCTCAAAACATCAAATTAATTTGTTTCAGTTTCTCAACATGTAAAACATCTATCTAGTTTCACCCTTTTTTCAAGTTTATGGGAATTGTTTGCATCGTAACATTGTAGTCCAAATGCATGTTTCATGTTATCGAATCCCTCTTCTAAAACCCAATTTATTCCATTATTTCTAGTTTTTAGGGGTCATTGACATCTAAGGACGTTCAACATGTCTTATGTCGACTACTTCTTGATTCCCAAAAATAAATCCTTCCTTTTCTCACACTTTGCAAGGTGCTCGATAGAGTGGCCTCCAAAAATCTTTCGGTTTCTCATGGTGTGAATTAAGGTGAGAGTTCATATGGTTCTATCAATGTTTCGGTTTTTACAAATGTTCAACATGGTCGTGGGCCAATAGATACTAGTTCTAGTAATCAAATACCTTCATTTATTGATTTATGGCACCTTTGGCTCCTCTAACAAGTAAAAGGACATGGAGCAATGGATTTAATAGGGTTCCCATGACTTTTTTAGGCATTTAACGCATCTTGTTTGTGGTTAAAGGATAATATTTGAGTTTTCCTCTCTTTTCCCTCCTCTCTATTTCCCATCTTCTATATATTGTAAAGTAATTACGATTTATAAATGTGGAACTCTCTTAGATTGTAAGGCCATTATTCAAAGTAGTGTTCCTTTTCATTTTGAGTTGCAAGCCTCATATATGGTTCGGTGCATGTGGATTCTTTCCTTCCCCTCTCATTGTAATCAATTGTGCATACATTGGAAGCAATAAAATTTCTATTTTGTGGCTATGTTATTCGGTATCTCACGTTTTATTACATTTACTTTCCTTCTTTTGTAGTGGTGATGTGTTGTGCATGTTTTACATCTCTTGCAAGGTTTCTTTTCTATTGTGCTCCATGGAAATGAATGTGTGAGTGTTGTTCTAGAATGCGGCATGCATGTCCTCTCTTCCTTCCTAAATTTTCACTCATCCGAGAATTATCATCCCCTTCTTCCCGGTGTTATCACCTACCCTTAGTGTATGATTTAATTTTATGCATCTTCTTCTCACCCTGGCCCATTGGAATCATAGAGTAGAGTTAGATAGTTGTATTTCCCTTCCAAGGAATTGTTGTAGGACTATAATTAAGTAGAGGAATCCAAACTTCTCTAGATATTTATCTCAAGTACAAGTCCCACAACATGGAGAGAATCCCACATTTACTCACATCCCTACATCATTTTGATTTAGGAAGGGTCCAGCTTTTCATCTCCAACAAGATCTTTATGCTAAAAAGTTAATTTTGGGGATGGAGATAAAAAGGATCATCCAAACATAAATCTTCAAATCAATTAGAGTATGTATGTGAAGAAATTTTAGGAAATATTGAGGATGAAAGACAACAAAGAGGATGAAAAAAACCATTTGTAGTTGGTTAGAAAATAATCTATCAATTTTTTTAAAGAACCAATAGCATTTCGAGGACATGACAAAATGACATAACATATTGCGCAGAGGAAATTTCGATGTAAGAAATGGTCTGCATTGTAGTTTCATTTCACTCGTAGTGGAATTATTTAGTATATAAATGGAAAATATGGGGTAGAAGCATTGACTATGGTAATGTAGATATTAAATAATTGCAAGGAACTAGTAATGTCAAAAGGGTGATTTTAATAATAAAGAGGACCCAAATGACCCTATTGTTATGGTCCGTTCCATGCACCACAAAGAATTTCCATCATTTTTAGGAAATTAAATATATTAATCCCCAAACCCCCATCAATATTACTAGTAATATCAATATCTTAAAGAAAATTGTTTTACAAACCAAAGACAACTTGTCACATTTACTTCCTCCAAACACAAAAATCCAAGTTCGTAATTTTTTTAAAAATATCTCTAACAATATACTTGTAATTAGAGTTTCTAATACCCCTCACATATGATGGGATATAATTCATGATAAAAATGATTCAAGTGTAATAGGGATTAATAATGTAAACAATAGGGGAGTGAATGTGACGAATATATTGTTTGTAATAAGAACAGAGTCACATTCCATTTCATAGTTGTATTTCCTTTTATAACCTACTGATGTAAATATGTTGTAGTAGAAAGATAAAAGCACAAGAAAAAAACAGCATCATGTTTTTCTTGAAGAGGATGAAATTCATGAGCAGCGGCTCGTACCTAGGACAAAGGTCTATTTTTTTTGTCGAACAGGGGTTCGTATTTGGTGAACAGAGGTTCAACGTACCAAGATCATGAGCATGCAGAGGCAGGCATGTTGTAGAAGACGTGTGAATGTTTTTCTCTACCTTGTTCACATTAGGGGAGTGTGTAATAGGGATTAATAATGTAAACAATAGGGGAGTTAATGTTACATCTATAATATCATTATTCGGTGTATTTTCTCTATGTAAAACTGGTTGATTACTATGATCAAGGGCCATACCACCTAAATCAAGTCCATCGACAACATAAAACTAGTTTTGCAAGAAGTGATAATTGTTGTGCTTAAAAAGTCTTGGAATTCAACTTTCCTTATTTTGGAATATTAAATATTTTATTCCTCCTCTGTTGACTCCAAAATTCACATGAGGACATTCTCACAAATTCACATGGGTTAACATATAAGGATTTGGGCCCGTTTGGAATGTCCTTATAAGTTGGATATTAAGAGTAATTAGGATGCTAGAAGTTTCTATGGAGGATGGAAGGAGTTTGAAAGGTCCATGAGAATGTTAACCACTTTTGATGTGCTATGGAATTTAGGTAACATCATTGGGAAATATTCAAAAGCACACTAGGAAAATTTTAGAGGTGAATTTTCATAAACTCATGTAAATCGAGGATTATAGAAATTTGAATTAGCGAATATTATGTGGTTCCCTGCCAAATTATTCACAAAAAAAGTTAACATGTCCTTTATACTATTTGTTTCACCTATATTTTACACATATATAAGAGCTTATGAATGTAATTCACCATAATTTTGATGCATATCGTGCACATATTCACTAAAGTAAACATAAGAAAATTCAAAATCCATAGTAATTTAACTTTGAGTTGTCCAACTCTAAGTCATCCAACTCGAGCCATCCAACTCGAGCCATATAAATCTGAGCCATCCAACTCTAATCCATACAACTCTGAGCCTTCAAACTCTAAGTCATCTAACTCTGAGCCATCTAACTCTTAGCCATCCAACTCGGGCTGTCCAATCCCGAGCCTTCCAAACCTAACCCATCTAACTCTAAATATGAGTCTTCTAACCTCTTAGCCATCCAACTCTGATCCGCCCAATTATGATCCATCCAACACCTAGCCATCCAAACTCTTAGCCATCTAACCCTTAGGCATCTAACACCTATCCATCCAACCCTTTTTTGTCCAACATTCAAGACTTACTTGTTCAACCTATTAGCCATCCAACAGTTATATGTCCAACCCTAAGCCATCTAGCCCCTTAGTCATCTAACTCGAGTCAAGCTTTGACCCATAAGGCTTAAGCCATCCAATAACTTAGGAATCTAACCCCTCTATCATGATACGTCAAACCACTAGTGATTCAATCATAAAACCATTGACCATCTAACCCTAAGGGCCTAAGCAATAAGAAGTCATGGATACTAGAAATCAAGGCAAGAAGATTACAAATTCAGCCACCCAAAAAAGGTTCAAATACTTTTCTTGGCTATTTTGGAAAATAAAAAAACACAGTCCATTTCTACATTAGCTAAAAATATCGGTATGTGGCACTTTTTATTTATTATTTATTTAATCTTACAAAAATTAATAATTATGTTTATCATACTCTTATTGGAACTCTTTCTACTCTGTAAAAATTTAACTGTAGATAAAATTAATACTAAATAAGTAACAATTTTATAGAATTATTTGCAGATGTTTTAGAAATACCTTCCCATAATAATCAATTTATAGATATCGATGATCCATTATATGTTGAGGAAAACATTTTGTCCCTTGATGAGTTAGAAGTACATGAAAATTCATTGAATTCTCAAAGTACACCAACAGAGGAAGCTTCTACTCCGAGTTCTATTTCCAAGAAAATGAGACATGAGAATCAAAATATTCCTGTTGACAGCTCAGATGTAGAAGTTAAATCCCAAGAAAAAAAATAAAATATGTCAAAAGAAAGAGGGAAAACTAGACAATTGGAAGAAAATTCCAGTTTGAATGGGCTGCAAAATATCCTTTTATTGAACCTGTACACTGAAAATTATAATGTTGTTCCAACACAATAAAGATGAAAAATATGTGGTTGGAAACAAGGGAAGGAGCACACGATGTAGCTTAAACTTGACGCAATTGAAAAGAACTCATGGGAAAATATACATTTCCCAAAAGCTAAAGGATGGAAACATAATCGTAAAACATAAATAGAAAGATGCAAAATATTGTCTATATGTAAAATACGTAGAAGAGTATGAAAAGGAACAAAAATGTATCAAATATATAAATGAAAAAGGTGGGACCATAGTAGCCAGATTGAGAAAATCTATGGAGGTAGAAATGCATGCAAAAGGTATTCAGTTTTCTACCGTATTTCATATAATGAAAAGGGGAAGACCGATGTCATATTTTAGAGAAAATAAAATGTCAGTAGCAAGCTTTTGGTGCAAAGAACGCTCCTCAATCTCATTGGTCAAATACTAGTGGTTGGAGATTGTAAAATGTCTATCTATAGTAGAAAAGGAGGATATGAAACTTTGTGTTCAAAAGGAAAACTATATTTCCTTTTCATTAGATGAGGTTACTACAATCGATAATACTTCATGAATATGTATTCATTTTTACACATTTTCTAATGAAATAAGGACTCCACACCTCTTGGAAATTCATAAAATGACCGAGAATTGCAATTCAAAAAATATTTATAAAATGGTGGTGTCAAATCAAGGATATCACTGAATGGATAACTTTGCCATTGCAACAAAATTAGTTTATGTCGGAAACGATGGTGCAAATATAATGCAGGGAGCCGAAATGGCCCGTGTGTTAGAATTCGCATAACTATTGCTTTGTATATGGTTTCTTTCCACTACATTTCTCACAAGATTAATCTCTCCTACAAAATTGTGAGCACATTTGAAAATGTAGCTAAAGTAGAGGAATTGATATGTGATCTTCATGTCTATTATTCTAGTAGTTTGAAGAGATTTTTAGAATTTCAAAAAATTTCTATTGGACTAATAGAGGGGGAAAAATTCTTAAAGATGTAGATACCAGATGGATATCTATGTATTAACCCACGTGTAGAATATATGATGACTATCCTTCACTGACAAGATTTATGTTTAAATATTGTAGGGTTGTAGATAAAGCTAAAGATCTATTATGTTGTCTAGATGACATAGAAGATTTACTCACACTCTGCATGTATTTTTCCCATGTCAAGGAGCTTAATATTTTAATGAAGCATGTACAATATTGTTCTTTCTACATTACATATTTCATAAGAATCAGAAGACATGTTTGTTGGAGTTTAGAAAGTTTATATATTTTTTATGTTAGTTTTTAGGGTGCTTCTTTTGAAAATTGGAATGCATTGATAGATTTGAAAATTTATCATGTGCTTGTTAAAATACAATATACATGATCATTTTTGTATAACAACACATGGAAGAGAGATTCTACCTCATACATTCCAAAAAGAGTTGATATGCCTAACTCGAGAAATAGATGAAGTACAAGTGACATGAAATTTATATGATGAAGTATTAGTGGAAACTAGGAATAAGTTGAGAAAGGTATCCGATTCAAAAATTCAAAAATTCTTGAAGCAATGGGAGTTGTAAATCCCTAGTTATGGAATTTGTCGGTGGAAAACCACACACATCTATCAGTCCTTTATTTATCAAAAATATGAGTGATCTAACCGATCATTTCTCTAAGACTCAGAGAGATAAATGGAATTTTTGTAGAAGGTATTTTGAAAATAAAACTAATTAGTTCACAAATAATCTGGATTTTGATAATACTATGATACAACAAGTTCATCTTCTACAAAACCCATAGGCTTAGAGTGCGTGATGAAAGGATTTGGAAGGATATATGTTCTAGTAGTATTTTGAGCACTGAAGATTTGAGCAAGTATATAAATATGTATGAGATTTTTCAAAACTTATTCTAGGTTCAATGGAATATGACATGGTTTTCAATGCATTATCCTTTTTAAAGTCCAAAATTTAAAATAGATACTATATGAATCTAGAAAGTTGTCTCAGATTGTATGTTTCACATTACTCAGTGGAGTCTTTTCCTTATGATAGAGCACTGGCATTATGGAATTCACTTGTAGAAAGAAGAGGAGTTAGTAATATTTTTCCTAACCTAGGGGATTGAGGAAAATCACCAGATCATGCTATAGTTGATTTCCAAGACACAAATGAAAGCGTTTCTCCAGGACTATTCCAATTCACCTAGATTACAACTTTTCTATTGGAACAATGTCATTATATGTTTCAATTATCCCATTTGTGTTTTATATTTAGTTATCAATTTCAGGTGAAATAAGTACACATTTGTATTTTCTATCTATTAATTGATTTATTTTACATCTGCAACAAATTAGAAACGTAAATATTTAAAAGAAATAAAATCAAATAAATTTAAGAAAATTTCAATAAATTTAAATATTGATGTATTTCATAAAGAGATTACAAAATCCAAAAATGAAATATTATATTTGTCTTTATTTGATCCTTTTCATTTGAAATGTAAATATTTTAAGGAAACAAAATCATGTAAATTTAAGCAAGATTTACCTAAACAATAAAAAAGAAACATAGTTTGTATTAATAACATATAAAAACATTTTACAATTATAATTTCCAAAGTTATTTTGAAATCTATCTCTCATGTGGCCGCTAGATCATGGCAGATTACTTTATGAAGAAAATTACAAATTCATAAAGCATTATCCACTAATACAATTACAAAAAAGTGGTTTTCATAACATATCAAAGCTTCCGTAAAATTATGTCATATGAGGACACATTCCGAGGTCATCCTATTTTCTACCTATGATTCAAAATCATAGTTGTCCTTATGTCCCGCCACACGTAATAAAAACCTAAAAAGGCGTTGGCCACTATCTTTTAATTCCTATTCCAGTGTTGGAATTGTGACAACACACACACGCACGATGGTGAACTTTACTAACATATCTTATTTTATGTCAGTAGGTGAGGCTTGTTATTTTTATTTCATTAGAGGTGGAGGATTCTAATGCATCTATGAACTTTACTAACATATCAAGTATAACTCACGATGCCCGTAGATCTCATGTTGTGGTATTGATATTTTCTAGAATATTCATCTCATCCTCGCTACATCTCCTGCGCATATAAATGTGTTGCATCCATGTCTCTTTTTTTTCCTTAAGTAAGATATCTGGATACACCTTATGCTCC
Source organism: Taxus wallichiana var. yunnanensis (assembly GCA_018340775.1). NCBI lineage: Eukaryota > Viridiplantae > Streptophyta > Pinopsida > Cupressales > Taxaceae > Taxus > Taxus wallichiana. Next base: position 94,848,171 of record CM031237.1, on the reverse strand, counting down.
TTTATTATCCTTGTCAATGTATTATTATTTTTATGTATAAAACTGATTTTTTCCATCAATTGTGAAAATGAATTGAGGCTTTTGTGGGAATTCTTCAAATGTGCTTCATAAATAGTTTCTTCTTTCTTTAAATTTTCATATTTTTCCTACAAAACACTAATTTTTTAATTATTAGTGTATTAGATATAATGAAAAAATATATTGCAGTGCATATAAGATAAGGATTTTTGCAATTTGCATATAAAACTAAAAGCCCACTCACAACAGTTTTTTTCTTTTTTAGTATTTTCTATTGAGACATTTGTCTTGTCTTTAGCCCATTTATTGTATTAAGCCTATGCTTTGGCATTGAGATTATCCAACATGTTTAGCATTATGTCGATACTTTCATCAGTGTATTCGTTACTATATGAAATAGTACATGACTGAGCTTTGTTTAGCAAAATTTCCTACCATGCAAGTTGGCTTTCTATAGGCAGTGATCAATGAATGCCTTTGAGCGTGATTATGGTATCGTGAATTTTTTTCTTTTATCAAATTTTTTTCTCTCTTCTCTCAAGACCACACCAAATCCACATCGACATTACAACCTCTTGAATTGTTGTCCCCATACTATCTCGATATATCATTTTATAAAATAAAATGTGTCTTTTCATCATTAGTTTGTGGATCATTTCTTGGAGGAGGAGAGTCACTTCCCTGTATTACATGCACATTTTTTTGTGGTTGAGGTGGAGTAGATTGAATCGTATTGTGGGTGTCAAAAAATTTACCTTTGACTTCATCACCACTTTCAAAGCCAAAATAATCCTCATCAAGGGTGATGTTGTTTAAAATTTTTGTGGCTGTTACACTTAAAACACCACCTAGTGACATTCCAGGAAATTATGTGGTAGCAGGATGAATTGTTCCTGTTGACTCTGCATGAAACCTTATATTATTTCCTGTAGTTCTTATTTTTTGGATTGGACGTGTTGGAGGTATTGGTGGCCTCCTTGCAAGTGGAATGTTCCTAGACGCCACATTACCTACATAAAGCAAACAAAAATTGTCAGAATATTACAATTGTGCTTTGTAAATGCTAAAAAATTGTAAGGAAACAAAACATGCTATATATTATACATTACAATATACCTTGCATAGATGGAGACACAATCATGACATTTCGATCTTCAAAGACGGAATGAGTTTGATCTTCATCATCAAACTCAGTAGTTTCTAAATACAATAAATGTATAAAATAACAGTAGAAATATTAAAATACAGTAGTACATACAAAATCTATATTAATTTTTTGAATTAGTTACTTATAAAAAAGATAACGTCATACTTCAAGTTAAATGTGATGGTAAACATGTTGTGCATATTAACCCCCAAGGTCACTTTTGACGAGGAAGTCTTACTCGGTGTTGATTTGGTTGAATCCATGTCATAATTAGCAAGAACTCTTGAGGGGATTTACCTCTATCAATTACCTCGTTATGATATGTTAAAACTATAATTTTTCTCTAAAACAAAATTGCACATTTATTATTTTATCAAAAAAATTGAATTTGAAATCCTTAAAACAAAAACATTAAAAGTAACTTTAACCTACTTACTTGTTGTTCTTTGAGAGTAAGACCAATTATTTGATCATTGCTTGTCATTGGAATTTTAATTTGTGGAATTCCATAGTAAACTTCATAATAAAAAGCAAGATTATAATTGCAACAAGAGAATACAATCCTGGATTTATCAGATTGGTTAGCTTTATGGCCATAGGAGATATATGTTTTTATTCTTTTGGATAAATAACTACACCAATCGAATTATTACCCTACTAGTGTCCACAATAAATATTGAACTACCCAATATAGAATGTTTGCAGATCTTCCCTATAAAACAATCCTTTCCTGAAAAAGTGACACAACTGCAATAAAGAATTTGTTTGTAATACCTTGTAGAAGAAGGCCTCTTGATGAACAATTAAGAGGAGCTACAATAATAGAGAAGAAATGTTAGATCCTTGGGTGGTCCAGTAATGTTAAGAACAAAAGCATTTGAAAACAATAAACTTACCATCAACCTGTACATTGTAATGTGAGTCAAAAAAAAAATTTCTTCGTCTCTAAGAACAGCCTTTGTAGAAATAAAAACGTATTTTGGAATGATAAACTAGTTAACCAATGTACATCCTCGTGTTCAATTGAGAAAAAAAAATTACGAATTTTCGAATGCATGAGGAGAATGGAAAATTTACCATCATTCTCGTTGTAAGAGGTGAGAAGGTAATCAAGGAATGAAGTATCAGTATCGAATTGGGGCATGTCCACAAGCCCGGTAAATTCTAAGTTTTCAACCAAATCCTTTTGTGTGTCTTTTGCTCTTAGTAGAGCTACAATTTGTGGGCACATGAGGTTTTTGTATTGAAATTTGGGTGTAGGAATAGATGTGGTGTTGGCCATTGCTGAAATTTTTGAGAATTTTCAAGATTGGAGAGTTCGAGAGTCATAGAACTAGAAATTTTTGTAGAAAAGTGAATAATTCAACCTTAAAGGGGTATTTATAGGGGTCTGTATGGCTTAAAGGATATGTGGCAAAGAAACTATTGGCTTGCAGTGGCAGCCCAACCCTTACTCACCCAACCCACGTGACCAAACGTTAACCGTAACCATCCAACCCACTTGTCCAACCATAACCCTTTACACATCCAACCATTAACCGTCCGACAACCCACACAAATTTCAACTCTCAAGCTAACCATCGGTCATCCCCACCCACCCATCTAACCCACCACCCAACCTTTGGCCTCCCAACCCTTAGCCATTCAATCCTCACCCATCCAAATCTTAGCCATCCAACCCCTCTCCCATCTAACCCATCCTCCAACCCTTAATAATCCAACCCTCACATGTCCCACTCATCACCCATCTAACCCTCACCCATCAAAATCTTAGCCATTCAACCCCTCTCCTATCCAACCCACCGTCCAACCTTTCACCATTAACCCTCACCCATCTAACCTTGAGCCATATAACCCCTCAACCATCTAACCATTTTCCTTCCAACAACCACCTATCCAACCCTTAGGAATCTAACCCCTCCTCATCCATCCCATCGTCCAATGCTTGGCCATCCAACCCTCGCCTGTCCAACCCACCGCCCAACCCCTGGCTATCCAAACCATAGCCATCTAACCCCTACCCCACCCAGACCTTAACCATTCAAGACCTCTCCCATCCATCCCATCTGCCTAACCCTCATCTCTGTCCACCTCTCTTGTTCAACCCCACCCATCCAATAGCCTCCTAACCCCTCTCCCGCCTAACTTGCTACCAAACCATTGGTCGTCTAATAGACTAAGCCTCAACAGCCCAACACCCCCGCCAATATATCTGATCGAATTCTCACCCAACTCAAACTCTCGAAAAAATTTACAAACAAGGGAAAATGCTCTCTGTGAAATCACCTTTTCCACGAAACATTTTTTCAAATATTCGCCAATGATTTGAAAGTCAATTTTTGAGATTCACCAATGTTTCAAAGTAATTTTTCATAGGAGTCTTCTTAAAATGAACTCAAACACACTATGGGGTATGTCAAGAGACTAAATTGGTTTCCTTAAAAACTTTCTCTTTGGATCCACTATTAGGCATCACTTTGGCTTGAGCCACCTTATGCTTTTGTTTCCTCCCCTATAGATTTATAGCCTTCCTCTCATTGGGGTCTAGAGGTCTCGATAATGTCTTTAGTGGTGGGGAAATTATGGAGTGATATAATATTACTTATTTTTTGATAAACCTCGACAAGACTTTATAGTTTGTCTCTATAGCAATGAACTCATTATTATTTTCTACCGATGACTCTCGAAGTGGGTTTGATTTTATTAAGATTGGTTTTCAAGGATGATTTGTGAACTGTTATATCTTTTCTTTTATTGAGGATGCTTTTCATATTACTAAGGAATATTTGTTTAGTACAATATTGTAGATATGAATTCTCTACTAAGAGAGAGAGAGATATCTCATTATAAGTAGCCAAACTAGATACATTTCATAAGTTGAATCAAGTGTTATCTTGTAGAGCCAAGTTAGTGATTATACAATGTCTATGCTAAACAACGCGTTGTTCACAAGTTAAAGGTACATAATGGTGTAAAATTATATCTAATGCAATCATGGAGATGGAATTTGAAGGAAAAAATTATCCACACCAATATATTTGTGGCTACTATCAAGGATCAATGGTTTGGAAGGAAAGAGGACCTAAATGTTGTTGATGAATCTATTAAGATCCATGTCAAAAGTACATCGTGTCAAATGGTGTTCTTTAATTTTAGGTAGGGTGATGACTTATGAGGATCCAATTATCAATAATATTCTTCATAATGTTGTGGCTATTTCCATTCAATGTTGTAAAATATATGATATATTAATTAAATATAAAAATATACACAAACCTCTAAGTATGACTACCAAAACAAATCATGTGAAAAAAATTATATAGACTACTCCCACAAAGGATTTATACCATGAAATCAAAATTCAATAAAATCATAAACCACTCCTCAATGATGGATATCTAATCAAACCTTACAAACAAGGGATTCCCACATAGATCGTCCCTCATATAAAATTAGAAAAAAACCATCCTAATAAAGCTTCCCGTATTGATAACATTTCGCATAAAAATGCAAGCATTTCGTATGTCAAAAATGATAGATTAGCTTTTACCAAATATAATAAAGTTTGGGAAAACATAGAACTATCAAGAATAACTCATTTCCCGTGCTTACTAAATGCAAACATTTCCCATGTCGAAAAACGATAGATATAACTACATTGGATCTATTTATGATTCTAGTATGACTAACCATTGTGAGTCATATGTTAACCTTAATTATTAGGTCGACGTGCAGTGTCATTAATATACCAAGATTATGACCATACATTATATATGCTAAATAATAGTATGGAATAAAAAATTCTACTTCATATTCTTATCCATCATATAATGTATCACTCAATTAATAATATCATCAATTTTCATAACCTTAATCATCAACGTCACATTCTATCACATATATCCATAATCTAAAACCATTCAAATATTTCCATAACACATTATTAAAATCATCAACCATATTACTAATCACAAATGCACATTCCCATACATCCATCTCATCATTACACAAACCATTACACAAATCAAAATATAATATAAGAAAATATATATATATATATATATATATATATATATATTATTAATAAAAATGCACATTCCACATACATCCATCTCATCGAAAACATTACACAACTCAAAATATATATGATTTTGTTCTTGTTTTTATATTCTAATTTGTGTAATGGTTTCATGAGATGGATGTATGTGGAATGTGCATTTTTTATTAATAATATGTGTGTGTGTGTGTGTGTGTGTGTGTGTGTCTATATATATATCAACATACATCAATACTTATACATCATCATAGGATTTCAAGATCCTCATACATAAAAATTTCTAGACATCAAAATCTATCACAATATGCCTAAAAATATATCTAATAAATTATATATTTATCAATCAAATGCCTCCTATGTTATTTCTCTCTTGATCCTCATCTATACCTCTAGTTAGTTCCTTGCTTGGACCTCTTCGTGGTAGACCCATGGTTGTGAAACTACTTGATGGAATCTTCCTTCATTGAGCCCAAAACTTGACATAACGAGGCTCATCCAAATCTACCATCTCACTATGTCCTTGTAATAATGAATCTCATTTCTAATGGATGCTAGTTATCAATACTAACACTACAAGGTGGCTCCATCTCGACCACTAGTCTCGAGCTCTAGTTTCATATAGCTCATCCCCCAATATTGATGTTTTTGTCACATTGAAGGCCTACCATATAGTATCCCTATCACGAAGATACCTATCCCTATCCATCCTATTCTGGTAAGCTCACTCTAAATAATTTTTATTTCTTTACACATCCCATCCCTCTTCCTAGTCATTATTTATTGAGAAACTATAAGAGTGTCTTGCTCAAGAAGAAGGGTGACTAACTCAATAAAAATCCTACCTTCTCTTCCTCTAGGTTCGCTAAAGTATCCTAAAAAAATCAACTCTATCATCCTCCTCCCTTCTCTCAACACCACCCTCCGTGAGAATCCTCTATGTGAGATTGTACCTACCTCTTGAACACATCTATCTACCCCCGCCACTAGGAAATGTATTCCACTATCACCCGTACATCATTATAACCCACTACATCCCCCTATGTATTAACACTCACTCCTACTCCCTTCTCATTAGTGACCTAAATAGGATCATATACATTAGACAACACTACAACAAAATCCCCATAATCATGTCTATAGGCCACATATGCCTCGGGTACATCCTATATAAGTCCAAAATATCACCCGACGTAACAAAATCTAATCAGCTCTAACTGATTGAATCAGCTTCCCTACACCCATATATCCTGCTATGTATAGCTCTTACCTCCCCTAAACCCTCATCCATGACATAAAATCTCTATAAGGTTTCCAAATCACATCTGCACCCTACAAACCGCATCTAGATGCTTTCTATAGTAATCCTCACCACTCATAGGCCTTATAAATGAAAATTCATATCTCCATATCATAAACCCCACATGATACTCTACATTAACTCATCTCACATATGGTATATCTCAAGTCTAAAGAACTCGTAATGTGCTCATATGCCTATAACTCCAATCAAAATAACACATCAACTTCGAACCTTTTCCTATTCTCCAATACAATAACTATTTATACACTTGTCCCAAAGAAGGTAGGGCCTAAGAAAACTCCATCCATTCAGTCAACATCCAAGACACTTTGTCACCCGCTAAATCATGTAAGACATAACAACTAATCCCCATTGACATAGTGAGTAGGGTCTACAATCCTCTTCATCAATATAAAATTAACCATAAGAAAAACCTCTAGAAGACTAAAAATTTCCTAAGCATCATCTCCATATAACTATTGCATAAAAACCCCTTCCTACCACATCGATTACATATAGTTTCTCGCCATGTACCAAAAATGTAGGGTCCTATTTATATCCTCCAAAGTAATAGTCATCTCTCTAATGAGCAACCAAAATTTTCCTTTAACGTCATACCATCTTTCGATTAAAACCAATAAAAACCCCATATCCCTATGGATACGTCCGTAGTGATGCATCCATCCTAACCCAACATCCACTATGTGACTCTAAGCACACTCTAATAAACTATCTTGAATACTATCCAATATCTTCTGGATCCTATTCATGTATTTAGTAGATCCCTAACTCGTATTCATAAAATACCAACACACTATCAAATACAATTCATTAAAAATCAACCAAAAAAATCTAAAAAAACCAATCTTTCCAATCAAACATCCGAATCACTAGCGGTTCTATATAAATTCCTACAATTTCCTAAATCTCTTGGAATTTCATAAGAAATTGCAGGTGATTTCATAGTGATACATCATATTTCAAAAAAAATTAAAAGTAAACAAATAAAAAAATAAAAACAAATCTTACCTCAACATGTGTGGGTCATTGTCATTATTGACTACCTCTAAATTCCTCTATGTCTCTCCAAATATCAACAATTTCGTAACTATCGACACTAAAATTTTCCTCTGTAATTTCTATTTCATTAATGTGTGTATTAGGAATAGGATGTTGTTAAGTATAATTAATAGTAGCGTCCGATAGAAGATAACGGCGCTGCCGGTGACCGCCCAATAATGTATAGTACGGTAATATAGTCAAAAGTACAATAGGAATGTTGTGGCAAAAAGTAAATATTTGTCCTAAGTGGTTCGGTAATGTTAAAATGTCAAAGTTAGGGTAATTAGAGAAGTAGGGTCTACATGATTAGGAATTAGAAATATTATATTGCTAATAAGGACAAGGAGTGAGATCATAAATATTTTGTGTATTATATTTGTAAAAAGTCTAAAAATGTGGAACCCATGTGAAATGATAAGATTTATATTATCTTAAAAGATAAGCTTACATGTACAGAGATAAGAGTTAAGGTATGGAATATGATTCGTTAGAGTAGATTTCTTATCCTATCTTAGAGATAAGATGGATAAGCCTAGAAGTTCTATAAATAGAGAGGCCACCCCCTCATTTAGCATAAAAGGAAGTAGTGAGAAATATTGTATGAGTAAGTGTGTAAAGGAAGCCATCATTTTGAAGGTGTGTTAAAGAAGCCATTAAGAGGTGTAATTGTGAAGTTTCTCCCATAGTTATTGTTGGAAGGAAAGTGAATTGAACACTTGAAGTACCTCATGGGTGAGATTGTAACAATTTCATGTTGATATTATAATTTACACTGATATTTCATATTTATCATCATTCCTTCTTATCATAGTCTATGATATTCTTGTGTTATGTTTGTTGTTGTGTTTCCAGATTACATCCACCAAACTAAAAGTTGTGCATTAGTAAATAATCATAGCACAAGGAGTTCCCGGTGAAGAATTATCATAGTGCTGGATTGGTGTTGACATTTTGGTTCTATTGCTTGACCGTTACTCGGTTGTGGATTTTCTGGAGAGATATTCCCACTTATTCAGAAAACATTTGAGGGTAACCTTGTTTTTATTGTGCATAGTAGTTACCATGGTAAATTCACTTTTTACCATGAATAGTATTTACCACAGAAAGTCACTTTTTGCCGTGAATAGTATTTACCATGAAGTAACTTCACTTTTTATTGTGAATAGTGTTTACCATAGTAAAGTCATTTTTTACCGCAGTAAGTCAAGTTTTACCATAGTTTACCGTGGTCATTTCTATTTTATTGTAGAAAGGTGTAAAGTCACTTTCTATTATAGTGATTCCAATTATTTGTGCACATAAGTCTTGTTGATTGTACTTGTGGGTTGGTATTTCACTGTGGTTACTTTTGAAAATGGGGAAGATTCCTATTTTTTAGCCCAATCTAATGAAGATGCTTCCTCTTTCATTCAAGAGTTTAAACAATCTTGCATTTGTAATGGCCTCATAAGAAGGGAACAATGGACTGAATTTTTTCCTACCTTTTTGGATGGTTCATCCCTTAGGTGGTTTGAAACACTAGGTGATAATGTGAAAAATTCATGGGATTTATTAATCAAATTTTTTGAAGAATTTGGTGAATAAAAAAATATACAGATCTCATGATTGATATCATAAAGTTATCCCAAGGAGATAAGGAGAAGATAAGGGATTATCATGCTCGTGTTCTAGAGCTAAGGAGGAAGCTTGATGCCTAGATCTAGAAGGAAGGATTAGCGGATGGGTTGATGAATGGCGTGGATAATCTCCTCTGTAAGCACTTAATTCTTGGGATGAAGCCAGAGATCAGACAACGAGTGAAGTATGACCACCTAGCTACCATTGAACAAGCAAAGGAGATTACAAGAAGGAAAGAAGAAAGCATGGAAGAGGAGCCCAAAGAAATTTTTGCTAAGGTAGAGCCTACACCAACACCTTTGGTCCAAAATCCACAACCACTCTCGGTGAGCACAAATATTTTCCCTAGTACATCTACTGAGTATGAAGATCTGCTCAAGAAGATGGGTCAATTAACTATTAATCTTCTTCAAGGAAAGGAATTTAGTTCTCAGGGAGGAGATAGAGGTCCAAAAAGAAATATTTCTTAAGTTGTATGTTATGGTTGTCATAAAAAGGGTCATTATAAGTATAATTATCTAGATAGAGATTCTACATCCGTACAAGAGATAATGATAAAGGAAAAACACCCTGTGAATTATTTTGATTTAGTAGATAAGAGCATAAATAATGAAGCAGATGTGTTTGTAACAAAAATAAAGAAAGAAAAAGATAACCAAGATGGAAATGATCCTAAGAAGATGAAAGGAGAAACTAGTAAGAAACATAGGAGAAGAAAGTTGGGTGTGCAGGATTTTCAGATTTCACAGGGATAAGGACCATACTCCATCTTAGAAGATTTGTCCAAAAGGCCTGCAAATATTAGATATGGTCAACTCTTGGCTATGTCTTCTAAGAAGAGGTGGGAGCTGCGAAGTGGACTCAATGCTCGACAAAGGAAGAAGGTTGAAGTCCCTGTTTGGAGGCAGAGGCAGATCCCTACTCTCCACAAGATGAGGTATTATGTAATGGTATTTCAATTCATGATGTCTTAGTTGATGGAGGTGCTGTAGTTAATTTAATGACCAAGTTTGTAATGAATATGTTGGGTTTAAAAATTTATCACCCCTCAACACTTATGTTAAGGTCATTAAATAAGAGAAAACTAAACCGAAGGTGTTGTTTCAAATGTGGCAATATCTCATTATGGGTGTTGTATGTGTGGTATACTTTCGGTGATTAAAAATGGTACTGTTGCATACTCAATGTTCTTGGGAAGACCATGGGTAAGGAGATTTCATGAAAGAAACTACTGGAATGAAGGCTTTATGACACTTGGACATGGCAGAGAGAGGTTGAAGATAAATGTGATCCCTCGGCATCATAAGGTATAAATTTTGGATTCAAGTGATGAAACCGATGATTGACATCCTCCGATTACTCTAGTACCAAAGAAGTGGACATAGAAGATGAAGAAAGTGAGGTTGATGTTTCGGTCATGGATATCCTTCTAGTCACACTGACTCATGAACCCATAAAATTATCTGAAGAAGAAATTGATGATCATATCCAACAAAGAAAGATTGGTGATGCTGGGATGGAGAGTGAGAAGGAATGCTACTTCCAACTCTTTTGAAGGTACATACACCTATTCACTTTTGATTACAAGGAACTTCGTAAAGTAAGTTGGGTAGAACATTCTATTGAGCTGGTAGATGGTGCTAAGCCCATAAATCAAATGCCATATAGAATGAATCCTAATTTTTCCAAGACTGTAAAAGAAGAAATAGATAAGTTGCTTGATGCAGGATTCATATTTTCTATGGAGAATTTGGAATGGGTTTCTCCCATTGTGATCTCAATAAAAAAGAATGGGAAGCTACACATTTTTTTATTATAGGAAGCTCAATAAGGAAACAAAGAAGGATCATTACCCTCTTCCATTCTTAGATCAGATCTTGGATGAAGTATTTGGCCAGGAGTGTTATAGTTTTACTGATGGATATAGTGGATACAACTAAGTTCATATAGTGAAATAGATCAATTGAAGACCATGTTCACCACTCCTTGGGGAACGTTTGCTTATAGAGTTATGCCTTTTGGGTTTTGTAATGCTCCGAAGCAAAGTTCTAGTGTTTGATGAATAGGGTGTTTGAACCCTACATTGGGAACTTAATCAAAGTATTTCTGGATTGTTTTTACATCTATGGGAGTAAGATGGACCACGTGCACCCGATAGAGACAACATTTTAAAGGTTAGATTAAGTATAAGCCTCACTAAACCCTACAAAGTGTGTCTTTGGATGTTCTAAAGGCATTTTGTTACGGCATGTTATATCCAAAGATGGTATTGTACTGATCCTGATAAAATTTCAAAAATCAAAGAGTTTCCATTTCCTATGAATAAAAGTAAGTTGAGATCATTTTTAGGCCATGTGGGTTACTATAGAAGGTTCATCAAGAATTTCTCAAAGATTTCACAGCCACTAACCCAATTCTTAAAGAAGGATGTTACTTATGAACCATGAAATAAGGCGCATGAAGCTTTTGAACAACTCAAGGAAGCCCCCGTGTCTTCACTGTTTTAAAGAATCCAGATTCGAGAAATCCATTCATTGTGTATGTTGATGCCTCATATGCAACACTAGAAAGTAATCTGAGCCTAAAGGATGAAAATGGGAATGATCATCCGATACTTTGGGAGCAGATAAATGAGCAAAGGCTGAGGTAAATTATACTTATAATGAAAAAGAGGCTCTAGCTATCATTTTTGCTATAAAGAACTTTAAAAATTACTTGCTAGGGTAAAAATTTATAGTTGTAATAGATCATCGCTCTAAAATATATTGTAAACAATCCTAACCCATCAGGAGGATAGAAAGATGGATAATTTTTGTTACAAGAATTTAATTTGATATTATAGATAGGCCAGAAAGAAGCATGTCAATGCAGATGCACTCTCTCGAGCCTATGAGGGTTTAGGTTCATCTTGTAATGATGATGATTTCTCGTATGCAACATTTTATCCTTGAAACAATCCCTAGTGAATACATAGATATTTGGAATTATCTAAATGAATTCAAGTTTCTGATGGTGCTAATGTAAAGACTAAGAGGAAGATTACTCAAGCTAGTCATCCATATTCTATTATGCATGGAGTATTATTTCGAATAGGACCTATGGACAATACAAGAAGCCATTGATGTGATCAAGGGAAGGAGCTGATAGAAGAATTCCATAATGGTACATGTGGAGGACACTTCTCTGACAACTTACAACAAGAAGGATCTTGGATGCGACTTATCACCACCACCCATTCTTTTTAGATATTGTTATAATTATCGTAAGACATGTGATATTTTTCAAACACATGGTAACCATAAGACTTAATCAGCTCCATTATGCCCTATTCTTCCACTTGGTCCCTTTGAAAAGTGGGGAATAGATATTGTAGGTCCACTTCCAACTACCCCACACCAAAATAAGTATATTGTAGTTTCCACAGATTATTTAACCAAGTGGGTTGAAGTTAGGCCATTGAAAACAACTTCCATGGATGAAGTGGCAAGGTTCATATATGAACGCATTGTCACCAGATTTGGTTTCCCATTAGAAATTGTAATGATAAAGGAAACCACTTCATTAATGAGGTGGTAGAATCCCTAGTCAACAAGTTTTCTATTAAGCACGGAAGGCAACAAATTACAAGCCAAGCACAAATGGACAGTGGAACAAACAAATTTTGTGTTGTGTCAAATTCTAGCAAAGATGCACCTTGCAAGTACATAAGTGGGATAAAAGGATTCATGCATCATTGTGGGCATATAGGAAACATCAAAGTCAACAAAAGGGTACTCCCATTTCAATTGGCTTATGGCATTGATCCATTTCTTCCTATTGATTTTGATATTCCCATTGTGAGAGTTATGAAAAATGAAAGGATGGGTGAAAGTGGTTCAGTAAAAGAAAGGTTGGTATATCTTCATTTGCTAGAGGAAATGATGGAAATAGCAAAGGATACAAGCTATAAGAAGAAAATGAAGTAGAAGGAATACTTTGATCAAAAGATATGTTGGTCTCCATTTCATGTGAATGACTTGGTTATAAAAAAAAAGAAGACAGAGAAAATTTCTTCCAAAATGGATGGGGCCCTACAAAATAGCAGTTGTGCATGAAAATGGTACATACCGACTGAGGAATTGGATGGCACTCCCATTACAAAATGGGTTAACCATGACAAGTTAAATATTTTCCAAGCACCAAAATAGTCTACTCCGAGGACGGAGTAGAAGCTAGGAAGGGGGAAGATGTCGAGACTAATTTTTTTCTCCGTAATTTCTATTTCATTAATGTGTGTATTAGGAATAGGATGTTGTTAAGTATAATTAGTAGTAGTTTCCTATAGAAGATAATGGCATTGCTGATACGATGCCACCAATAATGTATAGTATGGTAATATTCAAAAGTATAATAGGAATGTTGTGGTAAAAGTAAATGTTTTTCGTAAGTGGTTCAAGAATTTTAAAATGTCAAAGTTAGGGTAAGTAGAGAAGTAGGGTCTACATGATTAGGAATTAGAAATATTATATTGGTAATAAGGACAAGGAGTGAGGTCATAAATATTTTGTGTATTATATTTGTAAAAAGACTAAAAATGTGGAACCCATGTGAAATGATAAGATTTATCTTATCTTAAAAGATAAGCTTACATGTATAAGAGTTAAGGTATGGAATATGATTCGTCAGAGTAGATTTCTTATCCTATCTTAGAGATAAGATGGATAAGCCTAGAAGTTCTATAAATAGAGAGGCCACCCCCCTCATTTAGCATAGAAGGAAGTAGTGAGAAATATTGTATGAGTAAGTGTGTAAAGGAAGCCATCATTTTGAAGGTGTGTTAAAGAAGCCATTAAGAGGTGTAATTGTGAAGTTTATGCCATAGTTATTGTTCGAAGGTAAGTGAAGTTAGTAACACTTGAAGTACCTCATAGGTGAGATTGTAACAATTTCATGTTGATATTATAATTTACACCGATATTTCAGATTTATCATCTTTCCTTCTTATCATAGTCTATGATATTTTTGTGTTATGTTTGTTGTGTTTCCATATTACATCCACCAAACTAAAAGTTGTGCATTAGTAAATAATCATAGCATGAGGAGTTCCCGTGAAGAATTATCATAGTGCCGGATTGGTGTTGATAGAACATTATGGATTTTTAGTTTTTATCATAGTGCCGGATTGGTGTTGATAGAACATTATGGATTTTTAGTTGTTTATACTTCAAACCAAAATAACAACCATGAACATGCGGTAACCCTTGTATATAGAAAATTTTTCCCACCTAGCCCATTGTTAGCATTAGTTAGTTTAATACATTGTTAGTTTCATTTGTTTGTGAACAGTTATTTAACTGTTGCTCTCTTCCTTCCTCCCGTAGGACTTATATTTGAGGCTCTACTCATTTTTATAGGGATATACATTGAATATTATTCATTCTTCTATTATCATTGGTATCGGACATCTTTGCACAGGAGTGGAGAAGTCTCGTGGACCAATATTAGTCCATACTTGGGAATTTTGTGGATAGGATACATTTTATATCTCCATGGAAGTTGTGCTGCGAGAAAACCAATGCACACTCACAATCTCTCCATCATTCCAGCGTGACTTATCTTTTCCAACAACATTTGGAGTGTGAGTGCAAATACTATTTTTTTTCCCTGAAGAGCTTTGCGATCTTGAAGATTTTCATATAGAATCCTATGTGGAGTTCAGCATATGTGCATAAAATTGCATGGGGAATAATCTATTTTGTTGTTCCTCCATTGAATTAAAATCATACTTGTGTCTGCCATCATTGTCAATTTAATAAAAATTCAACCCCGACCATAGTTTAGTTGACATGCAGTTTTTTCATGCAGAGGAGCATCAGTATTGCTTAGCCCTTTTCTTATTTTTTAGAAGGGCTTAAATTACCAATTTTGAGGCAAATTTGTTGCAGATCGGGTCTTTCTGGCATTAGATCACTTAATTTCCAAGTTTAATATTTTGGTTTTCCCTTCCAAGAAAAATGCCGAGTGGTGGATTTAGGGTGCTACATCTTGTGAGGCCATTTCTTTCTATTTTTCCTGAAGTTCAGACTAGTGAAAGAAAATTTCCCTTCAAGGAGAAGGTTCTTTACACCGTAATCTCCCTTTTCATATTTCTGGTATGCAGTCAGTTGCCTCTGTATGGCATACATTCAGCTACAGGTGCAGATCCATTCTATTGGATGTGTGTTATCCTGGCCTCCAATCGTGGAACTGTCATGGAACTTGGTATTACCCCTATTATTCCTTCATATCCTATTGACATGAGAAAATATATACTTATTGTATGTAACAAGGAAATTGTTGCACAAATCATATATGCAACATTGGCAGTTGCCTATTCTAAGGAGATGCCCCAATTTGGCCTTAAATTTGCTCACATAGAAGATCCACCAGACTCTGACGAGAGTGAGGAAGTTATTGATGAGATTGTCTTCCCATCATCTCTAGTGCTATAAGTAGCAACACATTCAGGAAGATGGAGGATAACGGAGGCTGGAGGAGATTCACCGACCTCTTGCCGCCACAAGTGATGAGGCTACCAACAAATATTGTGGTGAATAAGGTATTGAGGACTAATTCCTCAATTTTGGTTTGAGTTTATTTTAGTTTCAGTGTTGTTTCCATTTTTGTTGTTTTGTGATCGGATGTTGAAAATGGATTATTCTGGAGCATCATTTTTCTGGAGCATGTTCTTTGATGCGATTTATTTCTTAGTGTTCTTATTTCACATTATGGGCAAAAACGACTTAGTCAAGGGAAACATTCAGTGGCATGGATTTTTTTCCTTTGCTGTTAAAGATTAGCTAAATGACGATCGACATCAGTGGCTACAACCGAGAACATATTTTCTATGATTCTTAGATGTGAACTTGGAATATTTATTACTTGCATATTTTTGTTTTCTGTGTTGTGTGGTTGTTCAATAAAGTATAGATGATGCATAGTTTCCTGTTTGGGACCTCCTAATTGAAGAGTGTCATGGGGAGCAGAAAAGCACTGAAAGTAGCACATGGTTCTCAAAGTTGGGTTCGTGGTAATCCTGTAAAACCACCAAGGTATCATCCTCCCGGGTTCGTGGTATTCTGTAAAACCACCAAGGTAAAATCCTCTTAGTTTGTGGTAAGCTTGTAAGACCACCGAGGTGAATAGTCGAAAGTGCTCCCTGTCCCTCTAGGTTTATGGTCAACCTTAGAAATACCATGTGTAGGCTCATGCTCATGCTCGTGTGAAGACCCTCTTTGTAGTGTTCTCATTAAAGGGGGACATCTAGTATCAGGAAATGTATGTTTCTACGAACAATGTAATAAGGGGGGGAATGTTAGCATTAGTTAGTTTAATAATATTATTCTATCTTCTATTATCACCCATCACTAGCGATCAAGTTAATCACCATAAATTTGACAAAATACTAGCGACCTAAGGTAGTCGCGGTGATTACCTCGAGTTATCGAAAATATCATTGCTTGGTCTCAAGACCTTGTAAAATGGTCCTTTTAGTTGTCCCTTGTCAAAAATGAAACATTCCATAGTATGTGGTTCATTGTTTGGGGCTCTAAAACCCTCTTAAAATCTAAAGTCAATCAATCTCTATAACGCCTACCTTTATCAAATACACCTTGATTTCATAGAATTTTTGGGAAATTTTTCCTTTCACCTCCATTAATTCATACATCTATAGGTTGAGAACCCATTGGTTCCCCTATCACTTGACTTCCTAGTCATGCAAGCCCACCTTTGTGACAATCTATTTCATGCGAGCTATCGGGACACCTTAAATGAAACACACTCTTACACAAGCCTATCTCATCCGACAACCTATTCAAACTAGTGACCATTGTACTTTTCCAAAATGACCCCCATTTAATGGAGGACCATCTATCCAACACAAATTGGACCATTTCACTCATTTTTGTCTATCGGTTCATCTATTATAAAGCACTTGAAAAAAGGGATAAATGTGGACACCTATCTTTTGGAACCTTATGTAACCTATCCATACCCCTCACATTTGCACTCAAACTATTAAACATGTTCTATTCTCCTATAAACCATTTTTTATCCATTAAAACCATACTTTACACTTAGTAAATACATATTCTACCCATCATAAGTTACCTAAACCTCCCTAATCTCCTAGAAACAATCCTAACCCATTTAAAGCTTGACCCTCTAACCTCCCAACCTCCTCAATATCTTCATATCCATCCTTGTTCAATTCCAAACCTAAATTTATTGTATTGAAGTGGTTGAAACCATTTGCAAGAAAGTTTTCCCGATTTTATTGAATCACTTATCGATTCTATAAAATCCTATCAAGATTCAAGAATTTGGATCCCCTAGTAATTACAACTAATGTATGATACTTTGCAACCTAAATGACATCATTTCAGACAGATGGACATCTTCTACACATGTATCACATCTCTATAAGTCCCACAAACCTTATAATAATTATTCTTCATTGTTTTTTGGCATTAGACATCAAACGTAAGTCATTTTCACTAGTTCTCATTCCTAGTCTATCCACATGTCATATTAAAGGCCAAGTTAATCTACAAATTGTAGTGCCCACTTCCCTTCGACACCTTTTGATATTGATTATGATATTGTTGACTATATTTATGGACATTATTGTAGCTTTTGAGTTGGTATGATGTTAGACACTAGAGATCATGGACTGTTGTTGATTTTGATTCATTTGTGATGCATGTAGAGTATTGGGGACATTTTATACTAATGTTGTTATGTTGTTAACATGGTTATATATATGTGTGTGTGTGTGTGTGTTTTTCAGACATGTGATATTTTGTCATATTGAGTAGACCTAGAAAATTGAACTAATCTTGTGATCATATGGTTATGGATGAAATTGTAAATGATATTGTTGCTTGCTTGGATGATGTTTTGATTCATATATATATATATATATATATATATATATATATATATAGATGATTTGGAGTTACATTTTATATTTATTTTGGATATTTTGATGCGCCCACGATGCCGAAGGAGGTATTTGTGTTTTGCAGGTAAACATGTCACAACAAACATTGGGGGATTAGAGACCAACCACATTGGAATTCTAGATGAATTTAACAAGGGTCACCATAGAAACGTGTATTTTTATTTATGTATGTTTGTATTGTTATTAGGGGTTTCCATGCAGGGATCACCTTCAAATGTGACCAGGAGTTATGTGTATTTTTATTTAGTTTCCTTTGTTTAAATTTTGTATGTGGATTTTAGTGATGTATTTTCCCTTTATTATTTATTTTATTTTTTTCTAGATTAGTAAGTAATCATGTCGGTAAATACATTAAAATGGGTCAAAAAATACATTTATTAGAGTTTTTGGCTCTTGGTTTATGTGTTTTAATTGATGTGTAAGTAACCTTGTGTGTGAAACACTCCACCTTTCCTTTTAAAATTCGGATCTATCCTTAGGGGCTGATTTTGGAGGCTTCAGGACAAGTTAAACTTGTCCCACACCTCTTAAATTGTTACACCAACCCTACCTATGAGGTTGGGAAGTCAAAATTAGGCCTTATTATGTATTTTTGGGAGGAAATTTGTAATTTTTTATTGACATTCTTGCATAAAATTAATTTTGGTCCTTGGGGTGTGGACTTGGATTGTGTTTATAAGTAAAAGGTCATTTATTCACCCACCTTTTAATTATCCTTGAGTTTGAAGTTGACTTGTGAGGTGGTGTTGAGGATGAGTGATATGGCATCCTACATGGAGCCACTTCATCATCCTCTCTCCTTTATTTATTCAAATTATTCTTTATGTTTTGGGGTTACTTCATGTTGGTCTGGTGCTTTGGCAATTTTAAAAGAGTTTGATATTTTTGTGGAATTCTTGTGGATTTGTTGGTACTTTGGGACTGTTTGGATTTTAAAAAGCTTGCTTTGGATTTTAAGAAGCTTGAAACATGTGGATCAAGATCCATCATGGAGAGGTAGGAGCTTGGCTCTTGTAAAAATGTTTTCTTTACGTATTGTGCTTATGTGAATGTTTCAAATGTTTGGTATGCTTGCTGGTTGGTTGGGTAGATTTCCTAGGTGTGGTGTAGGAGAAGACTATGGGGATATTTTTTAGGAGGCATAAGATTTATTTATGGAGGGAGTTTGGGTTGGGTGTTCCACCTTGGACAATAAATAGCTTGCATTTCTTACTTTTGGGGGAGACATAAGAGAATGGTGAGGCAAAAGAGGTACATGGGGAGTCGGAAGAGTATGTAGGGCTTTGAGATGAATATTTTGGTGGGTTTTAAGGTGGTCACCCATTCCCCATCCGGGAGGTATAATTAGTTCCCCCATATATCTTTCTCTTTTTGCCTTTGTGTGATGAGGCCATGTATATTTTTTTATTGTCCTTATGACTGTAATTACATTTTATTTTGGACTATGATATGATTGTGAAATTTGTTTTGTGTTGTGGAAGCTTGTCTTATTGCCATGAGTTTAATCCATTTCCTATTGTAAATTGGTTGGGCCTAGGGGGCCAATGAGGAGGATGGCTTCTTCTCTTCATTGGAATTCTTTGTTGGGTGGAGAACATTTCCTCTCCCTCTATTTGTTGTGACCAAATGAAACATGGTAGATCTCTTATTGTTGTTCTTGGAGTTGTGTATAAAGACAAATTTTGTAGTTCTCTTTGGGTTCCTTATTGTAAAATTTCCCACTTTAAGTGGATGACTTGTAATAATATTTGTAGTGAAAAGTTGCTCTGTTTTAGGATATGAAATTTGTATTGGAATGTGAAAAGGAATGAGAAATATTTATTTGGTATAATTTGGAAAACATAAAAGAAGTGTAAAAGGAATTAATTCATTTAATTGGATTTGATTTAATTTCCATCAAAATGGTGTTACTCTTGGTTCAAATATGTTTTTGGAATTAGGTTTTTGCAATCTCTCTATTTGAAGGATGGAAAAGTCCATGTTATTTGAAAGACATGTTTTAAATAAAACTAGAATTTTATTATTTGTTTTCAAGCATTAAAGGAGAGTTAAAAATTGTAAAATTTCAATAAATGAACTTAAATGTTTAGAGTATGGAAAATGAAGGAGATCGATTCTAACTTGTAAACATGCAGACTTTATTTAGATTCACTATAAGACCTGCAAAACAAATATGAGAAAAACATACAGAGTACCTTGCAAAAAATAAAACACAAGATAAAAAATTAAAACAAACTAAGGATGATAAAAAAATTTCCAAAAGAGTTTGTATTTCCTTTGTAATTTACATAATTCATCTTTAATCGGGCAAAGGCAAAATAATGGAATTTCATCTAAAAATAAAGGGAAATTCATTTTGAATACTCAACCATTAATATTTTTTCCTTGTAATTCATTTTAAATACTTCAAGTGCAACTCTCCATGTTTGGTTGGCATGTTGAAGGAAGAAAGAATGGTGGATCAATCAAGTCTGGTAGTTAAAAAGGTTTTATTTACGTTTTAATGGCAAGAACTACATTTTTGTTATATTCACCACTTAAGTTGTAAAAATTAATTTTGATGTTTCCTATGCAAAGAGGAGTTCGAGCCTTTCCAAAATTTCTCATTTGCCCAAATCGAGCTTCGAAAAGTTATGGCCATCTCGAAGTTTTTTTTGCAAAATTTTTCTTTTCCCAAACTCCTCTGAATACTGCGCACCCCACAAAATTCACTTTTGAAAACAAAAACACCTCCATGGGTTCGTGGGCCCACACCATCCAACATTTCTTTTAAAAAAATATTGGTGCAAAATCTTAAGTCTCCCATGGTCCGCTTCCCCACCTCACCGTAGGTTTGACACGTGGCTTCTTCATACATTGCAGAGGCGCATATGGTTTTAGACCCTAGATGGCTTTAAAAAAATTGGTAAAATTTCCTAAGTCACCCTATAACACCCGCAAAACAATCCACTTGAGAACCAAGAACAACCTAGGTTTACTTAGAGAAATTATGGAATAATATATATTTTTAAAAGTGTTAACAACCAACTTCTCAAGGAAAATAAAATTCAACTAATAACGTTTCCCATTATAAAAATTACTATTTCCACATTATAAAGCAAGAAGTGTAATAAATCTACACCTAGCTCATATTTCCTTAGGGATTAATTTAATCACTAATTACATAAAAAATATTCCCGATTAATATTTTAGGGTTAAGGGACCAAAACCATTTAATACCCAACGTATTTCATTTCAAAAGATCCAAGAGAAGAGCAATGTTTAATTACAGGGGGAGAACACCCATTTAAACTAAGAGGGTAAATTCTGACACTCCCAAAACTCTCTTAAAAGATTAAACCTAATTTTTCTCATATTTAATGCACTATAAAAATTACAGAAAATATACCCATTAGATAGGAAATTTTTTCACCTTTCCAGTGATATAAAGAAGTCCTCCTAACTCCTCGTATTTTCTAAGATATGACCCGACGGGCCTTGGGATGAAAGGTTTCCCCAAGAGCGGGCCTACGGGCCTGGGGAGGAAAACTTTCCGTAACTCGAGTCTGCGGGCATCGAAGAGAAATCTCACCTAGAGAAGGAGTGAGGACCAATAGAGTTGTGAGGTAATTTTTTCCCATACGCGGCTAACGATTAGAAGGGAAGAACTTTAGTGCTTTTCCCCTTTTCAGACAAAAGTAAAATCTACCTCTGCGTGCTGCACAGCCCGTAAGGGACACATGTTAGCATTTCTTAGTTTCAATGAAAATCGTAACTAGAGAAAACTTAAGACATTTAATATTTTAACTAAAAATCATCAAGGGATGAAAATGATCTAAGCCTCATGCCAACACCAAACAATGCCACGTGTCGAAGCTCACATTGCTGCGGCTCGTCGGGCCACCGAAGCAACTTAGAATTTTTTTCCAAATTTTTATTACGAAAGTGCTAAGTTTTTAAAAGATTATTTGCCTCCGTTATTCCTCGTGAATCCATGTGGCAGCAACTTGATTGGCTACATGTCAAGGCCAGGTGGAAGGAAAGTTAGGAAATTTTGCAAAAATTGTTGAAAGCTAAGTTAAGGATTGCGGGCCCATGCGCCCGCAAAAATACATTTCAAAAGGCAATGGCAGGGCCGCGGGGAATTTTTTTCTAAATTTTCTTTTTCAAACTTAGATTATTTTTAGGCAAAATGAAAGCTTTTCAGGTCAGTGGAGCGGCGGGGAAATAATGACTTTAACACTTTTGGGAAAAAGCGCAAAAGGAAATATTTTGCTTGCAGGTCCGCCCAAGTATAATTTATTAATTAATTTTGGCAATTATATTTTTTTTAAAGCCAGAATGAATTAAAACTTCCTAAGGCCATAAATTTTAATTAAGGATTCAATTTTTGGCAAACGAGGAATTTTTGGAAATCTCTTGAAGTCCTCTTTGTACAAGAAGATTAAGATTTTAATTGTGATAAAGTTTAAAGGGGAAATTTCATAAAAACAATCTACAGGCTTTTAAAATGAAAACTAGTAACATTTGAATTATAATTTTTTTCAATTAGACCTCATTCCTTTCTCAACATGCCAAGAAAACATGGAGGATTTCTCTTAGAGGAATTTAGGATGGATTGCAAAGTATATATTTTTTGATTGATTAATAATTCCAAATTTACAACTTTTGACAGCAAAACGACTACAATTTTGTCTTAGTTCGATTTGAAAGGTTCTTTAAAAATTTCTTAAGTGTTTTAGTTTTTTTGGGGTCGTTTTGATCATGTAACTTCAATTCAATCATTTTCTTTCATTTTCCAATGTTGTAGGGTTCAATTTGTGCATTTTTGATAAACCATTGCGGTTTGAAAACATATAATAAAGATCCAATTCGAATAGATTTTTTTACATTTACCAAATTCAACTATGAATTCATTCCAAAAAATATAACATATTATGTTGATTCAAACAAGGTGTTCAAATTTCAAATTATAACTTCTAGTTTTCAAAACATTCATTTCTAAAGAACAAAGCATTATGAAATTTCTTCATATGTATTCACTTTTCATCTTTCCAACAGAGATTTCAAAATACATTCAACAATCATATTTTAATACCTAATAATGCCATTTGAGACAAGTAATACAATCTTTTATTGATTCAAAAGGATATATTTACAACTTCTTTCTTCCATTCCTCAAATACAACATACAGAATACAATCTCTTTCACATTCTTTCAAAAGCAGAAAACAAAGTATATCTCTTTCACATTTCAAATTACAACTTTCATAGTCAATAAAAAACATCTTTCCATCACAATAATTTACAAGGTCATCCACTTCAAGTGGGAAAAGGTTATAATAAGGAATAATCTCAACAATGACTGTCAAATCTATCTTTTTCCTTTGCTCCAGAATAACAACATGAATATCCTCCATTTTCTTTATTTCAATTTAATCACAACAGAGTAGGGGGAAAGGAAATTCTCTCCACCCAACCAAGAAATCCAATGACAAGGTAAGCCACCCTCTTCATTCACCCCCGAGCCCTAACTACAATGCAATAAGAAATGTGTTTCAACTCATGGCAACAATAGGCTTCCACAACACACATGCAAATTTCATATTTAAAACATAGTCCAAAACAAAAGTGCAGTTTACAACCATAGAATAAAAACAACAAAAACACTCATGCTTCATCATGCAAGCCAAAGGAGCAAGAAACTATGGGGGATGTTGCTTATGCCTCCCATAGGGGAAATGGGTATCACCACCTAGAATAAATTGCCAAAATATATATCATTTCAAATCCCTGACATGCCCTTATGCCTCCCCCATGTACCCCTTATTTCTCACATTTCTTCATGCCTCCCCAACCTCTTATGGCACCCCATAACGAGTAAAGAAATGAAAGATTTTTATTTTTACAAGTTGGAACCCAAATCCCAACTCCCTCCACACTTATACCTCCCCAAAAAACTTATGCCTCCCACAAAATACCCCATATTCTTCTCCTACACCATTCCTAGGCCATCTACCCAACTAGCCAACAAATAAAAAATCATATTCAAACATTCAACCATTCACATAGGCATAAAAATGAAAGGAGAGCATTTCCAAGAGCTAAGATATTACCTCTCCATGATGGATTTTGTTCCAAGTTCAAAACAACAAGCTCTCCAATTCAAAACAATCCAAGAGATCAACAATCAATAAGTATGCAACCATCTCCCATCTCCTCCAAAAGAAAGAACTCTTAAAACTAAAAGAAGATGCCCAAAATGAAGAAATGTAAGTCCCAGTAATACCCAAAACAAGCTAAGGAATTCAAATATATAGAGAGGGAAGAGAAGAGGATGAGGTGGATCCAAGTGGGAAGCCACATCACACATCCTCAACTCCAACTCATAAGTCAACTTCAATCTCCAAGGCAAAATAAATAAGTAGGTGAATAAATGACAGTTTTACTTACACACTCAAATCAAGCCCACATCCCATAAGGACTGAAATTGAAAGCATGTAAGAAAGTGAAATTAAAGCATACAACTTGACTTATGAAAATGCATGATGAAGGCTATAATTAAACTCTCCAACCATAGGTAAGGTTGGTATGCAAATTTGATATGTATGGGACAAGTTTAACTTGTCCCACAAGCCTCCAAAATCAGCCTCCAAGGACAAATTCGAATTTCAAAATAAGGTGGAGTGTTTCATACTCCAAAATTTACTTACATATCTCTTACACATCACTTACACATTACTTACACTTATCTCACAACATTTAATACAAGATCCAACAACTCCAATAATTACTTTCTTATGTCCCAATTTGATTAATTAATTTTTACCAATATGATTACTCATATTACTTAAACACAATTTATTTAAATAAAAAGAGGATAAAATTACTTATAAAACACATACATACTAAAAAAAGAACCAAATAAATAAATACACATAACCCTTGGTCACATTTAAGTGACCCCTTTTAAGTGTGGGAGTTCACTTAGCATGAAAATAGGCCCTTGGACCCTACCTAATAGGTAGGGGGCTTAATTTTAATGCATAAAGGGAGTTTCCTCCCATTTTCCCTCTCTTTTGTCACCATCCATGTAAGATGGATTGGTATGTGTGTTTGTTAAAAGTTACACAAGTTTGTTTTGTTTTTCATTTTGGGTAATTTGGGAGAAGAGTGTTAAAAGTTAGTTTATCTTTTCTTCTTTTTATTTTAAGAATATTTTACTTGGAGGGAAGAGAGGGGTGACACATGTCACCCCCTCATTTGAGAAGAAATTTTTTTCTTCTCTTCAAATTCTCCCTCATGGGGGAAAGAGAAAAAAATTTGGTGGAGATTTTGCTTGGTGGCTTGTGGATTTTGGAGCTAGAGCTTGCTTGGATAAGGAAGTGGAAAAGCTAGAGTGTTGGAGAGCTTTTGGAGGTAGGCTCCTTGAGCTCATTTTATGTTTTATGTTATGTTAGATCTTAGCCTTGATTTTTTAAAATGTGTGTGTTGTTTCTTGTGTGTGGCTATTATTGAGTATGCTTTGTGTTGTTTTATTTTTCTCCATCCATCATATGGCATGATGGATTTTGGAGTTTATGGGGGAAGAGAGAGGGATTTTCCCTCTCAAACCTCATGGCTTGATGGGCAAGCCATGTAGGTTCTTTTTACTCTCCTCATTTGGGTTGAGGTGGGTAAGGTGGTTTAAATGGTTTGAACCCCCTTCCCCATTATTGGAGAGGAAACCCAATGGGTTTGAAAATCCTTCCAAGAAGGATTTTGGTGAATGGGTGGAGAAATAAGGAGGATTTGATGATTTGGAGGAAAAAGGAGGTTATGAAGATTCTTGATTATGTGCATCCATTTTTTGACTACACTTTTGGTACCTTGGATATCTCTTCTTCTCTTCCCCATTTTGGAGGGAGAACATGGTTTCTCCTCTTTTCTTTCTTTGCAAAATTTGATGTTCTTCTTAGTGTTTGGATTTTCTTGAATGTGAAAAGTATAATGTTGTTATGTCTCCCTTTATCTTGTGAAAATTTGTGGAAGCTAGCTCTCTCTCCCATGGGATTGGGGAGGCTAGCATGTCTTTAACCTTGGAAAGGAATGCAATTATGCCTCAAGGTTGGGTGGTTAAAAATATCTTTATCCTTGTGTTGGTTCTTGGAAACATTTGAAGTTGGAGCTCAAGTGGAAGATATTTGGAGTCTCTTGTCAACTTGGATTCTCTTTGCCTTCTTCTTCTTTTGTGGACATCATTTTCATTGTATCTTTAAGAGTATGGCTATGTGAAAGCTTTAATTTCCTTGTAAAATTATCATCTTCATATTTAGTATTACTTGTAAACTTGTGTCATGATTGCTTGAGCAATCTCTATTCAACCTTGCAAAGAAGTTTTGTAATGGGTTTCTTTGAGAAGTTATGTATTTTGGAAAAATGTTGCATATTGAGTTTAAGACTCTTGGAAATGAAATAATGTAGAAAAATGTTTTCTCTAATAAGAACTTGATGTAACTCTTATCTTTTGAATGAAAGTGGTTTTATTGGAAATAAGATTAGCCATGGAATAGGATACTTTCTTACAAAATTTGGTGGTTTTATACAAGAGATGAAGTTAGTTTACACTCTATTTTTTTCATGTGAAAACCTATTAGGTGCTTGCATTAGAAATTCAATTTTAAGATGTATATTCATTGTAGCAACTTATTTGACATATTCAAGTTTTTTAATCTTGATTGAAATACAACACTACATGCCTTCTTTTCACATAAAGAAATAAATTATTTTAACCTAGATTTGATTTCAAAAAAAACTTATTAAATTTCATAGTCCATGTTGACAACAACCCAAGTTTATTATTCTTTTTTTTTAAATTGTGACATTACCTTTTTCCTAGAGTATCATATAAAATATTTAAGCAAATGTCATTTAATTATATTTTAGAAAATAATTATCTTATGTTCTTACGTGTTAAATTTCTATATAAAAATCATCATTGTATTGAATACTCTATTGTAATATGAGAAAAAAATGATATATCATACTATAGATATATATTCACAAATATATATGTATATATATAATACAAAATGTATTAATTAATATAAAAGCTATATTGTTATATAACTTACAGAGTAAAATAAACAAGTATAATATTTTATAATATAATATATATATATATATATATATATATATATATATATATATATATATATATATATATATATTTGTTACTGAAATGGAAATCTAAATAAGGAAATTTGAATAATAATCGATTCAAGGGAAGTATTTTGTTGTTTTTTCATTAAAAAAAACAAAATAAAGTGAAAGAGGGGAGGGTCAAACCCTCCTCAACTCTATGCTTCATTCTCGGTGGCCACCGCACCTACAACACTGTCCACTCTCCCTTTACCGCACACCCCAAAACCCCATTCCCCCCACTATCCCCTTCCCCATCTCCACGTGGTCTCCACCCCCATGTATGTGCAAGACCTTATCTCTCCGAACCACCTCCTCCCATTCCTTACCACATCTCCCATTATCACATACCCACATTCTTTGACGCCGTGTTCATCTTCAGATTCATGGGTTAGGGTAACTTGGGTGTTTCAGTCATTTTTTTTTATTGTTACATTTGGTAGAATATATATATAATGAAAAATGTGCCTCTGCATTAGAATAAATAACTAGAATGACTATGTGCCTATGAATGAAATGTTCAATCTGAGAAGATCCCACTTGCAATAGGTATACAAAATAAATAATAATGAAATATTATAAGGATCCTTCTCATCAAGAGAGAAATCCCATGAATCCTTCTCTTCCTTAGCTCCTCCACAACCTGTACATTCAAATGTCAACACAAAACAAAATGAGAAAAGGAATAGAGAGGGAAAGAAAACATAGAGATGTTTAGGGAAACTTTAGGGTAAAATTCAAAATCTAGGGTCCAGATTTGATCCATCCTAGGGCTCACTTTCATTCCTACACTCCTTAAGTCATGAAAATTTCATGGGAATGGGAAATAAAATAAAGAAGGGTGTGTGGGAAAGTTAATAAACAAAAGGGGGAAACAAGTTAAGTTATAAGGTGTGTAGACTTATTATGGTGACCCTAGTAACTTATTATAGGATAAAATAATTAAATTATTTTTGGGCCAGTGTTTATTTAAGTTTGGGTAAATTAAATTAGAATAAATTAATTATTAAGGGAAATAGTGAAGCATACACTAGTATTATTTAGTTTCACTTTTAAAAAATTACCCAAAATTTTAGTCATATTTCAGTAGTGGTTTTTCGTGTCCGGAGGCGGGGCATTACAATGATCCCCCATGGGATTCCTATCAGCAATCAAACACACACACACACAAACAATACAAGTTTCCATGGTGACCAAGTTTAATTCATTTAGAATTCTAATGTGGTTGGTCTTCAATCCCCCGATGTTTGTTGTGATATATTTTAACCTGCAAAACACAAATACCTCCTTCGGCCTCATGGCCGTATTAAATCATTCAAAATAAATATACATTAAAATTCCAAAATCATCCATACATATAAATCACAACATCATCAAGGAAACAACAATATCATTTGCAATCTCATCAACAACTATATGATCATCAAATTTAATTCAATTTTCTAGGTCTACTCAACATATCAAAATATCACATGTCCGAACAACATCCATAAATATAACCATGTCAATAGCATGTCAATATCCATATGTCTCTAATAATCCACATGCATCATATATGAATCAAAGTCAATAATAGTCCATGCTCTAACATCTAACATCATGCTAAATCAAAAGTCACAATAATGTCCATAATATAGTCAAGTGTCATAACCAATATCAAAATGTGTCAAAGGGAAGTGGGCACTACATACCTCACCACCCACCTTCTCATAGGTCACTTTTGGGTGACACGTAGCTTCGGTAGGTGTCACGAGGTGTGGGTTATTTTTAAACTTCACGCTTTTTAACACAAATGCCAATATTTCTAAGTTTTACCCAACGGTCTACTTACCCGCTTGAAATTTTTTGCATGACATATGGCATCTCTAGGCATCGACGGAGGCTCAACTCATTTTAAAATATTTTGTTTTTTGAAAAAGGAATTAGAATCCAAGTTACCTCCGATGACCCACCTTCCCCGTGGGCTTAAAAACATGCCACATGTCTCTTACGGCTTGGGAAAATTTTCTTCCCCGGGCATGCCTTTGGGAAAATTTTCTTCCCAGGCAGGCAAGCCTGCCTTTGGGGAAAAATTTCCTCCTTAGGCCCGCCGACTTGTAACTTAAGAAATATGAGGAGTTAGGAGGACTTCTTTATATCATTGGAAAGAGGAACAAATTTCCTATCTAATGGAAATGTTTTCAAGAAACCCTAAGTGCGTTAAATATGTGAAAAATTAGGTTGAAGTGCAAAGATGAGTTTGAGAGTGGGTAAATGGGAAATTACCCCTTATTAACTTAAATGTATAATTCTAAAGCATGGGTTGACCTTTTTTTAAGGGTCACATTAGGGGATAAGAGAATATTTTTCTAACCCATGTAAATAAGAACCTCGGTTATTGTTTAGACCTAGTGAAATTAAAAACCTTTGGCATTTAATTGTTTTGGCCCCTTTGATCCTCTAAAATTAATTAAGGAATATTTAACTATAGTGCTAATTTAATTAGTTATTAAGTTAACACCTACGAAATTTAATTATATTTGGATTAATTATACTCATTAATTTTGTAATGTGGATCTAATGGTTGTTACAACATGAATTTTTCATCTATTAAATTATAATTTGTATGTTGTGACAACTCTTGCTTGAAGCTTGGTAGTGGTCACGCTTTTCCAAAAAAAAAAATCATAATTTTTTCTATCTAAACCTAGGTTGTTCTTGGGTCTCGAGTGGGCGTTTTAGCGGGCGTTACACAAATCATATTTTTGCATCCAATTTGCATCTTATAAGGAATCACTTTTTTCCATAGCAATCACCTGTGAGCGTATTGAATTGCTATCGATCACATTCTTTTAGTCATTTAATCACATTTTTCATATTTGCAATCAGTATCTTAATTTACTTTTCTCTAATTTTTCTTTTCCCAAGTTGTCTTTGCTTATAGAATAATGTACCATGTAAGGCACATCCAATTACTAGCATTTATGATCTTCATATCATCTCACACGCATTTTTCTAGGAGCAATTTTATATCGCACACATGTTGAGTCTCTGTGCCATCTTTTTAACATTAAACATTGACAACATCGAAGATCAAATTTAAGCCATACAAAAAAACCATGACGTTGTTGAACAAGCATGGATCGAATACTTCGAGGAGTTTGAGCTAGCCTTAGCCCTTTTATGGGCCACTTATCACAAGGAGTAAGATCTCTTTATCCCTCTCGACACTTAATTTATCCTTTCATTGTCTAGCTATTAAATTGTATCCATTTATCATTTATCACTTCATTTCCAAAATGAGTTGACACCATTCAAAGGAAGCCCATTAGTTCTTGGGATTGGTCTTTGTTGAGCAACTCACTATCTTTTATCTAATATATATTTTGTTAATCTTTTTGTGTATGTACAACTTCTTTTAGTCTTTGGAAGGAGGAGTCCCGCACCCATTTTACGTCCATACATTTGGACATTGTTTTGTCAACATAAGTATCATTCAACCCTCCTCTAATTTTTTTGGTGATTTGTTATATAATTAACAAAGCGAAATTCACCATAAACAATATGCAAAATCAAACTATTCAATAGGTAATAAGATATAAAGGTCAACAAAATTACCTTGTGGAATATTGTGGGCAAAAACCTCCTTGATTGCTTCCTTGGAGGCACTATGATAGTCCGTCGTGGTTGAAATTACTAGACTATGAAAATGAGATGCCATTTCTAAAATGTGTCCCCGAAAGTGGGAGTGCTTAAAGAACTGAAGTAAATGCAAACTTGCATTAAGAAACAAAAATCCCACAAGAGACAATATGAAAAGAGTGGAATACCCAAAGGAGGTAAACCATGCAATACATAAATACCCTAGAGAGCATTTTTTCACCCTTTATATAAGCTTCACTCCTCATGCTAAAAGATTTTCGATAACGTTACATTTGCGTCATTGAGAGATTAAGTATCCATTTGGCGGGCTGCAGATGTGATAAGCGAGCTTGCATGCGGGCGAGATAAGATCAACACAGTGGTAACAAAATTTCATTGTTTAATTTAATCGACATAGATTCCGGCATACGTTTGCACCTGGTCTCTTTTCCGATTAAAACAAATCAGCGGTGGATTAAAGATAAAGGAACACTCTCTGGATTATGGGGTTGATGCTTTTAATCCTTTTGACGGCTAATAACTTCCTAAAGGCGGCGTAGAAATCAGGGCATTCATCCGCCAAACAAACAGCCATCGGCCACACGATCAGGTAAAACTGTCACCATATGACTTGCAACCGAAGAATGTCCTTTTAAAGCTTATATAACATATCGACGACTAAATTTTTCAGTTACATAGCACATTTTGGAGTTTTCTCTGAAAAACGTTTTGGGCAGCAATTACTCTCGTGCTGTGGAGAACTAGTCGAAAAAGAACTGAACTCAATAACATAACAGGGAGACATCTGAACTAATTAAGGTTTGATCGAATTAAATCATGACGGCGACGAATTCGTCTGCTTTGTTAACAAGGTCCTTTTCTGGCAAACATTTATCGTTCAGAAGCAACTTTAGTCTGGGAAATGTGAGCGGTAGAATAACACGGAGCACGTCATTGTCTTTTTCGGATGCGCACATGATTTCAATGAGTATGAATGGGATTTGCAAGGGTGCAGCAAGCATGGTTTTGATTACGCGATTGAAAGGCTACAAAAGAGACAGATTTTTCTGCGGAGTTATCGTTTGAAGAGCAAGGAAAAAAAGGCCGAGAAGATTAAGGCTTGTTTTCATGAACTCAAACAGGCCCTATTCACAGCTGCTTCTTGGATTTGTTGTTAGCGAGGATATGAACGTATAGAGAAGAAAATAAAGCGCTACAGATTTTGTGTATGTTAACTGTTATATTTACTGTGATAGTGGCTACTCAATTGCGTAGTGTTGATTCCTTTGCCTTTGATATTCTTGCATCATTCAATCACATATTTATAACATCAATGTTCGAGTTACGAGAAGAAATAAATAAATTAGAGGAGCGAAATACTCTTAATTTTGAGTTACAGCTGAAATTCCCAAGAAAACTATAAGCCCACATTAAAACTTCCCTTGCTATCACTTTTACTTAATTCAAATATAAATTTGTCGTGTCATCATGCAAAATGTTTGACTACAAAACTTTGAAAGACAATATTTTAACTTAATCATATTCCACTTTGCAAATAAACAAAACTATACTTCGAGTTGTTTTCACACGACTCGAGGAGTTTAGTTTATATGTGTACCGCCAATCAAAGTTATATAAAGGTCAATCCACTCCTAGCGAGCTGTTCAAATAAACTCGGTGAGCTTTATTGGAGACCAAGCTACTCCACACCACTCGGCGAGTTATTATTTGCATTGGGCGAGTCTGCAATATGTGGGCGAGCTAATTACTTCCTCGACGAGCTCATTAGCATTGACGGGTTCACATATGGGGGAACGAACTGAAATTTTTATTGGTTTGAATTATACTCCACCACCCACCATATCACAAATCGGTCCACATACCATCAACGTGGCACGACCACATTACTTACTTATAGCAAGGGTTCAACATCTGCACATCAAGCCCGATGCGAGGGGCGGTTAGAGAGGTAACCAACTTGCCACATTGAATGGCCTATTCAACCAATGCACAACGAGCTGCCAACTCGACCCTATCAACAGTCGGCCATACAAACAAAGCCGCATTAACCTCTAATTGCCACACAACATTCCACAATGCACGGGATGTGGAGAGATCATAGCGAGCCATTCAAATGGAGGGCAACAACAAAATGCCAAAACGTGGCCCAAGCCACTACGTGGAGGACATTCAAAAAGAAGAAGGTGGGAAGACATGGTTGGGGGTGGGTGGCTTTAATAGCCACCCGCCATAAAATATCTACTCGTTGTCTGCATACAGGCACACAACTGGCCGCTTACCTTTCTTTTTTCATTTATTCCACTAGTGTTAGCAAGTCCATACTTTTCTACACGACCTGATGGGTTTTTGTCCCAGCCGAGGCGATGTGATGGTAGTAAATCAATGTGGTAGGTGGTTATGAAGCTACCGCGTGAAGGGAAGGGGTACAAGGAAGCGGTAAAGAAACATTGGTAAAATCACCCGTTGTCCCAGCGTGTGAAAGTGACAGCCCTTTGGGCGTTTTCAACAAACAGGTTACCAACTATGTTGTTATCTGTTCAGTGTTAAATGCATCCTCAAATTCGGAGTTCTACCATCAAATATCCATTCAAAATCACCTAAGGAACAAAGAAGGGCATTTTTCTTTTTCTCCAACAATGCGGCCTCATCCATCTATGCTATTATCTCTGCCGCAAAATGAGTACATCTACGGATTCGGGATCTGTCTACAAGATTTTTAGATTCAAATCGATCAAGAGACAGTGAAAGTAGATCAAAATCGATTGAGGGACAGTGAAGTGGATCAAAATCGTTTGAGGGACAAGTAGCTAATCGTGAGTTCGCCTAGCATATTTGCTAGAGGAAGAAAGAGATTTTAATTTGTGATAACGGACCCAAGAACAGTTGCTCTATTTGGACATCGAATGCAATGCTTCAAAATCCCCACTTTATTCATTTGGATTATTAAAGTATCAATTCGATTAAGGGACAGTGAGAGTGTTTAAAGAAGGCCTGGTGGAACTAAAGCGTAGCTCTTCTACCTGGGTCCTGTCACAGATACCGAGCGGCTCGTGGAAGGAGCCTCTTAGAGGTGGGTCTATTTCATATCAGAATATACAAGAAGCACAATTTGTGAAGCACAATATCAAAAGAAGAAACATTGTGCATACAGCGAGTTAGGCATTCGCGAGCCTCAGATGCTCGCCATTTCGGCGTGTGACAGTCTAGGAGGCTAAAACAAAGAAAAATCATTTCTTTTATATTTGTATATATTTGTAACCGTATACTTTTGTTAACATATGTAAAAGCAATTAAAGGTACATTAATATTATTAAATTCAATATTAATAAATTCCTTAGTTTTAATGTTACTTAAATATGAATAATATTCAAACTATTAAGGCCTCTATTAGGCATCATGGGGTATTGGGTATTGCACTTAATGAGCTCAAAGTCTTTGCATTAAAATTTCTTCTACACAATTTAATCAACATAGCATGGGTTTTCAAAAGGATTCGGTTTCATTTCCCCTCTACAATATGCAATGGATATATAAGAAATTCATAAATGAGGAAACACATAATAGAGTTAGGACACAATTTACTTCATTTGCATATTGGAAGCCATTTAAAATTTGAGTCTTTTCTCCATAATACAAGAAGAGAATATGCATTAATGTTCTCACTTTTCAATACCTTTTTTTTTTTTAAGCAACAAAATGAAATCTAGTATGTATATTTTCTTGTAATTTTTTTTTAACATTCCACTAAAGAGACCTACAATATTTCCATTAAGTTTTAAACAAGATCTACCAAAAATTTCAACAAGATCAACACCTTTATAAGAGGTTCCAAGCCAAGTTAAAGGAGAATGAATGGATTGTCTTTCTTGCAACTTTAAATTCCATCCCCATTACAAGCTTACAAATGAAGTTCAAAAACAACTTTCCTTCAACATTTTGTTACAACATTTTCTACTTCATGTGGAAACAAATTTACAATAATGGAGGCTAAAGAAACAAAGCAATATTACATTTTTCCTCCACTCAAGGTGGGTAAATACATGGTGTTTTTACATTGTCATCAACAAGGTTCCATTGCTCCAAAAATCAACAAGGTGGCTCCTCCATAGTTTTCTTGATTCACAACAAAATAAGGGGAGAGGCAACGCCTCCTCCCAACCAAATACCCAATGGAGAAGAGAAGCCATCCTCTCCATTGGCCCCCGAGCCCCAACCACATCACAATGGGAGAGAATCCAACTCATGGCAACTACAAGCTTCCACATAACTAAACATAACATTTCACATGCATTCCATAATCCTTCAAAACAAAATCAACAACACAACAAGAGGGAAAACAATCACAACAACAAGTCACAAGGCTTATCAAGAAAGCCACAAGAGTAAGACATATGGGGAGGCCACTTATGCCTCCCAATGGGAATGGGTGCCACCTAAAAGCCTCCAATGCAAAACACAATACCCCTAACAACTCTTATGCCTCCCTCAAGTACCCCTTATCCCTCCATTCACTCTTATGCCTCCCTCAACTCTTATGGCTCCCTCAAAGTAAAACAAGAAGAAAATGCAAGCATTTCTCTTACAAGGTGGGCACCCAACCCAAACTCCCTCCTCAAGAACATGATCTCTTATGCCTCCCTCAATTAAACTCCCCATAGTCTCCTCCCACTCCCAACTTAGGCATTCTACCCATTCCCAACAAGCATTTCAAACAACAACATTCAACACAACATAAAAATACATTCATATAACAAAAGAAACATAATGCAAACAAAGGTGAAGCTCCTACCTTTCCATGGTAGAGCTTGCTCCAAATATGAAGTCTCAAATCCCTCCAAGGATCAAGCAAGCATCCACAAGCTCCACAAAATTCCCACAAGTATCAACAAGCTCCAAAATCCACAAACTCCTTCCAAATCCTCTCCTCTCCAAAATACAAAAGACTAAAAAAAAAAAAAACTTCCAACCCCCAAAACAAACAAGAGGATCAAATAAATAGAGAAAAGAGAGGGAGGGATGATGTGGCTCCAAGTAGGATGCCACCTCCTTTTCCCTCCACTCCACATCATTTGGTCAACATCAAATTCCAATGCACCATTAATAAGTGGTTGAAAGAAAGGCAAGCACCTTACACACTCCAACTAAGCCCACTCCCCAAAGGACAAAATTAAATTTGAAAGAAAGTGCAATTAATATTTTTACCCTTTTATCCCCCCAAAACACCTAAAAGACCCTAAATTTGGCCTTCCAACCCATAGGTAGGGTTGGCATGGGGTTTTAAGAGGTGTGGGACAAGTTTGACTTGTCCCACAAGCTTTGAAATTTGGCCTCCAAGGCCAAATTCGAGTTTCCCATGTGGGGTAGAGTGTGCTACACTCAAACTCAAACACACATCAATCCACACAAAATCCCAAGTAAATCAAATCCTAATAAATGAACTCTCTTAGGTCACATCTTTTAATTAGTTTAGGACAATTTCAAATTAACTTAATTAACCCACTACAACCCATGGCTAACAAAGGGGTAAACTCCAATCCAAGAAATATGAATAATAACACAAGTAAAATTTCACTTACTAAGAGCAACACATACTAACATAATAAAAGGGAAAAATTAAAACAAAACAACACATGATCCCTAGGTCACAATTTTCCCTTTACCAGATAATTCTAACACACACACAATTACTTGTTGCCATGGTGACCTTAGCTGGATTCTTCTCGAATTCCGATGTGGTTGGTCTCCACTCCCCAATATTGTTGTGAATATAATATACCTGCAGAACAGAAAATACCTCCTTCGGCCTGTTGGCCGCATTAAAACATTCATGCCAAATATACAATATAATCTAAAATAAACAACACATGATTTACTATCATCTATGCAAGTACGATATCACTAACACTTCCTAGCACATTTCTATTCCACATATCATTTATATCAAAACGATCATCACATTAGTCCAATTATCAAGTTCTACTCAATATGATTAAATATATCACATGTCATAATTAAGATAAATAACCCCACAAAAGTATACAAATATCATCATCAAATGTCCACCAAGAAACCATATGCATCATATAAAGATCAAAACAATAATACCAATGTCTATGATATCTACTAGCATGCTAAAACAAGAAGTCATAATAATCCATAAGTGAAGTAATCACCTCGAAAACAACAAAACAAAATGAGGTCAAGGGAAGTGGGCACTACATCCCCTCCCCTTAGACTCGACTTCCTCCCGGAAGTCACCGGAAAAGGTGTGGAAACTGTCCTCGTAGCAAAGTAAAGCATCCTCCCAAGTAGTCTGCAGCCTCATCATACCCTGTCCCATCGGACCCGAACTCCGATCAATCTCTCTCGCGAAGGCCTGTGGTCCTACGATCTAAAATGCACACGGCTCCACCATCACCTCGCCCCGATCCTCGCACTCCGCAATGCGGTCCAATCTAGCACATGAGAAGGATCAGAAATATATCTCCTAAGCACATAAATGTGAAACACATCATGGACGCGAGATAAGCTAGGTGGCAATGCTAGACGATAGGCCAAGGGACCGAGGCACTCCAAGATCTCAAAGGGACCCACAAACCTAGGAGCAAGCTTAGAACCTTTTCCATAATGGATAGGGCTCTTATGCGGTCTGACACGAAGAAACACCTTCGTGCCTACCTCAAAACTGTGATCTGTCCTATGCTGGTCTGCATACTTCTTCTCTATCCCGCGCCTCCCAATCTCTCGCTCTCGATCAAGGTAACCTGCTACTCCATATCCTGTAATAAAGCTGGCCCAAGGGAAACCCTGTCCTCAATCCTATCCCAACTAAGAGGTGTCCTACACTCTCTACCATATAATGCCTGAAAAGGAGCCATGCCTATAGAACTCTAAAACTATTATTGTAGGCAAACTCCACCAAATACAGATACTCCTCCCATCTCGACTGATGATCCATCACGTACATCCTGAGCATATCCTCCAAAATCTGATTCACCCTCTCTGTCTGTCCATCTGTCTCAGGGTGATAAGCTGTGCTGAAATTAATCCTCGTCCCGAGGGCATACTGCATGGTGGTCCAGAAATGGGAGGTGTACAAAGGGTCGCGGTCGCAAATGATCTTCCGCGGAATCCCATGTAATCTGACAATCTCATCAAGGTATACTCGTGCCACAAAGACTTCGCTGTATAGGGTCTTCACCGAGAAAATGAGCTACCTTCATCAATTTATCCACCGTGACCATGATGGCATCGTGATGGTATCTCGACGTAGGTAATCCAACGATGAAGTCCATGGAAATGGTGTCCCACTTCCACTCCGGTATGGCGTGAGGATAGAGAAGGCCAGCGGATGCTGATGCTCGGCCTTCACCCTCTGGCACTCTAAACAAAGGTGACACAAATGAAGCTACATCTCTCCGAAGTCCTCTCCAAAAATACAACTGTCTCAGGGTGGCGTGCATCTTCTTCACCCCGGATGGGCTGAATAAGGTGCACGATGAGCCTCTCAAAATGTCATGTCTCAAGCCTCCATCTCTAGGAACATATATCCGACCTCTGTGTCTGAGAAGACCATCTGCCTCTAATGAAAATCCATCAAATCTCCCCTCAAGGGGTCTCTGAGACTCAATCTCTGCTCTGGCTGCAAGGTAGAAACTATCATGAGGAAGCTACTGCAAGATCCTACTCCGCAAATCATGCCCACTGAGGTGGCCATAGCCACATGTCTCCGCCTACTCAAGGCATCTGCAACCACATTCTCCTTCCCTTTCACATGCTCTATCTCCATGTCATACTCACAGAGTAACTCCATCCAACGCCGCTGACGAGCGTTGAGATTGGGCTGCGTGAAGAGGTGGCGAAGACTCAAGTGATCAGTCCTGAGTGTAAATCTCCGGCCAAGAAGAAAATGTCTCCACCGCACTAAGGCATGTACCACTGCTGCAAGCTCAAGGTCATGGGTCGGATAATTGAGCTCATAATCTTTGAGTTTGCGAGACTCAAAGGCAACTACTCTACCCTCCTGCATTAACACACCTCCAAGTCCTGCCAAGGAAGCATCTGTGCAAACGTAGAACTCACCCTGAGGATCCGGCACTGTAAGAATAGGTGCTCTCGTGAGGCACTCCTTCAGTGTACTGAAAGCCTGCTCACATCTATCTGACCATAAAAACTTCTTCCCTTTCCGCTGAAGAGAAGTGATAGGGTGCGCAATCGAGAAAAAGTCCCGAACAAACCTCCCGTAGTATACCTCGCTAGACCCATGAAACTACGCACCTCGGTCACACTAGTGGGTGCTGGCCAATCCATGATGGCTCAATCTTGGAAGGATCGACTGCGATACCTTCCCCAGAAATGATGTGGCCCAAATACTGCACCTCAAGCTGAAAGAACGCACACTTCTCCAAGTTCCCGTAAAGGCGCTGTTCGCGAAGACACTGAAGAACCTGGCGAAGGTGCTCCTCATGCTCCTCACGTGTGCATGAGTAAATCAGAATGTCATCAAGGAAGATGAGCACGAAGCGATCAAGGAAGGTCCTGAATACCCCATTCATCAAACTCATAAACACTGCGGGGCATTCGTCAAACCGAAAGGTACCACTGTGAACTCGTAGTGGCCATATCTCGTACGGAATGTTGTCTTATGAATATCTGTCTCCGCAATCCTGAGCTGATGGTATCCTGACTTAAGATCTATCTTAGAGAAAACTGTAGCCCCCTTCATCTGATCAAATAAATCATCAATGCGTGGAAGGGGGTAACGATTCTTGATCGTTACTTTATTCAGCTGACGGTAGTCAATACACAACCGAAGAGATCCATCTTTCTTCTTCACGAAGATCACTGGTGCACCCCAAGGGGATACACTAGGATGGATTAGGCCTTTCTCCAGAAGGTCCTCAAGCTGCAACTTGAGCTCACATAACTCAGGAGTAGTCATCCGATAGGGTGCTCGTGAGATAGGCTCTGCGCCTGGAACTAGATCTATATGGAAGTCGATCTCACGTGGGGGAGGTAATCCCGGTAGCTCCCCTGGGAACACATCGGAAAACTCTGATAAGATGGGATGATCATCGAGGGAAGGTCCTCTCGACTCATCCTCTGATCTGTCACTGACCGTAATAGCAAACATCTGACAACCCTGTCGCGCACACCGCTTAAGCTGCATAGCGGAGATGGTGCGAATGGATACGGCCCTCCTAACTCCTGATATCACTGACTCTACTCCAAGATCATCTATGCAAGCAATAGTCTTATGGTAACAATCCACTCTAGCTCTGTGAGCGGACAACCAATCCATGCCTAAAATGATGCCATAAGATCCTAATGGAAGGATCCGAAGATCAAAAGTAGTGGTGAAGGGTCCCAAATCCACTACACACTCCTTAACTAAGGAGTCTACAGAAATTTTGGCTCCAGAAGCCATCTCAACGTCCCAACTACGGCCTTGCCTAACTGCCACCAACCTACAACGCTCTACTAAGGATGGTGCAATAAAAGAATCAGAAGAACCAGATCAAATAATATAGAGGTGGAAATACCACCAATACTACCTCGTCGCTCAATCACAAGACTGGTGCTCACCGGGTGGTTCTCGACCACTGCGTAGATCCGATGACTCCGTGCCATATCTCCAACAGTAGGCTCTGAGCTCTGCATCTTACCCTTGTTAGGGTTCTGTGGGCAATCTCTCCAATGATGTCCAACAACACCACAACCATAACAACTACCTGGTCCTCTCCAGTGGGAAGCAGCTCCAACTGGTACTCTAGATGACTGAGATACAGATCCTGACGATCCGGCTATGGACTGCCGAGGTCTCTCGCCGACGAGCTCCTCGCCGACCGAGCTCTCGGTGCACCTCGTGTCCCGATGGGACCCTAGAGGAGGCCCCATACTACGCCCTCTCTGCGCATCAAATCTCTGAGGAGGTCTGTAAGGTGGGCGGGTCTCTGCCGCTGCTGCGCTGGTGGTGGCCTGAATGAAGCTTGCCTTGAACTCTATCCACCCCGTGGAGGAGGAACTCGACCCCTTCGACCTACTATCCCGCATCTACTGATACGGCTCAACTCGTCTCTAGCCTACCGCGTGTTTCCCCGTGTCTCCTCTCGCAATATAGGCCTTCTCCACGGCCTCTCTAATGTCTCAGGGGCGTGAATGCGCACTGCGCCACCTAAATCCAAGTTCGGCCCCGATGAACCTCGTGAATCCGCACTCTGCTCATCCCGCATATAGTCGACGTACTCGAGTAGGTCCAAATCGACTCATACTACTCACCATCATCGATGCCTGACGGAGGTCATGAAACTCATCTATCCGCTGCTGTATAAATCTCCTGGGTAAATACCTACTCCTGAAACGCTCCTCAAACAGCTCCCAGGTAATCGTCTCCGAGTCAACATGGAGCTTCTGCTCCTCGGTCCTCCACCAGACTCCTGCTCCATCCTTCAGAAGATGGATTGCAACACGAGCTTTCGTGTTGCTAGTACAAGGGCAGAGCTTGAAGCATCCGCTCAAGCTCACCAACCAGGCCTCTGCCTGAAAACCACCTGTATCACCCGAATAGTGAGATGGTCGTAGCTTCAGGATCTCCCTGATATGGTCTGCAGCTGACGTATGACGAATCCTAGGTCTATCTGAATGCTCCTCCCTCTGTCTAGGGCTCCGAGACCTGTCCCTATGTCCTGAGATCCTGTCCCCATGTCCTCTCTGTGGTGACTCTGCCCTAGCCGACTCCGCACGGAAGTTCTCTGCCCTGTGCTCCTCGCTGTGTCGAGGGGATGCCTGGGCATCTACTGATGGCTCCAAACTATGTCTAGCAAGTCGTCCTCCCAAGGGCTCTCCGCATATAGCGGCATTGACATCCTGGAGTGTCTGCAAGATCTGAGGTAGAAGAGCTGCTACTACGGCCTCGCTCTCGGGTGGTATGTCTAGGTCTATATGAAGAGACCCCTCGCCCAATCCGCGCCTCCTGCATAGATCAAGGCGAGAGTTAGTTCATTGTTCTAGGTCTTGTGCTAGTTTTCTAAATTTGTTGTTTACTATAATTATCAACATTGTGGTTTTATATTTTAAAAGAATCATTTCTGTACTAAGTTAAATGTTCCTGTTTTGTGTTTTCTGCATGTGCCCAAGGGTCCAAGCTTCGAACCCCTGGCTCTGATACCAAAATGTAACGCCGTGAAAGACGACGCCTCACGCGACGACGACGACGATGATGACGACGACGCGCCACAAACAACAACCCGAAAATGAGAATTTTTTTTTTTTTTTAATTTTTAAGAGAACTTTAGTTTCAAGTCATTTAAAACAAAAGACAATAAATTTTAACTTAATCATATTAGTTATTGTCAAATATAAATAACTAAAAAATAAGTTAAAGTTCAAAACTCAGGAGTTTAGTTTAACATATACCACTAAAAAAAGTTTTATAAAGGTCAAAGACAATCCTAGCATTTTAACTTAATCATATCATTGAAACTAAACGCTTTATACTTGAGTTGAAGCTTTTCACACTCAAAATTTAGTTTTTATGTGTACCACCAATCAAAGTTATCTAAATTCAATCCATGGGCGAGCTAATTATTTCTAAACTCGATGAGCTCATTAATTGACCAAGTTCACATATGGGGGAATAATGAAATTTTATTTGGTTTGGGTTATACTACCACATTTATCATCGAACTCGGTTAATTTATTATTACATCAAGGGAACTAAAAACCAACATTATAGCCAAAATCTGGTTTCAACATTGCAATCAAGCCTATTATTATTGAGCCTTAAACTTAACTTAATGGCATAAATGGGAAGATTCAAATTTTAATTTGAAAATACGAGCAACTCGTGGGTTATCTATGGGCAATCCTTCCATACAAACAAGCCGCATAACCTCCAATCGCCACACAACATTCCACAATTTGGAAATAATAACTGATTGGAGAATCATATTTAATTATTTAAAAATTTACATTATGTGCAACATTTGAAAAAAATGTAAAATGGAAAGTAATGGCCAAAGCCACTATTGGAGGAATTCAAAAAGAAGAAGGTGGGAAGACATGGTTGGGGGGGTGGCTTTAATAGCCACCCGCCATTTATGCACTTGCCTAAAATCTCCTTGCATGCAACACTCCATAAGGATCGGCTCGCTTGTTTTTCATTTATCACTTAGATCACAAATCAATAAGTCCTTTCATACCACTAACTGCCTGCCTTTGCCCAATGGTCCCGCAGCCATGTAAATGCGAAATGATGGTGGTTGAAATGAAGCTATGACTGCATGTAATGCGATGGTATGTTTTTGTTTATGATTAATCCCCGCCGCGCAACAAGATGAGGGGAGGAGTGGAGCAAACACGTGGCAAAAAAACCGGGGGCGAATGTGGAAGGTTGCCTATAAAGTGCGGAGGATGATAAAGGTGTGTTTTCAACAAACTTGTTATTTGACATTGTGTCCGTTAT
The DNA here is from genome assembly GCA_018340775.1 of Taxus wallichiana var. yunnanensis. Lineage (NCBI taxonomy): Eukaryota > Viridiplantae > Streptophyta > Pinopsida > Cupressales > Taxaceae > Taxus > Taxus wallichiana. Next base: position 94,804,723 of record CM031237.1, on the reverse strand, counting down.
CCATTCATGTTTTTAAATGAGAGATCCTCAAATTCGAGTTCTTTATCAAATGGGTCTTCCTTTCAATCCTGGTCCATCAATTTTTAAAATGTCAAGAGAAGGCATTTGAACACGATATTCATCATTCTACATCTCTATGTTTTATCCACTGGTGTTTTTTTATAAATCGAAATGTTACATCTAATTAAATCATCGTTTTCTTTTTTTCCTAAGATTTTTAGATTCAAAATGGTTTAAGAAGGAGACAATAGTGAGGAGTAGATCAAAATTACTATTTGGGGATTTTAGCTCAGGAAGTATCAAAATCAAGTATCTGATCTACAAAACCACTAATGCAAACAAGTTCTCCCCTTTTTTTTTAAAGGCACTTCCAGATGTAGTTTGTCCAACTATGTTGTTCTGCTCAAGATCAATGCATCATCAAAATTCCACTTTTTCCTTTGGATTTTAATCAAAATCAATTGATTAAGGGACAAAGAGAGTGTTTAAAGAGGCCGGTGAAATTTATTAATGCGTAGCTCTTCTACTCCCCTTCCACATAAACTAATGGCTAGTGGATGAGGAGAATCTTAGAGGTGGATCTGCTTTCATATCGAATATTCACAAGAAGCACAATTTGTTTTGCTAAACAAAAAAGCAAAAACCATACATGCCTGTATAAGATTCAGAAAGCCAGCATTGCCGTTTCGCGTACAAAGATTGCTTTAAATACATATCTAGCTTTGCTAAAAAAAGAAAAAATATATCTTTTATTTATTTATATATATATTGTATTATTTGTTATACTTTTGAATTTGTTAACATTATAATAAAAGATATTAATTAAGGTATATTAATATTATTTTAATTCAATATTAATAAATTCCATTAGTTTTAATATTACTTAAATATGAATTATATTGAAAATATTAATTCCTTATTATGTATTAGGGAACATTGGGTATTAAACTTAATAAGCTTATAGCCTTTGCATTAGAATTTCTTCTACACAATTTAATCAACATAGCATGGGTTTTCAAAAGGATTCGGTTTCATTTCCCTTTTACAATATGAAATGGATATATAAGAAATTCATAAATGAGGAAACACATAATAGAGTTAGGACACAATTTACTTCATTTGCATATTGGAAGCCATTTAAAATTTGAGTCTTTTCTCCATAATACAAGAAGAGAATATGCATTAATGTTCTCACTTTTCAATACCTTTTTTTTTTTTTTGCAACAAAATGAAATCTAGTATGTATATTTTCTTGTAATTTTTCCTAACATTCCACTAAAGAGACCTACAATATTTCCATTAAGTTTTAAACAAGATCTACCAAAAATTTCAACAAGATCAACACCTTTATAAGAGGTTCCAAGCCAAGTTAAAGGAGAATGAATGGATTGTCTTTCTTGCAACTTTAAATTCCATCCCCATTACAAGCTTACAAATGAAGTTCAAAAACAACTTTCCTTCAACATTTTGTTACAACATTTTCTACTTCATGTGGAAACAAATTTACAATAATGGAGGCTAAAGAAACAAAGCAATATTACATTTTTCCTCCACTCAAGGTGGGTAAATACATGGTGTTTTTACATTGTCATCAACAAGGTTCCAATGCTCCAAATATCAACAAGGTGGCTCCTCCATAGTTTGCTTGATTCACAACAAAATAAGGGGAGAGGCAACGCTCTCCTCCCAACCAAAATACCCAATGGAGAAGAGAAGCCATCCTCTCCATTGGCCCCCGAGCCCCAACCACATCACAATGGGAGAGAATCCAACTCATGGCAACTACAAGCTTCCACATAACTAAACATAACATTTCACATGCATTCCATAATCCTTCAAGACAAGAGAATCAACAACACAACAAGAGGGAAAACAATCACAACAACAAGTCACAAGGCTTATCAAGAAAGCCACAAGAGTAAGACATATGGGGAGGCCACTTATGCCTCCCAATGGGAATGGGTGCCACCTAAAAGCCTCCAATGCAAAACACAATACCCCTAACAACTCTTATGCCTCCCTCAAGTACCCCTTATCCCTCCATTCACTCTTATGCCTCCCTCAACTCTTATGGCTCCCTCAAAGTAAAACAAGAAGAAAATGCAAGCATTTCTCTTACAAGGTGGGCACCCAACCCAAACTCCCTCCTCAAGAACATGATCTCTTATGCCTCCCTCAATTAAACTCCCCATAGTCTCCTCCCACTCCCAACTTAGGCATTCTACCCATTCCCAACAAGCATTTCAAACAACAACATTCAACACAACATAAATATACATTCATACAACAAAAGAAACATAATGCAAACAAAGGTGAAGCTCCTACCTTTCCATGGTAGAGCTTGCTCCAAGTATGAAGTCTCAAATCCCTCCAAGATCAAGCAAGCATCCACAAGCTCCAACAAAATTCTCACAAGTATCAACAAGCTCCAAAAATCCACAAACTCCTTCCAAATCCTCTCCTCTCCAAAATACACAAGACTAAAAATGAAACTTCCAACCCCCAAAACAAACAAGAGGATCAAATAAATAGAGAAAAGAGAGGGAGGGATGATGTGGCTCCAAGTAGGATGCCACCTCCTTTTCCTCCACTCCACATCATTTGGTCAACATCAAATTCCAATGCACCATTAATAAGTGGTTGAAAGAAAGGCAAGCACCTTACACACTCCAACTAAGCCCACTCCCTCAAAGGACAAAATTAAATTTGAAAGAAAGTGCAATTAATATTTTTACCCTTTTATCCCCCCAAAACACCTAAAAGACCCTAAATTTGGCCTTCCAACCCATAGGTAGGGTTGGCATGGGGTTTTAAGAGGTGTGGGACAAGTTTGACTTGTCCCACAAGCTTTGAAATTTGGCCTCCAAGGCCAAATTCGAGTTTCCCATGTGGGGTAGAGTGTGCTACACTCAAACTCAAACACACATCAATCCACACAAAATCCCAAGTAAATCAAATCCTAATAAATGAACTCTCTTAGGTCACATCTTTTAATTAGTTTAGGACAATTTCAAATTAACTTAATTAACCCACTACAACCCATGGCTAACAAAGGGGTAAACTCCAATCCAAAGAATATGAATAATAACACAAGTAAAATTTCACTTACTAAGAGCAACACATACTAACATAATAAAAGGGAAAAATTAAAACAAAACAACACATGATCCCTAGGTCACAATTTTCCCTTTACCAGATAATTCTAACACACACACAATTACTTGTTGCCATGGTGACCTTAGCTGGATTCTTCTCGAATTCCGATGTGGTTGGTCTCCACTCCCCAATATTGTTGTGAATATAATATACCTGCAGAATAGAAAATACCTCCTTCGGCTGTTGGGCCGCATTAAAACATTCATGCCAAATATACAATATAATCTAAAATAAACAACACATGATTTACTATCATCTATGCAAGTACGATATCACTAACACTTCCTAGCACATTTCTATTCCACATATCATTTATATCAAAACGATCATCACATTAGTCCAATTATCAAGTTCTACTCAATATGATTAAACATATCACATGTCATAATTAAAGATAAATAACCCTGTCAAAAGTATACAAATACTATTATTGTAAGGAAATCTCGATTTTGATTTTTATCGGGGATAGCGTGTGAGGCGAGCCTGCTTGTGCCACCTGGCTTTGAACCACTGAAAGATGTTCTTGTTTTTCCTTCAATGGCTCTGTTTTTCAGTTGAAGAGCTTTGTATCCTTGTGTTGCTCGAAGGGTTGCTATGTTTCATGCATTATTGTCCGTTTTGCATTCATTTTCCCACAAGCTCTGCATTTTATCAGAGAGCCCGGCCATCTTGGATTTTGTATTTAGCTCGACCATGGGTTATGTAGCTCGCCATGGTTGCTAAGATCTGGCAATTTCTTGGGAAATAGGAGTTTATTTTGATCAAGCTCGAGTTGTGTGGGTTAGCATTTTTATAAGGAGCTTGGTCATTTGTGCTTTATGGTTTTCTCGCTTGCATTCGAACTAGTTATGAGCTCTGTGTGGGATTTTTGCTTAAGGGGTCGAGAGCTAGGTCAACTCCCACTCAAGCTCTCCACTGTGCCATTCAGGAGAGCCCAGTTTTGATTTTTCTGGTTTGCCATTTTTTTATTTTCCCAATCTGAATGCTAGTTGTGCGCTTGTCTCAGCTCATCATGGGCATATGTAATTTGAGCCTTTACTTCTTGCTACGGGTGACCTTAGTTTCAGTATAGATGAGCTCTGTGTTTTATTTAATAGCTCGGCCCAAGATCTGGAGCTCGACCCTGCCTCCATTTGGGAGTTTTTGTTGTTTATCTTTCTCTTCTCCTTGAATCTAGCTCGTCGATCAACTCTTTCTCTGGATCTTTGAATTAACTCTCTCTAGCTCTTTCTCTACACTACCCGCTCATCAACAAGGCATATACAAATACACCACGTGTCTTTTCATGTTATAAGAGCTCACTTTAGTCATGCAGGCATGCTCATGTCCTCTGCGTTTCAGTTTCCGCTACTATACATTTTCCTCCTGTAAGTTTCCTGTAAGATACTTTGCCATATATTTATTTTGGGGTGTTTAGGGAAGAGAATTTCAAAGGGTTTTGTACGTGATCAGCGTAACAATGGAAGACACAGAGGAAGTATAGGTTGTTGTGTGTGACAATAGATCTGGCACTTTCAAGGTGATTTTTTTAAATAATAAATTTGAAATAAAATTATAGATTGTCTGTATTTCTTGACGGGTAGTTAGTGTGTGTGTAGGATGGAATGGAGGGGGGCGATGCTCCGCAGGTTCCGAGCATAGTTGGGTGGCCACATCACACGGGCTTGATGGTGGGGATGGGGTAAAAGGATGCCTCAAGCATCCCGTGGAGTACAACAACATGTCGAACTATGATGAGATGGAGAAGTTGTGGCGCTAGAGGATTATCCCGTTTTGCTGACGGAGCCACCGTTGAATGGTAGAAAATGATCAAGCTCATGTTTCAGGTCTTTGGGATGCCTGGCCCTTATATTTCTATTTAGGTTGTTCTATCTCTCTAGGCCATGCCTGAGCTATTGAATCAACTCTTTTCTTGCTCTTTCACAGAACATTTGGAGATTTTATTCATCAAAAATTATTTCATAATGAAATGCATTTTTTCCACAAAAATCCTCATGTTTGTTAATATTTCTTCCATGTTGAACCTCGCGTGAAGTAGATGACCTTAAATTATCTTTGGAATTCTAAACCTTGTGTGAGCATCTCTTACACCATAGTTTTGACCTTTCTACATTGTACAGTACCTCCCTTTTCCTTTTTAAACATGAATGCCTAAGCACGGATGAACAAGAACAGTATTTGTTGTTACACTAAAGGCACTACCTCTCCAACTCCACTACCATGGTTGTAGGCATCCTGTAGTTTAATTTCTTGGCCATTAATTTAAAGGATTAAATAATATTTGTGTATTCTCAAATTTTTGAAATGAACAAAACCTGCAACACTCCCACCGTGACAATAAAACATAGGATGCATCTCGATACCATTACATCTGAGTAGTGCTTAAATAATGGCCATGAAAGAAAATAACAAGAAATAGTGAGGACTGACCACATTCAAAAACTACGTATCATAACAGTCTCTCATTTGTTCCCCTGTCAGGAGGACATTTGGAAGCATATTGCTACACTACCTTGTCAAAAGAAAAAAGAAACAATATTCCATTCATTAATATCAAAAGTTGTTTTATGCAATTGATTGATTTCCTCAAGCTGACATGTAACTTCCATCATGTCTGACCTAACATCCCTGTCATTTGCAAGGTAGCCCAGAGCCAACTCTACAACTGCACTAATCATGGCTTTAACCTAAGGGTTTTTGTATCGTTAAATGTGCATATACAAGTTCATCCAAATCTATGGTTTTTATCTTGTTTACTGCCATAATAGAAAGGTTGATTTCGTTTCTTTTCCTGGTTGTATCCACTGCTAATTTGGCAGAGAGAAGCTCCACCAAAATAACCCCAAAGTTGTAAACATTATATTTTTCTATCGGCTAAAACCATGGATGGTACTTTGGATCAACATATTCAGGGGTGCCTTGCGTAGAAGTGGTAACATGGAACGTACAAAATCTGCTACTTTTATCCTAAAATTTTCATAAGGAGAATATTAGTGGATTTCACATCTCTGTGAATTATAGGTGGATTGATGTTATGGAGGTACGCTTGGCTAGGGTGGCAAAAAAACATCACCATGTTTCTGGAAAGTACGGATTCATTTTTTGAATGTGATTATGAAGAAATTTATGCTTTTAGCCTATTGCACAATATCATTCATATTATTCGAGGAGAGATGTCTTCTTGTCTGTAGTGTAAGTTCATAATGAAAAAAATTGTATTCAAGAAATACATGGAAATAGGAGGTCAACATATGGATAATTCATAGAGAAAACTTGAGGTCAAGAAGGCAGTCCTTCTACACACAAATGTAGTGGGTCTTGTAGGGAGAATTTCTTTAATAGCTAGTTGTTCAAAGTTTTCAGCTTGTGTTGATTGATATTCACTATTCAGAATTTTTATGTTTAATTTGATTTGGCCCTTATTCAGAGTTGATTCTACCTACTATTATTAGAGTTACGGTCAATTTCTATCCTAGATATTAGGAAATAAGTTTGGTTGAGAGTGCAAGATGGTGATCTATTGTATCACCTATTTCAATCATGGTAGAATAATTCATTGTAAATTGGACAAGAGCAATGCCACTCTAGATCATGTTGGGTGCATTGCATTTTAAGACTTCCAAGTTGTAATACTTAAATAAGTCTTCTATTATATTCAAAACCATTTATGCATTTCAGTATTTGGTTGACTGCGCTAGGTAGCTTCCTTATTCTATCCAAAATGATAGGAATAGATAAATAGTTACTTGTTTAATATGAGTTTTGAATTCGTATGCATGAATAAAACATGTAATTTTACTAACAGTATCATGGAGCATTTATCTTGAAACCCTTTGAAGATTGATCACAATAAATTACATCATGCTTTACTTCACATTTTTGCAATCATGACTATAGGTTTTGGTCGGGTTGTGGAGAAGCTAAAGGCAATGGAGAGGTGACTTGCAAAACCTTATAAAAAATACATTTGTCTATTATTTCTGAATTTTCCTCTTTGTAAAATAACTTTCATACGCAAGTAGGAGTGAGTACGAATGAATATAGAATCGACAATGTACAAACCATGCTACTTTGATTAACAAAGCTAATAGTTAACAATGTAAATTGAAAAAAAGGCAATGTATCTTTTACTTCGTGGATTTTTTAACAATAGGGTTTTAAATATAGTGCTTCTTGTTTAGATTTTTTAAACTAGCGCTTAACATATATTCATTTTGGTTTATTCATACACTCATTTATTCATCATGCTCACTAATCAACCAAAAATCAATCTACATACAATTACTACTACATTTCCTACCTACGTTGTGTTCCACTCCCCAGTCAAATATAACCCACATTATGGAACAAAAGGCCTTCGATCCCTTACGGCATCCACATGTCACGTTGCATCGTGCGATTACTAGTATTATTTTAATTCAAATTTAGTGTGCATATTGATGTGTACTCAAGGCTAAAAGAAGAAAAACAGAAAATGGGTGGAAGAGAACAATACAAGATAAAGAAGAAAGCAATAAAATAAGATATTAAACTTGCAATTGCACATGAGTTGCAAATTACACATGAGAATGAAAATGTAAAGTTTTTTGGATTTGTAATTTGTCATGAAATTTATGCTATCTTAAATTGTTTTAGTTTGTGTGATAGGGAGGAGCAAGCAATGTAGTATAGCTATAACACCCAACAAAAAACACTTCCTATTATGCCTTGATGTTGTCCATACTTTTCCATGATGAAAGCCCATACACTCTGCAACGTTGTTTTCTACCATGACCTACAGAGTATATTGCTCGCAAAGGTGAGCTAGTGGTGTAATGCCCGCTAAAAACTCTCACTTGAGAACCAAGAACAACCTAGGTTAAAATTATGGAATAATTTTATTTTTTTAAAAAGTGTTAACAACCAAAGTCTCAAGGACAATTAAATTTAACTAATAACTTTTCCCACTATAACAATTACTAATACCACATTATAAAGTAATAAATGTAATAAATCCACACCTAGGTCAAATCTCCTTAGGGATTAATTTAAACACTAATTACATTGACATTAGCTAGATATTCTGTCATTTATATTTTAGGGTTAAGGGACCAAAACAATCAAATACTAGTGGTATTTAATTTCATGATATTCAAGACAAGAGAAATATTTATTTACGGGGGAAGAATACATATTTGAAATTATAAGAGTAAATTCTCACTTACCCATCCCCCCATAAATATCTTAAAATGTTCAACCTGATTTTTCCCATTATTAACGCAACTAAAACTTCCTAAAACATTGTCATTAGATAGGGAATTTCCTCACCTTTCTGGTGATATAAAGAAGTCCTCCTAACTCCTCATATTTCTCAAGTTATGGGTCATGGAACTTGGGGTGAAAATTTTCCTAAAAGCGGGCTTGCACAGGGCCTAGGAGGCAAATTTTCCCCAACTTGGACCTCGTGGACTTTGGAGCACAAATTCATGTAGAGAAGAAAAGCGGACCAGTGGAGCGGGAAGACATTTAGCACTTTTTCCCTTTTGGGACAAAGCAAATTTTACACCTACACCTCCACCGACACCCAGGGAGGCCACGTGGAAGCTCCTTATTGGCTGCGCGGGTCAATTCGCATGCGGGGAACATTTGGAAATTTGAATTTTCAAAAGGTAAGGCATAAAGGTCAAAAGGAACCCGCACCTCCACCGACGCAAGAAGATGCCACATGTCACCAATCATTGGCCGGGTTGCGGAACTCGACGAGGTTAATTTGGAAAATTTTCCTAGAACATTTTGTGAAACATTAACGCTTGAAAGGATTTTCTACTCTGTTGATACCTCATGAAGCCATGTGGCACTTGATTAGTTGCGGGGTGACAGGGCCATGGAGGAAAAATTGCCAAATTCACTTTGTGGACTTAGATCATTTTTGACAAAATGAAGGCTTGCGGATTAGCGGAGTGGTGGGAAACTTCATGACTTTGCACCTTTTGGGAAAAAAAAGAAAAAAGGAAATTTTTAGCCCACAGTCCACCCAAGAATATTTTAATAATTAAATTTGACAATTATAATATTTTTGAAGCCAAATGAAATAAAAAATTTAGAAGGCCATAACTTTTGATTGGGAACTCGGTTTTTGGCAAACGAGGACTTTCTGGAAAGCTCTCGATGTCCTCTTTGCACATAAATCTTAATAATTTAATTTTGATAAATTTTAAAGGGTCAATTTTGAGAAAAATCTTCCTGTCACTTAGAAAGTGAACTTGTATTTTTAACTTATCAATTATTTATTCAAATCCGCCATTAATTCTTTCTCAACATGCCAAATAGACATTGAGGATTTCACTTGGAAGAATTTAGGATTTAAATGGTTTGATTGAAGATCAATTCAAATTTCTCCAATTTAACAACAAAAATGACTGAGAAATTGTTTGAGCTCGATTTTGAAAGGTTCTATGAAAAATTCTTAAGTATTATATTTTTTTGGGATCATTTTGATCTTTCTTAGCTTGTATTAATGTTTCAAATGTCTTTCCTAGTCTGTAGGGTCATTCTATACATTTTCTAATAATTATTTGCCAGTTTGAAAATCATCTAACAAAGCTCTACAACTTCTAACTCAAATTTATCCATTACATTTACCAAACTTTAAAATATGATTTCATTCTAATCCAATATTATAATGTTCTATTTCCTTCAATCAAAATGTAGAAACAAGAAAGAAATTTGTATTTCCTTTCTAAAAAACGTGCTTTTCAAAACATAGAGGATGCAATAATTCTGAATACATTTTCCACATTCGAACAAAGAGTTGTACAACATTTTAAAAGTAGATTTCAAACAATAGTAACTTCATTGTATAAGGTAAAACAACATCTATTCAATTGAAAAAATTTCTTTTACGCTTTTTTTATCAAATACAACTTTACAATCATAACTCCTTCATTATATTACTTTTTTACAAACAGAATATCAGTATATTTATTTCACATTTCAATGGGTTTCCAATTCCAAAACATAGTAACTCTTCTACAAATATTGTATATTAAATTTTCATCCACATCAAGTCATGAAATGGTTTACAAAAGTAGTTTCACAAGGGACTCAGCCGAACATTGTTTTCTTCCTCAATTACAATATACAAAATACAATTTCTTCCACATTTATTCAAAAAAAAAAAGAAAATAGTATATCTCTTTCACATTTCAATTTACAACTTTCATAGCCAATACAACACATCTTTCCATCACAAATAATGTACAAGGTCATCCACTTCAAAGTGGGAAGGGGTTACAATAAGAATAATCTCCATAAGGACTGTCAAACTTGTCTTTCTCCTCTACTCTAGAACAACAACATGAATATCCTCCATTTTTCATTATTTCAATTTGATCACAACAGAATAGGGGGAAAGGAAACATTCTCCACCCAACAAAGACATCCAATGAAAGGAGAATCCATCCTTAATTGGCCACCGATCCCTAACCACATTGCAATAAGAAATGTTTTTTTCAACACATGGCAAAAATAGGCTTCCACAACACAAAGATAGATTTCTCATTCAAAACACAGTCCAAAACAAAACTGTAGTTTTCCACCACAGAACAAAACAACAAACAACACTCAAGCTTCATCATGCAAGCCAAAGGAGCAAGAAACTATGGGGGATGTTGCTTATGCCTCCCAAAGGGGAAATGGGTATCACCACCTGAGAACAAACCACCAAAATATATATCATTTCAAATCCCTGACATGCCCTTATGCCTCCCCCAAGTACCCCTTATTCCTCACATTTCCTTATGCCTCCCCAACCTCTTATGGTACCCCATAATGAGTAAATAAATGCAAGATATTTCTTTTTACAAGGTGGAACCCAAATCCCAACTCCCTCCACACTTATACCTCCCCAAAACACTTATGCCTCCCATAAGAAAACCCCATAGTCTTCTCCTACACCATTCCTAGGCCATCTACCCAACCAACTAACAAATAAAATAACACACTCATACATTCAACCATTCACATATACATAAAAATGAAAGGAAAGCATTTCCAAGAGCTAAGCCCTTACCTCTCCATGATGGAGTTTTTTCCAAGTTCAAAACATCAACCTCTCAAATGTAAAACAATCCAAGAAATCAACAATCAAAAGGTGTGCAACAATCTCCTAATTTCTCCCAATTTGTAAGAGCTCTAAAACCCAAAGTTAGTCGCCAAAAATGAAGTGATAAAATTGAAGCAAAAAAAAAACCCCAAAACAAGCCAAATAATTTGAATATATAGAAGATGGAAGAGAATAAGATGAGGTGGATCCCTTTAGGATGCCACTTTACACATCCTCAACTCCAACACCTGTGGTCAACTTTATTCTCCAATGCATAATAAATGGCTGGGTGAATAATATGATAGATTACTTACACACTCCAAAACAAGCCCACACCCCAAAGGACTGAAATTAGAAGCATGTAAGAAAGTGAAGTTAAAACATACAACTTGACTTCCAAAAATTCATAAAAAGGTCTCAATTTAAACCCTCCAACCATAGGTAAGGTTGGCATGCAAATTTATAAGGTATGAGACAAGTTTAACTTGTCCCACAAGCCTCCAAAATAAACCTCCAATGACAAATTTGAATTTCAAAGAAGGTGGATTGTTTCATACACAAAAATCAACTTCTCTTACACATCACTTACACATTTCCTTACAACACTTTAATTTTAGGCCAACAAATCTAATAATTACTTTCTTATGTCCGCATTTGATAAATTAATTATTAACAACATGATTACTGACATTAATTTACCACAATTAATAAATAATGAAAATGTAAACACATCACTTAATAAACACATACAAACATCAATAAAAGGGAACCAAATAAATAAATACACATAACCATTGGTCACATTTAAAGGTGATCCCTCCCACAGGGAATCCCTAACAACAATCAAACAAAAATAACACACACAAAATAAGTTTGCCATGGTGACCTTGTTGAATTCATCTAGAATTCCAATGTGGTTGGTCTCCAATCACCCGATGTTTGTTGTGATATTTTTAACCTACACAATATAAATACCCCTTCGACCTTGTGGCCATATCGAACATCAAATGAATATAATATAATTTCAAAATCATCAATATATATATGAATCACAAAAACATCCAGACAATCAACAATATCACTTACAATTTCATCAAAGAACTATATAATCATCAATTTTAATTGCAATTTTCTAACTCAATATATCCAAATATCACATGTCCTAACAACATCCATAAATATATACATAACCATATCCAACGACATGTCAATATCTATATAAAATGTCTCTAACAATCATCATGCATCATGTATGAATCGAGTCAATAATAATCCATGATCCGACATCTAACACCATATTAAATAAAAACTATAATAATGTCCATAATATAGTCAAGCAGATCATGTTCAATATCAAAAGTGTTGAAGGGAAGTGGCACTACATCACCCTCCCTTTACTTGACTTCCTCCTGCAAGTCACTAGAAAGAGAGATATGAACAAATGCAATAGAAAAAGGATCACTCGGGATTGTTTGAACCTAAGTTTGGTCCAATGCAATCCAACAAGAAGAGGGGGTATTGTAAGGGATGAGTTCTAAACTTTCTGCATGTAAGGCTATGAACATTTAAATCTAGAGAGTAACTTTATGCTATCAACCAAGATACAACACACAACAATATAACATGAAGAGTTCAAAAGAGTCTTAAGAGTAACCACCAAGTAGAGGAATAATAAGGAGAATTCCATGAGTTTGAGAAAGACCACATAGTTTCCCAAGGAATACAACATACTACAATAACAAAATTTTAGGTTTCCACTAAGGTTAAATTATGCTTTCATAGTTTGTTGTTTAGATAAGGCTAGAAGAATCAACCAAGGCCAAAATGTTGTACGAGAGACATGTTTACTCAAGGTCCTATGATTTGAGGTCACATAAGATGAGGTTAATCAACAAGGAAGGAAACCTAAATCAAAAAAACATTTACAATCGAGGAAACTATTTATGGAAATCACTTATATAACTCGAGAGGGTATAGTCAAATTTTCATGGTAATACTAAGCAAATTCATGACCAAAAGTTTTCCTAAACCCAGAATTACACACAAAAATATCAAAGACACAACACTAACCAAATTAGAGACGCCAAACATTAGTAAATAACTCCACTAGCAGCTAACATAACAATGTAAGAAGCACCATACATTATAACACAATGGGATTTATTTATCTTATTTCCTGCTCAAGCTTGGAACAACCATAAAGAGAGAACAAGCATAAATCGTAACACTAAAGAGCACTCAAGGTGGCTAGGGAGAAGAATAAGTAACAAGGGGTCCGACTACAATCCAAGGTGCATCGTGACAAAAGTGAATAACATCATCTTGCACTTTCCATCCTAACGGAAAAAGGGGAAACAATAACAAGGTGACACAAGAAAATATGAAGAAAAGAAGAATTCCCAAAGTTATTTTATATCCTTAACATATGTTGCCTTAAAATTACAATAACTTAGGTCTCCAAGGACAAGAAAACACGCAAGGAGGTTTCTTCTTAAACAATAGGTAAGTCTCAATCCAAATAAAATACTACAACTCACACTCATTGAGCTATGGGGTGATAAGGGTATGATGACTAAAAATATCACAAGGATAGGAACATACATCTATGAACAAGAAAGTACTAAGTAACTAGAAGACATTACTATCTAAAGGGTGTTTCACAATTCTAGGTAGGCAAATGTAACTAGAGGTTTAACTATGCATTGTACTCATACACATAAATTTTACTCATTTTAAAAGTCAAATATTAAGTCAAAAGTTGTATTTTCATTTTCTAAGACATTCCTTTATGATTTTTCTTAATTTAACTTCCTCCTATTATGACATCACAACTTTTGTTATAAGGACCATTAAGGGGGCATGATATCTCACCATTCTATAAAGGCAGAAAAGAGAAAAAATATTTATTTTACTCCTAGGGAGTAGATGGACAAATTTTTCCTTTTCTGTTCTTCTACATGATTTTTTTTGCTTTTATTAATCTACCAAGGTTAAAGCAAGAACCATTTTCTCTTTCTATGTTCTTGCTTTTTTGTTAAGCTTCAAGGCCAAGTCTCTCAATTATAGTTTTATGATGTTTGGGTGAGTCAACTTTTCAATTAAAAATTTAATGAGAAGGAAGGGTAATCACATCACATTGTTACTTGTATGGGAGAGAGAGATAAATCAACACATCACATTTTTAATTCTAAGGAAAACAAGGGACATTCAACATAGAAAACACATTATTAATTTTGTAAGAACTAGGAATCTATCAACTAACATGGATCACAAAAATATTTCAATGGTTTGCCAACTAATTACAAGCATCATCAAATATTCATAGTGGATCTCTACAAGCCTAAAAATAAGTTACAAGGAAGGCCCGTTAAGGGAACATAATTACTTTTACTGGTCTACTAGGGTTTAACAAGGTTTGTTGTTTTGGTGAAAACATTTTACTCACATGATAAGAAAAGGAAAGTTTTCAAATCTTCACCCATGTTACCAAAGGATACCACCAACCAAGCAATAAAAATGAAAAGGAAATATTTTAACTATAAGAACACCACATACCCACTAGAAAGCATCAAATGTAAGTAAACAATCAACTATCTATTCAACATGGCTTTACGACCAAGAGTTACAGTTTCACAAGAAGAATCACATTATAAAATACCACTAAGATTAAATAATCAAGGTATAATTATACTAACATCACCAGTGGCATGGTCTAAAATACTCAAAGCATCCATAACTGTCTCCACGTAATCCAAAATTAATAGGCCAAAGAGTGTTATTCATAGAAACTTAAAAAGTTAAGGAAAGGGTAGACTTATTTATAGGTCAAGAGGGAAAACAAACACACTTAATTTACACACAATACTCGAATGGGATTAAATCTAACCATAATTACCAAGATGCATACAATCCTCAATTCACTACTTAATATAATAAAATGAGGAACTCTTGATAAAACTTAGCATGCCATCAAAGAGAAGCCACTACCAGAAAAACACTTTTCCACTAACATCCACAACCAGCAAAAAGAAAACCGATCCCAGCATAATTCATCAACCGAAAATTAAACACCTCTACTCCGATGAGGTTCAAGCTCTTACTTGGATTGTAAGAGAATCACCACAACTACTAATAGGACTACCAAATAGAACACACAACACAATGAAATATCTTCCCAACAAGGTCGAGTAATGAAAAGGTCACTCTAAGATCCTAGATACACTCATGGTTCTCGTGCATCTAAAACCAAGGCATAACTTTAAGCACCTAAGAGGACATTCAAGACACCTAGGGTGTACCCCCATATGACAAAATGTATGAATACAAGTAGCATAGAACTAGCTCATCATCATGTAAGAAGAAATCCATGTAACGTTTAGCTAAGAAGCCAACAACATAACAAGCTCCGAGTCACCAATCAAAATAAAGTCCAAGAAATATCAGCAATCAAGGAAAGTGGTTAAGTAGTTGCATTTGCAAAGTCTGAAATTTCTTGCAAAAATATAAATAACTAGAAGAGCCTTAGAGCTTCTCAATCCAATCATAAAATAAGATGTTGGTCCTTGATAAAATGACACAAGTTTATGAATGTAAAATACAAAATGTTAACACCACATTCACTTTACAAATCTTCATTTCCACCAATAGGGGTACTCTACCTCGAGGTCAGTTCCAAGGACACATGCATAGGATTGGGTCATAAACGAAACCTAGACTTAATTTCTACTCTCTCATATAGGTAACAAAATTAAAAACTAACAACTGACCAACTTTTCTAACTACTGAAGGAAGGAATCTTTAAACAACTTCTAATTAACTCATCTTGACCATAGGACACAACCACTATTGTCCAACCATAAGATTCACACCATATAATTTATCATTCCAACAACTCCAATAAGGAAGGGTCTCAACAAAGGGCTTAACACATCATAAAATTAAATCAAGTTTTAGGACTTGTACAAAACAACACCTTTTCAAAGGGAACCAAGTTTCCACTACACTAGAAGTTCACAAAAATCACTTTAAATTGACATTCTTAGTTACCTGGTTTTGACAAAATGCTACTGAGCGAGTAAAAATTCAAACAACTTATTATTTTATTATTATTTTAATTCTAGTAGTTCAAATGAACAGAGTAATGTAATATTTCTTCATACTTACTTTTTTTTCAATTTTCAACAAGGTTGTTTTCTAAATTTAAAAGTGTGTTAGGTTTACAGTTCATGTCTCAAGTTTTCTAGTGTGCCTAAAGGTCCAAGATTTTAACCCATGTCTCTAATACCAAGTGTAATGCCACTAAAAACTCCCACTTAAGAACCAAGAACAACCTAGGTTTAGTTAGAAAAATTATGGAATAATTTTATTTTTTAAAAAGTGTTAACAACCAAAGTCTCAAGGACAATTAAATTCAACTAATAACTTTTCCCATTATAACAATTACTAATACCACATTATAAAGCAATAAGTGTAATAAATCCACACCTAGCTCAAATCTCCTTAGGGATTAATTTAATCACTGATTACATTGACATTTTAGCTAGATATTCCCTTATTGAAATTTTAGGGTTAAGGGACCAAAACAATTAAATACCAGTGGTATTTAATTCCATGAGATCTAAGACAAGAGAAAGGTTTAATTACGGGGGAAGAATACATATTTAAAATTATCAGAGTAAATTCTCACTTACCCATCCCCCTAACTCTCTTAAAAGGTCAAACCTATTTTTCCCATGATTAATGCAATTAAAACTTTCTGAAAACATTCCCATTAGATAGGGAATTTCCTCACCTTTTTGGTGATAAAAAGAAGTTCTCCTAACTCCTCATATTTCTCAAGTTATGGGCCGGCGGAACTTGGGGTGAAAAATTTCCCAAGAGCGGGCCCAAGGGCTAGGGGAGGAAATTTTTCCCAACTCGGGCTGTGACTTCAGAGAGGAAATTCACCTAGAGAAAGAAAAGTGTAACGACAAAGTGGGGAAGACATTTAGTGCTTTTTCCCTTTTGGGACAAAGCGAATTTTACACCCGCACCTCCACCGATGCCTAGGGAGGCCATGTGGCAGCTCCTTATTGGCATGGGTCGCGAGTCGGGTGGGGAACATTTTGAAATTTGACTTATCAAAAGGGAAGTTATAAAGGTTGAAAGGAACCCACGCCTCTTCCGATGCGAGAAGATGCCACGTGTCAACCAACCATATCACGTTGGGTTTGCTAACCAGAGGGGTTAATTTGAAAATTTTGCCCAAAAATTTTCTGAAGCGTTAAGGCTTAAAGGATTCAATCCTCTTCCGATGCCTCGTGAAGCCATGTGGTAGCATCTCGATTAGCTATGGGCCACGTGGGGTGTGGAGGAAAAATTGGTAAATTCACTTTTTGGACTTAGATCATTTTTGACAAAATGAAGGCTTGCAGATTAGCGAAGCGACATAAAACTTCATAACTTTGTGACTTTGGGAAAAAAGCAAAAAAAGGAAATTATCCACGGATCCCACCTTAATATTTTAATAATTGAATTTGGAAATTATAATATTTTTGAAGCCAAATGAAATAAAAAAACTTTAGAAGGCCATAACTTTTGATTGGGAACTCATTTTTGGCAAACGAGGACTTTCTGGAAATATCTCGACGTCCTCTTTGTACAGAGATCTTAAGAATTTAATTTTGATAAATTTTAAATGGTCAATTTTGAGAAAACGTCTTCCTATCACTAAGAAAGTGAACTGGTATTTTATCTTAGTTTAATTATTTGTTCAAACCCGCCATTAATTCTTTCTTGACATGCTAAAAAGACATGGAGGATTTCACTTGGAAGAATTTAGGATAGATTTCAAGGATTAAATGGTTTGATTGAAGATCAATTCGAATTTCCCTAATTTAATAGCAAAAATGACTAAGAAATTGTTTGAGCTTGATTTCTTAAGTATTATATTTTGTTTGGGATCATTTTGATCTTTCTTAGCTTGTATTAATGTTTTAAATGTATTTCCTAGTCCAGTAGGGTCGTTATGTACATTTTCTCGATAATTATTTTCTAGTATGAAAATCATCTAATGATCTCTACAACTTCTAACTCAAATTGATCCATTACATTTACAAAACTTTAAAATATGATTTCATTCTAATCCAATATTACAATGTTCTATTTCCTTGAATCAAAATGTAGAAGCAAGA
The DNA here is from genome assembly GCA_018340775.1 of Taxus wallichiana var. yunnanensis. Lineage (NCBI taxonomy): Eukaryota > Viridiplantae > Streptophyta > Pinopsida > Cupressales > Taxaceae > Taxus > Taxus wallichiana. The sequence goes on along the minus strand of CM031237.1, from coordinate 94,786,312 downwards.
AAGAAATTTCTATTTCCTTTCCAAAAAACGTGCTTTTCAAACACAAAGTATGCAATAATTCTCAATACATTTTCCACATTTGAACAAAGAGTTGTACAACATTTTCAAACCAGATTTCAAACAATAATAACTCCATTGTATAAGGTAAAACAACATGTATTCAATTGAAAATATTTCTTTTACAACTTCTTTTTTATCAAATACAACTTACAATCACAAATCCTTGTCATTACATTCCTTTTTTAAAAAACAAAATACCAAGTATATTTCTTTCACATTCAAAGGGGATTTCATTTCAAAACATAGTAACTCTTCAAAGATAAAATGTATATTAATTTTTTTATTTATGGGTAAATAGTTTTGAAGGGACTATACCTTGTGTACAAAAAGGCTCAAAAGCTAGATACCAAAAGAGGAAAAACCGACCCTAAAAATGCAAAACATCCAACATCAGGGGGCTCAACAGCCAGATAATACAATATAGTAACAAAATAGGATCAAGACAGACAGTGATCTGAATAAAAGTAGAAGAGACAAAATACGAACAAGAGATAACCACCACTGGTCTTCCCAGCCAAAAACAACACCAAAAACACCAGTCAACAACAACTTCACCACCAGTAAAAACAACAGAGCTCTACATCACTTGACAGCCCGGTCAATCTTGGCTTTAATCATTTGGAGCGAGATGAAGAATGCAATGGCAGTGGCCTGGGAAGGGTCTTTCAAATCCACCTAGGCAATTGCAAGATCTCTATTCTCCTTGGAGCCCCAAATATCCTCGGTAATACTACTGAGACTGCAAATACTATGCACATGTTGCTCGATAAAATTATAGATGCTTTTAAGAGCTGAGAGGATACAGTCATTACGCCCTTTTGCATTGCCAAGCCTGGCATCCAGAGATAGAAGCTTCTTGAAAACTTCAGCAGTGATATCATCATCTTCATCGTTTTGCAGTTTCCTTTTGCCCTTAGTTTTATCCATATCCCTAATAGCACTCTTTAGTTCCTGAATCTCCTTTTCCATCTTTCCAACTCTGACCAACAAGTCCTCATCTTTAGGCTCCTCCACCGGATTACTAATGTGCAGTAAATTCACAGCAAGCTCCAGGTCTTTATGACTTCTAAGAACCCTCTGAGAAGTAGGGACCTTAGTTTTCATCTCTTTCCTTTTCCTACTAGTGGTAGCAATGTCAAGTTTCCTATCGGGAAGGGGAGGGATGGAGGCAGGGGGAGGAGTAGAATCCGAGTGCGAGGGCAGGCTGAGCAGTGGTGGTGAATAAGAAGTATTAACCCTTGATGAAGGGGAATAACCCTAGTGTGGTTTTGCACTTCCAAATAGATTTCTCCAAAGAATTCAACAAGTAATGAGGAAAGTTGATGGTGAGGTTTCTATGGAAGTGATTAAGGAAGATTAAGTGCTTTTGGGGAATAGTGACAAATCTCCCCTCCAGAGTAACGTACCTTACCACCATCCTTGTGATCTCAGCAAAAGGCTCTGGAACAGAAGCAAGTTTGATGCCAGCCATCACAAACTCTAGATTCTCCCCCTCATCAAGAAACTTCTTAGCCTCCACCTCTCTGTCCACCCACTTGTTGAAGAATTTTGTTCTCTCCAGATCGCGCCTGGTGAGCTAGGAAATAAGCTCCTTAGAAATCTCAACCTTGATAGTACTATACTCAACCACGCGATTCCTCCATCCCTGAATCAAATTTAATTGAGAGATCCTGATCAAAACCTTGGACTTTTTCAATAAAGTTTGTGAGACCCCCTTTTTGTAAATAGTTCCAAAGAACTGTATCATCTTTCCATGCTAGATTATGGGTGGGCTTTGTCTTGTAAGGTGGTCCCCCCATTTTTCCTGTGATATTACCTCTTCCCACAACGGTAAAAATTTGAAAACTATACGAATCATCCTCAGCTCTACTTTTGAAGCCCTCCCAATCATGTGAAGAGATGTAATTATTAATCCTCACTTTGCAATTAATTAACCGCTCCTTAGCATCCACCCTATAACTATTAATGATGATGCTCCAAGTCGTGCAAATATTTGATGATGTCATCATTCTACACTTAAAAATCCACTCCTTAGCATCAACACTACAACTATTAGTGATTACGTTCCAAGTCATGCAAATCTTTGATGATGTCATCATTTACTTTAGTAGGAAGAATGTCACCCCTTAACCAAGTTTGAAAAGTATTATTAACCCCAATATTTGCCAAACCATCAGCCACACTATTGCCTTCACGGTAGGTATGTTTGATTTCAAAATTTTCAAAACTCTTGCAAATATCAGTAGCTTCAAATAAAGTCCCTGATTGACCAACTGGGGGTTGTTTTTGGTTTAAAAGATTGATAATGTTTAGCGAATCACCCTCAATTATAATATTGGAAATATTACAATCCCTAGCTAGCCTTATTCCCCAAAGAGTAGCAAGAGCTTCAGAGTAGTGATTAGTTTGCCTACCCATTTTACTAGAAAAAGCAGCAACAAAACAACCTCTGTGATCTCTAATGACTCCCCCACCTCCGAATATCTCTGGATTTCCTTTTGAGGCCCCATAAAATTCAACTTATGCCAAGCACTGGGAGGCTGAATCCATCGGATAGTGGATCTATCAATACTATTGTTATTCTTGTTCAAAACAGTGCCAATATTCCAAGCAGCCAGAATGTGCTCTTCTTCCTCAGGGTAAAGTCTATTTTTGGGGGTTTAAATCTTTCAATGTTGTCTTTCACAACAATGATAATTTCTTTGTAGACTTTTTTGCATAACTTTCTGGTATTCCTGAAAATGACATCATTACGAGCTTTCCAAACTCGCCACATGGTGTGAGGGAGAATTAGTTGCCATAATCTCCTCCCACACAATGTGTATATTAAACTGTCATCCACAACAAGTGGGGAAATGGTTTACAAAAGTAGTTTCGCGAGGGACTATTAAAACCTTTTCTTCTTCCTCAATTACAATATACATAATATAATTTCTTCCACATTTATTCAAAAATAGAGAACAGAGTATATCTCTTTCACAATTCAATTTACAAATTTCATAGCTAATACAATACATCTTTCCATCACAAATAATGTACAAGGTCATCCACTTCAAAGTGGGAAGGGGTTACAATAAGAATAATCTCAACAAGGACTGTCAAACTTGTCTTTCTCCTCTGCTCCAAAACAACAACATGAATATCCTCCATTTTCTTTATTTCAATTTGATCACAACAGAACAGGGGGAAAGGCAACGCTCTCCACCCAACCAAGACATCCAATGAAAGGAGAAGAATCCTTCTTCACTAGCCCTTGAGCCCCAACCATATTGCAATAAGAAATCTTGTTTTTCAACTCATTGCAATAATAAGCAACACAAATACATCTTTCTCATTCAAAACACAGTCCAAAAAAACCGTAGTTTGCCACCACATAAAAAAACAACAAACAACACTCAGGCTTCATCATGCAAGCCAAAGTAGAAAGAAACTATGGGGCTACTTCTTATGCCTCCCAAAGGGGAAATGGGTATCACCACCTGATTATAAACCTCCAAAATATATATCATTTCAAATCCCTGACATGCCCTTATGCCTCCCCAAATTCCCCTTATTCCTCACATTTCCTTATGCCTCCCCAACCACTTATGGCACCCCATAACAAGTAAAGAAATGCTAGCTATTTCTTTTTACAAGTGGAACCCAAATCCCAACTCCTTCCACACTTATACCTCCCCAAAAACTTATGTCTCCCACAAGAAAACCCCGTAGTCTTCTCTTACACCATTCCTATGCCATCTACTCAACCAGCTAACAAATAAAACAACACACTCAAACATTCAACAATTCACATATGCATAAAAATTAAAGGAGAGAATTTCCAAGAGCTAAGCCCTTATCTCTCCATGATGGAGTTTGTTTCAAGTTCAAAACATCAATCTCTCCAATGCAAAATAGTCCAAGAGATAAACAATCAACAAGTATGCAACAATCTCCCAATTTCTCCCAATTTGCAAGAGCTCCAAAACCCAAAGCAAGTCACCAAAAATAAAGTGATAAAATTGAAACGAAAAATACCCAAAAGCAAGCCAAGTAATTTGAATATATATAAGATGGAAGGGAAGAGGATGAGGTGGATCCATGTAGGATGCCACTTCACATGTCCTCAACTCCAAAACCCAAGGTCAAATTCATTCTCCAATGCATAATAAATGGGTGGGTGAATAATATGAAAGACTACTTAAACACTCCAAAACAAGCCCTCACCCCAAAGGACTAAAATTAAAAGCATGTAAGAAAGTGTAGTTAAAACATACAACTTGACTTACAAAAATGCATAAAGAAGGGCTAAATTTAAACCCTCCAACCATAGGTAAGGCTTGCATGTAAATTTAAGAGGCATGAGACAAGCTTAACTTGTCCCACAAGCTTCCAAAAATAGCCTCCAAGGACAAATTCAAATTTCAAAGAAGGTGGAGTGTTTCATACTCCAAAATCAACTTACACATCTCTTACACATCACTTACACATTTCCTTACAACACTTTAATTTTAGGCCAACAACTCTAATAATTACTTTCTTATGTCCCAATTTGATTAATTAATTTTAACAACATGATTACTCGCATTAATTTACTACAATTGATAAGTAATGAAAAGGTAAACACATTGCTTAATAAACACATACAAACATCAATAAAAATGAACCAAATAAATAAATACACATAACCCTTGGTCACATTTAAAGGTGATCCCTTCCCATGGGAATCCCTAACAAAAATGAAACAAACACACACACACACAAACAATACAAGTTGCCATGGTGACCTTGTTGAATTCATCTAGAATTCCAATATGGTTAGTCTCCAATCCCCCAATGTTTTCTTTGATATTTTTAACTCCGCACAATATAAATACACCTTCGGCCTCATGGCCATATCAAAAATTGAAATATAACATAATATAATTTCAAAATCATCAATATATATATGAATCACAACTAACAATCATCAATTTTAAATTCAATCAAATATATCAATATCACTTACAATTTCATATATATATATACTATATAATCATCAATTTTAAATTCAATTTTGTATGTATGTATATGTATGTATATGTATATGTATATATATGTAATATATCCAAATATCACACGTCCTAACAACATATACATACACACACACACACATATATATATATATATAACCATGTCCAAAAGCATGTCAACATCTATATAAAATGTCTCTAATAATCATCATGCATCATGTATGAATCGAGTCAACAATAATCCATAATCTAACACCATACTAAATAAAATCTATAATAATGTCCATAATATAGTTAGCAATATCATGATCAATATCAAAAGTGTCGAAGGGAAGTGGGCACTAAAGGTGGGTTGAATATATATTTGTTGCATTTGGTGAAATAGTCCCAATGGCTCTTGAGGATGACCATGTCTAAATATTCCTGACACCATTTTTCACTGACTAATAAGAAGCTTACAAAGAAAGTTACCAAAATATTAATTATTTATAGTTAAAAACACAAACACATGTAAACGGTCGACAATGTTAAACATGGGTTGGAGTCATGACCACAAAATTTCCCTCGCCTTAGAGAAAAGCAATAAAAAATATCACACTTTTTGTGCATATTTTGGCATTTTGTCTAATAGTTCACGTGCACATGATGGTAGCATGTATGGTCAACGGTGTAAAAAAACACAATCATTCGAAGAAAAAATAGAGCCACTGCAAAAATTACCATATACAATACCATAGATCAGATAAACCTTTGGGAAAACAAGGATCAAGCATTGTTGATGGGTTTCAAACTAGGAACCTATTGTATTTTCCCCATATTTCAATTTCTCTTTCGGTGGTCATTAATGGACGATGCCATCGGGACTCTTGATGAGGTAAACCCTAATTAACACCCTATTATGTAGAGAGAAACCCTAATCACAATTGTGTACGAAATTGCTACCCTGGGATGCTAAGTCCACTATACAAGTATCTGTCTCTAATATGTCTCATGATCCATGCAAGTGAATTCCCCTTATATATACATGTGTTCTAAAAACCCTAAAAACACAATGGTTAACACGCCAAACAATAACTAATGACATTAACAATATAGTAGGACCACTCCTTGCTTTTAGTGATATATATGAATTACATTACCTTGAAGACTTACACATCATACCCCCTTACTCCCTCAAACAATTGAAAAAAATGGCATCTTATTTCAAGAAATAATAGTTTCATATTGAAAATCGTTTGTGTTTTCAACGTCCTTTCACTTCTCTTCCTTTGAACCCTTTATTGATCGCACCTCTTTGCTTCCCTATTTCTCACTCCCTCAAATTTTACTTCTTCCATCCATCTTCTTCATCATTTCCATCGTGCATTTCACATACGATTGTTATATATTTCTATGAAAAAATTGAAGCCATAATCTTGATTTTAAATTTCTCATTTACTCAATTAACCCCCCAAAAAATTATTAAAATAAAACTTTAAAAGCAAATATTTTCTATTTATTTTATCAAAAAACTTCAGATTACCTTCTCGTGAATCATTATCGAAAACTTCAAGACTTTAAATTTCTCTTTTTAATTTCTCTTAATGATGGTTAGGAGAAAGTGATCCAAAACATAATTTTTTCTCAAAAACTTCTCCATGAAAATATTAAATTTCTTGTGCCATTTTTTTAGTAACACATTCAAATTTATAGATTAAGGAATCATTATACACATCACTTTTGATTTTTTAATTTTCAGATTGTTAAAATATTTGAACTCAAGACTTGTTAGGGAATATATAGTGCTCATACTATTTAAATACATGCATATATTGTAATATTATTAATATGATTCGTACTATAACTCATTATTAATAATATAGGTTTGTTATTATTCTAGTTGTGAGTTTGTTAAATAAACAACTCACGTAGCTCAATTTGTTGTAATTTGTTTCCTAAATTTTAGGAACAAATTCACCTATATATTTGTATCATGTCCCATATGAATTATTAATTCAATAATTAAGAGAGTTTTTTTGTCCGATAATTTTCTCATACAATTTTATTTCGTATCGAGTGATGAAGTACCTTTGACAATCTTTGAGGGACATCTTCACATTTTAAGATTGTCCCGATAAATGAGAGTTCCAATTAGTTTTGCGACATCTTTCATTAGTGGTTATCAAGCCAACTTTATAGTTTATTATATTGTTTTTGTGAGCATCTATGCATTTCAAATGATATTTGGTGTTTAGATGTAGTCTTGTCTCTATCTCGAGCATGGAGGAGAAAAACAAGGTTGTGAAAGATGAGGAAAATTGTTGCAAATTTAATTTTGATGCAAAAAAAGATATAAAGAATTTTATACTTATTGTTTTAGCCATCATTCCTGATCTCTAGGTAAGTTTGCATTGTTTGGATCACAACAGAAATACATTATCTTTTGATTTGGACAAGGAATTCTTGGCTTCATGTATCAAGAAAAATATAATACCCATCCAGTTTGGATCAATGCCAAATTCTCTAAGAAGGGATATATTTCTCACAATAGTTTCATTTGGTATTAGTCCCTGCAAAGTCATATGAGAACAAAGTAGAAGGGTGTGATGTTGAGTTTGGATTTTAGCCCTTCTACATGCATGGATCACACATGTTCAATTATTGTGTAGGACAGTAAACTCTTGTTCTTGCTTTGCCTCATTTTCCTTTTAAAATATTCTCTCTGTCTGAGACCATGATAGTCATAGGGGCGTGTCTTACCCTAGGCAGTTGCCTAGGGTGCATAAAAAGATGACGCCATATTTTATAAAGAAAAAACTCAGGTCGGCTGTCGGTTTGTTAATTTTTTGCAAAAAAAATTGATATTAATAGTTAATCAGAAATTCCCGAACTGCCACATGCACAACCCATTCAAACTTCAGTGCATTCACTATTTCAGTTTCACATATATAAAAACAATTACAATTACAAATTGACACAAGCGAATCATTTATGATTTAGCACAGGTGAATCGTGATTGTCGATTGATGATCCTCATCTGTTATAAAAAAACATCAGTCCTTCAGCCTCGAGGTGTTAGTGTTACCGTGTTAAAGAAATTGGTCCTCAGACCAGGGACCTCCGTGAAGCCTGAAGGGAGACTGGAGTTTACTGTGTGCTGTGAGCCTGTGTGAAAGAATAAATTAACTTCAAACTTGGTGAAACCATGAATGGTGGGCGGTGGCGGTGCCTAGGACTAGAGCCAGGAGCCTGCATTGTAGACACTAGAGTCTAGACTGTAGTGATAGTCTCAACTTTGAACTCTCAACTTACCAAGGATTCTAGAAAGATCGCTCATTCAAACCAGAGAAATTCCAACAACATACAATTCACCTCAAACCTGGTGTCCACTGTCCACACAGAATATACGAACTTAACCTGTTATTGCACTGGCACACTACAGTCTACACAAACAAACAGAAAAATTTAGTGGCGCTGCGGCAGTAGGATCTTGTCCTGTAACTGTGTTCTTGAATCAGAATTATGTAGTTTGTTTACACTTAACATTATCCACAAATTACAATCTGTTACCTGTAACTCTATTAATTCTTTTCTGCGGGTTCCTGCTTGACTGCATGGGAGAACTAGAAGGTGGCCTCATTATCTCAACTAGGCATTATGAATCATGATTCTATCATAGAAATCAACAGCAGTGCGAAAACCATCATTGTCGAGAGTCTCAAGTCTGCAAAGTTTTAGTTTATCAGGTATTAAAAATTTAAAACCAGATGATAGATCATAGATCTGCTAACTAGTAACTTAGTTACTTAGCTCGCATTGTACTTTGCAACTCTCTTGTAGCCTGGATTTCATAATTCATTGTCAATTTGCCATAATCCATTAATCATGCACATACAGGTGGGTCTCTGGTCCTGGGTGGGAGGGGCGGCGTATGCTCTGAGTACTACTTAAGGTACTTTGAAACCTTGATTCGGCCCTGATCACATGCCTGTAAATTCTATTTATTGTGTCAGCGCAAGAATTACCATTCATGCCTGCACTTGCAGTTCATAGCAGAAAACTAGAGTGGACTGCAAAGAATATTAGTGAATGGGAACTTCATCAAGCCACGTTTTATAGGCTATTTGTGGAAAAGTCACTGCAATAAAATAGGTTGGTCCAACATGATTTCCCACAACCTATTCAACACGATGTATACACGTAGCGCTGTTATAACCCAGTTCATAAATATTGTAATTTTATATGTTATTTTAATGTAGCCAAACTGTAACACATGTAATATACTGCAAATAAATTGAAATAAAAGAAAATCAATCTCCTTATTCATTACTCAATCATGGATTACATGATTCATAAATAGGAATATGAGTTTCCCAACAAAATCTAAATAACTTTGACTAAATCTACTCTAAATAGAAAAATTTACTATTTTTAGCAATTTACTAGAACCTATTATTCTTAGTAAGTTCGCATGCTTATTAGTACGAGAAAAAAATTTCCACACATATTCTACAAGATTAAATTAGAGTAATTACCAAATTCCTAACCTAATTTGAATGCAAGGGACTAAAATTAACTAATGCTCAAAAATAGGAAAAAATGAATTACAACTCGTATCCTAATTTTTGGCCTTAAGATGGCGGATTTCGAGTCCAAAAATGTGCCAAAATGTACTCTATCAAGAAAGGTTGGTTGACTGGTGCATTCATCTCATCGATACATATGGTTTAAAAAAATGGACTCAAACGGACACCCGAAGCACAAGTTATGACATTTTCAAGTTCCTCCTAAAAATAGTGTATCATGTTTCCACTTGTACATGATTCACCTCTTGTCCAACTCACCACCCAAACTAGAGCTATCCTCATCTTGTATATCAATTGAAATATTGTTTGATAGTTGATAGTTGTTTTGAGATATGTACGTGAAAGTAATTTCAAAATAGATTATAGCTATTGGTATTTGTGTCTTATTTCTCTCCTATACTATAAAATTGTTATGTGTCATTATTATGCAATTCATATATTTTTCCTTTTAGTCAAAACTTATATAAGTTGAAATATGTTGTAGTACATGTTTTATAAGTTTTCATTTCTAGTTACAATTCCTAGTAGAAATTGAGTCGATTAGTAGTAAAAAAGTCCTTTAAATATTCACTTCATTGAGTCTTTGTTGTCGCGCATTGTATCATCAAAAAGAGTTTCAATGATATTGCAGTGATCATGCTTAGAGTCACTTTTTTAAAAAATTAGTCTCATTGTTAACATTAGAGTCAAAATAATCAATTTTTGTGAGTCTTTCATATTGTTCAAGCGTGAGTCAAAAAATTCCTCATTCTAATTGTCAAAATTTGTAAAAGAAATGACTCACGAATGCATTTTTAGTGTTGCTCGACGTCTTGACAACCATTGATCTTCAAAAAAAATTCGTTGAGTTAGCAACATTTGATTAGAGGATGGAGGCATAGGAGGATGGAGGAAAACCAATTTCCTCTCGCACCCAAGCAATAGGGCTGCAAAATGAGGTTGTGGCATTTTGTTTCACCATGTTTTTTAAGTTGTAGTCTAGTTATTAATATTCAGTTTGTAGTATGTTCTTTATGTAATAAAATGAGAAAATTCCTACATACTTTCCTGATGTGAAAATATAGTGGAAAGATGAAACCATAAGGTAAAAGAAGTATCATGATATTTGAAGAGGATGAATAGGGGTTCATACCTGGAACAAGGGTTCTTTTTAGTAGAAAAGGGTCCTTATTTGATGAATAGGGGTTCATATGGGATGAGCAGGGGCTCATACTGAGGTTGTTGGTCATCCTTTGCAAAACCATCAGAGAGCCAAGATTAGGAGCACACATGGGCAGCAAACTACAAAAGAAGTGCAATTATTTTTCTCCCATGCTTGCACTAAGGGGGAGGAATGTTAGGAAATATATAGTGCTCAAATTATTTAAATATGTACATATATTTTAATATTATTAGTATTAAGTTTTACAATAACTCATTATTAATAATATAGGTTTGTTATTATTCTAGTTGTGGGCTCGTTAAATAAAGAACTCATGTAGCTTAATTTGTTGTGATTTTTTCCTAAATTTTAGGAACAAGAGTACTAATGTCTAATCAATTGCTCCCCGAGCTCACAAAACGTGCTACACACTCACCACAATACACTTACATCTACTGAAGTCAATTTTATAATATACTAAAAACTTCCATACTTGCTTGTTTGATAAACTTCAACATTTTTAGTGGTTTTGTTGAGTCTACTAGATAAACTTTTTCATGACTACTCTTTTCAATCCAATTTTCCAATCTGGCACACAAAATTAACTCTACTCACTTAACTAAGGACTCTACTGTCTTGTCTCTGCAACATAATAAAATGCATCACAGATTCACACTAAAACATTAACATAAAAAACATTGTTAAAAATTGGCCTGTGAGAGCTCAAAAGAAATAATTTCAAGTATAAAATCTTACAAATTTTGGAAACCCAAATAATACAGAGAAATGTATGAGTTAAGATCAATTGAAACAAAAAAATTACAACCAATAATGGACTTTATATTTAGACCCCGTGTGTTGTGTGAGAAAAGAGAATGTCCAGTTTAGGCGAGCTAAAAACTCACCCGGAGGAATGTATCCATATTTGAGCTCTACCCTTTTTTTCTTCAGGGGAGATAGACTAAACATGATCTAGATTTCTTGATTCTTTGGTGTATGAAATTCCCACTTCTCTACAACTCCTTCCTCTGAGTACCGTGAACTATGTTTCTTAATTTTTTTATTCCTCCACAGACTTCGAACAAATCATGTAAATACAATACAAAGGAAAAATGCTGAAGTGGAGATATATTAATCTTAAACATATTTCGAGAGAACTTACTATTCACGAAAAAAATGTTGTCGCTAGAAAAGCATTGTGGGAATTATGCCACGGAAAGATCCTATCGAATTTCACGTTTTCTAGCAGGTTCTCTTCACAGAGGACACCTTTGGTGAAAAGTAATATTGAAATTTAATTATAGAATATTTTAGTATTCTTACTTAATATATTAGTTAAAGTGTCACTTATTTATCTCTCTTTTTATGTTTGTTTTGAAAAATAAATAGTAATAATTTTTTTTATAGTATATAATATTAAGCATCCCATTTTCAAGTCTCACAAGTGTTTTATAACATATGGAACTACTTTATAATTATAGAATGTAATAGGCACCTTACAATATTTCAAAGATGAATTGTACATACCCTACTCACTTTCAGATTTGAACTTGCTACTTCTAAAGTTTACTATTATTTTTCAAATGGATAAGAATATTAACATTAAGATTTGATACGTTAGTACATTAAAAATAGTGCATCCATAAATCATATTTGAAAGTAAAAATTTGGCATATGCTTTAATTACAATTTTAAACCTAATCAATATTTACAAAAATTATAAATAAATACACAAATAAATTGATTATTTTAAAAATTACTTAACCCAATACTATGTGATGCACATGTAACAATTTTTGTAAATATATTCTCAAACTCTTAAACTAATGAAGACTTGAGAATCATACATGAATCACATGTATAATAATGAAACTTTATTAAAATCATAAAATCAAGTTCAAAATACAATCTAAAGATATATATGATGTAAGATAATAATACACATCTTAAAAATCATTTATAGGCGATAGTCTATATTATATTAAAATTTTACCAAAAAAATTAAAAAACAATAAATTTATATATGTAATAAATTATGATTATTTCATAAAATTTAGAAAATTCTTTCACTAAAATATTATAATCACGTCATAAATCATTTCCAAGTGAGGTGCGACCTAGTAGCTTTGACAATTTTTAAAAATGTAGTGGCTACGATTTGATTTTACATGTATGTTGAAATTGAATGGTCTCGCATTGAGTGTGGAAGTGGCTAATGAAATTACAAAGCACACATATTGTGCTTGTTGAATTTCTAATCCATCATTGGAGTGGAGTTGTTTGTTGTTCATAGTTGGATGCCTTTACATCCCACCATACATGCATTTCTGCCTTATTCTTCAATCTACCCTATCGTGTCATGCATAACGCCAAGCTACATGCACCAATGCTACCTCGGGATGCCTCAAGACCGCACTCACCGACCTCTCTACTTGCTCACCATGCCTATCACCCCATCTGCCAACCCTTTCCTACCTCTTTGGGCTTGCCAAGCCACCTCTCATTAACTCATTCATCCAAACCTTCCTCCTTACAAATTTCAATAATATTACACTCGAAATGATTTCGCAGGTGTCTCTACATCTATTGGATACCATGCAGGATAGCTTGAGTGGTTACAAGATGTCATGGACTTTTTCTTTCTCAAGGTTGACAATCAATGTACTCAGATTCGTGGAATACATGCAAAATATCTTGAGTGGTCAAAGATTTCATTGCATTTTTCCTTTGGTGGTTAACAATATATGTGGTTCGGGGTTAAGGTAGCTACCTCTAGTTTGACAATGGAATTTTGTTGTGCGTGGATATTTTTGCATAGCTGGTTGGATTTTCAAGGAGGTGTGGTCTGTATAGAAAATGGTTTTTGTGGATTGTTTTCATTTTTTATCTTGATATAAATTTCTTCCCTTTGGGTTCATGTGTTTTTGTGTTATATGCTTGTTGCTCGATAGAGTTTTATTTGTTGTTGCCATGGTCTGGGGTGTTCCTCCTTGGTAAGATTTTGTAAGATTTGTTTTTTTGGGTTCTTTTCACTAAAAACACCCTACTATTGTGTGTGATTCAACTTCTACTGTGTATTTTGCAGGTTTATTTTGGCATGATGTTTCTCCTTTGTAGACATTAGTATCTAAAGGTCTTCACCAGTTATAATACTATGTTAGTAAACAAAATATGAGTTTTGTTACTTAAAATCGGGTTCCCGTTAGTTCGGATTTTTTTATTTTCTATATTTTGAGGAAGTCTTCTGTACACCATTTTTAGTATAGACTAATGATTTCGTTTTGATTTTTTTATTTTTATTCCTCTAGTAAGTGGTGAAGATGCTAGATTTATTGATTTATTAGAGTACTTTTTTTGGATTTTGAGTTTTAATCCTTCATCATACCTAGATCGAGATGTCATTATTAAAAAAATGAAATATTTATAGCATCCATTATATCAAAAATGAACACTCTATTTACTCTATGCTTCCAAAGATTATGTAAATTATTGACCTTTTTGACATCTTTTGTTCATCTTTATGACTGTCTTTAGATTAAAAAAGGGAAAATGATAAATCTTACTTTTCATACTTCAAAATCAAGTGTCTTCTTTGTTAGAATAGGTATTTACCTTAGCTCATGTTCACATAGGTACTTTATTTACCTTTATTTTATTTATCGTCACCCACTTATGTATGTGGATATTTATTTTATATTATTTATATATTAGGAAGTTATTATCTAGTTTTTTGGTATAGTTCTTTCTTTGATATATGGTATAGTTCTTCTTTGATCTATGGTATTGACTAGATCTTTGATGACTAGTTCTTTCCTAAATTTATGGGATTGAATAGTTCTTAGATTGATCTTCCTTTCCTATATAAGTAGGGCCCATTCTCATTGTACTTATATATATGAGAGTTCCATAATAATATATGATCCATTATTGCTCTATTTTTGTAAATTCTTTTGTAAAGTTATTCTCGTGAATTTCTTTTAGCTTATCAAATGTGGTGTGCTATAATCATATAATATATTCATGGCTTGGAATGATCTTATTATCATTACTTTTATGGTATCGAGCAATAGATGATGTATGGATGATGGAAGGATACAATGTTTATTCAATGCATTTGTAAAACAACGGACAAGAGGAAATATAAAGCCCCCTGGAATAGTTACACAGGTAGGGACGGTTACTCCTTAACCATATGCATGTAGGATGTAGGATTTTATTAATTAAGCTAACATTCCCCCTTAATACATTGTTCCTACATATGTACCCCCTAAACAAATCAAACTTCACCTTTTCGAGAGGCTTGGTGAGAATATCTGCAACTTGAAAATCAGTAGGGTAGTACTGGAGCTGAATTTGGTGGTTCAAGACCTGTTCACGAATGTAGTGACATTCAACCTCAATATGCTTTGTTCATTCATGAAAAATAGGATTCTTCACAAGCTTCAACACACCTTGATTATCACAGTGAATGATGGGAGGTTTCTCTTCAAGAATCCCTATATCTGCAAGAATGTGACATAACCAAATCACTTCACACACAACTCCTCATGCGGCACATATATTCAACCTCAGTGGATGAGAGAGAAAAAATAGTTTCCTTCTTGCTAATCCATGAGATAGGCCCATGATCCGAGATGAAAAACATACCCCAAGTGGATTTCCCTGTCATCAACGGATCCTACATAGTTTAAGTCTCAGATATCCCTATAAGAAGAACTCGAGTGTTTTTTGATACTCCAAACCAAAATCAATTGTACTTCGTACATATCCGAACACATGCTTTGCTGCTATCCAATGACATTTCTTTGGCTCCTACATAAATCTAGTGAGATAGCTCACCGCAAATCAAATATCTCGGCCGGGTATAAGTCAAGTAAATGAGACTCTCCACAAGTTGCTTATAGTGAGTGCCATCTACCTACGGTGAATCCTGAATCTAGATAATTGTAAACCTTTTTCCATAGGTGTGGACATTGGTTTACAATTTGACATTCCATACTTCTCTAGGAGTGTTTTGGCATATTTCAAATTTGGAGAAAAGATATGATTCTTCTTCCGCCATATCTCTAAGCCAAGACAGAGAATGAAGTAGCCCCAAATTAGTCATGTTGAAGGATTTCTTCGCATCATTCTTTACATCATCTACAAGATTGTCGAAGTTCCCGTGATCACAAGATCATCTACGTACAAAACCAGAATAACAATCTCTGTTCCTACCTTATTGATATACAAATTTGTATCTAAGGGGCTACAAGTGAATCCATGCTATAATAGGTGATCATCAATTTTTATATACCATGCCCTAGGTGCTTGTTTGAGTCCATAAAGTGACTTTATCAGACGAAATACCTTATGTGGTTGATGTTCGTCTACAAACCATTCAAGTTGGGCCTTGATACTTCGCCTTTGAGATCACCATTCGTAGAAAATCACTCTTGACATCCATCTGCTGAAGTTTCCATCAATTTTGTGCTGCCAGTGCACAGACAACTCTGATGGTTTTGATCTTCGCAGTGGGTGCAAAGGTCTCATCATAGTCAATTTCTTCTTGCTAAGCATAACCATTTGCAACAAGTCATGCTTTGTGTTTGTCGATTGAACCATTTACCTTATATTTTGTTTTGAAAATCCATTTGCAGCCAATCAATTTATTACCTAGAGGCAGATCGAAAAGTTCCCATGTCCAATTTTGAAGTAGGGAATCATATTCAGCATCCATAGCCTATTTCCACTATGGTTGGTCTAATGCCTCACGAACAAAGGTGAAGTTTGGTGCTATCAACAACTAAAGTCATGAGTGCAAAATTTACCTCATGTCTACCTTGAATTCATTTTCTGACTCCCGTAGAAGTATCAGGAAGTGAGTTCAGGTGTGCATCCCCAATAGTATTCTAGACCCATTTCAAATGTTGGTGTTACTACTGCTGATGTGAATATGTGTTGTCCAGTGTGTCTAGATCAATGAATAAGTCTCCACTCATCTCTTCTTCTCTCTAAGAAGGATCATCTTGCCCATCATATGGATTTGTGAGCAATCTATATGATGAGGTCAGTACTGGATCTCCATTGTGTGGTAGGGAGTCAAAGGTTGACTCATCACACACCACATCTTGACTCCCATATATCTTCTTTGTCTCAGGATCCATGAGACGATATGCTTTTGAGGTAGTACTATACCCCAAGAAAAGACATGGCAAAGTTGTTTTGGATCGATATTCTTCATTTTCACATATGGATCATGCATATATGCAAGACAACAAAAACTCTCAAATGATGAATAGAAGGTTTATGACCAGTCCATACCTCTTCCAGTGTCTTGTTCTTTAAGATGTTCATGGGTGCTCGATTGAGTAGATACACTACTATCTAGACTACTTATGCCCAAAACTGATCCTCCAACTTGGCGGAGAGCATACAATGAGCCATCTCCATGATAGTCATGTTGTGTCACTTGGAAATCCCATTCTGTTGGGGAGTGTAGGGTGCAGTCAGATGTTGTTGAATGCCATGCCGCTGTGTATGCTAAGAACTTCTTTGATACAAATTTTCCCCCTCGATCTGAGTGGAGGAGAAGGAGAGGCTTCCTAGACTACCTGGGGCTTCTTTGGTAAAAGGTTTGGAAATTGGCAAATGCCTCACTCTTCTTCCGGAGGAAATATACCCAGATTTTCCATGAGTAATCATCAATGATGAGCTAGAAGTATTCAAAACCTTGGAAGCTAGTGGCAGGGGGTCCTCACGATCGCTGTGTATAACTTGAAGATGCTCCGTAGAATGATAAGAGCTCACATGAATCACAATAAGAAGTTGTTCCATACCCCGAGTGACCAACCCACTAGAGATCGATCACCATCGCAGATATCGGAGTATATTACGGTAGGGATTAGTGATGTCATCATTCCTCTTGTGACATAAATATGTACACTCACAAAGGTGCTATATGTTCCAAGTTTGACCTCAAATCTCTTATCCGTGAGTCAACTTCTTAATCATCCAATGCAAAGTTGAATTCTTTGTTGAAAAAGGGTCGAGTCATGCATCATTTCCTAGGGAGACTCAATCATTGCTCGAGCATTTATGAAAGGTCATCTATTTACACTATATGTGGTCACTTCATCTAACATTTCTATAATACCAATGATGGAAGGAGACAATGTTTAGTCAATGTGTTTTTAAAACAACGGACACGAGGAAATATAAAGCCCTCGAATGCAGATACACGATAGGGATGGTTACTCCTTAACCATATGTGTGTAGGATGTAACATTGTATTAATTAAGCTAACACAAAAACCCATCTGCAAGTTTTTCTTCCCAACCAAGGGTTTATCGTTTTCATGTTTTTAGAAATTTTTAGCATACCATTTTATGTTTTGGATATTTATGTTTTGGATGCATTGTTTTATCCATTGGACATATATATGTACCCTATAGTTGAATTCTTTTATCCGTTGGATAAATGTGTGTACCTTATCGATGCATTCTTTTATCCATTGGATATAAATGTGTACCGTCCGGATGCTATGATTTACTCTCTAGACATGGAGGTTTTGGTCATAGTCTTATATCCTTTAATCACAAGCCTATATTTTCTCGGATGCAGCTTTTTACACTCTAAAATTTTGGGTGTCATGTGTACCTTTTTTAAAAAATTGCATTAAAATATTATTTTTTAAAAGTAAAACCTCATGGAGCTCATAACTTTGATCTATAGGTGAGACTAAGATGATTTTTTTTTGAAATTGTGTTTTTTTAAGATCTATGCATTGGTAAAATATTAATACATTTATGTCAAATGTAAATGGTTCTTTTACTCATTGTAATATTTACAAGCACTCAATTATAAAGTGTCCAATTTGCGGGTATGTTGTAATCACTTGTGGACGTAATTTCGGTTGAGCTTGACGTCCTAAACTTTTGGGTGTTGAATTATTGTATATATCATGGATTCTAAGAATGATATAATTTTCTCTCGAAGTGTGTGAACTTCGTGGAGGATATGGTCAATTTTTTTAACAAAATAGATTACTTAAAAAGTAAAACTCTCTTCTTCATATCCTCATTTATGAGAAATATACATTCATACCCTCCGTACAACATAGACTAAATTTCTTATAACATCATCCTCATATTGTGGAAAGTCACATCCATACTCCTAGTCCACTTGCAGCTTGTTTCTCTCATACCCTCTTACCTTGATCACCAATTCTTGAGCCTACTCATACCCCGATGCTCCTAATCCCGTGAGGCTTGTTACTCGCATGCTCTTCCACATATGTGCATATTGTAGTAACACATGTTGTGTATCCTACTTATAATCATATGCATGGATATTTTGAAAATAATACCACTCCATTCGGTTCTTGTATGCTCCGTTCTATGGGTTTCACTGGCGGAGGTATAGGCAAATATTCACAGTGGTATTGTTTTTCTTATTCCATATCTTAAGTGGAATTCTTACCATGTTTTATGTTTTCGAGAAGGTATGTCGGTGGGATAACACATTCAAATATATCCTATTTTTGTCCACTCAACTCTTTTCAAGGATTGTGAGCTATACATGACTTCCGCATCTTCACTCAAGCTTAAGAAATCTAATATTTCAGCTTTCCATATGATTGATCTTACACCCATTCTAATGTTCCTTTTGCATCAACCCATTTTGAATTTTACACCAATTCATATGCACACATTGTCTTCATCCATCCGGGTTGATTTGGGGTGGATATTTGATCACTTGTGGTGGCAACAATGACATTAGTTAAGAGGAATCTACATGCATGGCTCCTCCACCATTCAACATCTTTCTCCACTTTCACCTTCGCATTGTAATGTTCTATGTTTTCAAAAAAATTCTTTAGTAGGTGAAACTATCTCTCTTGTTTGTTGAGAGATTTTATATCTCGTATTTTTGACATTTTTGGCATGTTTTAATGTCTCTCTCTTGTGGGGGACCTATTCTAGTGAATTCCAAAGTGTTAGTTTGTCAACGTTTTAGTAGGTCTTTTAACAACTCATACAGATTTTTATCGTCATTCCACCCATTTAACAATATGGGAGGGTGTGGTTTTGATCCTGTTTGTTGGGGTTTTTGTCCTTGCCTTGTTTTCTTGAATTTTCTTGTTTATTTGGATCTTGTGTCCTTGCCTTGGTTATTATTCTTGGATTGTGGTACACCTATTTGTAGTAGCTGATCGAATTGTGTTTGGTGTTTTTTACACTTTCAACATCACTTCATTGACAATATCCTTGTATGAAGCTAATATGGTGAAGCCCAATGCCATTTATTTTTGAGTTTTTGATCGAGCGGTGAATTCAAACAATAGTACACACAAAACTTCTTCAACATTTTAAGATTTATTTGATCCGATCATCTTGGGATGCTTTGCGGGTTTTTTCTCTCTACTTTTTGTTACTAGTTTTGGGTACCTTACAGTTGTCCCTTATTCCTAGTTATTGTACATGAGTACCTCATCGACCTAGTTGTCGGTACTCATATTGTGGATATTCCACTTTTATTTTGGGCCCCTAGCTTCACTTGATGGGTTGTGTTAGAGTAGTTATTTATTTTAGCTCATGTTCACCTAGGTACTTTATTTACCTTTTTTGTATTTATCCTCACCCACTTATGTGTGTGAATATATTTTTATATTATTTAGATATTAGAAAGATATTATCTAGTTGTTTGGTATAGTTCTTTCCTTGATCTATGGTATTGAATAGATCTTTGATGACCGGTGCTCTCCTAAATCTATGGCCTTGATTGGTTCTTAGATTGATCTTACTTTCTTATAAAAGCAAATCCCACTCTCATTGTACTTATAAATATGAGAGTTCCATAATAATATATGATCCATTATTGCTCTTTGTTTGCACATTCTTTTGTAAAATTTAATCTGATGAATTTGTTTCAACTTATCAAATCTATTGTTCTATGATCATCTATAATCTTCACGGCTTGGAACGATCTTCTTATCGTTCCTTTCATGCTTTCAAAGTTTTTCACCGCTGCATATATCTTTGATAAATTTGAGAATGCTAATAACGATTTACTCAAGAAAGCCACAAGAATTCTCTCTTAGTTTTGGTTACCACAGTCCACAAAGTGTGTGTTTAGTTCATTAGTTTCGATTTTGCTTCCCGCATGTCCGATTTTATTATTTTGTATATTTGGAGTCAATCTTTTGTACACCATATTTAAGAAATAGTAATGATTTCCAATTCTTTTATTTGGAATTAATTTCATACAAATTTTCACGTATAATAGATGATTCCTTGATTTGAAGTTTATAGAGGAGAATATTTATTATTTAAAAGAGATAAGAGATACGAAAAGACAAAAAAAGTAGGAAAGAGTGTGACATTAGGAGCTTAAAGAAGAAAGTCAAAGTTTCCCCACAACTTCTCTAAGATTCCATATGTTATATTGCTGGATAGATTCCATTTTAGTTATTTTATAATGTCAAAGTATATGGGTTGGTTTTGAGAAACAAGGCATGAAAGTTAAAATTTATATGATACGACATGTATCCGGGGTTACATATCATAAAATACACCCCAAACACGGGTAAATTTGAGAAGATTTGCATCCTTTTATGCAAACTCCATAATTCTAGACGAAACTTCATATGGTGCCATATTACCAAGGTTTGAAAGACTGACCATCACTTCCTTGAACCAACTTGTCATACGAAATCTGACAACAAGAAGATGATCATACATCTTGAAGCCTTGTGGCCTTTTCTCACTATATATTTTTTCATTCTTTTTTTCAGTGCTTGATTTCCCTTTCTTACATCTCATTAAAATGTACATGCTAATTCCCACTTAAGATTCACCTACCAAATAGCTTAATTCCATTGGATTTGCTTTGCAACTACGTTTAGGAACTAGATAGCTTATTTTAAAAAGTAAATGATTGTTGGACAAGAACTACTTGCAGTTAAAAGCGAAAACAGAGAGGTTGAATAGGTTGGCTCTTTCCAGTGTCTTTACAAATCACTTACTGAATATATGCTTATTCAGATGCAACCACTGTTCTATAAGATTCTCAAATGATGGGATTGAGTATTTTACTGTCATTATACCTCAAATAAGGGGATAGTAGAATCGTAATACGTACTCAAGCTTAAACACTGCAATAATTTCAAGTAATATCTCATAGGTCCATTATTTTATATACTAGAAAAATTCAACTACTAATATATTTCATCTTTAGTGGTATTCTAGTGGACACAATTTTTAAGTATTCTAACTGAGAGGCCTGGTTTACTGGATAACATTTTATGTTTGTCACATTGACCTTGTACTTTTCTTTGATCAAGGTCCAAGTAACATTTTCTTTCATTCACATTAGGTAAATGTTCAGCTAAAAATATTTCATAATATGGTTCTGTGTAATTTAAGAAAAGGGTAAATGATGCCCAAGTTTGTAATCTATCTTTCAAAATTTCGCATGGTTGATTCATTATAAAGAGGGTTTGCACTGGTGTACGACACAACAGCTGATGCCGAGAAGTGTGAGCCCCCTCATAATTTGAAAAGATGGGTGTCTTTGTTGACAAGGGAAAAAGGAATTAAAAAAAGGAATGTGCAAAAAGATCCCCAATGTGCAAAGGAAAACTTTTGCAAAAAAAAAAATGATATTAGAAATTGTATATGTTCTTTTTTGGCTTTATTTATAAATTTCATAATGTACTTACATTTTGTTAGTTTTTAGCCAATACATACGTTTATGCAAATAATAAATATGTTACTGAAATAACTCTTTCAATATTTTAAATGCCAATCTATCGATTACTGTTATGATGTTTTTGTATTATATTGATTTTTTTACTAATGTTTATTTCATTCTTTCATATTTGATTATGGGAAAAAAAATAATAATCACATATTTTCTGTTTTAAAAGAAATTAAAAAAATCTATAATTTTGCTTCTTGTGATGATTTGTACACAAGGAGTTTAGGAAAAATGCTTCTTTAACCACAGTTTGTCCCTCTTCCATTATTACTGGATTTTATTCTTTGTTTGTAAGATCTTTTTGTTGAAGTACAATATTGTCTTTGTTCAGGAGAGTAATACTGTCGAAATGTGGAAACATTGATTCCCATCTGAGAAGGAAGATCTTGTTCAAAACTTCATTCTTATAATCCATTAGAACCATAGAAAGTTATTGAGTTGACTTTTCTTTACTCCTTATGTTAGAGCTATTTGAATATCCTTTTTGTAGTATGCATTAATCTTTGATCAGATTTGTTAGTGCACATTTATCACACCTGAAACCACAAGAATGCTGAATTGTAATTTCTTATTTAAGATTCTATGAACTAGGATTTTTTACACTATACTATGACTATAAATATCCGTTTAGTGGTACCTAGAACTTCGGAAATGTTGGATTGAATGTCTGGATTTAAATTTTTTATGTACGAGGTTTGCGACTCTTCGTATGTGAGATGTTTATGCCTCCAAATATCTCTGCAATTATAGTGAAAACGTCAAGAATGATGGATTGATAGTTGTGAGTTTTTATATATTGGGTTTTACTACAAATATTTGTGTGAATTGTGGATAGAAGTGAAGATATGGCTAAATGATTGTCTTGCTTTGTATAATAATTGAATTGAGAATAGACCAGACTAGAATAGATGCCTTTAAATATTCTCTGGACAAGTTGATATTTAAAACAAATGAAATAGTTTTTGTTATGGCTGTTTGGTTTTAGAACTCATTCTCCAACATTTATTGATTTAAGATTTCAACGTGCTAAGTTGTGAACGCAAGTATCGTTGTAATTGCGCCTATAACTATGGAAACGGTTGATTAATGTTCTTTATTTATATTTAATGCATTTGATCATTGTATATTACCCTAAGACCCAAAATATCTGTGTAGATGTACCTAAACCACAGTAATGGCGGTTTGATACTCATGTAATTTGTACCGAAAACCAGAGGATTCGTTCTTTATTTAAGTTTTAATGTACTAGGTTATGTTTCTAAATATTTTGTTAACTGTACTAAAATCCAAAACAAGGTACCGGGTTATAATAGTTTATGCACCACGCCTGTGTGTGACAGGTCTTGGCTATAAATGTCTATGTAATTGCATCCCTTTATAACCGTATTTTCATCTGCCCCATCTGAGTTGAAACAATAAAACATGAGTTGTCATACATGTAAACAAGACAACAGTGGCAAATTGATTGTCTTGATGTGTATTATGTTTTTGTATGATAGGTTATGGCTACAAATGATCTTTTGATTGTGCCTAAAATGGCAAGAATGGTAGATTAATATTCTTGATGTAAGGTTTCATGTTCTAGGATTTTGTTTGCTAAAATTT
The DNA here is from genome assembly GCA_018340775.1 of Taxus wallichiana var. yunnanensis. NCBI lineage: Eukaryota > Viridiplantae > Streptophyta > Pinopsida > Cupressales > Taxaceae > Taxus > Taxus wallichiana. Next base: position 94,762,211 of record CM031237.1, on the reverse strand, counting down.
ATGAGTACAAATGTCTGTGTGATTGTGGAATGGTGGATTAATAAATTTAGTTCAAGTTTTTATGTACCTGGTTTTGGCATATTAATTTATTATGCAAATATCTCTATAATTATGCCTGAAACCGCATCTATGACAGATTGGAAGTCTTGATTTAACATTTGATGTACTAGGATTGTGTATGTAGTTTATGGCTACAAATATCTATTTAATTATATAAAGAACTACAGCAATGGCAGATTGGTAGTCTTGATTTCAGTTTTTGTGTACTAGGTTTTGCCTTGGTAGGCTATGAGTACAGATATTTGTGTGATTGTAGCTAGAATTGCAGCTTGGTATATTGATAGTCTTGATTTGAGTTTTCATGTACTAGGATTTTGTATAATTATACCTTCCCCTCTTTATATTTTATTCTTGGCTAGAAAATATTCTTTACCACTACTAGAAAGTAATGGATACCTTGAAATGGTTTCCTTGTGTCAAGGTAAAACTCTAGCAGTGGGTCCATAACATCTGAATTCTTTACATTTGGAAGGTGCATTGAAATATTCTAATGGTTTATGCCAAACTATTTGTTTCTATGCTAGGATCATTTGTTCTGAAACGTCTTTGTTTATGTCCATCTTTAAACACACCTAAACATTGAAGATGATTGTTTTGCTGTTACTTAGTGAGGATTTATATTTTTACTGGGTTCTATTTGGAAAAAATATAGGTGTGGGTATAAAATAAAAATTTACAGTATTGTTGATGCTAAAACAAGCATTTTAGTGTTGGACACTGGTAAAATAGTCCTACATTTCCCTGAACCATGGGCCTCCTCTACGAAATTTATTTTTATCCTTATTGGGGTGAAATTTTAGGACAAAACGCTTTGGAGATAAGTTAAAGGTGACAGCTAGATTCCAGAATTAATTTTTAAAAATTGCACGTATTTCCCAAATTGTTATAAAACAACTATTTTGTAAGGATCCCATGTAGTTGTCATTGAACACATGAGATTTCATGTTGTTTCTGAATATTACTTGATTCTATATTGAATGCATGTTTCCTATCTTTAAAACAAGGGCATGGGGATGGCCTGCCATTGCTCACTGCTAATTTCTTTTTGCAGGAACTACCATATCCATTTCCCTAGCAACTTGGTTTTTAAATCAGTCGATTGTGCAATTATTGTTATGACATGAGTAAAATATTTGGCATTTGTTCATTTCAATTTCCATTTATAACATTCTCCTAATTGCTGGAAATGAGGTGTCTCAACATTGGTTGGTTTATTCATTTAAGATTTTCTTACAACTGTTTCACATTGTCTAGGCTCTAAAAATAGAAATAGGAGTTGTCAAAAGATTCCCATATGATAGTATATCATGGAAGGACTATTTTTAGAGATATTATGATAGATTTTATGACATCTATAAGGGTCAAAAATAGGGGAGAATATTGTGGACGTGGGAGCCTAATTTTAGACTGAAATCTTGCTCTTTAATGCTATCCACCTCATGAGAGGTTTGACACATGGTTTTGTAAACCATAGATGGTTTCTTGTATAACCGGAGGTCTATAAATTGAAGGCTTGGAGAAGCAATTGGAGTAGTGAGTTTTAATCCTCCTAGAATTGTTTCTGGTGATACTCCTGTAAGAAACTTGCTCTGCAAGTGTATGTAATCTTGTTATTAGATTTGAAATACATTGAGTGGGCTTTTGGAGTGTGGGGTTTTTTATCCGAAAGGATTTTCCCCACGTATATATGGTGTTTGTGTTTTGTTATGAATATGTTGCTGATATTTCTATAACTGTTTTACTATGTTGAAAGTTTTGCATAATATCTCTCCTCAAAGATTAGCGTAGGAAGTTGTTCCACTACTCTTAATTTCCTATCAAGTGGTATCAAAGCCTGATCACCTTTGGTTTCAGTTGTGGGTTGTTGGGTTTTTGTGCTAATCCGGTTTGAGTGGGAGCTTGTGCAGAGAATACTTTGTTATCTGGTTACTAGAAAATTTTTTAAATGGCGAGCACATCTGGGAGGATTGACGTAGAGAATTTTTCTAGCACAAACTTTGAAATGTGGAAGCTGAAGATGGAAGATTTGTTGGTTGATCGAGATCTATGGGATGCGGTGGATGAGAAGGTCTATAGGCCTATGGATCTAGTTTTGGCTACATAATATGATGTACTGGATAGAAAAGCTAAAGGTCTTATTAGACTATGTCCTGCAGATTCTATCCTAATAAATGTCCATGAAGAATCCACTTCGGAGAAGCTTTGGAAAATTTTGGGTGAGATATACCAAGCTAAGTCTCTAGTAAATAAGATTTTCTTGAGGAAGAAGTTGTTTTCCTTGAGAATGGAAGAAGGTGGAAAAATATCTGAGAATCTGGAAGAATTTAATATGTTGGTGACTCAGTTGAGCTCGGTTGGGGTTAAAATGGATGAAGAAGAAAGGTGCCAAATGTTGTTGGTTTCACTGCTAGACTCATGGGATAGCCTAGTCATGGCCATTGGGAGCACTTCAGTCACTCTGAAGATGGAGGATGTTGTTGGTTCTCTACTCTCTAAAGAGATGAGAAGGAAGGTCTCTCTAAACACAAAAGAGGCTTTGAGTGTTCGAGGAAGAACAAAAGAATGAGGAAAAGATGAGAAGAAGCATGGCCATTCCAAGAATAAGGGGAGATAAAAATCCCCTGGTAAGTCCAAGGTGATATGCTGGAACTGTGGAAAATCTGGACACTTCCAAAGGGAATGCAAAGAAGAAAAGAAAAAGAAAAAGAAGAAGCATGATTCTGATTCTGATTCCAAAAAGAAGATGGAGATGCCTTTATTGCAGCTTTGGCCACTCATGCAAGTGATAATGCATGGTTGATAGACTTAGGTGCATCTTTCCACATGAATCCTAAGAAAATTTCGTTTAGTAAGTATGAAAACTATGATGGTGGTAAGGTGTATTTGGGTGATAATTCTTTCCTTGAAATTGTTGGTCGTGGTAGTATTCAGGTGAAATTTTCTGATGGTAGAATTAGAAGATTTGATGGTGTCTTGCATATCCTAGGACTAGCAAGAAATTTATTATTTGTTAGCAAGCTAATAGATGCGGGTGTGCATGTACAGTTTTCTGAAGCAGGTGTGAAAATGGTGAGAGGTGCTATGGTGATAGCAAGAGGAAGTAGATTGGGTACATTGTACCAACTTGATGCATGCATGGTTGAGTGCAATAGCACTTTGGATAAAACTAAGCCAGTAACTACTTCGCTGAAAAAGGAGAGGGTTTCCTCCTCTATGGATGGTTGTGGCTTCTGGGTACCCAAGGGTGCTCTGTCTACCAAATCAAAATTACCTGCAGAGAAGACCATGTTATGGCACCAAAGGCTTGGCCACATTGGAGAGAAGGGTTTAAAAGCCCTGAAAAATAAGAACCTCGTTGAGGGGTTGAATGATTGCAATCTGGAGTTTGATTTCTGTGAACATTGTATTTATGGAAAACAGAACCACGTTCAGTTTTACTCGTCTACTCAAAAGTCTTTATGTATCTTGGATCTAATCCATTCAAATGTATTTGGTCCTGTTAAGGTTGCTTCTATTTCTAAATCAGATTACTATGTTACTTTCATTGATGATTTTAGTAGGAGAACATGGGTATATTTTTTAAAAAGTAAATCTGAAGTTTGTAGTCGTTTTTAGGAATTTAAGGCTATGGTTGAAACTCAAACTGGGAAAAAAAATTAAGTGTTTGAGATTTGATAATGGCGGTCAGTACTGTTCTGTAGAATTTGACAGATTTTATATAGATTGTGGGATTAAAAGACAAAAGACAACTTCATATTCTCCGGAGCAGAATGGAGTTGCAGAAAGAATGAATAGAACGTTGATGGAGAAGGCTAGGAGCATGCTTATTGGAGCTAGTCTAGAAAAGAGGTTTTGGGTTGAAGTTGTTACCACTGCTTGCTATTTGATAAATAGATCTCCTACATCAGTGCTTGTTGATAAAATGCCAATGGAGGTGTGGTCGGGGAAAAACCCTTCAATTAGACATCTGAGATTTTTTGGCTATGAGGCATATGCACATGTTCCTAAGGAGAAGAGAAAAAGTTGGATTCTAAGGCTGTCAAATGTATCTTCATCGGATATGGCTATGGTGTGAAAAGATACAAGCTTTGGGATCCTATTGCACAAAAGGTAATATACTCTAGAAGTGTTATTTTTAGAGAGATTAAATCTTTCCCTATTAATTTTCAGCTAGAACAACATAAAGAAAATGAACAAAAAAAGGATGTGGTTCAACTTCCTTCTACACCTGAGAAAGTTGAATCGAGACCCCAAAATAGACAAGAAGTTGAGGAGAGATCACCAAGCTTTGAATCTTCAGAAGAGGAAGAAGAAGAGGAAGAAGAGGAAGAAGTGGAAGAATATCCACCTCATCTTGTTCGAAAGTCTACAAGGAAAAGGCAACCACATGAAAGGTATGGGTATTCTCCTGATGATTGGAAGTGTATATTTGCTTTGACTACTAACATTGATGAACCGAGATCTGTACAAGAGGCTTTGGGTATGAATGATGCAAAGTCCTGGCAAATAGCCATGGATGAAGAGATGACATTCCTTAAAAAGAATGATACATGGGACCTTGTACCATTGCCTAAAGGTCAGAAACTTATTGGATGTAAATGGTGTTTAAGAAAAAGATTGGTTGAGATGGAAATGCTGAAAAGTATAAAGCACGATTGGTTGCGAAGGGTTACTCTCAAGTTGAGGGTATTGATTATGGTGAGATATTCTTTCCTATTACTAAAATGACATCCATTCAGTTTTTATTATCTATTGCAGCAGCTTATGACCTAGAGGTTGAACAAATGGATGTGAAAACTACTTTCCTTCATGGTGATTTGGAGGAAGAAATCTATATGACACAACCAGAGCACTACATGGTGAAAGGTAAAAGCAATATGGTTTGTAAGTTAATGAAATCCTGTATGGCCTTAAACAAAGTCCTAGGATGTGGTACCTAAGTTTGATTCATATGTGTTGAGTTTGGGGTTTGTGCAGTCTAAATCTGATCACTGTGTATATTTTAAATATGATGGTGATTGTTTCCTGGTAATTACTTTATATGTTGATGACATGTTGTTTATTGGGAAAGGAAAAGGTTTGATTGCAGAATTGAAATCTCATCTCTCTGTGAAATTTGAAATGAAAGATCTTGGTGTAGCAAAACACATACTTGGGATGGAGATTAGAAGAGATCGTGAGAACAAAAAGCTATGGCTTGGCCAGAGTAAGTATGTTTGTTCTATTTTGCAAAGGTTCAACATGCAGGATTGTAAACCACTTTGTGTTCTTGTTACTTTGGGAACGAAGCTCTCCATTTCACAATGTCCATCATCCCCATCGGAGATGGAAGAAATGAGAAGAGTGCTTTACTAGAGTGCAATTGGAAGCTTAATGTATGCTATGGTCTGTATAAGACAAGACATTGCCTAAACAAAAGTGGGAGTTATTTCTCATTTTATGTCTAATCTTGGAAGAGTGCATTGGGATGTAGTTAAGAGGGTCTACAAATATTTGCGGGGTACATCAGAGTACTCTATATTTTTTCATGGAAGAGGAGATCAACATTCCCTACGTATTCATGGTTTTGTGGATTCAGATTGGGCGTGATGTTGATAGCGTAAGATCCACCAAAGGTGCATATGTGTTTACTCTTATACTCGGATGATAATTTCTCATTCCGTATTTATGCCATATACTTAGATAATTTCTCATTCCAGATTTATGCCATGCAATCGCTCATAGACAAATGGGATGGCTCATAGTGTGTGCAAAATTCTGCACTGTGACCTTATTACTCCCCCTGTCAATTTATAGGGATGATTCCTGCAGACAACGTTGTTGTAGCTATATTAGGCTTTAAGTGCGTAGTAGTCATGACGAATTTACTCGTAAGCACTTCCCAAAGGCAATCCGTATATACCGAATGTTACGAATGAGATCTAGGATCTTGTGAGTGTTATGTAACCAATTTTATACTATTTTGTATTACAATTCTCGCTAGTTTCTAGGTAGTTACAAAGCTTACAGCTTGACTATGGCAACTTGCAAATTAGTACAATATATAATAGTATGCAATTACATTCAAAATCTAGAAAATTTGAATGGCGGTGCATTTTTTTGTTTTTTCCCTCTGATGGCCATGGTGGCTTCATGAGCCCGTAATGACCCACTACGCCAAAAAATTGCAAAAATATATCTGAAGATGCAATTTATGGATAGGCCTCCTTTAGAAAAAAAATTCCATAATCAAAAACAGGCTGAATGGGAGAAAAAAAAATTTTACCCTAAATTAGGGATTTCTCCGCTAAATTTAGTTAGTTATAACTAAATTTGAATTTCCCGCTAAATTTAGCGGTTCCACCAAAATATTCTACCAAATTCAAAAAGTAATTTCGGGGTGGGATTTGAACTCCAAACCTCCCACTTCTAAGGCTTTCTCTCTAACCGCCTTGGCCGCTTGTGCACTTGTAATATGTAACAAAGCAAATTATATTTAATAAAGAGACAAAACGACTCACCTTTTAAAATGGCAACTTGCAGAGGATAGGGCTCCACGTGGCTGTGACTTGAGGTCGATTTAGGGTTTTCCAAGCTTAGAAAATGGATCTGAAGCATTCTATCTCTCCTTTGGCCGCCGCTATGTTGATTTCTTGCCCTTGATTGCAAGTTTTGATTGATCCACCATTTTTTTTAAGCTATTTCTTTGTGTAGACTGTATTGTATTTCACACCAAATTTGCTTGATTGTGTTTCATTATTGGTTGCAGGTCTATGTGAGGAGGTCGCAGCTCATGGGGGATGAAGCCATAGTTTTTTTTCTTTGTGCAGATCCTTTCAACGCTGATGCATGGTCAATGAAATATACTTGCACACTATTTTTTATTATTTCTAACCACGACTTTGACTTCTTTCACCATGTTTTGCAGGTGCAGGGCATTCAACACATTTCTCGGCCATAGTTCAATTGAGTTTTCCAATGCTCAGTACGATGGAATTCGTGCCCCACTCCCTTTCTTATATGCATTTTTTTTCAATATTGAACAACTACCTTTTGAATTTATCTCCACCGTATGATGCAAGATTGACTGCATTTTTTTGCTTTGTGGTCAGCAAGCTCTACATGTAGACGGTGGAGCTTCGATCTATTTCCTTTATGCAAGTGGTAGAGGGATGGAAAACCAACATATAAATGGAACAACATGGCTATGGCCCTATCCGGCTTATGACACTCTTTCTATTCAACTCGTGGTTAATACACCAGAGCATTCCAAAGCATTGTTGGTTCTACATTGCTTAACCTTTGCATAGAAAGCACACAAGTCGATTGTTCAAAGAAAAAAAACAACACTATTGAACTCACCTCCAATATGCATGGCTTGGCCTTCGAGGGGTTGTGTGCATCAGAACAAATTTTTCTCGTGTTGGGTGCACCAAAAAAAAAATTGCGTGCTCCAAACACCCTAACAAACAGGAGGAAGTGAGGAGGCAAGGATGGAGCTGGGAGGTTGTGGGAGGTTGCACAGCTCTTCTGATGCTGCAAATGCTTCACCAATCTCCTCTTTCTCTATTGCTCTCTCTTCCACACCTTCACAGTCTAGATTCTCGCTTTGGTACCAAATGCAAATTGAGAAACAGGGTGAAAGCCTCGATTATATTTATTAATCTCAATCAACCAAACATAGAAGCAAAGTGTGCAATATATATGTAGTGCATAACCAGGATACAAACAAAATAGAAGTAGCAATAATGCAACAAAAAATCTAAAATACATTAGCTTCCAAATATTATCCCGGGAAGCACATAAATTGTTATAACAATTATAACAATTATCCCTGTGAAACTAAAAAGACAAATATGGTTTAAAACCATATAACAATACACAACAAAAATATGGTTTATATTATAACCATGTATTATTTAATTAATAAAAGTAATTAAATAATTATACTATGAATAATTAACCTAACACATTTCTTCCTCAAAATTTATGGGTCATGTCCTTGAAAAACACTGTAAGAAGGGTATGTCAGTCAGCTGCTCCAGTAAATATGTTTGCATAATTTTTAATAAATACATGTAAGTTACATCTTGGTCATTCCCTAAGTTTTGCCAAATGTTGTTTTCCACTATCTAAATCATGACTATTCTTGCTCTGTGTTGTATGTGTATACAATAAAATTAGGTCACACTCCCTTCGTCCTCGACAAATAAGCGCCCTTCATCACATTCACCTAGCCATGGCCCCCTTCACCTCAAGAATATTAGTTAAATTAATTAAATTAAATTAATTCATTATCCTCGCTATATTTATTATTTAAATATCTTAATTTAAATAATATCCACACATACACATCATCAAGCCAACTCAACCTAAGAACTATTCTTAAGACGTTGCCATAACTAACTAAGACTTACCTAAACCCTAAAATCAATGCCTACATTCTCTTTAACCACATTCCCGCATGCTTACAAGAAGATCCCGCCTAATCCATGGGTTAATGACACGAGGTCCGAGAAAATCAAGAGGATCTCCTTAGTTTAGTAAACCTAGGAAATCCTACCGTGACCGATGCCGCTACTCCCAACCTTCGCCGCTTAAGATAACCAATGTTTAAGTTACCCTTTTAACCCCAAAAATACCTTATTCTCAAGGTTGGATAAAATATTGAAAAATTTGGTAAACATTATCACATTCTCGAGAGATATCGCATCTTCTCCGAGAGTGAATTTCAGCGACAACACACATACAAGGAATGAGAGCAAGCATCATTTCCTACACAACCATCCCAAAGAATGATCCGATCTAACCAAGAAAAGAGGAATGTCCATGCAGCCCATGTAGAAGTTTTCCTTTAGTTGGTGATCACCTGCAGCCTTCAAACCTCTCATCAACACCTTCGTCCCTCACTCATAGGCATCTAGGACAAGAATCCAAGTAATTAAACATTATAATTCTCTGGTTCATTCCATTTCATCATTATATTATCACCTATTATTTACCTAGCCACCCATTGACCTCCTCCAACAATAACCCTCAATATACCCATTAAAACCTCACAAAATCCTACCTAAAACACCCAATACCTCATCTCGGTCAACCAAAGTCCTCTTGTGCAATCACAAAGGATACCTAAATCTTGTTTTGTGGCATTCCCGCTTCCACAAGAATCGCACCTATACACCTAATCGTAGCCGCTTTAAGGTCACCCTTAACCAAAATCGGCCTCAGTATTTTGCGAATACAACCAAAAACAAAGTGACTCACGCACCTAATTCCCTCTCACCCTCATTCACCTGTGATCTACCTGAGACCTCTTTCAGACTTGCAGAGACCCAGAACTAGTTATTTGACCTTCGGATCCTATTCTAACCTAGCCTATTAGATTAGATCTATTTCTTATTTTGTTTTAAGTGAGATACCTAAATCATTTCAATTACAATAGGTTTTACCTTATTTACCACATTAAATTGTTTAAAACAATGGACTGACAACCATCTAGGAAGTATCACACTTCCCGGATCTAGCACATGCTAGGTAGTTCACTGCATATATTGTTTAACTTTTTTTGGTGGTCTTTCTTTTGCATTATAGGTACTTCCTCCAAGCCAAAAGGAAGTTGTCATGATCAGCCGTGGATTTGGAAGTCATATGATTGCAACAACCCATCAACTAGCATTAAAACAAGTATTCCTCCTACGCTCGTTACCCTATCTATCTCATCAATACTTCAAGGAAATGATCTAGAATCAGGTGAAACATTTTGCCACACCCAAGGGGGACCCATCTGGGTTCCTTGCATTTAATTTATTTCTAGGAAAATTTGTTTGTTTTTTTCCTTTTGAAAAGCATACATATTAATTTTCTTCCTTGGTAACCCACCTTTTCTTTCTATTTGCTCTAAAGGAAAGCTATCTTTTGGTGTAATTAAAAAGAATCATTTCTTCATTTTTTCTGCATTGTAGTGAACGAGCATCCCTCTTCTTCTTCATATTTTTGTGTCATCAAAATTCACACTTTGATTTGGGCTTAAAAATAAGTGCATTGCATTCTGATTTATCGCATTAGCTCACATTAATTGAGGGCAACCTATACGCTGGAAGTCATGACCAGCTGATGGTTGACAAATGAACCATAGAAAGCACTTTCTTTCTCTTTCTCTCTCTTTGAGTCTTACGAAACCTCACAAAAATTTAAAATACACACATTCTTAAACAACATCTTACTTGGAAGAAGTTGTAGGTGATCACACGATCATGGCACAGTGGACACCCAACTTGCTTCTCTGTCGATTCATACTTCAAAGCAAGGCCCGCCCCCACCATAACATACCAAACATCAACTTTAAGATCTCCTTCTTCATAGAAGCCATCCTCACCAAAAATTCTATTTCACAATTCATTTTTTAGTCCTTAAATAACATAAGCTAAACAAACATAATATAATAGGAACTCCTAGGGTCACATTTTTCTTATTGTTTCGCTTGGCTTGCATTTTGAGGTGAGAGATCACGTTCTTCATTTTTCTTATTCATCCTCGCATGCTCCTCTTAACAACTTCACTTGAAAGTGTGCTCATGCCATATCATCATCATTCCCAAAATTATGGGTATGATTCTACATCATATTTTTAATTCACAACCACTTTTCTTTCATCATTGTTTTAATTTTACAAGTAACCATCGCTTTACCCTCTCGACCATCATCGGCTTATACCAAACCGATGTCGGTTCCAAGTTATTTTGTTAACCTACCCAAAAGGATATTTTATTCATTTTCTTCCACTTTTCACAATCCCTATCACTACCATCATATTTGGCATACCCGGCCATATTTGACCCTCTACCTAGCTTTTTTCACTCATCGACCATTTTCTATAAGGACTGCAATGGTTACCCCCGATGGGTGTCGCTTTTCCTTAACCATCATCGTTAGCTTGTTTCACTTTCCAACCACCATTTGGTACCTAATCCACTTTTTTCCACCAGATTCATCTATTCCTACTATTTTCTCTGTCATTTAAAGAGAAGCACCTACCTGATCAGTATTGGTTCACATGGTGCTGACTTGAAGACAAGCAAACACACTTGTATTTCATGCCAGTTGTCAACCACTCCCACCTAGTCCTTCACCACCTTCCATTTTATCACCATCCATGGATCCCATCCAACCTATCACTATCGCTACCAGAGATGAGGAGTTCTCACAATTCCTTGACCAAAATGTCACCTTGCAGTTTTACCTTTCCCACTCATCCACTCAAGATGCCTCAGGTCGGTTGATATACGGCATGCACGTATCTATCCCCCCGACTCTCACTCCCACTCCTACATCGGCTCCATCTAGCTCTATGCTACCCGCATCTACCTTACCCCCAGTTGTTTCATAGCTAGGTCCTATACCCGCTATGACTATCACATTTTCCACCTCTCATTACCTTTTCCACATCCTCCATACCATCAATAACTACCCAAAAATCAACCACATCCACCCCTAATGTCTCATACATACCCGTAGTTACACCGCCACATCCCATATCGGTGACCACTACCCTTTTCGAATGTGGTCCTTTCCATTCCACAATCGTTAGCCCCATTACCACTAGGGTTACCAAGACCCTTCCACCTCCATATACATACTATCACCACCTCCCGTGCATCCATTATTCACTCAAGGTACGCACTCAAGTGTTTCACTACCTTCTTTCCAATCAACCTACATAAGATCACCATACACCGGACTACCACCCCCATTATATTCCTAAAACCAACCCTCTCACACTACAGGATGCACCTAATCATCACAACCTACCAACAACCTAATCAAATTGATGTTGGACAAGATGTAGACATTAGAGGCATCGGTTTCAGCTCCCCGCAACACTCTCACCTACGACGAGATTTGCAACAAGCCCATCCACCCATCCATTCCTATTCGCCCATACCCCGTGCATTGGGAAATTCCTAAATTCAATCATTTCAATAGCAAAGAAGACCCACAACAACATTTGCAGATCGTTCAAACATGGGTGTTATCTAATCGCTCATGATGATGCCTTGCTCTTGAGAAATTTTCCCATGTCTCTCTGATTGACCTGCATTAGATTGGTATAGTGGGTTACCTAGACACTCCATATTCTCATTCAATCAAGTATCCCAAGCCTTCTTGGATAATTTCTCTATCAATATCATCAAGAAGGTTACCATGAATGACCTATACTCCACGCGTCAATATGAGGATGAATCTATCATAGATTTTTTTGCTCACTGGTGTAGCTTGATCAACCAACTCACCTTCCAACTACCACAAACAAAACTCATTGAGCTCTTCACATGGGCTTTTGCTAGACATATCTCACCAACCTTGCAGGTCCAAACCTTCTGAACATTCGATGAAGCATTCACTATGGCATGAAAGTTAGAGATTCGAGCCATCAAAGAGAAGAAAATCCAATTACGCAATAAGAATTCGGCATTCAAGTCGAATGATACCTCTTCTTCTTCCAAACCACAAAAAAATTATTCAAAGGCTAAGGGCACCACTAACGCAGTGGTACTCAAGGCCGGCCCAACTCATCCATTAAATCAAAGTACCACCTCATCTAATCTCTCACCCATCCAAAATTTTCAATTCAAACGAGAGCAAAGAAAATACACCCCAATTGGGGGAACCTTACTCTTTCTCTTAGAAAAGCTTATCAAATTTGGATCCATCACTTTTCCACCCATAAAACCACACACTAGTTTTAACCCTACTCACCCCATGCCAGGGTAAAAAGAACATGACTTCTATAACTATCATCGAGTAAAGGGTCATAGTGATAGACACCGCATCACTTTCAAAAATATTGTCCAATAAATGCTCGAGAAAGGCGAGTTAACCATGGATTATCCTAACGCACTCTGCCAACCAAAACATATACATTTTCAAGTAACCATTTCCCAACCATGCCCTTCATCTCGATCAAACCAAAGGAGACCTCAACTCATGATACCCATAACCGCGAGGTCAACACTATCTTTAATGACATACCATTGCTACCTCCCAATTACCTCACATTTCTTCCATAAAGGAAATCCTAGCCCGAAGTCCTCATTCCGCATAAGAACCAACCTCCAATGTTCCTTTACCCACATAGAACATCTTTCATCAACTTCATCACCTACAAAGGATTCTTCCGCAAAACATTGAGACCATTTCATATTTGGCTTCTCCACTTAGAGAACCTTTACCCACAATACCTACTCCACCCATGAGAGGAGCACCCATTACCTCCTCCACCAAACAAGGATCACCTATCCATTCCTCCACTTGTAGAGGAGCTCCCATCACCTTCTACACCTACTATAGACCCAGCTTGAGATACCTTTACCTCTTGGTGAGCATTCTCCATCCGCTACCCAAAATCCTCGCACAGACTACTTTCGGCTCTCTTACCCATGGAAGTCAAGCTAGACAATTTCCAGTTTTAAGACACATTTTACAAGAATCACCATTAGGTCCTCATCAACTCCACCTATAGATGTGTTGTTCTCGCATTTGGCCGATCACTTAGATTATGTGGATAGAGCCTTACTATGGGGATGCCTTTTCAACGCTTCATGTCTCAACGCAAATAGAGTGATCACTTGCTAATACCTCCACTATCTACCCAAAAATATTTCGACCAATCGAACTAAACACAACCACCTATATCACAACTCCTTCCATGACACCTTTCATAGCTCAAACCACATCCTTACCCATACCCGATCTATATCTACACCCAAACCCACACCTATGACATCATCTCGACTAAACCTATTATTATCCAAAATTCACCCCATTGGTAAATTTGGTAACATGCATTAAATTCTCAAGTCCTAGGAAAATAGTTTGAGTCAGGGAAAAAATTCATGTTCTAGGGTCCCCTCATATTTTTCTAACTCCCCTATCCAAGAAGAGAGCAAGTTTTGAAAAGATGAAAGAATTAGAAAACAAGCTCTGGTAAAATCATGAAAATGGCTAAGTCCTAGTCCTCGCAATAGTCGAGACATGAGGGACATCTCGGCACGAACTGCCAAAAGAGCGCCAAAGCGTTTGGGCAGCATTTGGGACATTGGGGCATCGGGATGTGCGGGATGCGGAAATCTAAATCGCCAAAAAGTGGAAAAATTGACTAATCAAAATAGGCAGCCTGGGACATCTAGGCAGCTTAGTACACGGAGGACATGAGTCAGCCAAAAAGCATTTGAGACAGCCTTTAGATAGTTGGGTCAAGGTACGCAGTATGCGAACCGCCCGACCGGCCGAAACAGTGGAACTACAAATGGCCAAGGACATTTGGGACAAAGGTATGCGAGAGACGCGAACCGCCGATTCGATCAAACGTGAGACTTTCATCCAAGGCAGCTTTGGGACATCCAGCCAAAAGTACGTGAGGGACGCGAAAGTCAAGCGGCCGATAGCAAGGAAGAAAAGTCAACGCTTGGTCCGAAACTTCAAACGGCCATAACTTTTGACTCCGAGTCTGATTTTCACAAAATTGACTTTCTCGAACGAGCACCACGCCCTCTACGCCACAAAAATAGATTTATTAATTTTAATGATGGTAGATATATTTAAATAAAATAATATACTGGCTCCAGCTACCAATGCTCATTCCCACAAATGACGTGAAAACGCCCGCTGACTCCAAAATAGCCGCCCGCACTCGGTGGAGGCCATAACTTTTGCATTTCTCAACTAAATCACACAAAATTGGTACCGTTGGAATCATGGCTTGAACTTGATGTACAGAAATCAAGAAATTCTAGATTTGATGAGAAATTGGTCAAGATTTTTAGAAAACGTGGCTGGGTATATAATGTTGTTGTATTTGGTAGTCGGGAGTGCAATTAAGAGGCATGGTCATCATTATTTCTCTCGCCGCAGCACATGGGACAGTATGGGGAGCATTTTGCAAGTAATATATAATCATTTTACTCCTTTTTAATGCCTCTTACAGTGGTTGAAGGACAGATTTTAGATTTCCATTTTCCTTCTCTTTTCCTTCTCATTTTTTCTATAAATTGGAGTGTTGGGCTCATTGTATGGAGGGTTTTTTCAGATAGAAAAGCTCTATAAAAATTTCTTTGTGAAGCCAATGTGTTGCAGGCATTTGTAGTGGACTCGCTTGCATGGTGATCCAAGCCCTTATCTTGTAATAGATTGAACTGCATATCATGAAGCAATAAAATATCACTCAGAGATGTATCTTCTCTCGTTGTGTTTTCTTGCATTCTTCTCGACCCTTTAATATTTCTACAATAATATTGTGTCTATTATTATGTTCTTGCAGGATCCATTATCATTGCGTATGCTTGGAATATTGTTGTTAATGCATTTTTCTAGATTATGGAGAACTATCATCACCTCTTCTAGTGTGTACTTTGCTTCGTATTTCACACATTTGGAGACTACTCACACCCTCCTTTTCTCGGTGTATCACCGCTTTAGTGTAGGCTTTCATTTTATGCATTCTCTCTCCCGTGTCCCTTGAAAATTTAGATTAGAACAGCTTAGCTTATCCCGCATTAGAGTAGATTGTGGCGGTGTAGTTTAGGAGTAAGAACCAGCTTTCTATGGAGGTCTATCTCGAGTAAAGCAAGTCCCACAACTTGAGATAGTACCCATGTTATCCAATCACACCGTGAGTTCAAGTATATGCACTTGTATAAGCACATGTGGGTGCTTGTGATTCGGATAACACCTATTACCACTTTAGGGGTCACCCCAACTACCATCCTTACTCATCCACTTATCAAACTAGATTTAGCTAAATCCTCCAAAGAAATCACCACACCTACTCCGACACCCAATTAGAATCACCACACCCATAGAACTCATGCCCCCAAATGTGCCAATCACACCTACACTTTTCCCTTCCATCTTAGGATCTCATCTTTCCCACATGGTTAGAAAACCTCCATCCACCAATAAACCAAAACAACAAGTACCCATTCCTTCCTCACAAAACTCTAACCTACCCGTGATTCCCAACACGACTTACACCCACACCTCGCACATCTTTAACACCCATACCTCCAATACCCTAAGTTATTGCTTCACTACCCACTACACTTCACTCATCTCTCACACCCCAAGCACGACCCATGTCATCTAACTTCACAAACCCCCGTTATCCCCTGTGGATAACTCACCCTCTTCCCCATATGCTTTTCCTTCTAAACCTCGTACACCCATATCACCTTTATGCAAGAAGGTGCAATCGAAAAATAAAATTCCACTCCCCCATAATAAGGTAGTCAAAACAACTGCACACCCTCTTACTCATTCACCTACTATACCCCTACCTAAACCAACACGATCGACACCAAAACCATGCCAGCACCCAAACCCATAGCTTAACCCACTCCTCCTCTTCCAAAAGTTGTTCCTCAACAATCAACCACACCTACACCCAAACCCATGCTCACTTCCCATTGCGATCCACTAGCAGGGTCTTATAACAAAATTTTAACCAACCTCCTTGAGACTTTTGTCATCACATTACCGCCACTCAGGCCTTATGACCCCCTCAAACCCAAGCCAAAAGGGTTTGATGATACTAAAATTTTCACCTACCATCGTGTGTCAGGGCACGATGTGGAAAATTGTAAGGCCTTGAAAACCATCCTTATCCAGTTGTGTCCCCCAGAAGCCAACTTTGACAATGACGACCTTCTCGATGAGGATCTTGCTTCACCAACACCCATTCCCACACTACCCACTCAACAACCACAACCTCCACACTCATAGCTCCTAGAGCCACCCCAAGATTTGAAATTAACATGGTTTGATCAGATAACTTTCCACACCACCACCAATATGTCATTTTGTCAACTCACCTCACACGGTTTTCTCCTTTGGTATGTTTTTACCCATCGTGTTGTTATACCACTCGCCCTACACCTTCTCCATTTCAAAACTCCCCTCAAATCACCATGATACACGCCACTACAAGTACTCGTAAGGATAAGGGGAAAGAAAAGGCAATTGACCCACCAACTAATCATATACCCAACATACCATCTCGCACTCATACATAAAATCACTATCCTCATCCCTACGTACCCATTTCTACAGATACGTCACACATCGCACCATGCTCAAATGATTACACCAATCTCCCCTCAAAATGTCCTTATATGACCTCATCCAAACCTTAGAATCCCATCGTCAATCTCTCATGGAGGTTCTTCAATCTATTGATGTTTTACCCAATGACCCTACACCCGTAGCCTACATTATCACACCCCATTATGTAGCCTCTCTCACAAAATTACCACCTTCAACTTCACCCCACCCTATTCACCAAGTATCCTCCCTTATCTTTTCAGAGGAAGAGATCGCGCCACACCAAAATGATGACTAGGACCCATCCCTCTTCATCTCTGTTCACATCGATGACATATGGGTACACCGTGTGATGATGGATGGGGCACTAGCATTAACATCATTTCATCCCATTGATTCACTCAAATGCACATACCGACAATTACATACATAAACATCTAGTCATGTTGCATTCATTCAATGATTCTATCACGTCTACACTAGGCACCATCATCCTCCACATTCGCATGGCCCCCGCACTGCTTCCTAAATTAGTTTAAGCCTTGAGGGGGAATTTCAATGTAACTCGTTGCTTGCGTACCACTGGATTCATGTCATGAGTTACGTTCCTTCCACTTTACATCATTGTGTAAAGTTTAAACATGAAGGACACACCTATACCATTCCAGCTTAACCCATCACCTTTTAAAACATGCAACATGCTTTACCGACTAATGATGTATTCATACCTATTAATTCATCTACCTCCATAACCGCTACTTATTCACCTACGCCTTCACTTACCAAGATAAATTACCACGCTTTCTACTACACATAACTCCTCCATTCCTACCACTTCCATAACCTCCAAAGCTAACTCATCAACTTCCCAACTGTTAACTCTACCTCCGTATTAACCTCGACACATCATCCATTCTAGCTACCTACATACCAACCACCGATCCTTGGAAGGTGTTTTTCAATGCCTCACTCGGGGAGTACCTCCTATATAGTTTCAACACATTCCTTACTCCAAAAGAGTAGGGAATTCTTCACCAATACCCTCGTTATGATCACCTTATAGGAGAACGTATCCTGTATGGTCTCCTTCACCTTCATACTAGTCTCACCTATAGGGACTTGATACTACCACTTACATACACACCCGAACCACCGTCACAAACTCACCCCTTTTCTCGTTGACTTCCAATCACTTACCAATCACCATTTCACCCACAACTTCCTCGCACCGATGTCCATGAAAGGGTTTTGATTTTGGATTTTATGAGAAAGGCCCCCATACCATTATTCCTTGACAACCAATAAACATAATGACCGTAGTGGTATCGGATTTCCATAACTACCTACAAAATAAGCCCGCATTAAACTCATTAAGGACACTAGCTCTTCTCCACCTTCCTCACCTACTCCACCTTCATCACCACCCTCACCGATGGAGTCGATGGATCCCGAATATATCCCTCCTAACTTTTTTTTTTCTTCATAAACACAATTTCCTTAGTGCCTCTCGAATTATCAACGCGAGGGCAAGTCCCCTTCCACTCTTCCCTTCCTATAACTTCTGAAATGATCATTGATTGATGACAATACACCTTCAATTAATGTCATTCAATGTTAGGATGATGAATCTACACTCACCTTCCTTAGTACAAAAGACTCATATATTCATCAATTGTTACCTTCTAAGATGCAAATAATGTTGAATGAATCGCTATCGAGATCAACATTCATACTCGAGATGACCCGCAAATCCTAAAGATCGATCAATCTTTAGATGTTGCCAATAGGAAGCCATCACCTCTTTTATCAAGGATCATAGCCATGCTTTTGCTTGGTGTTACAAAGACATACCCTGGGTATTGACCCCACCATAGTGATTCACAATATCGTAACCGCTCCCGATGCCAAACCCATCAAACAAAAGCTTAGGAAAATGCACCCTCACATTGCTCTTCTCATTAAAGAAGAACTTCAACACCTTCTTTTCATTTCCTTTATCTTACCCATTGATTATCCTTGTTAGATTTCTAACATTGTCCCTATCACTAAAGCGATAGGGGGACTCCAAATTTGCATGGATTTCTGTGACCTCAACCTAGCATGCCCAAAATATGACTTTCCCTTACCCGGTATTGTTCAACTGGTTGACCTTACCGTTAGGTAGGAGATATTATCACTCATGGATAGCTTCTCGGTTATAAAAAATCCCGATTGCCCCCGAGGATCAACAAAAACCCTCGTTCATCACCCCTTAGGGGACCTTTTGCTATCAAGTCATGCCTTTCGGCCTTAAAAGAGCTGGTGCCACATATCAACGGGCTATGACTTACATCTTCCATGATATCATGCATCACATTCTCGAAGATAACATGGATGATATCTTGGCTAAATATAAATTCTTCTCCGAGCACCTAACCGCCTCCATACCATCTTTGACCGTCACGTTAAATATTGCAAGGCCTTCCTTAAGCCTAAGAAGTGTATCTTCACGGTTTTCTCAAGAAAGCTCCTCGGGATTTATCATTTCCCTCAATGGTATAGAGGTTGACCCTACTAAATTCAAGGCTATTCTAGAAATGCCTCCGCCCACCAACCTTAGACAACTTCATAGCTGCAAGGTAAGTCATAGTCTATTCATCGCTTTCATTTCACAATTGTTTGATCAATGTCAACCATTTCATCATCTTCTCAAGAAGGATGTATTCTTCAAATGGGATGATGACTATCACAAAGCTTTTGAGGCCCTAAAATAATACCTTCTCCAACCACCGTACTCATTCCACCTACATATGATCAACCTTTTTACCTTTACATATCTCTGCTACCTATCACTCCTTGGGAGCCATGCTCACTCATCACGATGAACAACATAGGGAACATGAGGTTTATTACATAATCCATAATCTTTTGGAATATGAAACCCGATACACCCACCCCGAAAGACTTTGCTTAGCCTTAGTGTTTGTTGCCACCAAACTCCGTCATTACCTACTGAACCACAAAACCTATATTGTGACCAACACCGACCCCTTACATTTCATGTACGCCAAACCTTATCAAAATCACCATGCCACACGATGGCTTATGATTTTAGCTGATCTTGACCTCAAATTCATTCATCAAAATTCCATCAAAGGCCAAGCTATCGTAGACCAATTGGCCATCACACCTATTTCTGGGGATCAACCCTCTAATTTTGACTTTCCAGATGAGTCGATTACTACCCTTTCCCTGGATAAACCCTCTTACCAAATGACACTCTTCTTCTACGGTTGTAAGTGTCAGCATGGGGTGGGGATGGTATTATCCTCATTCCTCTTGAGGGTGAACCCATGCCTTTTTCTTTCAAATTAGATTTTGAATGTACCAATAATATTTCCGAATACGAAGTGCTCATACTAGGTCTCTGAGTCACCTATGCCCTAGATGTCAAATCAATCAACATCTTTGGTGATTCTCAATTGGTCGCAAACCAAGTCGTAATGAGTATGTACCAATATCATAAAAATTTTGACCACCTTTGGTCTCTCATTACGCTCACCCCCATCCATTCTCAAATCTTTGGGACATCCTCTATAAGCATGGATTTGATGGTAGTATCTTACAATGCCTCACAAGTTCTCTCCATTTGTTATACCATTAAGGAAGTTCATGATGGCATATGTGGAGGTCACTTCTTGCCTCACAAGTTCTGATATTCGTTAAGTGTATTCTTCACATGGGATATTATCGCCCACCCTTAACCATGATCCATGAATGTTGCAAATACATCAAACATTTTGTAAAATGCCAACAACATTCCAATCTTCATCATACACCCACCATGCCTTACAGTCGCTTGAGACCTTTGGCCCTTCTCTCAATGGGGTTTTGATCTTGTCGGAGAAATCATTCCCGATTCTTTCTAATGCCATCAATGGATAATCACTGCTACCAAATACTATACAAAATTGGTGGAAGCCATAGCACTCATCTCCACGAAAGCTAAGAAAATATGTGAGTTCATTAACTACCAGTATCATTTGTCACTTTGGTGTTCCTCATCGCCTCATCACTAACAATGGAAAACAATTCAAAAATAAAATATTTCAAAAACTTTGTGATGCCTTCAAATTCAGCTTAGTTTCTCACCACCTTATTACCCACAAACCAATGGCCAAGCTAAATCCAATAAAAAACCTCAACAAAATTCTTATGAAAGTGGTTAATGATACCGAGAAGAATTGGCATACGCACATTCCTTTTTCCCCGTGAGGCTACCGCACTAGTATTCACACTTCCACTGCGGCCACACCATTTTCTCTCTAGTCTACATGTATAGAGGAATTCCTACCTCTTGAAGTCAAGATTACCTCACTCTACATATCTCTCCATGACATGCTCAATGATGATGACTTTCGTCAAGACTATTTAGCATAGCTAGAGTTATTAGACAAATGTCATCTTAACACTGGATCAACTTCAAGTCTACCAAAATGTATCAAATGTGCCCATGACAAACGTGTCCATGAATGAACCTTCCAAGTCGGTGACCTTGTCCTGAAAGAAAATCAACACATAACAAAATAAGAAAAAAGTAAATGGGGAAAATTAGCTCCTAATTGGCTTGGACCATACATCGTGACTCATACCTATGGATCGTGCACTTACCATTTATCATCACTCCATGGTAAACCCGAATCTGATCCCCTCAACACCTTCCATCTTCAACCATTCTATTGTTGACTTGTAGTCCTCCCTAACCTTTTTCTCTTTCCATGCTCGTCCCTTGAGTGTTATTCACTTCATACACCTCACTAACGATTAAACAAGAATCATGTGAGTACCCTTCACTTGTTATCTTCTCTTGAATATGTGTACCACGACGCTGCAAATAACATGATTCTCATGGATACTTTTAATCTACCTTTAGATGAGATCCCATGGTCATTTCACCTTGTCTTTTGAACAAGAGTCTTATTCTCCACCTTGGTCTTGTCCATGACTTCAAAGACCTTGTATGGGACCAAACTCCTTGAGTCAAACTTCTACTAAAAATTTGATGAATCCCTCAAAAGGACATTGTCCTCTCGATAATTGCTTCTATAAATAGACTACTCCCTAGAAGGATAGCTATGTAAAGCTCTAAAAAAACTAGAGAAATCGAAGCTTCCCACATCGATCAGCTTCACGAAGACCTCAGGAGTTAAATTTTCTTCATCCCATATAGACTTCCCACATCGATCAGTCTATTTCAACTATAAGTCAAAACACTCAACCTTTTTTCATGGACTTTCCCATTGTGATCTAGGTTCTCTTGCTCAAACACATGCTACCTATACCATATGAAAAATTACCCACTTTTCACCCTTCAAACCATGCCCACTCTCATTTCCTACTACCTCAAGGGACTTCTTGGAACTTAGACATTTGGTGATCATGTGACTACTTTTCACCATAGAACAGTCCATCATGCAATGTCTTTAGGGTCTTACATTCATCACCTCCACCAAGGTATGATCTACTCGGTATGATCCTACCCAATCAGGTGGCTTTATTACCCCCTCTTATCTTTTAACCATCTTTGTTTACGTTTTGATTACCTTATACAGGACTTGGTCCTCGACGCTTACTTTTGGGGTAATCTTCTTCTTTCGCCACAATCAATATCACTAAATATCACTTTACCTATAATCCACCCACACCATGCCTAAAACCTACCGCCTCCTTTTCTAACCCTCTAATAATCTTCCCTAGCTCATGGGAGAACTACATCGGCTTGAGGTCCCTTTTCACCGGGACTATATAGGTAGTACTCCGAGGGCATAGGACCTTTTAGGTTATCTTGCCATTCTCTACCCTAAAAATTCATCTTTCATGTGCCTCACATTACATCACACCTAAATTTGTTTCCATTTTATACCCAAAATTAGAAATTAAACCACATACATAACAAATTGTTTCATATTTTAAACAATATCACAACATACATTTATTACGCCTACCTTTTCTCTATCATCACTATGCATAGATTATACCACATCTCACATATGACTAATATTATCATTCATTACATTAAATAATTAATCACCACTTCACCTATTTTTGACCCATCCATGCCTATAACATGACTCAATCCATGCCTATAACCTAACTCAACCATGCCTAACCAACCTGACTTGATCCATTCATATAACATGACTCCATCCATGCCTATAAACTAACTCAACCATGCCTAAATCGACCTGACTTGATCCATGCCTAAACCTACCTAAATCAATCCATGCCTAAATCAACCTAACTCAATCCATGCCTAAATCACCTGACTCAATTCATGCCTATACCAACCTTGACTCCATCATGCCTAACTCACCTAATTTCCATCCATATCAACACAACAAATTCATATCTCATAAACACATCAACAAATCAAATCATAACATGTATCTCATCATATAAATCAATGTGTATCTCAAATATACATGGCTATCTCATCATGTCCATCATCTCAAAATCATCGGCACGTAGGCCGATATACAATACAAAATGTCATCGGCATGCGTAGGCTAGTCTCATATATACAATAAAATAATGAACCAATACAAAATCTCTTTAGCACACATGCCAGTATATGCTCGAAATATACGCAATCACTCAAATAACCCCACTATCTCTCAACACGCAGCACCGGTATGTGATCAAAACTATAAATATCTCTCGGCATGCAGGCTGGTATATATCACAAAATAACTATCATACATCAAAAATCAGGTGACTAAAATCAAGCATCTCGGTGGATGTCCTCCATCTCTGTATCACTTATACCCTCAACCTCCTGGGTCCCTACTGGTGCCTCAACTAGAGCTGGTCTCCATGCGCCAAGCCTCTACTGATTGGGCCTCGAGCTCATTACCCACTGTGCTCTCCACACTATGAGTGCAGGATCTCATCCTCTCACTCGACATTGTTGTGCCCTTTACTCGGCATAGGATGAGAATTCTATCCCAATCACCATCGGTTAGTCCTGATAGTATCTAGCCTCATCTAGGGAATCCTATAGCCTGTATACAAGCATGGTCTATGGTGGTCCCATAGGTCTAGGCCCCTATACCTTCCTCTGGGACCTGCCATGTGCACCTTCCCGTGAACTAGGACCTACTCCCGGTGCCTGTGGTGGTGCCCCTACCCCTGTGCTTGTATCTAGGCCTGTAAGACCCTAATCTATTCCTGATGTGACCAATCGGTGCCGTAAACTCTGCCACTTGAGCTTGTAACACTGCTCACCTTACCATCTGCCTCTCCATCTCCATCTCCTCCATCAGCCATCTGGGCCTTCACACTTTCCACCTATATGCGTATCTCTTGCAATCTCCACCTCCGAGCCCTCCAGTTGTGTCTCATTATACCCAACTGGGTAATGAGCGTAGCTACCTACCCCTATAGAGCATCTCTCTGCATTGTAATGGTAGATAGATCAAGTTTCCCTGGTCTGGGTGGTATCGTTCGTAACTGAGCCACCCACAAGTACCTATACCTGTCTGTGCATTTAGCATCATCTATCCGCCAGTCCACTCGCTTCCTCCTATCTTTTGGGGCCTTGTAGGCTATGGTAGATGTAAGGGCCTCTCCATGTCATCTCTCCAAGATCTTTGTGGGAAGGGCGGAATTATTTCTGTATCGCCCAAACTTTCATCGACTATGTCTACCGAGATCATATTGTCCTCCTCGACATGACGACCCCCGTATCATTCTCTCTAGCTAGAGCTCACTAGCTCCTCATGCATATGACTATATGAGGGGAATCCCACATATGGCCTTCATATAATGTCCACTATGGATAACCCTCCATTAAGTGCCGAAATGGGCGACATCATGTGTGGGCCTCTCGGATCTTCGCTCTCCTATCACTGGAACCCATCTCATGTACTCCCACCCACACAAATCACGCTAGAATGCATCTACTCGGCCATCCCTATAGGACACACACAACTATGTGCCCATATGCCCAAAGAATGCAAGAATAATGTACAACACATGTTAAACTCGTGCAATCGCCCATATGCCCACAACTCCTCGTGCAGTCCACCAATAATGTTGGTGCCCAGAAAAGCATTTCTCATCCACCATCATGTCATGGAGTACCCCA
Source organism: Taxus wallichiana var. yunnanensis (assembly GCA_018340775.1). Taxonomy (NCBI): domain Eukaryota; kingdom Viridiplantae; phylum Streptophyta; class Pinopsida; order Cupressales; family Taxaceae; genus Taxus; species Taxus wallichiana. The sequence goes on along the minus strand of CM031237.1, from coordinate 94,736,951 downwards.
TTACTAATCGGGAAAGCGTCCACCCTCTCTGCATTCGGTGCATAAGGCATAAGCAAAGACACCGCCTCGGTCAATGCAGAACCACTAGCCTCATCTCCTCCGAACGAGCTAGGTACATCTCTCCATAGCTCAAATCGGTGCTATGGAATCTCGATCGCCATCCTGTCTCAAAAATAGACACAATCAGCTCCTTCCGAGGCCTTAGATGAGATAGAATAAACTTGGGCATCTAATATAGGTAACAAGAATCCAGAACACATCCTCCAGGGTGATAGTCATCTCACCCGTCGATAGGTGGAACGTGTTGGTCGCAGAGTCCCATCTATCGATGAGTGTGACCATCAAACTATGCTACTACAACTACATTTCTATAGTGATGAACCCCACTCAAGCCCACTTCCTCCACATGCTGCAGCTCCTCCTCGTGGTTCTTTGTGCCATGCACTATCACCAATAGAGGCGAACCCTATCCCAAATATGTAGCTATGCTCTCCCCTACATCTAATAAAAAAAAACATTAATTTACATGTATCATCCATATTCAATCATTACCATTTTCCTATACCCTATTTTCACGCTACCCATCTCAACTACCTAGCCCACATCACATGTTGGACCCTTGTGCACAATAATTTGATTGGTACGGGTTCATCCTAACCGACTCCGATCACCTTTAACCGGCCGGTCACCTATTTGATGACTCGATACCAGGTTCACCCTTAACCGCATCGGTCACCCCTTAACCGCATCGGCCACTTGTTTGGTGGACCGATACGGTTCCACCTAACGACATCAAGCAACCTTGACCGACACTAGTCATCACACAAAAATACCACGATTTCCCAAAACCCCCTCTCTAAAAACCTTCGCCTACCCCTTTTACCCCCCTACAATGACCTAAACTACCCTTGGACCTCCACCCACCACCCCTATCCCATTTATTACCCTCCCCATTCCTTCTTTTACCCAATATTCCCCCCATTCCCAAATTTAATTTGTGCCCACCCACCAAACCAAAAAATAAACAAAACCTAAACCACCACTACAATAATCCTCTAATCTATCAAATCAACAACCTAGAGTAGGGTGCTTACTCATCATGTTGTTGCCTTCTCGATGGCACATCTGGCCACTATACCGGTGGCTCGCCCGATCCCTCTTTGGCCTCTACCATCAATGAATAGCTACCCGCAACCTCTCACTAATTGAATCCCTCGCAATGATCTTGTGGACCCACCGCTCACCCACCTATCACTCGTAAAACACACTGCTAGATCATTGTTCTATTAAATCCGAATGTTTTTCTCTCTTTTCTCTCTTTTTTCATTTTCTCACTTCACAAAATAACAAATGAATAACACAAAATGCATATTTTTTGTTGTTATAAGAAACCTGACCTAACTGACGTCATTTACCATTGACTGGCATAGGTTAATTGCCCTACTTAATTGTCATCGGTTTACCTCTATCGACGTCAGTTATCCATGACCGGCATCGGTCACCATCACCTAAACATTGCCCTAAATTTTACCCTTTTACCCTACACCTACTTCCTTTTTTTCTTACCTCACCCAACCTTCACCCTGATCATTTACCTCACCCCACCTTTACCCCCGCCCATTTACCTCACTTTTCCCCGACGTCATCATTTACTACCTCCCTTTGTCCTCCTTTGGGGACTCATTATTTTACCCCTACCTTGGCCTTACCCATGCCGTGACCTAGATATTTGGACCTGGACCATCGCTAGTGACCTTTGACCTCATGTGTTCACTATACCTTGCGGCATTATTACCTGTGTTATTGACCTAATGACCTTACCTAGCCTATTGTCATGACTCGTTTACCCTTATCCTACCTTTGGTGTCTTGGAACATACCTAAAATTCTTTCACCTAACCTACGATGTGTTTCCCGACACATATCCTATACCTTGATAATGGAATCACTTCAACCTTGTTTGATAAACCTATCGACCTTAGACGATGTAGATTTTTCTTGCTTCTTTAAACCGTAGCGTCTTGCACAGCTTTATACGTGTGCGTGTGTTTGATCACTACATTTGACCCTGACCCATTACATAGCTTACCCGAGTATACCTTTCTCCTTTTTCCTTATTACCCACCTTTCTTTTCACCACATTTACCTTTTATCAAACCACTTAGTGTATCTCGCTTCACCTCGTCGCTTCTTGGTTTGAGGGGCATCACCTTCACCCACATATGGGGCAACCTATCTTATTTTTTTAGCGTCACTTACCAATACAAGCTATGCAATAAAAGGGGCAAAATGTAGACACTAAAATTAGGTCACACTCCCTTCGTCCCTCAACAAATAAGTGCCCTTCATCACATTCACCTAGCCATGGCCCCCTTCACCTCACTAGTATTAATTTAATTAATTAAATTAAATTAAATTATTATCCTCACTATATTTATTATTTAAATATATTAATTTAAATAGTATCCACACATACACCTCACTTAGACATGTCATCAAGCCAACTAAACCTAAGACCCATTCTTAGCAAGTTGCCATAACTAACTAAGACTTACCTAAACCCTAAAAATAAATGCCTACATTCTCTCTAACCACATTCTCACATGCTTACAAGAAGCTCCTAGTATAATCCATGGGTTAATGACATGAGATCCAAGAAAATCAAGAGGATCTCCTTAGTTTAGTAAACCTAGGAAATCCTACTCGACCGATCATCGGTTACGCCTAACCGCCGCCGCTTAAGATGGAACCATCGTCTTGCTACCCTTTAATCCCAAAACAACCTTATTCTCAAGGTTAACGTAAGGATAGAAAAAATATTGGAAAATTTGGCAAACATTAGCACATTCCGAGAGATATTACATCTTTTGATAGTGAATTTCAGCGAGAACACACATTCAAGGAATGAGAGGAAGCATCTTTTCCTACACAACCATCGCAACAATGATCTGATCTAACCAAGCAAAGAGAAATGTCCATGCAGCCAATGCGGAAGCTTTCCTTTAGTTGTTGATCACTTTCAGCCTTCAAACCTCTCATTAGCACCTTCGCCCCTCACACACCTACATCCAGACCGTAATCAAAGTAAGTAAATGTTATACTTGTCTCGGTTCATTCCATTTCATCATAATATTATCACCTATTATTTACCTAGCCACCCATTGACCTCCTCGAACACTAACCCCTCCATATACCCATTAAAACCTCACCAAATCCTACCTAAATCACCAAATACCTTATCTCGATGAACCAAAGTCCTCTTGTGCAATCACAAAGGAGACTCCGAATCTCATTATGTGGCATTCCTTGTTTTCTATAAGAATCGACACCTAAGTTACACCTAACTATCGTCGGTCACCCTTAATGCGATATTGATCTCTCGTATTTTCCCATACAACCTAGAACAATGACCTACCCACCTAATTCCCTCTCACCCTCATTCACTCGTGATATGCCCGAGACCTCTGTCTGACACAGAGAGACCCGTAACTAGTTATTTGACCTTTAGATCCTATTCTAACCTAGCCTATTAGATTATATTTATTTCTTATTGTGTTTTAAGTGAGATACCTAAATCATTTCAAATTACAATAGGTTTTACCTTATTTACCACATTAAATTGTTTAAAATAATGAGATCGATGCAACCATCTAAGTAAGTATCACACTTCCCGCATCTAGCATACATTAGGCGCTCACCGCATATATTGTTTAACTTTTTATGGTGGTCTTGCTTTTGCATTACAGGTAGTTCCTCCTAGCCAAAATAAATCTCTCACGATCAGTTGTGGATTCAGAATTCATATGCACACAACAACCCATCAACCAACATTAAAGTAGGTATTCCTCCTATGCTCATTACCCTATCTATTTCATCATTACTTCAAGGAAACAATCTAGAATTAGGTGAAACACTAGACGGTTCTCTCTTAAGTGAGATGGAAAACATTTCCTCTAAATGGCCAAGGAAAGGAACACTTGTTTCGGCCCCCGAACACATTTTGCGAGGGAAGGAAATAATATGCAAAACAATCCCCTACACACACCCAACTATTTCCAAATACACCTCCATGTCATAATCATGATATAACAAACAACGAAAAGTGTTGCATTGATATTTTTTCTTTGAATAAAATGTGAAGGTTGTGGAAAATAGAAGGCAAGGCTATTTCTAGAAAAACTCTTAGAGAATATCGAAATACAAGGGGTAATGACATCCTTTTCTCCTTTCATTTTGTTGACAACAAATGCGGAGAGATAAGGATCACTTCTTTCAATGAGGATTTAAGATAATTCTATGCACAAATAGAAAATGGAAGCCTTTACAATATATCTAACGGTTGAGTGGGTAAATAAAATCATTCTTACAATCATTTAAAGAACTATATTGAATATTTTTGCTTCCCTCTTCTTTTTGGCTCCCGTAATTGAACTATAAAATGGTGTCCCTCTCCATCACTTCCATTTCAAAGAGATAAAATATATACCATCCATCCTTGTAAGCTCAATGGTGAAATTTATTTGTGTTGTAATGATCATTTATCCTTTCGACAGCTTCATCGCAGAGACAAGTCTCGAGGATATAAGGTAAAATTTACTATGCGAGATATGGTTGGATTCAATATCTCTATCACCTTATGGGTCCAAAATTTACATGATATTTGTAAAGAGTTATTAGAGATAATCTCGGTTCAAGTTTTTCCAGTCTTGGAAAATCAATTTGGTCATGTTTCAGATTTCAATGACACCATTGTTGACTCCATTTCTCCTTCAAAATGCTACTTCAACCCTCCAATTTAAGAAACAAAGGCTCTCCATGATTGGATATCTTTTCCAAATTCACATATTCCATGTCCATCAGTCACTAAAGCACTTGGGCTTCCACAATCTATGGTTATGTAGATACCTATTTTTAGTATAAAGATCCCTTCATAATCTTACATGCATAATAATTCCATTCTCACATCTCTTTCTCTTAAATTAAATTAAATATTATTTATTTGCTCACATTATTTTATTGATTATCAATGGGTCTCAGATGGACCCATTTGATAATTCAATTCTTCAATCATTCCCATCTCTCACAAATTATTTAATTCGTAATTCATATCTCGACACCTTATTTTTAAAATGAAATCTTTATCTCACCCCCATTCAAATCATGCCCCCCACTTTTCCTAATAAGTCAAAATATGGGACCCACGTTGATCACATCGTATCCCTAACTCAGGTTACTTTACTACACCCTAGGTATCATCTAACCTACAGTTTAGCCTCACATCTAAACTATAAATATTGAGGTTTTCCCCATATTGGAGGATATATTTGAAAGGAGGATATATTTTCAAAAGGAGGAACATATTTTCAAAAAGAGCAACATATTTCAACAGAGAGAGAGAGAGATTTTCAATAACCGGAAGGACCAAAAATAAGAGAAAGGATCGAAAACCTGGAGAGATCTAGTTCTAGAGAAGAGAATAAAGAGCTTAACTAAGTTCTTCCCCTTTGAAGGAGAAAGCTCTGATAATGTCTCTTATCTTTCCATCTTGATGCCCAATTCATTTCCATATCAGGACATAAGCTATGTTCCCTTGTTATTTTAGTTACTTTCTGTTTTATATTTTTAGTACTGTTCACGATCTAATTATCTTGTCTGACACGGGGGTTGAGATCCTCCAAGGGAATTAAAATCCTCTTAGAACCAGCACTATCTGGGTGACCCCGTATATTATGATCTAACCTTATCTCGGTTTAGTTTTGCAGATCTAGCTTCTTGATATCATGCATCTATTTTCTTTACGCCCGTATCATCCATCGCCATCTCCAAGGTACTAAGCCCTTGTATACTCAATGTGGTCTCGTGTTTCTTGATTACTCATACACTAATCTAGATAGGAATCTAGAAACACAAATCAACAAGTTATTTGTGCTACTTTGTCATAGATTTTAGAGATGGGAAATCTCAAAACCATGACTAGTTGACTATTGAAGCTGAAGTATCAAACATCAAAAAGGATAATTTCTTCTACTTGGCCTTTCCAACAATGGTAGGTGCCAAAAATGCATTAAAAATATTCAAGGGTAAGCAAATGGTAAATGGTTTTGCAACAAATGCAATATCCATGTTCAAAACTTTAATTACAAGTATGCTCTATGTATGGATTTAAAAAATGCTACAAGGGAACTTAAAGGAGTTACAAAATTTGATGATATTGTAGATATAATAATGGTAATTACATTTGTAGACTTGTAATTTCTGTCGATTGATAATGATACCACAAAAGATATTTTTGATCACGTCATAGGACATGTGTTCCTTTTCACTCTTTCCTTAATAATAAAACATACAATAAGAAAACCTAGTTGAAATGTGTTATTATTAAGTCAAAGACAACATGATATGTCCTAAAAACTCTAGCATATGCATGTTCTATATTTTTTTGATGCCCAAATCCTCCCTTCATAGCTACTCTCTTTTTATATTTCTTTTACCGTATTACCTTTTGCAAGTTTATATTTTTGCGAGAATATTGTAACTTCCTCACTGCATGTATTCCAACAATATAAAAGAAAATATTCTTTACATAAATCAACTATGGTCCTCCACTAAGTTCTAATTCCTCTACAGTATTTGTCGTATCTCCCTCATATATGATTATGAATGAAATTATTTCATGTTTCTCTTGTACAAAATGGATCATTTTCTGTCATTTCCCATGTGTACAATTGCATTTATTGCTATCTTCTCAAGAAAAATATAATGTTTATATCTTATCATGTGTGCACATTTATATTTACACTTCAATAATTAGCTAGACAATAATTACTTTTGTTTGTCGGATTTCTTTCATAATGCTCCAACATTCAACTTGGTGACTTCAATATGTCTCCTCCTAAAACAAGGCAGCGTTGACATGATTATTATGCAAGAAAAAATTTGTACCTCATTGAGTAGTGGTGTCGTAGATACCAAAATAGCAGGTAAGTTGGTGTGCCTCGAGTTAGCTTCCTTCGCACTAGCCACAAATTCAACCACCCCCACCTAGTACTTCTTCTTACACTTCCTATACCAAACCGCCTTGCCCCCAATCTGCATCACACAATTGTTTTGAATTCCATCTATAGTTCCCATCAAAATATTCCCCATGAAGTACCTTAGGTTCCACTTTAGTCAACAATATTTATTTATATACTCCTTGCCTTATCTCATGCCACAAATACCCTTGGAACTTTCATCCTTTAATTAAGCACAATGATGTTTTCATAAATGAATAGATACCTTTACAAACATGGATAATTTCTTTATCTATATGGAAATCTAATCATAAATTTATTATTTTGGTTAGATCGATGCAAAATGAACACACAAATTTAATCAAATAACACTAGAAAAATATATTATAATATTTCTTCTATTCCATCCGGATGATAATACAATGATAGAGATTACATTTTATAGAGTTTACACTCCTACATTCATGGAGTCAAACTTCATCTTCAATCCCTAGCTAATCTCAACCATCCACTTATCTCTCCCAATCCCAAGATATCTACATGAGTTGTTCTCACAACTCACCAAAATACTAACTATATTATTAATTTGAGTTTATATAAAATCATTATTAATATTATTATAATATATTTACAATGTTACAAAATATATTTGTAACATTCACTCCCTATTGTTAACATTATTAATTCCCAATATACGCCCCTAATGTTGACATGGTAAAAACATTCACATGCATATCTATAGTATGCTCACCCATGTGGCATGCCCAACATGTCTTATAACTTTGATCATAAGAAAGGCTATCTCCTTCCATGCTTTTAAACATGTTTACTACAAACCTTGATGTGACAGAACCCATCAACTGTCCCACACCATGTCGTATTCTAGATCTCCCACAAACCTTTTCAAGATCCACAAACTGACTTACATTGGTGTTTCTGATCTTTTGCAATGCTCTGACATCAAGAGAAAATGTAGGAAATACCACTCGCGTAGGAGCTTATTACAATAGATGAACATGTATAAATTATCTATTCTTATTTGTAGGAAATAAACACACAACTGAAATAAAATGCCACAACACCATTGTGTGGCCCAATCACTTGCGGATGATGAGAGGTCATTGATTCACCTCCTTCCTCCGTTACCTCCATCCTCCATTTTTCTATTGTTAACTTATTTATATTTGATCATGAGGATCAATTTACATTTGTGGATGTTGTTTACCACCGAAAATGCATACATAAAGGGCTCTATCTAGCTTTGATACCAAATATTATTTTGGTTGGATCGATGCACCTAATAATGAACACACAAATTTAAACAAAAGACTCCCAAAAATATATTATAATATTTATTCTATTCCATACGAGATGATAATACAATGATAGATATTACATTTTATAGAGTTTATAATCCTACATTCAAGGAGTCAAACTTCATCTTCAATCCCTAGATAATCTCAACAATGCACTTATCTCTCCCAATCCCAAGATAGCTACGTGAGTTGTTCTCACAACTCACCCAAATAATAACTATATTATTAATATGAATTTATATAAACTCATTATTTATAATATTACAATAAATTAATAATGTTACACAATATATTTGTAACAAAATTGTGGGAAAATGAGTGAAGAGACATACGTATACAATAGATGATTGGGTGATAAAAATGGTCACCACTTCGCTGCATGGAATAACTTGGATCCAAGAAACAAACATGTAGTTCTTAAATGTCTTACAGGTGGAGGAAATGTTTATCGCAAGAATCAATCTAATCTTATAGGTTAGCCTATTTGGTGGGGGACAAGAGAAATACACTTGCCACACTATCAGCTTTCCCAAAAAAATTGAATCAATTTTTAAATACCTTCCGCAATGTCTTAGAAAAGTGGAAATATTGCTTCTAAAAAGAAAAGGGAAGAACCAAACATTGTATGATTTCTATGTCAGCAGGTCACGTGTTTGGGATGCACTCCAATTAAAAATTACAAATGACATGTTGTCACATAGATCATGTACCCGTTGAATCTTTGAGTGTTCTTGTATAACATTAGAAAATCCCCAAGGTTTGGGAGCTTATCGCATTGGGATGAAGCTCTAGAGAATGCCAAATTCCATGAGGACTTGGAGCACTTTATTTAAGATCAATATGCAAAGCTAATTTTTTTGAAAATAATTGTAATCTACTCAACTTATGGGCTTAAAGTCAGAGATAAACAAAGGAAAATAAGGTGATGCACCAAGTATATTGAACAAATAGACCCACTTAAATGCACAATCAACTCCTCACAACAATATATGATATGCACATGTCTTGCAATCTTCCTCCATCCATGACTATAAATAATAATGCAACTTTGTAACAGAAAGGAAATAACTTTTCCACAACTGATATTCAAAGTAACTATATCACTTTTCACATAGATTAAAATAAGATAACTAGGATAAAGGTAGATTAACCAATCACATCAAGGAATTAAACATTCACAAGCTATAAATTGATCAATGATTAACATAATAAACCATACTTTTGACAGAAAAATATTGTTCTTAATATAATCAAGGCTCAAAGTATTTGAAACACTCCTCCAAGATTTAAGAATTAATTTTAAAATTATCTAAAAGGTCCACATAAACTTAATGCATTTAACTATTTAAAAGTTCAAGAGGTTGATCCATTACAGATGAACGTTAATTAACAAGTCACTAAAAATAAAGTATAATAAGTTCAAGGAACAGCTCTCCCATAAAAAATAGTAAAGTTGTTCTAAAGTTTTGAGTAATTCAACCCTACAACTTTGTCTCGATTCGAGTATAGAACCATCCCAATAAAGGCCGACTAGCTTAGCTTGGTCCTGCAACATCTCTGTCTTATTCAATTTTCCCCATCTTCTTCCCATAGAGCCATATGATGTTTGTAAATCAACGAAGAATTTGATGATTCCCTCTACCTCCTTCTCCTCCGGATACAAGCATAATTATTTACCACATCTCGATGTATCGATCTCCCTCACAAGTTTTTCTCGAAACCTTTTCAATTTATTCACTACTCTCTTCACCAACTTATGAAAATATGACATGAGACTAACTCAGTAAATTGAATTAATGTTAAAAGTTTTAGTCACTTCATCATCCTTATTTATCAAACATTTGAAATTTCATATAATTTGGTCAATCGAAAGAGCATCGATATTCTTATTGAAAAACTTGTAGTCCATATTATCAAATTATTTTGAAATATCATTTAGACTATCCACTATTTCCACACATGTATGATCTAATTTCTTGATCAAATCCTACAATACGTGGGATATAAATTCCATAGATTTTTGAAACTCAAAAATTTTAGAAGTATCATCAATTACCCCTTCTTTGAGGAGTAAATATGGGTCCACATCTCTAATCTCTCCCCAGGTATTCAAATTCAAATTCCAATTACTATTATCCTCGAGAGGACTACATCTATCCTGGGAATAGAAGTTCTTTTAGTTCATAAATCATTATACAGTTCAATAATTGTTTTGATCAAAGGATTAGATTCTTGAAGCATGCATTCTATCCATCCATCTACCGATCTTCCCTTCTGAACTATCTTCTCAATTTCATGATATGAAATATCATCTAAAATGGAAGAAATTGTCAGATCAATTGTAGTTAAAGGATCAATAGTTGGAGTGGGTTTTGTTACTTTCCCTAAACGAGCAGTAAGTTGTTCAAATTTTGACTTCAACTCATCTTTGGAAGCTCTATATTTGTCATACATATCTAAAAAAATTTAAGGGCCACTTGAACATCCAATTTGGCACCTTCATGTGTTTCCTTTCCCAAAGGAAAACCTAGAGATCTCGATAATCTATTGCCATAATGGTTTTTTTAGTTTTCCCTTCAACAAAAGTAGCTAACTCCATGAACCTTTCTCCCGATTGGTTTACTAATAAGTTAGAGACAATCCTTAGACATTTTTCCCGTGTCTTCAAGTAGTTTCCACAACACTTAGATCTATCAAATCTATAAAGGGTACCTTTTTCTTACGCTTTGGGGTTTGGCGATATATCCATTCAAGTGTAGTAGATGAAGATTCAAGTGGCATGTTTGGTTTTACACTTGGAGCACTGGATAAAACAATGGAACTGTAATATCAGTTAACAATTAAATGGAGGTGGTTATGATAGATGGGGTGCAAGTGAGAATAGCCTTAGGATCGATGCAACAAGACTGGAAGTGGAAATGGAAGGAAATGAAATTTGTTGAGACAATGGAGTGGAAACTAGAGACCCAATAATTTCCCCTACTAAGAGGACATGAAGGGGTTAAAACACTTTTCCATTGATGGGGATGGAAAAGAAGATATGAGTGGAGGAGCAGTGGATAATGATGGGGAAAGTGGAGCTGAAGATAGTAACAATGGTAGTGAAGGAGGGGGTGGTAAATCTTGTGACACAACTTGAGAATCGATAGGTTCATAATTTTATGATACTTGTCTTGTAGAGGTCACAACCTTGGTAATGGGAAATTTTGAAAGAGAGGAACTCCTAACAGCAAATGAGATCTTCCTTGGAGTTATATTGGTCTTTTGGGTATACCTTTTACCTTTCGTGAGTGTAGGGAGACTTAGTGTTTATTGGGATTCTATTGTTATAGATCGATCTAATCCTTTGGGTAAAACTCCAAAGGTATCCAACCAATCATATTTCCTTCATAGAATGGGCCCCGCACTTTCTTTAGTATTGCAATGTTCTTCTTAGTACCAATCAATCCATGGTAGAGGTTGATTAGCAATAATATTATTCGTGTAAATCAGATCCAATATTTCATCATCATCCTCCATTTCTTCCTAAATATCTATAATACAAATTATTTAACTTCATTAAAGGTCAACCACTCATTTTATTGTTGTTTGATAATAAGCTCATCTCGATAGTGAATCAATATCCTCTAACCGAGGAGCATCAAAACCGGCCAATCTGTTTTACCGAACTTACCCTAGTAATAAAAGTTAGTTATGGGATGGAAAGTTTGCAAGCTAACTTCAATTATCTCTCCATCCACATTCTTTTCCTTGTAAATACTGGCACTTGTATACATTCCTATTGAAATAGGAAACTTGACTCCCATCTTATGCCATTTATTTTGAATTTTATGGTAATCCAATAATTGTCTAAGTAATTATAGCAAGACCCATTTATCGGTAGGATAATGTTGTAATTTTTAGGATAATTTAGAAAACTAGGAATCTGATGTATGTGAATGTAGGATGTTGGTACCAAAATTGATTCTCCTCAAAGTCTCGAGTAGCATCACAAGCTTGGCAGAAGCTTACAAATAGATAGATCATAGTGAGTCATTTTGTAGCTAGGGATGGGATCTAACTCGGTCGCATGCCACTCATATGTGGAGAAATGGATAACACCCTCAAGAGGATTTGACCTATCCTCACTACTTTATGGTTGTTCCTTTCAACTAGGGTGAGAGGACCCTTTTGTAGCATGTTTTTTTACTATGGGTAAATAGTTTTTAAGGACTCTACCCCTGTGTAAAAAAACCTCAAAAGCCGATACCAAAAGAGGAAACACCACGGGGGGGTTCATTAGCTGTAAATATCCTACACGTGGGTTCATATTGAGGTAATTAAAATTAATAAAATTAAACTCAATATACCGGTAGACATGAGGGGGTGAAAGGGTTTAATTTATTAATGTTTTGAATCGGTATTGGGGGTAGGTTAGAGAGATGGGCCAAGAGGAAATAGAGGTTTACTTTTAATATAAAACTAAAACGCTTAAACCCTAGTTTTTAAACGTAAATACCTTAAAATGCAAAAGGAGTGTGGTCATAAATTAAATTATAATCTCTTTTTAATAAATAAATCTAGATTCTTAACCAAGAAATAATAAGATGGTAGAAAACTAGAATTGAGTATGCTTTTCAACACAAGTGATATTATTTCACCATCTTAATTATTTGAAGAACTATTGATAAATGCATAAAGCTTAACATATATAAGGTGACTTGTAATATGTATTCAATGGCTTCGAACTATCTTTCGAAAGGAAATGCATATTAAAAAAAATTGAGTGAGAAATATAATATATTTTTGTCTAATATATTGGGGTAGAAATAAAAAGGGGTAAATAAAATTGTAATTGAAAAATGGGTAAGTAAGGTACATGGAAAAAATAGGGGGTATTTTCATTCTAATAATATAACAGGAGGGGGTATTATCAATTGAATAATTAGAGGTAGAAACTAGAATTAAGGGTATTCTTTAATACCCTTCGAACGCAGGTGCTATACCATACTTTTACTAAGTGAATCCCCGTGGGAAACACCAACCCTAAAAATGCAAAACATCCAACATCGGGGGCTCAACAAACTAATGCCAAATTATACAATATAGTAACAAAAACAGATCAAGATAGACAAAGATCCAAGAAAAGCGAAGAGACAAAATATGAACAAGAGATAACCACCCTTGGTCTTCCCAACAAAAAAAAAACCAAAAATGCCAGTCAATAGCAACTTCACGACCAAGAAAACATCAACAGAGCTCCGCATCACTTGACAAATTGGCCAATCTTGGCTTTAATATTTGGAGCGAGATGAAGAATGCAATGGCAGTGGCCTAGGAAGGATCTTTCAAATCTTCCTGGTAATTGCAAGATATTTGTTCTCCTTGGAGCCCCAAATATCCTCGGTAATACCGCTGAGACTACAAATACTATGCACATGCTTTGCTCAATAAAATTGTAGATGCTTTTAAGAGCTGAGAGGATACAGTCATTACGCCCTTTTGCATTGCCAAGCCTAGCATCTAGAGATAGAAGCTTCTTGAAAACTTTAGCAGTGATATCATCATCTTCATCATTTTGTAGTTTCCTTTGCCCTTAGTTTTATCCATATCCCTAATAGCACTCTTTAGTTCCTGAATCTCCTTTTCCATCTTTCCAACTCTGACCAACAAGTCCTCATCTTTAGGCTCCTCCACCGGATTACTAATGTGCAGTAAATTCGTAGCAAGCTCCAGGTCTTTATGACTTCTAAGAACCCTCTGAGAAGTAGGGACCTTAGTTTTCATCTCTTTCCTTTTCCTGCTAGTGGTAGCAATGTCAAGTTTCCTATCGGGAAGGGGAGGGATAGAGGCAGGGGGAGGAGCAGAATCTGAGCGGGGTAGGCTGAGCAGTGGCGGTGAATAAGAAGTATTAACCCTTGATGAAGGGGAACAACCCTAGTGTGGTTTTGCACTTCTAGAACAGATTTCTCCATAGAATTCAACAAGTAATGAGGAAAGTTGATTGTGAGGTTTCTATGGAACTGATTAAGAAGATCAAGTGCTTTTGGGGCATAGTGACAAATCTCCTCTAGAGTAAAGTACCTTACCACCATCCTTGCGATCTCAGTGAAAAGGCCTGGAATAGAAGCAAGTTTGATGCCAGCCATCACAAACTCCAGATTCTCCCCTCATCAAGAAACTTCTTAGCCTCCACCTCTCTATCCATGCGCTTGTTGAAGAATTTGGTTCCATCTAGACTGAGCCCGGTGACCTAGGCAATAAGCTCCTCAAAAATCTCAACCTTGATATTACTGTACTCAACCACGTGATTCCTCCATCCCTGAGCAAATTTAATTGAGAGATCCTGATCAAAACCTTGGACTTTTTCAATAAAGTTCGTGAGACCCCCTTTTTGTAAATAGTTCCAAAGAACTGTATCATCTTTCCATGCTGGATTATGGGTGGGCTCTGTCTTGCAAGGTGGTCCCCCCATTTTTCCTGTGATATTACCTCTTCCCGCAATGGTAAAAATTTGAAAACTATACGAATCATCCTCAGCTCTACTTTTGAAGCCCTCCCAATCATGCGAAGAGATGTAATTATTAATCCTCACTTTGCAATTAATTAACCGCTCCTTAGCATCCGCCCTATAACTATTAATGATGACACTCCAAGTCGTGTAAATCTTTGATGATGTCATCATTCTACACTTAAAAAGCCGCTCCTTAGCATCAACACTACAATTATTAGTGATTACGTTCCAAGTCATACAAATCTTTGATGATGTCATCATTTACTTTAGTAGGAATAATGTCACCCCTTAACCAAGTTTGAAAAGTATTTTTAACCCCAATATTTTCCAAACCATCAGCCACACTATTACCTTCATGGTAGGTATGTTTGATTTCAAAATTTTCAAAACTCTTGCAAATATCAGTAGCTTCAGCAATAAAGTCCCTGATTGACCAACTGGGGGTTGTTTTTGGTTTAAAAGATTGATAATGTTCAGTGAATCACCCTCAATTATAATATTGGAAATATTACAATCCCTAGCTAGCCTTATTCCCCAAAGAGCAGCAAGAGCTTCAGAGTAGTGATTAGTTTTCCTACCCATTTTACCAGAAAAAGTAGCAACAAAACAACCTCTGTGATCTCTAATGACTCCCCCTCCAAAATCACCAAGATTTCCTTTTGAGGCCCCATCAAAATTCAACTTATGCCAAGACCGGAAGGTCAATCCATTGACATGGATCTATCAATACTATTGTTATTCTTGTTCAAAATAAAGCGATGCCACTATTCCAAGCAGCCTTAATGTGCTCATCTTCCTCGGGTAAAGTTAATTTTTGGGGGTTTAAATCTTTCAATGTTGTCTTTCACAACAATGATAATTTCTTTGTAGACTTTTTTGCATAACTTTCTGGTATTCCTAAAATGACATCATTATGAGCTTTCCAAACTCACCACATGGTGTGAGGGAGAACCAGTTGCCATAATCTCCTCACCACACAATGTTTGTAAGGAGAGTTCCATTGTTCCTAGGCCTGAAGAAAAGTATGGGGAAATATCCATTCCTGATTAAAGTTTTCAAAAATAAGATGCCAAATTTTGGAAGTGTACTTACAATGAAGAAAGAGGTGTTTGATGTCTTCTACTTCTTCCTGACACATGCAACATCTGTTAGGCATGATGAATCCTTTCCTAATGAGATTGTCATTAGTTAGGATCTTTCCTTTAATGATAAGCCACTAGAAAAAGTTTACTCTAGGGGTTAGCTCGGCATCCACAACTTATGCCACTTAGTATCACTTTCAATAGAGGCAAAGAAAGAGTTGTAGCCAGATTTAACCGAGTACTCTCCATCAAAGGAATCTTTCCAAATGAGTTCATCCTTATGATTTTGAGGACTGATATGAATTAGGGAGAGATGAATCTGCATGGATGAAACATCAGACTACACATTATCCTCATCTACTTTGAACTGTTTCCATTTCCTTTTATTTTCAACCACCTCAATATAGTCCTGGACTTTGTGCCCATAATTTCTAATTAAGTTGTCTTTAATGTGACCATAAGAGGAAATCCAATTAATATCTAACCATTTATCAGTCCAAAAATCAATGTCTTGACCATCCCCAAGCTTCCAACTACATCCTTGAGAGAGAATATGTCTGATGTGGAGAAGATTGTTCTAGAAAATAGAACCATTTGGAAGTAACTGATCAAAAATAAAGGAATTCATGCTTTGATTGGAAAGGTATTTGATTTTGATCAACTTGGTCCAAGGCTTGTGCTCTTTTATAAGTCTCCAACCCAACTTTTCAATAAGAGCAACATTCATATGTTTGATATCTTTGATTCCTAAACCCCCAATCCTCTTTGGTTTACAGACCTGCTCCCAAGCAACTAAATGGTACCTAAACCTAGTCTTCAATACCATGCCATAAAAAGTGCTTTTGAATTTTTTCAATGCTATTCATCACTGTTGTTGGAATGCTAAACATTGACATGATATAAATAGGTAAGTTCTGAAGAGTGCTTTTTATCAATAAACATTTGCGTGCACTTGAAAGTAAATCTCCTTTCCAACCAGCAAGTTTTTTTTGAAATCTCTTAAGAAGATCATTCCAAACCTCATTAGAAACCTTACTAGTACTCATAGGGAGCCCTAAATAAGTAGCAAGGAGGGAATTAATAGTACATCAAGGAATGAGAGAAATCTTTCTTTTCCTTTTAATAGGAGTATTGAAAAAATAGATTGAGCTTTTGTCAAAATTAACTTTCTATCTCGAGGCTTCCTCATAAAATCTAAGGATAGTTTTGATAGCCTTCGCTTCAATTATTGAGGCCATCAGAAGTAGGAGAGTGTCATCAAAAAAATTGGTGAGAGGAAACCTGATTACTAGAAGTAGGTTGAAAGCCTTTATCATACCAATATGGATAGCTTTTGAGATAGATTTGCTTAAACTGTCAACCATTATAATGAACAACAAAGGGGAGATGGGGTCCCCTTGTCGAATTCCTCTATTGCTAGAAAAAAAACCAACCGGATCCCCATTAACAACCACTGAGAATCTAGATGAAGATATGCAAGAATGTATAATTTTCTTGAATTTATTTTGAAATCCAAACTAGGATAAAACCGCGTCCATGAATTTCCAGGAGACTCTGTCACAAAATCCTTATGGATGTCTATTGATATCCAACTTTTTTACTTTTATCCATTGAATGAATTGTTTCATGGACCATAATAACTCCATCCTGAATAATTCTACCTTGAATGAATCCACTCTGTTGTTGAGAAATAATTTCCATTAGAATAGGTTGCAGCCTAGTGGTTAAAATATTTGTGAAGATCCGATAGATTACATTAACCAAACTGATTGGCCTAAAATATTTGAAATCCTTTGCATCCAACTTCTTAGGAGAAAGCACAATATGTGTATTGTTTAACTCTTTTATGAGATTTCCAGTTCTATAGAACTCATTAATAGCTTTCAACAGATCTTCAGAGTAGATTTCCCAACGCATCTTTGGAAGAAGTTTGTAGAAAAACCATCAGGGCCTGGAGCCTTATCCCCTTCCAGAGAAAAAATATTTTTTCAATTCCTCGATGGTGACTATTTTGGAAAGACTCTTAAACCTCTCGGCAGGTAGTAAATTATTAGGAATGGAGTCTAAGAGAAAGGAGGTCGCTTGCTCATTGTAGGAATTATTCTCTGTGAGCAGATTCTTGTAGAATTTGAGGGCTTCATCTTTGATGTCTTCAGAATCCGTAGTAATGTTCCCATTACCCTTTGAGACTTCAGTTATTCTGTTACAAGCCCTATGTTTGAGGGTTTTCATATGAAAAAAATTTGTATTTCTGTCTCTTGCTTTTAACCAGAGGGCTCTAGACTTCATTCTCCAAAAGGATTCCTCACAGCTGTTTATATTATGCAGGGAGAGAAGTTTTTTTTCCTGTTGATGATCCTCGAGGGTCATACCTTTCAAAGAAACTTTAAGCTCAAACTCTTCCAGTTGCTGCTTAAGCTCTTTCTTTTTTTCAAAAATATTCCCAAAAACCTCTTTATTCCAGATTCTAACCTTTTGTTTCACATTTTTCAGCTTCTAAAGAAGCCTGAATTAGCAATTCCAGTCCTTCCCAAGACCACCACTCTTTAATTTTGTCCAGAATGTCCTCATGTTCAAGCCACATCTTTTCAAATTTAAAATTGCAGTGGAAAGGTTTTGACCAATTGAAGAAATTAAGGGCAATAGGATTGTGGTCTGAACCCATTCTGGGAAGGGAGGAGAGATGAAAATTCTGATCTAAGATCCAGTTAGTAGAAATGAGAGCTCTATCCAATCTAACCTGAATCAAATTTTCCCCAATTCTTCTGTTAGACTAGGTGTATTGATTACCATGAAGTTCAATGTCCTTTTGTATCACGTTGTTTTGGAGGAGATGGAGATATCCTTTCTTGTGAAGTATCAAGAAGACTTTGAAGAAAATATGATCAATGCAACAAAACCTAACTCTCACGAGTTTTCACTCTAGATAATGGAGATATTTTATAAGCAATGTTTAGGCCACTAAAGACAATGAAAACCTAAGTGTTTCGCATTTTTGGTAATAGAATTTGTGCATATGTATACACACAGAAAAACATGGGTAGTATGGGTAAGATTAATTATTTTTGAATGATTTTGGTGGGAGGTGAAGTAGGATAAAATTTTATGCCATATCTTTCAAGTGACATCACAATAATGAGCAAATTTCACAATAGAAAGCTTTAGAAAAGTCAAGATGTTCCTTCAACAAGAAGGTGTGCTTCAATGGACACCCATATCAACACATTTTCACATAATCTTTAAGACTCCACTACAAAGGCTCAAATTAGAAGACTCAATTACACATTATAGTTTCGATTAATCATGCCTAAGGTACACCCAGAGGCTTACATACAATCTCTATCAACAAATGACAGTGAAGTGCTTTTAATTTTTTTATCTCATCCAGATGAAAGCTCTTCTTGAAATGAAATTGTGAATACCATTAACCTATCATAGGGATGAGATCCTTTGTGTGATTTCACAAAAATTATAGTATAAGATTGAAATAGGAACAAATAAAAATACTTGCAGACATTGTGAAATAAATCGGACACTAATTTCTCCAAGATGAACACAAATTGATTTCAATATTGCTTAGATTCATCAGCAAGGGAAAGTTACATGTAATGCTTTTAGAGCTTGTCAATGGTTGTACACTCACAACCAAATCGACATGATAAAAAATTTAACACATAAGAAATTAACATGTTGTCTCGGGTTGGTCTCTTTGGAAGATGAATTTCTTAAATTTTCTCTTAGGAATTTAATCCCGACCACTAACACTCCAACCTTCTAACCATTTCTATGACAAAATCATGTAATTTATAATATTTTTACAAAAATATTTTTCTCCCAAAACTAGAAACATTCAAAGCATCATTGCGTGTTGTGACTCCAAGAATCGAGATTTGCAAAAAAAGTTGTCGATGTGCAAAAGGAAAATCTCTCCAAATATTTTTGGCATTCAATTCTTCACCTAGTACAACACTCTTCTTGTTGGTACCAAAATTGATTCTCCCTCAAACTCAGAGTAGCATCACAAGTTTTGGCAGAAGCTTAGAGACAGATAGATCATGGTGAGTCATTTTGTACCCGGGATGGGATCTAACTGGCCCTCTATCACTCGGATGTGGAGAAATGGATAACACCCTCAAGAGGATTTTATCTATCTCATGGTGTTTATTTTGATCCTTTGTTATTTTCCCATCTTTCCCTTTGTTCTACTTGCTCAAAAAGATTTTCATTCGAGTTTGGTGGTCTGCAAGTTTCCCCATATAGATTGAATGCTTTAAATGGATCATAAACTTATTATTTTTCCCCAACTTGAAATAAAAATACATGCAATATCTATTTTATGCCTTAAATTTCCAAATCCACGGGCCTCTATCGTTTTTTCATTTTTTCCAGCCTGTGGAGCTCGAATTTTCTCATTTTGTACTTATTTTCCCTAAAAAATCCTTCTCCATGGTCGAAAATTGCTTAAAACCACTTCCCATATGTTTTTTGACCATATAATCCTTTACCTATGATGGAAAATTTGAATTCGGGCATCCTTAGCAAATTCTCGTGTTATTTATGGTCAGACGGTGTCATTCGATACAAAATTAAGCTCAAGCGACGTCTCCTACGTGGCCACTTCTGGTTGGACAAGGATCGATAAGGTTTCTTTGCAAAACTTAGCATTTTTGGCTTTGGGAAAAATTCAATATTACCCCGCGACTCAAGGACACATTTCATGTTCTTATGCCAAGGTGGAATGGAAGGCGGGCGAGGAACTTAGGAAAATTTTACCTTTTTGCGAAGGGGGAAAAAAGGTTTGGAAAAGGTCGAGGGTCCGTAATGGAGCAAGGGGTGGACACGTTGGGGAATAGATTTGGATGCGCGGCCGTAGGGCAAAGGGGAAATTGTTCCCTTTTGCAAAAAGACTTAGAGCAAAAATTAAGCCACGTGTCCAATTAAGAGACGAAGACACCTAACGGGCGAGTGGGTTAACGGGATGATGAAGGTAAAAGGGAATTTTCTCCCTTTTGACAAAAAGACTTAGTATGGAAATTTGAAGCGGGCTCTCGCGAAAGAACCACAGGGGGACATGGGTCAAGGAAAAAATTAGAGGCTAGACTGCGGAGGCAAAGTTGAAAATTTTCCTTAGCAAAAAAAGGGTTAAAACATGAAATAAGCCCATGGATTTTTAGCGATAGAGAGGATGACACATGTCAAGGATAGAGGTGGAGGTGCGGGCCTGGGGAAAAAAGTGAAATTTTTCCAAACTCCAAAAAGGGTCAAAATGCGTAGAATTGAGCCGCGATCCCAATGGGACCCACCATATGCCATGTGTCATCACCAAATTTCAAGGGCGGAGGGGCGGAGAAAAAGGTCAATTTTTTCCATTTTTTCAAAAATGTTAAAAGGTCAAAAAGTGATCCCAAATTCATTCCCAATCATAGTTTGACACATGGAGGGCCCATATTGAAGGAGAAAGAGAAAATCAATGGTAACTGTACATTCTTCAATTTGGTTGCCATTTTTTCTCCAGGAAGCTTGGAGATGTGAATTTTTCATCATGTTTTATCGATTCTTTGGTGAGTTTATGTTGTTTGTGCCTACAAAGACCAATGCAAGTGGTTTTAGGGATTAATTTTCAGATTTGAGGTGTTTTTGAAATAAATTTTTACTCGGGCCCGTGTAAAACGTGAAATATCAAACTATAAAGTTGTAGAATCAATTTTTTTAATGATAAGGATGAAATGATGAAATGAAATGGGTCTGCATGCTTGGAGAATGAAAAACATGGCTCCACAATGGATAATGATGAAGGATTTTTAATGATTCGCCATTTTTGAAACACCTGACAACTCTTGTTGCAAATTTGTTAAATGTCCCTATCTACGAATCATGTTGGAATTTTGTAACAAACTTGATGTAGTGCATATTATTTTCTTGGGAAATAAGGATCAAATATAATTGAAGGTTACATAATGCTGTTTTGATACATGCAAAAGGTCGAGAAACTTAGAAATTCATAGAAAAATCTAGGAAGAAGCCAATTCTCTGAGAAACCGCCTGAGAACCATTTCTAATTCCTTTTTGCATCAGATTTGTATCATGTTGAGTTGTTT
Source organism: Taxus wallichiana var. yunnanensis (assembly GCA_018340775.1). NCBI lineage: Eukaryota > Viridiplantae > Streptophyta > Pinopsida > Cupressales > Taxaceae > Taxus > Taxus wallichiana. The sequence continues at coordinate 94,714,950 of CM031237.1, read as the reverse complement.
TTAGTTGTAAAGCCATCAAAAATCTCTAAGATTGTTCTTATAACATTCCCCTATTGAAAAATTTGGTCATTCTGGATTATTTTGTGTTGTCTCTTGCAAAATTTGTATGCACTTATGTTTCGTAATGTTTTCAATTTATGTTTTTTGCTCCTGTTGAAGTCTTGTGTTTAAAATATCTCTTGATCATACATGGTCTCATTTCTTGTTGATATTTTAGTGGCATCTGTAGTCTCACATTTAGAAGAGCTTTCATCTGATAAAGAGATAAAAAATTTAAAATCACTTTACCTTCCTTGAATTTTGAGATTGTTTGTAAACCTTTGGGTGCACCTTAGGTCATGATAAAATAGAGATTTCTGGATACTTTGTTGGTTCATCTACTTCAAGCTTTTATGGAAGGTTGTCAAAGATTGTGTGGAAGACTACAGATCTAGGCCTCCATTTGCTGCACATATCCTTTGAAGGAGTACCTTAACCCCTTTGAAGCATTGTATGTTTAGGTGTTACAAATTTCTTGCAAAGGTCCTCAAAGAATCTAGAAAATTATGGTTGGTCTTGTCTAAAATCTCCCACCAAAAATTTCATTTAGAATAACTAATCCTACCCCATACTACCCTTGCATTACAAGTGTGTCAATAAAAGAACACAATCCATTTACAAAAATGCACAAAGCAAATCAGATCATATCATGTCTCTAGAACCTCAACCTTGTCTTGAAAGCATTTCCATCATTTAGTAGTGACAATTCTGTTCGGTTTGAATAATGGAAAATTGATCATGTTTTCCCAAGGCCATCTCCATACAATATGCACGGTATAAGGATATCTCCACCTCCTTGACAAAACAAAGGCTGAAATATAGGTTCACGGTGCTTTACCCACTTCTTCAAATCCTGAGTGCTAAAAGTAAGATAAATTACTTCCCTAAATTATAAAATGACATATAAATAATTTATCTTCTTGAGTGTCTTGTAAAATCCATGATGTTGCTCAAGCTTTGAAGGAGATTAAATCTGGGTACCAACACCTTCGTGTCGTCATGTTAGGACATTATTCAATATTTACGTATTTCTGGACACTCGGTAATACTTTTTGTGTGATTTATGTGTAGTTATAAATGAGTATCATCTTCCACTCAGATTTATAAGATTGGAATGAAGAGTAGTGTTATGAGTTTGATATTTTCTTAGTTCAATCTGAACCATGTAATAATTTGGGATATTTGAATGCATATCAATCCTCAGGTAAAGTCCTTTGTAAAATCTGCATGCAAATACGTTGTCTTATTTTATAATCAGATTTGTAATGATTAAGTGAAGATATAAGTTCTTCCCTGTAATTTTACCATTTTCCAGTATAGCACTTCATTTGCATTTGTGATTGATAAATTCAAATAAAGGAAGGTCTGATCTATAATTTTTGGTAATATTTTCAGTGTTGATAGATATTTGACAGATTATTTTAGTGCATTTGCACAATAAGGGTGAAATTCCTTAGTGGTGACTTCATGTTGTTCTGATCTTGATAAGTACTAGTGTCTTAACCTTTCTATCATTTACTTTGTTGTTGCTAATCTCTAGAAAAATGGAAGGAAGAAGATCTCTCTTCATTATAGACTCTGCTAAGAAGTTGTTTACATATTCAAGAAACTCATAGTTCGAAGGGTGAAGATTTTGGAAGGTTGTTAAAGATCGACATCAGAAAATATATATACATTGGTGAGAGAGATCAGCCTCAAGAGGATTATCACACTTCTTCAAGTCATTCCGATTCAAGAAATACTCTCATAAACTTGTTTTCCTTAGCTAGTGAAGGTCCTTCTAAATCTGTAAGTTCCTTCTCCAATTTGCACCTTTGTGTTTTAATTCAAATAAAACTTTCCAAGAAAATCAACACTTAGAGAATACAAGTCTTGTGAATCACATTCTTGAGCCCCAAAGACCTTACAATCCTCATCATCTTGTGTCACCCCAAGATCTCCTCCACCAAACAATATGTCTCAAAGCTAGACCTCTATTTGTTGTTAACACCTTTGGTCCTATAGACTTTAGAGGAATGGATGGTTACCCAAATGCTGTCCCACAAGATCTCGAAATAGATCACAAAATTCCAAGGTAACAATGTAATAATCGTGATTAGTATCTCAAAAATTTTGTTAACATGATGGAATATTTTGAGATAGAGTTCTAACATGTACATATTAAATTGTTCATTCATACACTAGAAGAGGATGCTAGGGATTGGTACAAGGCTCTACCTCGACAATTAAATTGATTCTTGGACTGAGATGAAACATGCATTTAGGTTGCAATATGGTGATAAGACTGATCCTAGTTATCTCTTATCTGATTTGTTAAGGAGACCTTGAAGAAAATATGATCAATGAAAAAAATCTAACTCTCACGAGTTGTCACTCTAAATAGTGGAGACATTCTCTAGCCAAGGTTCAGTTAAAGACATTTAAAATCCTAATTGTTTCTGTATGTTTTGGTAATAAAATTTATGCATTTGTATACACACATGACAAACATGGGTAGTATGGGTAGGATTAGTTGTTTTTAAATAATTTTTGGTGGGAGGTGAGGAAGAATAAACTTGATTTGCCAAATCTTTGAGAACTCTTACAAAATGGAAAGTCTAGATAACAAAATTCTTCAAAATAGCTAAAATGTTCCTTTAACAAGAATATGTACTTCAATGGAGGCCCAGATTAGCACTTTTTCACACAATCTATGATATTTTAACACAAAGGCTCAAGTTAGAATACCCAATAAAACATCAAAATCTAAGATCAATCATCTCCGAGGTACACCTGAGGCTTAAAAACAAAACTTGTCAACAAATGACAAAAGTGATTTTAAATCATTTATTTCACTCCCAGGATTAAAGCTCTTCGATAAATGAGATTACAGATGCCACTTAACACACAAGGATTGAGACCTATGTGATTAAGATCGATTTTGATACATGATTGCAATAAAAACAAGAAAAACTATTTGCAAACATTCAAAAATGAAACAAATACATTTTGCTCAAGATTAACACAAAATAACTCGAGTTTGATTAAATTTATCAATGCAGGGAAAATTTATAGAACAATATCAAATCTTTCAATGGTTGTAAACTTGCAACAACCTTGACACGATCAAACTTAATACAAAAGAGATATACAAGATTCTCAGATGGCTTCTTAAAAGACATGCTTTGTCAAATTTTCCTCTTGGGAATTTTCTTCAACCTCTAACACTCCAACCATTTACACGAAAAATTTGTGGCATTTATAACATTTACAATAGAGCCCCTTCCCCCAAATATCCCTACATTGAGTGTTACCAGTGCTCGCCATGATGACTATCGTGATTCTCAGAATTAGATCTGTAAAAAGTCGCTAGGTGCTCAGGGGGAAAATATCTTCAAATATCTCCCGCATTCAACTCCTCCTTCTAGTAGATCACTCTTTCTTCAACTTGCCAACCACTTCTACCCCTAATCTATCAAATTTGGTTCCTTGCATGCTTGGGAGAAGAAACACGAAAATCATATCAAGCCCGAGAGTCAGACCATTTTAATGGTGAAAGATGTCTCCAAATTTTCCCCACCAAACTCAGATATCAACATTAACTGTCCCCTCTATTTGGCATGTAGGAAATACCAAGAAATCATGAAGATTCAAACGTCAAGGCGTGTTTATGTAAAATGGTGGAAAATCAAATTCTAACTCTTAGCTACCATTGATCTATACTTTGAATTTGGGTCATCCACGTGGATGATTCAATTTAAAATGGGCCCGGTGTTTTCTTTGACCTTTTACAAACTTTTGAAGAAATGGAAAAATTCCAAATTTTTTCCACACCTCTCGCTCTTGTGAAATGAGCCCGACACGTCTCTAAGGTGGGTTTGAATGGAACCGAGGCCAAATTCTTCTATTTGACCTCATTTTTGGAAAAGGTAAAATTTTCCAAGTTTTCCCCATAGCTCCACCCTTGAAATTTGGGCCTGACACATGTCCCAATGTGGGTTGAAGTGGAACTATGCTTCCTTTTTCATTTTTAACTCTTTTCTCCCAATTTTTTTTTTTCCAAATTTCCCCGAGAGTTAGCACCCTTGTTGTTGATTGGAGCAAGCGTTGACCTTTCCTTTATTAGGCTTGTAGGCCATTTTTGGTATTTTAACCCTTTTGAGCATAAAAGGCAAAAATTCTAAGTTACCCCGATGGTCTACTTCCCCACCCCTTTTGACTTTTCAAACTGCCACACGTCATAATGGCACATCTTGAGATGGTTCCCAAAATTTGAGACTTTGAAAGACCACGGGCTCACCACGTGTCCTGGCTTGGAAAAATTTGTCTGAAGGCTTGAAGCTCAATGGAAGGCACCATGTGTCGAGTCTCAGTAACAATCTCTTTTGGCCATTGAAAATTCCAAGAAAAATGCAAAGTGAGCGGAGGCCTCCAAGTGTCCTCCTAGCACTTCTTTAAAATGAAACTCAAGGGGCGATCCCCAAATATGTCCCACCAAATTATATTAGCTACATGAAAATTTGTTTAAGTCTGGGAAAAGTAGCAAAAACTTCCACGTGTCCTCGCAGCTAATCCAAGGAAAATAAAAATTAAATCCTCAAATGAGCGTCATTTCTCCATGTGGACAAATATCTAAGTTGAGGAAATTCATAAAATTTCTGAAGTACCCATTGAGCCGTGTCTAACCAAAAGAGGCCACGTTTCCTGATGATGCAAGGATGAAAATTTGACCGGGAGAAATACCCATCAAACCATAAAACGTAGAAAAACAATCATTCGAGCCTGAAGATGAAATTGTTTCTAAGGATAGAAAAATCAGAGATGTTAGAAGGCTCAAATATGTTCTTTAGAGCTACATCCATTCATTTTCTTCAAGTATTTAGGGCAACAAATTTCCACTCGTAAAAAATGGAAAGAATAGGAGAGATCAAGTTTTTATATGAACAAATAATGGAGACTACCAAATTACATACCTTTACATGATCATTAGCCCAAGGAAAGATTTATTATGGCAGCAAAAGGAAAACAGAGACCTTTCGGTCCACAACTCGGGGGATAAAATGTGACAAAGGCAAAATGGGGCAAGACTATTTTGAGCACCATTATTGGCTCGACTTCGGGTATGGGCACTCCTCCGAGTTCCACAAGAAAATGGTAGACCAAGTGCAAAATAACCATTGTGTGAAAAATTCATCTTGCAGAGCAAAGAAATAGATCCATCTCACAAAAACAAAATAGTCACTAAAGACCAGAACGAGTAAAACACAAAAATAGGAAACAAACAAGAAGTTATACACTGTATAAAAAGATATTTACCTTCATTTTGGGGAATTAATCCAAGAAATGCTTCAAATGCATGCCATTAATCAGGCAAGTCAAGCAAATCACCATCCAAATTCTTCAAGAAGAAGGTATGTTCACCAATCCTTATATCAATGGAGTAAGGGCCCATCCTTAGTGAGTCATATTTTTATGCTTTCCCTTATCTTCATGGCTATTATCCCATAGTAGCACAAGATCTCCAACATTGAAAGCTCCGAGAGTGACCTTCTTGTCAAATAACTTCATTAGCTTTTCTCTAACATTATATGCCTCTAGTGCGATGCCCTCCTTTCTTCATCAAGTTCAACAAGCTAGTTAATGCGATCATCATAAGGACTTAGTTCTTGATCCTCAATTTGTTAAATGAATTGATATGAGGATAATTACATATGCAGGGGGCAGAAGGGCCTAAGTTCCATACACTAACTCAAATGGACTCTTTCAAGTGGCTATTTTAACAATGATTCTATCAGCCTAAACAAAAACTTCAACGGTTTTCCCCATTTGTTCTTATTCATCTCAAAGGTTCTTCTGATAATCTTCAACATGTTTTTATTACTGGACTCAGCTTGTCCATTTCCTTGGGGATTGTAATTAGATGCATATGTCAAGTTGATCCCATACTCTTGGCACATTGCCACTAGAGGTTTAGCTCTGAAACTCATGGCATTATCAGCTACAATCTTGACTGGCACCCCAAACCTACAGATGATGTGGTTCAATAGAAAATCCATGACAATTTGGTGTTTTGCTCTTTTGGTGGGGATTTCCTCCACCCACTTGGTAAAGTAATCAGTGGCTACAAGAATCCACTTATGGCCAACACTTGAAGGGTCTAAAATCTCACCAATGAAATCCATTTCCTATTGCTTAAATGGAGCTTCAATTGATACATGCTATAAAGGAAGTGAGCATAAAGCTTTCATTATTCCAGAGAATCTCTGGTAACTCTCACATCTTCTATCCAATAAGGTTGTATCCTTGAAAATATTTGGTCACCAATAACCAGCCCTTAGGATCTTGTGTGTTGTGACTCTTGCAGAAAATGCCCCCATAAACTCCTCCATGGAGATAAGAAATTATCCTAGGGATTCATCTTCAATAGTGCACCTTACGAAGACTCCCTCAGGTTTCTTTGAAGCTAACCCATAATCAGTAACAACATATTTCTAGGGAAGCCAACGTAAGGGCCTTTTCTAGTTCTTACTTAAATACTGTGGCATTTCGGATGTCCGAGATAGAAAATCACATCCTTATACCACTCATAATTCATTAGTTTATCAAATACATCTACCTTACCTTCTTCTACCTCATTTACCTCAATAGTTTGCAATTGATCTCATCCATAAGCCTAGCTAAGCCCAAACCTATCATCATCTTTGTGCTCCTGGATATCGATATAATATTCTTGCAACTTGTTCACCCATCTACACCTTTTGCTTGAGACTTCCATCTCTGATAAAATGTCTTATACCATGGTGTAGGTAACATAAGCAATGACCATAGAAATTAGAATGTAAGGTCTAAAATCCTTTATTGCTTTTACTAAGGAAAATGCCTATTTTTCCATGATAGTGTACTTTAGCTCAGCCCCTCGCAAGGTCTTATCAAGAAGGAAATTATCCTCTCACCCTTCGTCATCCTTTTGCAGGTAGGATAGAAGAAATAGTGTTCTCTCAAGAAAAGGAAAACAGCTTGGAAAGGCTTATTATAAATTGGAGTTGCTAAAATAGGGGCATGCTTTAATGCCTCCTTGATCCCATTGAAATATTGGATGAAAGTCTCTTCCAACTTGATGACTAGGTCCTTCTTTAGCATGGAAGTGATTGGAATGGTCACCTCAACAAAGTTTGATATGAATCTCTTGATGAAGTTTATCTACCAAAAGAAACATTGAATTCCTTTCTTGGTCCTTGAATAGGGACCTTGATGATGGCCTCTATCCTCTCTCGGATCAATCATCACCCCTCTTTATGACACAATGTGGCCAAGAAATTTTTCCTCCGCACTCGAAAATGACACTTCTTTGGATTGATTGAGATGCCATATTCTCTACATCTTATCAAGATCTTCTCCAAGTGCAACAAGTGATCACTTTTCTTCCCCGGAAAATACAACTACATCATCTTGATAAACTGTAATAAATTCATTGATGTAACCAAAAAATCAACATCCATTGATCTTTCAAAGGTGGCTCTAGCATTCATCAAAACGAAGGGCATCCAAACATACACATACATCCCCCAGGACTATTAAAGGTTGTCTTGATCCTTTCTAATTCATACACCACAACCTGGTATAACCAAAGAAACCATCTAGGGTGGAGAGCAATTCGAACCATTAACTAATTGCAGCATGTTTTCCATATTTCGTAAAGGATAACTATCCTTCATTGATGCTTTGTTTAGATTTCTAAAGTTTGCAGATAACCCGATATCACCATTCTTTGTTTTTACTGGTACTAGGTTTGCAACCCAAGAAGAATACCTTGTGGGCTGAATAATCCCTCCATCTCTTAGCTTCTTCAATTACTCTTGCATTTTAAGATATAGGATTGATATACCTCTGCTTCTTCATGAATGGTTTTTCATTCGACTCTAATGGAATCTCATATTGAAAAAAATCCTCTTTGTATGCTTTTAGTTTAGAATAGGTCCAAACCATGCAATTTTGGTATTTCTTCAACAATTAGATGTGTGATTGCTTCTCCTCTTTCTTGAGATTGCTGCCTAATCAATTTTTTCTTGGATTCTCCTTTATGCCAAGGTCATACTCCTCAATATCCGTAGAGGTCGGCATGAATATATTAATAATGCAATCAACATTATCAAAATTAGACTCAAGAGAAACCAACCCTCTAGAATTCTATTAGTCTTTAATAGAATGATTCCATTTCCAAAAAGGTTTATTTCCTTCTAATACACACATTATTATCTCTAATCAATACTTTGATCAATAAAATCTCCCTTGTTTTCTAGAAATCTTCTTATCTGAGCATCATTATCAAAAACCTGCCAGTGCTTAACATTATTAGGTACATGATGGCCTTGTTAACACCACAACATCATATTCACAATATGGGGATATTACACAATTGTCAAAATGAGACCCCAACACTGCAAGATTATATGCCAAGTCATTGAACCTTCTATTATGATGCACAATGTTGATTGAATCAAACATCTCAATGAGATCCAAAACTACATGTTTCTATTGTTTCATTTGCTGATTTTTTGATGGCATATAGTTTTCTCGATTTTTTTAAAATTAGTTTTGAGTCCCCTTTGACAATGATGTATTTGACACCATATTTCTAAGAAATTCGTAAAACCAACAATAATGCCTCATACTCGGTGAGTGTTGTTAGTGCACTCAAAGTTGAGTTTGAAGGAAAAAACAAATTTTTCCTAACTCGGGAAAGCAAAACAAACCAACACCATTCCCAAAGTTGGAGCAAGATCAATAAAAATAGAGTCCAAGGAGAGCCCACTTGTTCGAGACACCTAAATTCCTAAATATTTTGCTCCTTTCCATTAAAAATCCTACAAAGTTATCAACATCAACATTTGTGTACAATACTTCATAGGATGCATTGTTGGGATCTTCAATAAGATGCAACATCTTCTTTTCCCCATACAACTTGACAAGGCTGCCCTCAACTGGGATGGTGGCATAGGACATATCCATTTGAACACTCCCACCAACACATGTAGCCCACCATCTAGATAACAACATACCCCACTTGGCTGGGTAGTCAACAATAACTACATAAAGTTTCAAATTCCTGCATGGATAGGCTACAAGTTGCACCACCAGACCTTTCACACACCCCACCACTGGAACCTCTCTTAAATCCATAGCAATGCACATCCTGTATACAGCTATTACTTTGATATTTAATTCATTCATAACTTCTAGAGGCATAACATTGCATGATGCCCCTGAATCAAACATACAATTATGCAACAATCTATCCTTAATGATTAGGGTAGTGAAGAATGGGTCCACATTCAGCTAAGAATCTACCAAGGATGTTCCCAAATAAACCTCAGGTGGTTCATCTAGCTCTTCTGATGCTGGTGGTGCCTCTAATTCCTCTATGACTGGTGGAGTCTCCACAATGTTTATGTTTTTTCCTAGGGCAATATTCCCTTCTTTCAATCCCAAGTATTCAAATGCTCTTTTCTTGTGCTCAAGAATCCTAAGCAACTCAACAATTGGAACAGAAACTTTGATTTGACTTAAAATTTGGGGCAATGTCATATGGGACATTCCTTTGCAAGGAAGTATTGCAAGGAAATCTAACACACTCACTAGGTGGTACAAGATTTTTGAAAGCTTGGGCGTGAGGAGGGGTAAAATTTTTGTTTGGAACTGTAGGGCTTTTAGTAGATGCATCCTTCTTAGGGGCCTCTTTAGGAATGTTTGAAAGTAAGGGAGATTTTTTCTTGGCTTGAGGCCCTGTCCCTTTGAAAGCCTTACATCTTGTCTTATATTCCCTCTCTTGAGCAACAACATCATTCATCGGTAACTATCTATCTTCCTCAAATGGGATTCCTCCATCATACTTCTTTATCATTAAAGACCTTAAATATCCAAAGTTCATTATTGGAAATTAAAAATGTTGTACAGTATCTACTTATAAAGTATGAGATGGATGAAGAATAGGTACCCTATGAATGTAGTCTCAAAAAGTGGTATCATTCCGGGAACTTATCACTTCAATTGAAGTTTCCCCTTGTTGAGCTTGTGGAGAAACGCATCATCTAGACATCATCATCATTTTAGTCATAAGCTTCTTCTTATTCTTCTTGATCTTCCTTACATGGAGCATGGGGCATGAAACATCTATCACACCAATCAATGACAGATATCTCCTCCACAACATCAACTATGGCAGCAAAAGGATCAGGCACCATTATATTTTCCTTATCTTGTGGCTACCTAATTCCAAATCCAGTAGGTCCCTTGCCTCTGTCCTCATATATTTGGTGATTTGTGAACCTGTAGTGGCCTTGTTGCTTGTGTTGACCTTGTGAACTGTGCCCAATCCCCTTCTCTACCTGGGATAGTTTGTATGATATTTCCTTGACAGCCCCTGCCAAAGTTTTCACAACTTCCTTCAAATTTACAGTGTTTCTTGTCTGAGGTATTTCTGGGTTAATTAGTTTTACACCCTCCCTTTTTGGAGGCTTTCTAATTGCCTTGATGTTGTTCTCTACTTGCAGATCCATGGTTAAGGCCTGCCTAAAATTAGCAGGGTTTTGGTCCCTCAAGTAGTAAGCAACCTTTTTTTCAAATGCATCCGAATATTTGATCAAACATGATTCGTCACATGGCCTTATGCTAACAGAAATCTCCTCAAGGTATTGTTAAACCTTGTGTTGAAATCATGTACTAACTCGGTAGGATTATTTTTGATGTTTTCAATTTTTTCAAAAGAAACCTAGCGTCAGTTCTATCACCATACTATAATTTAAATGCATTTCTCATCTCAATCCAAGAATCAATAGAGTTATTTGGCAAAGCTTTATACTAGTCCCTTGCATCCTCTTCCAAAGTATGGATAAACAACTTGATATATACATCTTCATGTTCAATCTCAAAGTCTTCCATCATATTGATAAAAAGCTTCAGATGTTGATCACCAGTTATAGTGTTGTTTCCTTGGAACTTTGGTAGTCTGTTTCTTACATCTTAAGGAACTGCATTTGGATAACCAGTCATCCCTACAAAATTTATAGGTCCAAAGGTATTTACAACAAATGGAGGTCTGGGTGGGGGCAGCGCCATGTGTTTTTAATGATTTGACCACGGAGGGCGGAAAATTGATAAGGGATAGAGGGTCTATGAAACACGGGGTATAATTTTCAAAGGGTGTGTCCCCTAAAGGCCTTGTTTCTTGTAAATCCATATCAACTTTTGAAAAGAAAGGGAAAAATGAGAAGAAAAATTCTCAAAATCAAATGAAGGCCCCTCTTGAATTAGAGAATTCAATTCCACAAATAGGCTACGATTCAAAAGAACTAGAATAGCAGTCTTCAATGATAGGCTAATCACTTTCATCAATGGAGACCCCTCTTCTTGTTTGTTGATCCCCCACAACTCTCCAGAATTTTCTTCCTTCTGATTTTGCTTTTCCTAGCTCTAGAAATAATGTCCTAGTAGGTTCCATAGCAAAGAAAGATATTCTTCCTTCTAACTTTGCAAAGTTTAGTAACAAATATCACTTGAAATAGGTTAAGACACTGGTATTCATTAAGAATTAGATCAATAGAGAGTCACCACTAAGGATTTCCACCTTAGTTGTGCAGATGCACTAAACATGATCTGTAAAATGTTGTCAACACAAGAAACTGGAAATGGAAAGACTCTAAATTTTCTTTACCTAGATCTGTCAATGAAAGCTAGTGCACTCTGTGTATGAACTGAAAGAATTACACACAACACTTGGAGTATATAAGAATTGTTTTACTGTGGTCTCGAAAATGAATTGCAACCACTATGTCATAGGCAACGGTGCCAATAAGGTGTTGTCAACGAGATAAATAGATATAAACCTGGTAGTGAATCAGTAAATAGTTTTAGCAACTCAAATAAGTCCCTGCACCGCCATTACAATGTTGTACCCAAATTGATTCTCCCTTAAACTTTTAACAACATCACAAGTTTTGGCAGAATATTAGAGAAAGATAGATCATGGTGAGTCATTTTTAGTCGGGTATATGGGATCTAATTGGCCCTCTATCACTTAGATGTGGAGAAATGGATAGCACCCTCAAGAGGGTTTGATCTATCCTCACTATTTTAGGTTGTGCCTTTCAACCAATGTAAGATAACCCTTTTGTAGCCTTTGTTGTTTATGGAGGAGATGGATATGTCCTTCCTAATGAATTTGTTAAGGATACCTAGTATAAAATATGATCAATGAAACAAAATCTAACTCTCATGAGTTGTCACTCTATATAGTGGAGACATTCTCTAGGCAAGGTTTAGGTACTAAAGATATTTGGAATCCTAATTGTTTCGTATAAGTTTTGGTAATAAAATTTATGCATTTGTATACACACATGACAAACAGGGGTAGTATGGGTAGGATTACTTGTTTTTAAATAAGTTTTGGTGGGAGGTGAGGCGAATAAACTTGATTTGCCAAATCTCTCTAATAACTCTTACAAAATGAAAAATCTAGATAACAAAATGCTTGAGAATATCTAAAATGTTCCTTTAACTAGAATAGGTACTTCAATGGAGGCCCAAATTAGCACTTTTTCACACAATCTATGAGATTTTAACACAAATGCTTGAGTAAGAAGACCCAATAAAACATAAAAATTGAAGATCAATCACACTGATGTACACTCGAGGCTTAAAAAATCTGTCAACAAATGAAGAGGCTTAAATACGTACTCTTTATTTTTTGTTTACCCGCATGGGATGTAAATCCGGAAAATAATTGTATTCTCTAACTTTTCATTTGTGGTCTTAATTGTACCATAGATATAGATATCTTTTTTCACAATTATAATAATCTATAGTCTTTGTAATAGTCCATATTCATTTGATTTTTAAAAATCATAGTTTTGTTCTTGTTTTATGTGTACTATAGAATTAATTTTTTATATTTAATTAAATAAATGATTAAAAAATTAAAATAAAATCAATTTTTTTTAAAATATTGTTATTATCCTAAGCTACCCCACATCCCAACTCTCAACCCACACTACCCATCCACCACCTCTCTCCTCAGCCATTCAACCATCTCACTCCCTTGTCAACTCCCTACCGACTCATCACAATCTCTCTTCCCGATCCAAGATCCTTTTCCACTCCACTCCAACTCCCACATCACTACACTTCCCATCCATCTTCCCTTCCACCCACACTCCTCTTCCCACATCCCGAGCTCCCACTCTATTTATCTCTCCATCTCGAGCCACCATCTCCTTTCCTTCCTTCATGACTCTCCCTCTCTCTCTTCTTGACCTCACTCGTTACCTTCATCGATCTAGATTCCCATCTCCTCTACTTCACCCACGTCCCTTAGCTCCCAACTATCCATCCAATGTCACTTCATAGTTCCTTATCTATCTACCAACTCTCTCACAACCTCTCCTTCTCTCCATCGACCTATTTTACCTTCTCCACTCACCCAAGCTCCCTTCCATCTCCCCCATCCCCAACATAGAGATCTTCTCTCCTCTACCCACTTCCTTCAGCTCTCTCTCCCCATAGACCACATTGCTCCACTCCACCATGAGCTATAATGACTCCTCTCCTATCCCCGTCCACTTGAACTCTCCCATGCGAATATTGACCCCATTCCTACCTAACACTCCACTCCACATCCATCATTCTTCCTTTCCACACGTTTTCCACTCCACGCAGCCCTCTCCTTACCCATCCACTCCCCACGCACGGGCCAACATAGTTGACCAACCACTGCGAACTATGTGCCTGTGAAATCAAAGTTTGTTGACGACTTAGCTCTTTTCGGTGACTATATTCATACAAACTTATAAGATTCCACTATTTGATGCTTTCAATTATTTCTAGAGTAGTATCACATCCACGCCAACTTTGTATTTAGTGATTGTGTAACCTCTTTACCACAATCGGTTTCTAATTCTTTAGAACACAATTATAACGAATGTTTGTTATTAACAATGTCTTTTAGTATTGAAGTGTAATTTCATGTGTGTACAGTCTCCTTTTTAAGCAATTACTTTACAATATTTTCCACTGTATTTATAAACACTGCTCATAGTGCCATTGCCAAATATATATATATATATATATATATATATATATATATATATATAGATGTTATGTGAAGAGTCACGTTCATGTGCCATATCACTAACCGGTTTCATCTACCCATTCTAGATTCAACTTTTGACTTGTTGTTCCTAAAGTCTGATTAGATTTGATTTGCTTTTACATCAAAATGATCTATCATCTTTATAAATTGATCTGCCTTTTGGCAACACTCTTCCCCACATAGAAAGACCCTTGGTGCTTGTGGTGGTGGGAAGTCAATTTGTTGGTCCCACACATGTGGGTGCGTAAAGTTGAGACACCTTTTGCATGTTTGACTTAAAATAATCCAAATTTTGCATAGACACCATCCACAGTCTATAAAACATCTGCTATTCCACTTGAAGAACTAAATTCATTCCTCATCTTGAGTTGATTTCGAATCGATTAATCTACTCCACATTCTTTTTGTTAGATCCATTTCATATTTCCTTGTATATATTATTATTATTATTATTATTATTCTTATCATTTAATCATTTATTTAGATATTTTATAATATATCTTATCATTTAATCATTTATTTCGCCATTTGTTTTAGTATGTTTATTTTTAATTTATAGTTTCTTTAATCAATTATTTTAATAAGAAACTCGAGATGTAGGCGTTTTTGTTTTATAGTCTCCACTAATAAACTATAGTTTTATAGACTTTATAAGCATTTAATTGTTTATAGTTTATTAATAGCTTTTATAGCTTATTTCCTTTCATTTGTATATGAACAATGATCTATAACTTTATTTTTAATAAGTTTCATTATTATTATCTTTCTTCTTTTTGACAAAGTAACTTTTGATAACATCTATATCTTCTTTCTTAACCATATCAACTAATTATATTTTTGTTTGTTATTTTAGGCCTCCCATTTGGTCACTCAATCTGACCTATTGCAGTTTTTCCATTTGTAGTGGATGTGGAAAATGTCTATTTTTGCTGGTCTTTTGTTGGGCTCTTTTGTGATGATCGCCACGGTTGTTAACAACCATTTTTGTGGCGGACCATCATCCAAAACTTGGTCCTTATTGTTATATCGTGATCCTTTTTTTCGAGCTTTATTTTCCTATTAAGCCACGGCCTGAAATTAACAATAGTCCTTTCAAAACTATTTGCCAATAATAAAAATTTATATCTTCGTTTCTTAACCATATCAACTAATTATATTTGTCTTATTTTCTAGCAAATTAACAAATCATTTTCACCAACTCACTCCTTCGTAGTCAAATCATTTTCACCAACTCCCCTGTAGTGCCATTTTAGGGTACTGGTGCTTGTCACTAACCATGCTTCTAAATACATCACTATCAAGTACAATCAAATAACCAGGAAGATCTTTCTCTAGTTATTTCTCATTTTTCCTATTTTCTCTTTTTGCATCGAACTTTCTCTTTCTTGAGTGTTTTTATACATCAAATATCACATTTCATTTTGGTCTAAAATGAACCTTCTACATCCTGCCCGATCACATAGATTAAGTAAAAGGATTTAACTCTCTGCATTTCACTTATCACACACTTCCTGAAACTACACAAACATAATTAACACATCAAAACATTCCTCTCACTTGGTTAACTATTTGGGACTTAAACACCCAACAGAAACCACCTTTAGACATCTCCCAATCCATAATCGCTCAAACCAATCATAGACTCCTTTAGACACCTCCATTACTTACTTTTTTTTTTCGCTTTAAATCCTCTAAATTAATCATGATGCTAAAAATTTTCTTCTTGATTTGATTGTCAACAATATACACAAACAGATGTTCCTCTATTTCACACCTATTTTCACTCTCTTCCAAATCGATACAAATAAATAACTTTGCTCTATCCAATACAATTACTTCTTTTATGATCTCACCCAACATGATTCTAAATTCAAAACCATGCCTTTAGTTACTACATCTCTAGTCTCCATGGTCTCACCTCATGAGAACCATGTCATACAAAATTCTCCCCACCTTGACACCAACCCTCATATCCCTCGTCAATCTAATCTTCCTAAACCGATCGCACCACCATCTCCTGCTCCTCTAAATACACTCAAATCTCCTCCTAACCCCATGTATGACTTCTTACTCCAAAAATCCCCTACAATCTCTCAATCCTCCCAATCTCCTCAATTGGTGGATCGCATTCCACCCACATCCCTTTTTTCAATTCTATTTCATCCGCCACTAGTATGCCCATTTAACAATCTTATCCTTTGAATAATTGTATTCCTACCCATCCTATGCACCAACAATCTCTCACCCCTTAACACTCATATCCCTACTTATCATCTACCACAACAACCTACCCAACTTCAACGAACACACCATATTCCTATTATTCAAATTCAACCTATGCCACAATCCCAACTCAGTGACACATGTTAGTCCTTACCAAACAACCCCTCCAACATCTACATATCCACAAATTAATCAATTTTCTTACCAAACCATTCTAAAACATCATATCCACAAACATATCGAACACCTTATCAAATGCTTCACCAAACACCCACACACCCACAAACACATCATTCACCTTATCAAACTACTTTTTAAACCACACATCCAATCCAATCTCAACCTTACAATATCTTGACTAATTCAACTCACACCTTAATGAATCGGTTAGCTAGTTTAGAAAGCCTTACCCTACCACCCAAGAACACCTTATCCTATCAACAAATTTGTAATGAACCGATTCATTCATCTTGTTCTAATTAAACCCTATTATCCTCATTGTAAACTTCCTACATTTAATAAGTTCAATAATAAAGAAGATCCCCAACAACATCTCCTTGCATTTAAACATGCATGTTGTCTTATTGCGCATGATCATGATTTACTTCTTCACACTTTCCCTATGTCTCTATCTCTTCTTAAGGCTAGACTAGTACAAAATATCCCATGACATTCCATATTCTCTTTCCTCCAACTTGCAAAGTTGTTCTTAGAACACTTTTCTATCAATATCACGCAAGACCACTATCGCTGATCTATATACCATTCGATAGTATGAAAATGAGCCCATCGCCGACTTCGTCACACGATGGCATGATGTTATAAATCAACTATCCTTCACTATCCCACAAACCAAACTCATAAACTTATTCACGCATGTCGTGTGCCAAACATATATCATCCACTTTGTAGATCCAATCATTCCAAACATTTTATGAAGCTTTCACAATGGCTTGCAAGCTCAAACCTATGCCATTGAGAAATATCATCTTCAACTAAGTTCAACTAAATCAAAAATTTAATCCACTAAACTATTCACACATAATGACATTTCAAGATCATGCCAACACTTTGGTCATTGAAACCTCATCCCCATCTACACCAAGCACATGGTCTCAAAAATATCTCCTCAATCAACATCCCACTACACTCCTTTAGGAGAATCATACAGTTCCATATTTGATAAGTTGATGAGTGTAAAATCTATCCAACTTTCTCCCATACGACCCGCAGACAACTTGCAAGCCAAGCCTATTTGGTATCACGAGGTACAATTTTGTAAATATCATCAACTCAAAGGTCATGACATTGAGATATTTTGTTCCTTCAAAGATCATGTCCAACAACTTGTAAATCAAGGGGATATCCAAATTGATACCTCCACTACACAAACTAATCAACCACCAATGAATCATGTCACCCCCTTTACATCTCAACTATCAAACGCTTGTATGGTTGACACTATCAATCAAGATCCCATCTTGTCACCAACTCCACATGTTCCCACAGTGGACATTATTTCCATCCCTTATTCAAAACCTATCACACCTACATCAACTTTCACTACTTGTCCTAAACTTGTACCTTCTCCTATCCTTGCCACATCCACATCAAATTCAACTATATCATCCATTTCCACCACTTCAAATACACCCCAATCTACCACATTAGATTCATCCTCAACACTTATTTTTGCTCCACTCATATCCACACATATCCCTACGTCTCTCACACCTATTCATTCACCGACATCTTCATAAATGCACTTGTTACTACACCGACATTTCTCAAAACCATCCAAACTAAACTCGGTTCTACTACATCCATGCTTACAACCCCATCTTCGACATCATCCCCATTATCTAAAGTATCATTCTTACCCCATGAAACATTTATGAAACAACCAATCTCTTCTACTTCTATGCCTAAAAATTCTCTTGCATTTGTTGCATTACCCATACCTATAAGATCTACTCCATCAAGTTATCATATTACTCACATCTCCACATATTCCAAAAGTGCCTACATATTTATCTCTCCCAAAGTGACCCCTATATCTATTACACCAACAAGTCCACCTATCCCAACCTTGACATATGTACCTATATCTTTTCCCATGGCCACATAACCCAATCTACCCCAATATTATTTGGCCCAATCCTCCCCAAATCCTCTCGATCCGCAACCCTACCAAATATACCCCTTGAATCACTTATTGAACCAACACATCCTCGATCAAATAAATATGTTTTACCTTCTCCCTCTACAAAATCATCTCATTACATGCCAAAATCAAAACAATCCATGTCTCACATAGATATCAATAATCACATCATACAAACACTATCTCTTCATTAACATCTTCATCTTATTTTAGAACAATTTCTCCATTGATAACCACACCACCGCTATAAGATCCTCTAGTTGAAATTATTGTCATCTCTACTAAAGGTAAATCTTCTCATTTGAAGTCTAAGACTCGGGAAAACATCCCCGATGTCCCTTATACATCCATAGAAACATTCAAGTTTTCCCTCTTCTCAACAATCCAATGCCACAACATCTATGTCAATTAATCATTTTTTCCATCTATGAAATCTTGCAATAATCAATCCACATTCAAACAATACAATCATCCTTCAACCAAATTTTATTTTTCCTCTAAAACACAAAATTCACACATCTGATCTACATCCACGTTTTCTCCTAACACCAAGCTGAGACATCCTATCAAAGCCCACAAAAGTTACCTTCCCCAGAACACTTAAATGGGGCCATACGTAGATATCTTTCGACATTTAACTCAAGCATCTGCCATCAAAATTCCTCCTATTAAATATTTTAATACCTATGGTTCCAAGTCATCATGGTTCAATCCTAATTGCATTGCTTCCTATCATCGTACTCCAAGTCATGACATTGAACATTGTAAGGCCTTTCGGTTAATCATCCACAATATTATAGAGAAGGATGGCTTCCTCATTCAGGGAAAGTTCCTTCTTCATCCACCTTGAATCCAATCCATATCCCATTTGTCGATCTCCCATGATCCCTCCATCCACATCACCCCTTAATATTCATCTAGCCCATGTCATTCCTCCTAAGGAATTCCCGGCATTTTCATCATTATCCCTTATCTTGCTAAAAACACACTCATGGTCTCCAATCATTTACCTCATCCAAATATAAAACATCTCATCTAATATCTTTCGACATCCTTTACCTCCTTCACATTTAACTTGTTGGGAGAATAACCTTCCCTCTCCCTTGAACACATCATCTCGTACAAATCCTCTTGTTACATTGGGGAATTTTCTCTTTGACATTTTTTTATCTACCTTATTAACATCCATCCAATCTAAATTAATTATATCTAGATCCTCATCTCATTCTAATCCCTTGTTCGAGGCCATATTTTTCTTTTATGTTTGTGCTCATATTGGGAGTATCATATTTTTATTGAAGCCCTCCTTTGAGGCCATGTTTCTCTCTCCATCGAGGGACCTTTTTCTACATTTGTGTCTCTTCTGGGGCACTTATCTATTTCAAAAGTCCACCATTGTGGATATATTTGTATCTCCTTTGGAACATCGCATTTATTTCATAAGCCCTCCTTTGAGGCCATATTTTTTTCTTTTATGTTTATGCTCCTTTTGGGAGTATCATCTTTTCATTGAAGCCCTCCTTTGAGGCCATGTTTGTCTCTCCATTGGGGGACCTTTTTCTATATTTGTGTCTCTTCTGGGGCACCATCTATTTTGAAGTCCACCATTGTGGCTATATTTGTGTCTCCTTCGGGGCATCATTTATTTCATAAGCCCTCCTTTGAGGCCATATTTTTTCTTTTACGTTTGGGTAAGTGCAGCACATTGAGGGACAAAAAGGGGGTCATAAGTGGACATCATATACCCTTAATAAGATAATATCAACTTGTAGGGATTATTATCAATACATACACTCAATATTAGCAAAACTGATATGAATATGAATTGTAGCATCCGGAATCTAGTTTCTAAACTACTAATTTTTTTTAAAAATGGACAAGTTTAGCTATATTAAACACTCAAAATTCAATTACTTGGTTTTTTTTTTTAAAATGCATATAAGATTGTAGCCGTTTTCCCACGATTTGGATGACCAAAAATATATATATATATATATATATATATTTATTTTTTCCTTTGGTGAGAAGTTATATGCCGCTATCTATCTTGGGATATATTTTATTTTGTGTTTTTTTGAGCAATATTTTATTTTTTATGATTTTTTCCGTGAAAGTGGTCTAAAAACATAAAGAAAACAGAGTACTTTTCGTTTGCCCGCCATAACTTGATCAAAAATTATTGAAATCAAATAATTTTTGTTGAAAATGTATATAATTTCACCATGGTTAGGATGGTATAATTTTTCCTCACATTCCATAAGTGAAACAAAATTTGTAGTTTTAAACGTAGACATAAACATTCACGTGAAAAGTGTCTTAAAGACCTATTATTAGTAAAAATTATAAAATGATATTTATCCTATTCTATTCACTTTAAAATCAATATTTATACAAAGCTAACAATATCTCCTATGCAATGGTACCATTTTTATGACATATTTTTGGCTTTTGGCATGGTCAAGTCCACATCCAGAAGGACTAAATTTGATGTTTTCCTTGTTTTGATGTAAAATTCAGGATTTGATATTCACTTAATTGTCCCCCAACTTGCTTAGCACTTACCCGTTTATGCTCCTTTTGGGAGTATCATCTTTTCATTGAAGCCCTCCTTTGAGGACATCTTTTTCTCTCCATTGAGGGACCTTTTTCTCTAATTCCACCTTTATGGCTATATTTGTGTCTCTTTTGGGGCACCATCTATTTCTAAATCCAACATTGTGGCTATATGTGTGTCTCTTTTGCATAATCTTTATTTCATCAAGCCCTACTTTGAGGCCATATTTGTTCTTTCATGTTTATGTTCCTTTTGGGAGTATCATAGTTTTCATGTTCTCCCTCCTTTGAGGCCATATTTGTCATCTCATTGAGGGACCTTTTTCTCTAAGTCCACCTTTGTGGCTATATTTGTGTCTCCTTCGGGACACCATTTTATTTCATAAGTCCTCCATTGAGGCCATGTTTGTCTCTCCATTGTGGGACCTTTTTCCCTAATTCCACCTTTGTGGCTATAATTGTGTCTCTTCTAGGGAACCATCTATTTCGAAGTCCACCATTGTGGTTATATGTGTCTCTTTTGGGACACCGTTTATTTCATCAAGCCCTCCTGTGAGGCCATGTTTGTCCTATATTTATGTCTCTCTTGAGGCATCATTTATTTTCATCAAAATCCACCATTGTTGTGGTCATATGTTCATTTCCTTCAAGACATAGTTTTATTTCCTACTTGGCTATCATCTCATCTTATTGTAACTTCACGGTCTTCCTTCTCTTGGTAGTAAAAAAACATAACCTCTTAATGCATTGCACTTGTGACCAATCTACTGTTAGCATATCTACCAATGAGAACTTAGTTACATCCTTAGATTGTTCTACCATCTTTAGCCCATTCCATTTATCATTGTAATAATATAACTTATGTAGTCTACCTTCACTACTTTGATGTGATCCTGTAACTATTACATCCATTATCTTTTCATTCTCCTATTACTGAACCATGCGAAGGGTCCATGGTGTCTCTTGTACATTCCTTATCCCCTCTTAAGTGGTTTACTTAGCTATTCCTAGCTCTCCCCATGTGAAGCTCAAACTAAAGTATGTAAAAGGAAAATCAAAGTTACCAAAAGTAGATTGATCCTCGAAGGATAGTTGTTCATACAAAAGAAAAAAAATATATATACAAATCAAATTCCATGCAAAATAAAAGAAAAATACTGATCCTTGAAGGATGGCTATCATATTATTCTTTTCATCTATATTATGTATAAAGTAGACCATACCCTCGAAGGATGGCTACTCTATTATTATGGCATCTGGAAGGTTTTCCGCATTGATCAACCTTCCTTTTATCAACATTTTCCAAAAGCTTCCCGCATTGATCAACTTTTTGCTACTTTTTTCTTTCCCTTTCCCAGAGCTGGGGCATAGATTTAAGGAACACCACCTTTGAAAATCCCTCTTCCCATGTACAAGTCACATCTTTGATCCCTTTGTCATGTCAATATTAGGATTATGAGCATCTTTCATCCATATTTCCCTCATGATCTTTTGGTATAACTAACTATTGTTGGTTATGTATTAACACCTGCTATTGGCTACAAGTGCAATGCTTTGAGTGGTACCCTTTCTTGTTTATCTCCAATCCAGTTCAAACATAGTTTCCTATACACCCTTGCTATAGCTATGTTCCATTCATCTCATCCAAATCATATTTTATGAAAATCACATCCAATTTTACACTATGAATTTTATATCTATCCATCATCTCCATGAATGTGTTTGCAAATACACTTTTCGGTTTGAATTCTACTTGATCATCGTTGCAGTTTACGAATCCTACTTGAGGGTCCTTCTCAAGGCAAGTTTGTTATCCTGCAGCTCCTTATCTCTCAACATGTTCAACACCATATTTGATCCATTGCTCCTCACTCTCCATGTCCACTCATCACCATTTATCTCCACATTATCCTTATCACCTTTTCATCCCCTTGCGATGATGCAGATATCTTACTCGTCTTTCCTCTTGAGTTTCTCTTTTACTCTTCCACTTTCAGTTTGACAATCTTGCTTAACCATCCATATAGCCAAGAGAACCTTAGTTAAGGTATATCTTCTTCCTTGGATCCTCCCACTGTAGAAGCTTCTCCACCATTTCCTCTTTCAACAAATGAAAAATCACCACCACAAATGTCTTTCCACTCCTCCTTTTCTACTTAACACTCTTGCATCATCACTACCACCACGTGGGCATCCCAGTTAAGGATTTCCCTTACACTCTCCATCTACACTGCATATGTTCCTCCATCCATTCATGTCACACTCCTCTGTTTCCTTGTTATCACATTGTATCACCCCTTTCATCTTTTGTTCCATTTTTATATATGCAGATTGGTTAGTTTCATCATTATTCTTCTTCTTCGGTTTGGTGATCCTACTTAACCATCTCCATCGCAGGGAAATATTACTTAAGAGTTTCTCTTAAGAATGGTTGGCCATCTGATCCTTCCATCTCCCATCATCTCTTCTTCATCTTCTATCTTCTTCCTCTCATCATACTCATCCATTCCAACCAACCCTTCCACACCTGCATCCAATATAATGTTGTCTTTCTCCTTCCATATTTTCACTTAAATCCTCCCGCAAAGTTTGGTGATCTTACTTAAGAGTCCCTCTTAAGCATGATTTTTCATCCTACACTCCCCACTACCCCACATTATCTCCGTCTACATTTTCTCAAAGATGCCCCATCATCACATCCTCTCACCTCCTCTTTCATTCTCACAAACACCACTTCCTACTAGTCTCTTTTTCATCTCCATCATCTCATTTAGGTAATCTTACTTAACCATTTCTTCTCCATTCATTTCATGTCTTGTTTCTTCATTTTTCTCTCATTCATTCTCATCCATTGTATCCTCTCCTCACCTTCATCTTCCTACACATCATTATCCCTCCTTTCTTTACTCTTTCCACTCCATCTTCTAGTTCTCCCACATATCCACCACCATACTTACCCATCATTGTCATTGATCTTCCCTCAACATTCTTTCATCTACCTCTTTCTTTCCGTGCTAAGAATTATCATGGACTTCTCCTAAAATCACTCATCCCCATTCTCCCGCATAGCCTTAATCCTTTTCTTTGACCTCCTCCATTCTATCTTCATTCCTTCCTTCCTCTCGTGTCCTCTCGATCATTATCGGAGGACTTCTCCTAACTCCCTTCATTAGCATTTTCCCTCCCGTTCTTCGTTTACTTTCTCCCTTGTCTTATCTTTTTTCTCATCTTTTCCTACTGATCATTATTGGTGGATTTCTCCTAACATCCATTCACTAGCATTTCCTCTCCTATCCCATCCTTTCTTTTTCCTTGCCACCTCTCTATCTGCCATTCTTCCTTGCCAATTTCTTCACTGTCTTCATCATACACCTTCTCTCTATTTTCTCATCATCAGAAAATCCTCATCTCATGCATCTCCATTTCTTTTCCAATCGATTTCATTCCTTCCCTCAAGTTTATCTTTACGTTCCTTATGCTTCCCACTCTTTACCAAATATCTTCATTCTTGGTTCACTTCCTTCAGCATACTTTTCTTCGTTGTCTTCTCCTCCTTTTTGATCTTCATCTTATTTCACTTCCTCTACATCGTCCTTCTTCCCATTTTACCTCGTACTTCCTCCTTACTTCCCCATCAAAAACTAACTCTTCAGTGTTATCCCATTTCCTTTATCATCTCATCATCCACATGCATTTCCATGCGGTCAGTTCCATATTCTTTGCCTTGGATTTCCTCACTATGATCTGTTTCCTTCAATTTTCTTTGCTCTATCATCTCTTTCATTTTCCATTACCTCTTTGTTTTCCTCTATTCCATTCTTCATCAAATATTTCATTTTAAATAACTCTCTCCCTTTTTCATAATTTCATCCTCTTCTCTGTTCTTTTCTTGTCTTCTCTTTGTTTTCCTTCTTCATTTCCCCCTTTCTATATAATCCTTCTTTGTTATCTTCTTCCTCCCCTTTCACTCTTTATTTTCTCCTCCTCTGTCTCCATCCCTCTATTCCATATCCTTGTCACCTTCATATTCAATCTTTCTTTCTCTTCTCATAATCAACCAATCCTCCTATCTATTCCCTTTTCTCTTTCTCAACATCCCTTACATCTAGCATTTAAATTCAATTCCAATGTTTCTCTATTTATATACTACCATCTATCCCTTTCATTACAGTTCTTGTTCTTCTCTTTGCCACATTAACATCTTCTCTTTTTGAGAACCATGTCACATCTTTTATCTTCGTCAGTCCTCTCACAGGGACATCATCATATCCATTTCTAAGAATCTCTTCCCATCTTCTTTTGACATTTTTGTCTTTGAAGATACCATAACTGACATCACCTATCTAATCTTGTTCTCTTCCTTGAATATTTTCTCTACTTTTATTTTTTTGCAAAAGTATCTTGACTTCTTCTCCTACTTATCGAACAAGTAGGAGTACTTTTCTTCTTTCTAATTTGCTAAAAATTATGCATCTTTCTGTAAAACATGATTTCCATTATATTTATTATCCTTTTAGGGCATTTTATCTCACCTTTCTATCCTATCTTCTCATCTTGTCCACTTTTATGATTAGTCTATCTATGTCATATATTGTTTTAGGAAATAAGAGATAAAATATGTGGAATAATCCCTTACGAATCGCAATAAAAGAGAAACTAATATGTAGAAAATATTACGATCTCAAATAAAAGTGCAAATAAATAACACAACATAAAGAGACAAGATTTAATGTTGTTCACCCAAATTGGGCTACATCCAGCAAGAATCACTTGCTCGATTTTATTACAAGCCTCCACTCTCTCAATACAATACCTGTGATCCGTTTGGAGCTATGCTCAACAAACTCTGCGCGAATTCACACCTAAATTCAAAACACATATGAAATACATTTTCTTGTCTATCTATCATATGCATAAGACCATATAAATAGATAATCGCTTAGAAATTTTACAAAACCATGGGTATCAAACAATGGGCAAAAACAAAACCGTCCCATAAACCTATGGGTAGCCAAAGAGGCGGTTTTACAAAAAATGGGTACCAAAAACCATGGGCCCAAAATAGCCCATAACGGTTACCCATTACCCATGGGTTAATAAACCACCCATGAAAATTTGCTTGAGGGCTTCACCCCCGAATCCCCGACTTCGCTCACCGGCGAGTGGGACCGCCATAAAATCCCTTAGTGTAACACATAGAAGGTGTACCACACTCTAACATGAAAATAGGCTCCAAAAAGTATAACATGTTGGGGCACCATTTCATCCATGTAATTTTCAATACATATAACTCACTTTGTGTCTTTCTCGTGTCCTCGTGTTGGGGCATCATTATCTTCATCCATGTCCCTTTTATGGATGCATGATTTTTCACATGGTTCCTCACAAACAAAGGATTGCACACATCTTTCACATTTAGTTACACATATTTTTATGTTTTCCTATGACCCATTGGTCATCCGGGGTTTACTTCCATATTGCAGCTGGTCTTCACCCACTCATTGGTTTGTAGAACGTTTTCATTTGTCTTCATTGAGACCACAATTGTCCTCTCCCCGATGTGATATAGGAGTCACCACCATACTTTTTATTTATTTATTTATTGTAATATTTTTTGCCTACGGAATCTTTCCTTTGGTCATGTCTTCGTTGATCCTCGTAAAAATATTTCATCTAACCCTTTTTGTTTTTGTCTCGTGGCTTGCTATCGCAAACCACTCAACAAAAAGGGGAAAATGTAGACACTTATTTTTTATATAGTGCCCCTTCATAATCTTACATGCACACTAATTCCATTCTCACATCTCTTTATCTTAAATTAAATAAAATCTTATTTATTTTCTCACATTATTTGATTGATTATCAATGGGATCCATATGGACCCATTTGATAATTCAATTTTTGGAATCATCCCCCATCTCTCACAAATTATTTAATTCATAATGCATATCTCCAACACCTTATTTTTAAAATGAAATCTTTATCTCACCCCCATTCAAATCATGTCCCCCACTTTGCCTAATAAGTCAAAATATGGGACCCACGTTGATCACATCATATCCCTAACTCAGGTTACTTTACTACACCCTGGTATCATCTAACCTCTAGTTTAGCCTCACATCTAAACTATAAATATGGGGTTTTCCCCCATATTGGAGGATATATTTCAAAGGAGGATATATTTTCAAAAGGAGGAACATATTTTCAAAAAGAGGAACATATTTCAAAAGAGAGAGAGATATTTTTCAATAACCGTTAAGGAATGAAAAGAAGAGAAAGGATCGAAGACCTGGAGAGATCTAGGCCTAGAGAAGAGAAGAAAGAGCTTAACTGAGTTCTACCCATTTGAAGGAGAAAGCTCTAAAGTGTCTCTTATCTTTCCATCTTTACGACCGGTTCATTTCCATATCAGGACATAAGCTAAGTTCCTTGTTATTTTAGTTACTTTCCATTTTATATTTTACTACTATTCACGATCTAATATCTTGTCGACATGGGAGTTGACATCCTCCAAGGAGTTAAAATCCTCTTGAAAAAAGTACCATCCGTGCAACCCCCACATATTATGATCTAATCTTTTCTAGTTTAGTTTTGCATATCTCGGCTTCTTGATATAATGCATTTTACACCCATATCGTCCATCACCATCTCCAAGGTACTAAGCCCTTTTATAATCGAAGTGGTATCATGTTTCATGATTAATCGTATAATCATCTCGAACAGAACTGAAATGCATATCAACAAGTTGTTTGTGCTACTTTGTCATAGATTTTAGAGATGGGAAATCTCGAAAACCATGACTGGGTGACTATTGAAGCTAAAGTATCAAACATCAAAAAGGATAATTTTTTTCTTCTTGGCTTGACCAACAATGGTAGGTGCAAAAAAATGCATTAAAAAGATTCAAGAGTAAGCAAATGGTAAATGGTTTTGCAAAACATGCAATATCCATGTTCAAAAATTTAATTACAAGTACGCTCTATGTATGGATTTAAAAATACTACAAGGGACCTTAAGGAGTTAAAATATTTGATGACATTGCATATATGATAATGGTAATTATAGTTCTGACTTGCAATTTATGTTGATTGATAATGATACCACACAAGATATTTTTGATCACATCATAGGACATGTGTTCCTTTTCACTCTTTCCTTAAAAAAGAAACATACAACAGGAAAACATAGTTGAAATGTGTTATTCTTAAGTCAAAGACAACATGATATGTCCTAAAAACTCTAGCATATGCATGGTATATATTTTTTTGATGCCCAAATCCTCCCTTCATAGCTACTCTCTTCTTATATTTCTTTTTTCCCGTAGTACCTTTTGCAAGTTTATCTTTTTACGAGAATATTGTAACTTCCTTGCTGCATGTATTCCAACAATATAAAAAAAAAATTATTTACATAAATCAAGTCTTGTCCTTAACTAACTTTTAATTCCTCTACAATATTTATCATATCTCACTCATATATGGTTTTAAATGAAATTATTTCATGTTTCTCTTGTACAAAATGGATCATTTGCTGTCATTTCCCATGTGTACAATTACATTTATTGCTATCTTCTCAAGAAAAATATAATTTTTATATCTTATCATGCGTGCACATTTATATTTACACTTTGATAATTATCTAGACAATAATTACTTTTTATTCTTCGTATTTCTTTCCAAAGCTCCAACATTCAACTTGGTGACTTCCAGATGTCTCCTCCTAAAACAAGGGATCATTGACATCATTATTTTACAAGAAAAAAGGTGTACATCACTGAGTAGTAGTGTCACAAATACCACGATAGTAGAGCTAGAGTGCCTCAAAGCTGGATTCCTTCACACTAGCCAAATATTCACCACCCCGCCTAGTATTTCTTCTTCCAATTCCTATACCTACCTGCCTTTCCCAATCTACATCACAAAATGTTTTGAATTCCAATTATAGTTCCCATCCACAATATTCCCATGAAGTACCTCAGTTCCACTTCAGTCAACAATATTTATGGATATACTCCCTTGCCTTATCTCATCCTAGTAATACCTTGAACTTTCATCCTTTAATCAAGCACAATGATTTTTTCATTAAAGAATAGATACCTTTGCAAACATGGATACTTTATATATCTATATGGAAATATAATCAAGAATTTAGTATTTTTGTTAGATCGATGTAAAATGAACACACAAATTTAATCAAATGACACCACAAAAATATATTATAATATTTATTCTATTCCATCTGGAATGATAATACAATGATATAGAATACATTTTATAGATTTTACACTCTACATTCATGGAGTCAAACTTCATCTTCAATCCCTAGCTAATCTCAACCATCCACTTATCTCTCCCAATCCCAAGATATCTATGTGAGTTATTCTCACAACTCACCCAAATACTAACTATATTATTAATATGAGTTTCTATAAAATCATTATTAATAATATTACAATATATTAATAATGTTACACAATATATTTGTAACATTCACTCCTCTATTGTTAACATTATTAATTCCCAATATAACCTCCCCAAATGTTGACATGGTAAAAAAAACATTCACACACATATCTGTAGTATGCTCACCCATGTGGCATGCCCAACATGGCCTTGATCATAAGAAAGGCTCTCCTTCCATGGTTTTAAACATGTTTACCAAAAACCTTGATGTGATAGGAACCCATCAACTATCCACAACATGTGGTTTTCTGGATCTCCCACAAACCTTTTCAAGATCCATGAACTGATTTACATTGGTGTTCATGATCTTCTACACTACTCGACATCAAGAGAAAGTGTAGAAAATATCACTGCAAGCAGGGGCTTATTACAATAGATGAACATGTATAAATTGTCTAATCTTATTTACAGAAAATAAACACACAACTGAAATAAAATGCCACAACATCATTGTGTGGCCTCTTTGCTTACATGAATGATGAGAGGTCACTAATTCATCTCCTTCCTCCGTTGTCCATCCTCCATGTGTCTATTGCTAACTCATCTTGATTTGATCATGAGGATCAATTTACATTTGTGGATGTTGTTTACCACCGAAAATGCATACATAAAAGGGATCTAGCCAGCTCTCGATGACAAATATTATTTTGGTTGAATCGATGCAAAATAAACACACAAATTTAACCAAATGACACCGAGAAAAATATATTATAATATTTATTCTATTCCATACGAGATGATAATACAATTATAGAGATTACATTTTATAGAGTTTACAATCCTACATTCATGGAGTCAAACTTCATCTTCAATCCCTAGCTAATCTCAAACATCCACTTATCTCTCCCAATCCCAAGATAGCTACATGAGTTGTTCTCATAACTCACCCAAATACTAACAATATTATTAATATGAATTTATATAATTTCATTATTAATAATATTACAATATATTAATAATGTTACACAATATATTTGTAACAAAATTATGGGGAAAATGAGTGAAGAGAAGTAAATATAGAATAGATGATTGGGCGATAAAAATAGTCACCACTTCTCTGCATGGAAAAAATGGATCCAAGAAATAAACATGTAGTTTATAAATTTCTTACACAAGTGGAGGAAATGTTTATCGCAAGAATCAATCTAATATTACAAGTTATGAAGTTTCATGGGGGACAAGAGAAATATACTTGCCACACTATCGCTTTCCTAGAAAACATTGAATCAATTTTTAAATACCTTCCACAGTTGTCTTAGAAAAGTGGAAATATTGCTTCTACAAAGAAAAGGGAAGAACCAAACAATGTATGATTTCTATGTCAGCAGGTCATGTGTATGGGATGCACTCCAATTCAAAATTACAAATGACATGTTGTCACACTGATCATGTACCTGTTGCATATTTAAGTGATCTTGTACAAAATTGGAACATCCCTAAGTTGTGGGAGCTTATCGCATTGGGATGAAGCTCTAGAGAATGCCAAATTCCTTTAGGACTTGGAGCACTTGATTTAAGATCAATATGCAAGGCTAATTTTTTTAAATTAACTCGTAATCTACTAAACTTATGGGCTTAAAGTCAGAGATAAACAAAGGAAAAATAAGGTTATCACCAAGTATATTGAACAGATAGACCCACTTAAATGTACAATCAACTCCTCACAACAATATATGATATGCACATGTCTTGCAATCTTCCTTAATCCATGATCAGTAAATAAAAATGCAATTTTGTAACAAAAAGGAAATAAATTTTCCACAACTGATATTTGAATTAACTATATCACTTTTCACATAAATTAAAATAAGATAACTAGGATAAAGGTAGATTAACTAATCACATCAAGGAAATAAACATTAACAAGCTATAAATTGATCAATGATTAACATAATAAACCATACTTTTGATGAAAAATATTGTTTTGAATATAAATGAAAGGCTCAAGTATATGAAACACTCCTCCAAGCTTGAAGAATTAATTTTCAAATGATCTAAAAGGTCCACATAAAATTAATCCATTTAACTATTTATAATTTCAAGAGGTTGAGCCATTACAGTTGAACATTAATTAACAAGTCACTAAAAATAAAGTATAATATGTTCAAGGAATAGTCTCCCATACAAAATAGTAAAGTTGTAAAGTTTTGACTAAGTCAACCTTACAACTTTGTCTGATTCAGACTATAGAACCATCCTAATAAAGGTTGACAAACTTAGCTTGGACCTCCAACATCTCTGTCTTATTCAATTTTCCCCTGATCTTCTTCCCACATAGCCATACGATGTTTGTAATCAATAAAAACTTGATGATTCCCTCTACCTCCTTCTCCTCTCGGACCGCATGTATAATTATTTACCACATCTCTTGTATCAATCTTTGTAATAAGTTTTTATGGAAACCTTTTCAATTTATTCACTACTTTCTTCAGTTGACTTATGAAATTCTTACACGAGACTAACTTGTAAATTGAACTGATATTCAAAGTTTTAGTCACTTCATCATCCTTATTCACCAAAAATTTGAAATTTGATTTAATTTGGTCAATCGAAAGAGCATCAATATTCTCATTGAAAAACTTGCAGTCGATATTATCAAATTATTTTGAAATATCATTTAGACTATCCATTATTTCTATAAATTTATGATCTAATATCTTGATCAAATCCCTGCAAAGATGTGGGATATAAATTCCATAGCTTTTTGAAACTCAAAAAATTTAGAAGTATCATCAATTACCCCTTCTTAGAGGAGTAAATATGGGTCCACATCTCTGATCTCTCCTATGTAGTCAAATTCAGATTCAAATTATTATTATCCTCATAGAGGACTTCATCTATCATGCGAATAGAAGTTCTTTCAATTTGTAAATCATTATACAATTCAACAATTGTTTTGATCAAAGGATTAGCTTCCTGAAGCATGCATTCTATCCATCCATCTACCGATCTTCCCTTCAACTATATTCTCAATTTCATGATATGAAATATCATCTAAAATGGAAGAAATTGTCAGAGCAGTTGTAGTTGAAGGATCAATAGTTGGAGTGGGTTGTGTTACTTTCCTTAAAAGAGCAGTAAGTTGTTCAAATTTTGACTTCAATTCATCTTTGGAAGCTTTATCTTTGTCATACTTCTCCAAAAAAATCCAAGGGCCACTTGAACATCCTATTTGGAACCTTCATGTGTTGCCTTTCCTAGTGAAAACCTAGAGACCTCGATAATCTATCGCCATAATGGTTTGTTTAGTTTTCCGTTGAGCGAACGAAGTAGCTAACTCCATGAACCTTTCTCTTCATTAGTTTATTGTTAAATTAGAGACAATCCTTGGACATTTTTCCTTTGTCTTTGGAGTATATTGCACAATGCTCATATCTATCACATCTATAAGGCGTACCTTTTTCTTATACTTTGAGGTTTGGCAATATAGCCATTCAAGTATAGTAGATGTAGATGAAAGTGGCATGGTTGGTTTGACACTTGGAGCACTGGATAAAACAATGGAACTAGTAATATCAGTTAACAATTAAATGGAGGTGGTTACGATAGATGGGGTGTAAGTGAGAATAGATTTGAGAGCGGATGTAACAAGACTGGAGGTAGAAATGGAAGGAAATGAAAGTTTTTGAGACAATGGAGTGGAACTAGAGACCCAAGAATTTCCCTATTGAGAGGACAGGAGGGGGTGAAAAACTTGTGCCATTGATGGGGATGGAAAAAAGATATGAGTAGATGAGCAAAGTGATAATGATGGGCAAATTGGAGCTGAAGATAATAGCAATGGTATTGAAGGAGGGGGTGCTAAATCATGTGACACAACTTGAGAATCGATAGCTTCAAAATTTATGATACTTGTGTTGTAGAGGTCACAACCCTAACAATGGGAACTTTTGAAACAGAGGATCTTCCTTGGATTTATCTTGGCCTTTTTGGTAGACCTTTACCTTTTGTGTGTGTAGGGAGACTTAGTGTTTGTTGGGCTTGTATTCTTATAGATTGATCTAATCCTTTGGGTGAAATTCCTAATGTAGCCAACCAATCATATTTCATTCATAGAATGGGCCCCGTAATTTCCTTAGTATTTCAATATTCTTCTTGTACCAATCAATCCATGGTAAAGGTTGATTAGCAACATTATTGTTTATGTAAATCGGATCCAATACTTCATCATTGTCCTCCATTTTTCCCTGAATATCTGTAATACAAAATTATTTAACTTCAATAAAGGTCAACCTCTCATTTTATTGTTGTATAATAATAATATCATCTCGACAATGAATCTAAATATCCTCCAACTAAAGAGCATGAGAATTGGTCAATCCTATTTCACCGAACTTACCCTAGTAGTAAAAGTTAGTTCTAGGATGGAAAGTTCACAAGCTAACTTCAGTTATCTCTCCATCGACATTATTTTCCTTGTAAATAATGGCACTGGTATACATTCCTATTTAAATAGGAAACTAGACTCGTATTATTACGTTTATTTTAAATTTTATGGTAATCCAATAACTATCGAACTTGTTCTAGCAAGACCCATTTATCGGTAGGATAAAGCATCGCAATTTGTTAGGAGAATCTAGAAAACTAGGAATCGTAATGTATGTGAATGTAGGGTGTTGGTACCCAAATTTATTTTCCTCAAATTCTTAGCATTATCACAAGTTTGGCAAGGAAGTTTAGAGACAAATAGATCATAGTGACTCGTGTTGTATCTGGGGATGGGATCTAACTCACTACTCGTCAGCTCATATGTGGAGAAATGGATAGCTTCCTCGAGAGGAATTAACCTATCATCACTTCTTTATGGTTATGCCTTTCAAGTAGGGTGAGAGGACCCTTTTCTACCCTTGTTGTTTGTGGAGGAGATGGAGATATCATTCCTTATGAACTATCAAGAAGAACTTCAATAAAATATGATCAATGCAAAAAAACCTAACTCTCACGAGTTGTCACTCTAGATAATGGAGATATTTTCTAAGCAAGGTTTAGGCCACTAAAGATAATGAAAACTCGAGTGTTTCTACATTTTTGGTAATAGAAATTGTGCATTTGTATACACACACAAAAACATGGGTGGTATGGGTAAGGTTTATTGTTTTTGAATGATTTTTGTGGGAGGTGAAGTAGGATAAAGTTGATTATGCCATATCTTTGGATTGACATCACAAAAATGAGCAACTTCACAACAATAAGCTTCATAATGCTTAAGAGGTTCCTTCAACTGTAAAGGTGTGCTTCAATGGAGACCAAGATCAGCACATTTTCACATAATCTTTAAGACTCCAATATGAAGGATCGAATTAGAATATTCAATTAAACACTATACTTTTTTATTAATCATGCCTAAGGTACACCCAAAGGCTTATAGACAATATTTGTCATCAAATGACAATGAATATATTTTAAATTTGTTTATCTCATCCAGATGAAAGCTCTTCTTGAAATGAAATTACAAATACCATTAAACTGTCATGGGGATGAGATCCTCGTGTGATTTCACAAAAAAATAGTAGAATATTGCAATAGGAATGAATAAAATCACTTGCAGACATTGTGAAACAAATCAAACACTAATTGCTGCAAGATGAACACATATTGATTTCAATATTGCTTAGATTCATCAATAGGGGAAAGTTACATGCATAGTCTCGTGAGCTTGTCCATGGTTGTACAATCGCAACAAAATTGACATGATAGAAAATTTAACACAAAAGAAATTAACAAGTTATCTCGGATTGGTCTCTCTGGAAGATGACTTTCTCAAATTTTCTCCTAGGAATTCAATCCCAACCGCTAACAATCTAACCTTCCAACCATTTACATGACAAAGTCATGCAATTTATAATATTTTTACAACAAAGCCTTTTCCCCAAAAATAGAAACTTTCAAAGCACCATTGCATGTTTTGACTCCTAGAATCGAGTTACAAAAAGAAATTGTCATGTGTGCAGAGCGAAAATCTCTCCTAATATATCCAACATTCAATTCTTTACCCGGTAGAACACTTTTCCTATTGGTACCCAAATTGATTCTCCTCAAACTTTGAGCAACATCACAAGTTTTGGTAGGAAGATTAGAGATAGATAGATCATATTGAGTCATTTTGAGTCCGGGATGGGATCTAATTGGCCCTCTGTCACTAAGATGTAGAGAAATGGATAGCACCTCAAGAGGATTTGATCTATCCTCACTATTTTAGGTTGTTCTTTTCAACAAAGGTAAGAGAACCCTTTGTAGCCTCATTGTTTATGGAGGAGATGGAGATGTCCTTACTAATTAAGTTGTTAAGGAGACCTTAAATAAAATATGATCAATGCAACAAAATATAACTCTCATGATTTGTCACTGAGATAGTGGAAACATTCTCTAGGCAAGCTTCATGCTACTAAAGACATTGTGAATCCCGATTGTTTCTATATGTTTTGGTAATAAAATTTATGCATTTGTATACACACATGAAAACAAGGGTAGTATGGGTAGGATTACTTTTTTAAAAATAATTTTTGGTGGGAGGTGAGGTAGAATAAACGTGATTTTCCAAATCTCTGGGAACTCTTACAAAATGGAAAGTCTAGATAATAGAATTCTTCAGAATAACTAAAATGTTCCTTTAACCAAAATATGTACTTCAATGGAGGCCCAGATTAGAAATTTTTCACACAATCTATGATATTTTAACATGAAGGATCGAGTTATAAACCCAATAAAACATAAAAATTTGAGATCAATCACGCCCGACGTACACCTAGAGGCTTAAAAACAATCTTTGTCAACAAATGAAAGAAAAGTGATTTTAAATCTTTATTTCACTCCCAAATCAAAGATCTTCTCGAGAAATGAGATAACAGATGCCACTTAACTATCACAAGGATTAAGACCTATGTGATTGAGACCAATTTTGATACAAGATCGCAATAATAACAAGAAAAACTATTCGTCAGACATTTAGAAATGAAACCAACACATTTTTCTCAAGATCAACACAAAATAACTCAAGTTTGATTAAATTTATCAGTAGGGGAAAGTTTCTAGAAAAATATCGAGATTTTCAATGGTTGTACACTTGCAACCACCTTGACATGATCAAACTTAATACAAAAGATATATACAAGATTCTCAAACGTCTTCTCAAGAGACAAGTTTTGTCAAATTTTCCTCTTAGGAATTTTCTTTGACCTCTAACACTCCAACCATTTGCATGAAAAATTTGTGCCATTTATAAAATTTACAACAGAGCCCCTTTTCCCCAAAAATCTTGACATTGAGTGCTACCATTTCTCACCATGATCACGATCATGATTTCTAGAATTAGATCTGCAAAAATTCTCCAGGTGCTCACGGGGAAAATCTCTTCGAATATCTCCCGCATTCAACTCCTCCTTCTGGTAGATCACTCTTTCTTCAACTCACCAACCACTTCCACCCCTAATATATCAAATCTAGTTCCTTGCGTGCTTGGGAGAAGAAAAATGGAAAATCATATCGAGCCCGAGAGTCAGACCATTTTAATGGTGAAAGACGCCTCATTTTTCCCACCAAACTCGTATAAAAAAATTAACTCTCCCCTATGTTTGGCATGTAGGAAATACCAAGAAATCATGAAGAATCGTATTTCAAAGAATGTTTTAGTAAAATGGGTGAAAATCAGGTTCTAAATCTCATTGCCATTGATCTTTACTTTGAATTTGGTAAAACTTGTCTAAAGGCTTGAAGCTCAAATGAAGGCACCATGTGTCGTAGTCTCATGGAAATCTCTTTTGGCCATTGAAAATTCCAAACAAAATTAAAATTGAGTGGAGGCCTCCAACTTTCCTCCTCGGAACTTCTTTAAAATGAAACTCAAGGGGCGATCCCAAAACACGTGCGGTTCCTTCATGTGTCCCAGATCTCCCAAAACTTTTTGAAAAAAACTAAGTATGCGAAGACTTGGCAGAAGTCTCCATGTGTCTCCTAGCACAATTTCATAATGGTGCCCAAAATGGAGACTCATAATGAGTGTGGGCTTGCCATGTGTCCCCTGTCCCACCAAGCTATATTAGCTACATAAAAATTTGTCTATCTCCGGGAAAAGTAGCGGAAACTTCCACATGTCCTCTCCGCACCGCTTCAAGGCCAAAAAAGTAAATCTTCAAATGAGCATCATTCCTCCACGTGGACAAATTTCTAAATCAAGGCAATTCATAAAATTTCTGAAGTACCCAACTGAGCCGTGTCCAACCAAAAGAGGCCACATTTCCTGATGATGCAAGGATGAAAATTTGACTAGGAGAAATTCCTGTCAAACCATAAAACATAGATCATTCGAGCCCAAAGATGAAATTTTCTCTAAGGAAAGAAAATTTAGAGATGTTACAAGGCTCAAATACATTCTTCAGAGCTACATCCATTCATTTTCTTCAAGTATTTAGGGAAAATGACAAGGGCAATAAATCCTAACTGTAAAAAATAGAAAGATAAGGAGAGCCCAAGTTTTTAGATGAACAAAGAATGGGAGACCCAAATTACAGTACCTTTACATGATCATTGGCCCAAGGAAAGATTAATTATGGTAGAAAAAGGAAAATAGAGACCTTTCGGCACAACTCAGGGGGATAAAATGTGACAGAGGCCGTAAAAGGACATATTTCAAAGGCAAAATGGGGCGAGACTATTTTGAGCACCAACATCGGCTCCGACTCAGGGATGGGCACTCCCTGTGAGTGCCACAAGAACAATGGTAGACAAAGTGCCAAAAATATCCATTGGGTGACAAATTTAGCTTGTAGAGCAAAGAAATAGAGCCATCTCACAAAAAAAAATAGAGAAACCAACAAAAACAGGTCACCAAGGACCAGAACGAGCAGAAACACAAAAAATAGGAAACAAACAAACAACTATACACTGTATAAAATATGTTTACCTTGATTTTTAGGAATTGCTATCCAAAATTCACCCTCAAGGTAATTATTCAAATTATTCAGATCCTGAGCAAGTAGATTGATTCAAGGCCCAAATTGTTGCAAGATTGTTTTAAAGCATTTCGGGTTTGAAGGGTTTGGGTTGATCGAGGTTCATCGCACTCAAGTTCCCGACCGAAATACAAAGAAAATCGGCTAAGTCGGACATTTTGTCATGACGGCCTGCAATGGGACAGCTTGGGACATCGGGACGCTGGGGCGTAAAAACCTAAAATGGCCGAAAGTGGTAAAATTGTCAAGTTTTATTTTCGCGCGGCTTTGGGACATCCGGGACAAAAGTACGCTGGGACGCGAATCACCGATTTGCCAAAAGACGGTCCATTTCGGGCGTTCGAAATTGTTGTCCCGTGACAACTATAATAAAGGTACGCGCGTGGGACGCGAATCGGCTGATTTTCCAAAAGACGGTCCATTTCGGCAATGCTCGAAATTTTTGTCCGAGACAAATGGGGACAAAAGTACGCACAGACGCGTAGGACGCAAAAAGGCGAAAAGGCCGCAAAAGGGACAAGGAAGCCCAAATCGGCCGATGCGGGAGATATTCATCTGGGACAGCCGGGACAGAAGTACGCGTGGGACGCGAATCGGCCGATTTTCTGAAATAGCTGCAACAAAGAAGAAAAGTCAACGTTTGACCCGTGAAACTTCAAACGGCCATAACTTTTGACTTCGAGCTCTGATTTTCACAAAATTGGACTTTCTGGAACAAGCACGATGTCCTCTACGCCACAAAAATTGGATTTATTATTTTTAACAAGGGTAGATATATTTAAATAAAATAAAAATATTCGGCTCCAGTCAGTTAATGCTCATTCCCATCAAATGACAGAAAACGCCTGCCAGACCCAAAATAGCTGCCCGCACTCAGAAGGCCATAACTTTTGCATTTCTCAATGAAATCACACAAAATTGGTACCATTGGAATCGTGGCTCTGAGCCCAATGCACAAAAATCAAGAAATTCCAGATTTGATGAGGGATTGATTGATATTTTTAGAAAACGTGGCTGGGTTCATAACAGTGTTTTATTTGGTGGTTGGGAGTGCAATTAAGAGGCATGGTCATCATTCTTTCTCTGCTGCAGCACCTGGGACAGTATGGGGATCCTTTTGCAAGTAATATACAATCATTTTACTCCATTTAATGCCTCTTACAAGTGGTTGAAGGACAGATTTTAGGATTTCCATTTTCCTTCTCTTTCTCTTCTCATTTTTTCTATAAATTGGAGTGTTGGGCTCATTGTAAAAGAGGTAGTTTTTGTTAGCAAAGCTCTGCCAAAATTGCTTTGTGAAGCTGATGTGTTACAGGCCCTTGTTGTGGACTCCTTGCATGGTGATCCAGGCCCTTATCTTGTAATAGATTGAATCTGTATATCATGAAGCAATAAAATATAAGTTTGTGGATGCATCTTCCCCTGCTGTGTTTTCTTGCATTCTTCTTGCCCCTTCAACCTTGATTACAAGAATATTGTGTCTATTATTATGTTCATGCAGGGATCCATTATCATTGTGTATGTTTGAAATATTGTTGTGAATGCGTTTTTGCTAGATTATGGAGAATTGTCATCACCTCTTCTAAAGTGCACTTTGCTTCGTATTTCATGCATTTGAAGACTACTCACACCCACCTTTTCTCGGTGTATCACCACTTTAGTGTAGGCTTTCATCTTATGCATTCTCTCTCCCGGGTCCCTCGGAAATTTAGGTTAGAATAGTTAGTTTCCCCGCATTAGAGTAGATTGTAAGGTGTAGTTTAGAGCAAGAACCAGATTTCTCCGGAGGTCTATCTTAAGTGCAAGTCCCACAACCTGGAGATAGTACCCATGTTATCCAATCACACCGTGAGTTCAAGTATATGCACTTGTATAAATAGAGGGTACTATGATTTGGTGATAACAGAATCAATCCAAGAAATGCTTGAAATGCATTCCATTAACAGGAAATTCAAGTAAATCACCATCAAAATCCTTCAAGAAGAAGGTATGTTCACTAATCCCGATATTAATGGAGTAAGTGTCCATCATAAGTGAGTCAATTTTTCCATACATGCCCTTATCTTCATGTATATTATCCCATAGTAGCACAAGATCTCCAACATTGAAAGCTCCGGGAGTGACCTTCTTGTCAAATAACTTCTTCACTTTTCTCTAACTTTACATGCCTCTAGTAGGATGCC
Organism: Taxus wallichiana var. yunnanensis; assembly: GCA_018340775.1. NCBI lineage: Eukaryota > Viridiplantae > Streptophyta > Pinopsida > Cupressales > Taxaceae > Taxus > Taxus wallichiana. The sequence continues at coordinate 94,674,256 of CM031237.1, read as the reverse complement.
CTCCTTTCTTCATCAAGGTCAATAATATGGGTAATGTGAGCATCATAAGGACTTACTTCTTGATCCTCAAGTTGTTGAATGAACTCGATGTGAGGATAATTACATATGCAGGGGCAATAGGGCCTGAGTTCCATGCACTAACTCAAATGGACTCTTTCCAAAGTGGCTCTTTTAACAAGTGATTCTATCATCCCAAACAACAAACTTCAATCGTTTGCCTCATTTTCTCTTATTTAGCTCTAAGGTTCTTCTGATAATCTTAAGCGGGTGTTTTTATTATCGGACTCAACTTTTTATCCATTTCCTTTAGGATTGTAAGTAGATGCATATTTCAAGTTGATCTCGTACACTTGGCACATTACCACTTGAGGTTTAGTTCTAAAACTCATGGCATTATAAACTACAATCTTGACCGGCACCCCAAACTTGCACACGATGTGGTTCAACATAAAATCCATGAAAATTTCGTGTGTTGCTCTTTTGGTTGGGATTGCCTCCACCCACTTGGTAAATTAAACATTGGCTACAAGAATCCACTTATGGCCAACACTTGAAGGGTATAAAACCTCACCAATGAAATCCATTCCCATTGCTTGAATGGAGCTTCAATTGATACAGGCTACAAAGGAAGGGAGCCTGAAGCTTTCAATCTTCTAGAGAAGCATTGAAACTCTCACATCTTCTAACCAACAAGGTTGTATCCTTGAAAAGCATTGGACACCAATAACTAGCCCTTAGGATCTTGTGTCTGTGACTCTTGTAGTGAAATTCCTCCAAAACTCCTCCATGGAGATCAAGAATTATCTTGAGACTTCATCTTCGCAATACACCTTAAGAAGACTCCCTCATGGTTCTTCCAAGCTAACCCATGATCAGTAATGACATATTTCTTGGAAGCCAACTTAAGGGCCCTTTTTGGTTCTTACTCAAATACTCAGGGAAGTTTAGATGTCTGAGATAGAAAATCACATCCTTGTACCACTCAAAATTCATTAGTTTATCAAAGACATCTACCCTACCTTCTTCTACCTCATTTACCTCAATAGTTTGCAAGTTGCTCTCATCCATAAGCCTAGCCAAGCCCAAACCTCTCACCAGATTCGTGGTCTAGATATTGATATCATATTATTGTAACTTGTTCACCCACATGCACCTTTTACTTTAGACTTCCATCTTTGATAAGATCTATTTTACCATGGTGTGGGGAACATAAGAAACCGCTTTAGAACTTATAAGGTAAGGTCTAAAAACCTTTTTTTACTTTTACCAAGCCAAATGCCTATTTTTCCATGATAGTGTACTTCAACTTAGCCCTCTGCAAGGCCTTACTAAAGAAGGAAATTGGCCTCTTAGTCCCTTCATCATCCTTCTCCAAGACGATGTATAATAGTGTTCTCTCAAGAAAAGGAAAATAGTTAGAAAGGCTTGTTATAATATGAAGTCATAAAATAGGGGCATGCTTAAATGCCTCCTTGATCCCATTGAAATCTTGGATTTTAGTCTCTTTCCACTTCATGACTGGGTCCTTCTTTAGCATGGAAGTGATTCAATGATCAACTCAACAAACTTTGATATGAATCTCCCGATGAAGTTTATCATCCCAAAGAAAGACTCGAATTCCTTTATTGGTCCTTCGAATAGGGACCTTGCTTTGATGGCCTCTACCCTCTCTAGATAAATCATCACACCTTTTGTGACACAATGTGGCCAATAAATTTTCCCTCTGCACTCCAAAATGACACTTCTTTGGATTAAGTGAGATGCCATATTCTCTACATCTTATCAACATCTTCTCCAAGTGCAACAAGTGATCACTTCTCTTCCTAGAAAACATGTTACATCATCTTGATAAACTATAATAAACTCATTGATGTAACCAGAAAAAGAAACATCCATTTCTTTTTGAAAGGTTCCTCAGAATTCATCAAATTTAAAGGCATCCTAACATACACACACATCCCCTAAGGAGTAGTAAAGGCTTTCTTGATTCTTTCTAATTCCTTCACCACAGCTTGTTATAACCGAAGAATCCATCTAGGTAGAGAGAAATTTAGAACCAGTCTACTAATTGCACCATGCTTTTGATATTTGTAACGGATAATTATCCTTCATTGATGCTTTGTTTAGATTCCCTAAGTCTACACATATCTTGATATCACCATTCTTCTTTCTTACTCGGTACTAGGCAGAACCCAAGAAGAATACCTTGTGGGCTAAATAATCCCTCCATCTCTTAGCTTCTTCAGTTGCTCTTGCATTTTAAGAGATAGGAGTGGATTGATTGGCCTATGTTTCTTCCTGAATGGTTTTTCATTGGAATCCAAGGGAATCTCATGTTGAAACAAATCCTCTCTAGTATGCTTTTAGTTTAGAATAGGTCCAAGCCATGCAATCTTGGTATTTCTTCAACAATTGGATGTATGACTGCTTCTCCTCTTTGCTGAGATTGCTGCCTAACCAAATTTTTCTTGGCTTCTCCTTTGTGCCAAGGTCATGCTCCTCAATATCCCTAGAGGCTACCATGCATCTGTTAACAATGTGATCAACATTATCAAAATTGGACTCAAGAGAAACTAGCCCTCTAGGAATGGTATTAGTCTTTAGTTGGATGATGCCCTTGCCAAACAAGGTTTCTTTCCCTTCTGCTACACACACCATTGGCTCCCAATCAATACTTTGATCAGAAAACTCTCCCTTGGTTTGTAGAAATCTTCTGATTTGAGCATCATTATAAAAACCTTGCCATTCTTAACATTATCAGGTATAGATGGCCTTGTTAACACCTCAACATCATATTCACAATATGGGGATATTGCAAAATTGTCAAAACGATACCCCAACACTCCAAGATTTTCTGCCAAGTCATTGAACCTCCTATCATTATGCATAATGTCAATGAATCAAACATCTCAATGAGATATAAAACTACATGCTTATATTCTTTCATTCGCTAATTTTTTTACGCATACGCTTTTAGATTTGTTTTACAATTATTTATGAGTCCCCTTTGACAATGATCTATTTGACACCATATTTCTAAGCAATTCATAAACCCATAAACAATGTCTCGTACTCAAAATGATGTTGTTAGTGCACTCAAAGTTGAGTTTGAAGGAAAAAAATAAAATTCCTAACTGGGAAAGTAGAACAACACCAACACCATTCCCAAACTTAGAGAAAGCTCCATCAAAAATAAATTCCAAGGAGAGCCCACTTGTTTGAGACACCCGCATTCCTCCATCTTGTGATCCTTTCCATTTTTGTACAATACATCATAGGATGCATTGTTGGGATCTTCAATAAGATGAAACATCTTATTTTCCCCATACAACTTGACAAGGCTGACCTCAACTGGGATGGTGGCATAGGACATATCCATTTGAACACTCCCACAAACACTTGTAGCCCACCTTCTAGATAACAACATACCCCACTTGGCTAGGCAATTAACAATACCAACATCAAGTTTCAAATTCCTGCTGGATAGGATGCAAGTTGCAAAGCACCAAACCCTTCACACACCCCACCACTGACACCTCTCTGGAATCCATAGAATTTCACTTCCCATATGTATTTGTTACTTTGATATTTAATTTATTCATTACTTCCATAGGCATAACATTGCATGATGCCCCTGAATCAAACATACAATTATGAAACAATCTATCCTTAATGATCAAGGTAGTGAGATGGGTCCAAATTCAGTTGAGAATCTACCAAGGATGTTCCCAAATAAACCTCGGGGTTCATCTAGCTCTTTTGATGCTGGTGGTGCCTCTAATTCCTCTATGACTGGTGGAGTCTCCATAATGTTTATGTTTTTTCCTGGGGAAATCTTCCCTTCTTTCAATCCCAAGTATTCAAATGCTCTTTTCTTATGCTCAGGAATCCTAAGAAACTCAAAAATTGGAATAGAAACTTTGATTTGACTTAAAACTTGGGCAATGTCATATGGGACATTCTTTGGCAAGGTAGTATTGGAAGGAAAGCTAACACACTCACTAGGTGGTACATGATTTTTGATAGCTTGGGCATGAGGAGGGGTAAAAATTTTGTTTGGAACTAGGGATTTTTGTAGATGCATCCTTCTTAGGGCATCTTTAGGAATTCTTGAAAGTAAGGGAGCTTTTGGCTTGGCTTGAGGCCATGTCCCTTTGAAAGCCTTACTTATTGTGTTATATTCCCTCTCTTGAGAAACAATAACATTCATCGTAATCGTCTATCTTCCTCATATGGGATTCGTCCCATCATACTTCTATATCATTAAAGCCCTTAGATATTCAAAGTCATTATTGGGAAATTCAAAATCTTGTACAGTGATCTACTTCTAAAGTATGAGAGGGAGGAAGAATAAGTACTCTATGAGTGTAGTCCCAAAAAGTGGCAAAGTGGTCCGGCACTTATCACTTCATTGAAGTTTCCTTGTTGTGAGCTTATAGAGCAACCCATCATATAGACATCATCATCTTTATCATCATAAGACTCTTCTTATTCTTTCTCGATCTTCCTTACACGGAGCATGGGGCATGAAACATCTGTCACACGAATCAATGACATCTATATCCTCCACAACATCAACTCTAAGAAGCCAAAAGGATTAGGCACCATTCTATTTTCCTTGCCTTGGGGTTGCCTATTTCTAAATCCAATAGGTCCCTTACCTCTATCATCAGATCTTTGGTGATTTGTGAATCTATCTTGTCCTTGCTACTTGGGTTGACCTTGTGAATGCCGTGCCCACCCCTTCTCTACTTGGGCTAGTTTGTATGATATTTCCTTGACAGCCCCTCGCTAAATTTTTCACAACTTCCTCCAAATTTGTACTATTGCTTGTTTGAGTTTTTTTTGGGTTAATTAGTTTTACACCCTCCTTGTTTTGAGGCTTTCCAATAGCCATGATGTTGTTCTCTATTTATAGATCCATGGTGAAGGCTTGCCTCAAATGAGCAAGGTTATTGTCTCTCAAGTAGTAAGCATGATTTTTATCAAATGCATCTGGATATTTGATCAAACATGATTCATCACATGGACTTATCCTAACATTAAATATCCTCAAGGTCTTGTTAAACCTTGTGTTGAAATCATGTATCGACTCATTAGGATTATTTTTTATGTTTTCAAATTCAGTCAAAAGAAATCTAGGGTTAGTTCTATCACCATACTGGCAATTTAAATGCATTTCTCATGTCAGTCCAAGAATAAATCGAGTTATTTGAAAATATTTATACCAGTCCCTTCCATCCTCTTCTAGAGTATGGATAAACAAATTGATATATACATCTTCATGTTCAATCTCAAAGTCTTCCATCATATTGATAAAAAGCTTCAGATATTGATCACTAGTTATAGCGTTGTTTCCTTGGAACTTTGGTAGTTTGTTACATCTTGAGGAACTACATTTGGATAACCAACCATCCTTACAAAATTTATAGGTCCAAAGGTATTTACAAAAAATGGAGGTCCAGGTGGGGTAAGGCCATGTTGTTTATAGGAGTTGACCTCAAGGGGTGATAAATTGATAAGGGGTAGAAGTTATTTGAAATAAAGGGTATAATTTTCAAAGCGGATATCCCCTAAATGCCTTGTTTCTTGAAATACCTATCAAATTTTGAAAAGAAAGGGGTAAAATTAGAAGAAAACTTCTCAAAATCAAATGAAGGCCCGCTTCAATTGGAGAATTCAATTCAACAAAGAGGTTACTTGATTTAGAAGCACTTAAATAGCAGTCTTCAATGATAGGCTGATCACTTTCATCAATGGAGATCCCTCTTCTTGTTTGTTGATCCCCCACAACTCTCTAGGATTTTCTTCCTTTTGATTTTGCTTTTCCTAGCTCTGAAATAATGTCCTCGTAGGGTCCCTGTGAAAACATATTCTTCCTTCCAGCTTTGCAAAGGTTAGTAACAAATCTCACTTGACAGAGGTTAAGACATTGGTATTCATTAAGAATCAGATCAACAGAAGTTTCCACTAAGGATTTCCACCTTAGTTGTGTAGATGCACTAAACATGATCTGTCAAATGTTGTCAACACTAGAAACTAGAAATGGAAAGACTTTAACTTTTCTTTACCCAGATTTGTCAATGAAAGCTAGTGCACTCGGTGTAGGAACTGAAATAATTACACACAACACTTGGAGTATATAAGAAGTGTTTTACCAGGGTCTGAACATGAACTACAACCACTATGTCCCCGGAAACAGAGCCAGTAAGGTGTTGTTGATGAGCTAAATAGATATGAACTGGAAGTGAATCAACAAATAGTTTCAGTAACTCAAATAAGACCCTAGTAATGGTGGCGATGGTATTGGTACCCTAATTTATTCTCCCTCAATATTTGAGTAGCATCACAAGTTTTGGCAGGAAGCTTAGAGATAGATAGATCATGGTGAGTCGCTTTTAAAGCTGAGGATGGGATCTAACTAGCCCTCTATCACTAAGATGTGTAGAAATGGATAGCACCCTTACGAGGATTTGATCTATCCTCACTTTGCTTTTAGGTTGTGCCTTTCAACTAAGGTAAGAGAAACATTTTGTAGCTTTGTTGTTTATGGAGGAGATGGATATGTCCTTCCTAATGAAGTTTTTAAGGAGACCTTGAATAAAATATGATCAATACAACAAAATCTAACTCTCATGAGTTGTCACTCTAGATAGTGGAGACATTCTCTGAGCAAGGTTTTGGCTACTAAAAAATTTGGAATCCGATTGTTTCTGTATGTTTTGGTAATAAAATTTATGCACACAAGGCAAAAAGCTGTAGTATGGGTAGGATTAGTTATTTTTAAATACATTTTGGTGGGAGGTGAGGAAGAATAAAATTGATTTTCCAAATCTCGAGATCTCTTAAAAATGGAAAGTCTAGATAACATAATGGTTCAGAATAGATAAAATGTTCCTTTAACCAGAATATGTACTTCAATGGAGGCCTAGATTATCACTTTTTCACACAATTTATGAGATTTTAACATGAAGGCTCAAGTTAGAAGACACAATAAAACATCACAATCTAAGATCAATCACGCCTGAGGTACACACAAAGGCTTAAAAATAATCTCTTTCAACAAATGAAAGAAAAGTGATTTTAAATCATTTATTTCACTCCCAGATGAAAGATATTCTGAGAAATGAGATTGAAGATGCCACTAAACTATGACAAGGATTAAGACCTATGTGATTAATATAGATTTTGATACAAGATTGCAATAAGAACAAGGAAAACTATTTGTAGACATTCAGAAATGAAACAAACACATTTTGCTCAAGATCAACACAGAATAACTCGAGTTTGATTAAATTTATTAGCAGGGGAAAGTTTATAGAACAATATCGAGATATTCAATGGTTTGTACACTTAACCACCTTGACACGATCAAACTTAATACAAAATAGATATACAAAGCTTCTCAGACGACTTCTAAAAAGATAGGATTTTTCAAATTTTCCTCTTGTAAATTTTCTTCGACCTCTAACACTCAAACCATGTGCACAAAAAAATTGTGCCATTTATAAAATTTACAACAAAGCCCATTTTCCCCCAAAAAATCATGACATTGAGTGCGACCAGTGCTTTCCATGATCATGATCATGATTTCTAGAATCAGATCTGTAAAAATTTCCGGTGCTCAGGGGGAAAATCTCTTCGAATATTTCCCGCATTCAACTCCTCCTTTAGCTAGATCACTATTTCTTCAACTCACCAACCACTTCCAACCATAATCTATCAAATCTAGTTCCCTACATACTCGGAGAATAAAAACATAAAATTATATTGAGCTATACGGCTCAAGTACATTTTTCATATTTACATCCATTCATTTTATTCAAGTATTTAGGGAAAAAAAGCGACAAGGGCAAAAAATTTTAACTATTAAAAATTGATAGAATGGGAGAGCACGAGTTTTTAGATGAACAGAGAATGGGAGACTCAAATTAAAAACCTTTACATGATCATTGGCCCAAGGAAATATTAATTGTGGCGTGAAAAGGAAAGAGAGACCTTTCGGAACAACTTGGGGGATAAAAATGTGACATACGCCATAAAAAAGATATATTTCAAAGGCAAAATGAGGCGAGAATATTTTGAGCACCAACACTTCCCTTATTCGCCACCTACTTTTTCCCCTAATCTATCAGATCTAGTTCTTTTTGTTCCTAGAAGGGAAACTGGAAAATAGAATCAACCCCGAGATAGCCACATCTTGTCTTAATGGTAAAAGACGTCTCGCATTTTCCTCACCAAACTTAGATATAAAATCAACTCCCCCTTCCCCTCTGTTTGGCTTGTAAGAAATATCAATAAATCATGAATACTCACATCTCTAGGAGATTTGGAGTGGCCCGATGGAAAAATCAATACCGATGCATAGATTCCATTGATTTCTATTTTGAATTTGGACCGTCCATGTGGGAGATCCAATTTTAAAATAGGCATCTTTGGTTCCTTTTTTCCTTTTACAACTTTTTGGAAAAATATAATTTTTTCACATTTACCTCCACACCTCCACCCTTGAGAAATGACCTGAAATGTGTCCTAAGTCGGGTCCTAAAGGTAATGTAGATAAATTCATCTATTTCACCTCTATCATAAAAAAGGGAAATTTTTCAAAAATTCCCCACGACTCCGCCCTTCCTCTTTTAGTTTCTATCGTGGGTCCCAAAGGAACCACGCTTCCTTTACACTTTTAACTCCCTTCTCCACAAACTAAAAATTTTCCTAATTTCCCTTGAAAGTCCACACCACTGCCATTGATGGATCAAATTTTGACTATTCTATGTTGGGCTTCAGGTCATTTTAATGATTTTAGTCTTTTAAACAACAAGGGCAAAAAATCCAGAGTTGCCCCCTCGACGGCCCCTCCGTGCCTCTTGACTTTTCAAACCGCTACACGTCTCAATGGCACATCTTGAGATGGTCTCAAAAATTAGAGACCCTAAATGAGTGTGGGGCCACCACGTGTCCCAGTCTAGAAAAGCCTGCTAAAAAGCTTGAGAATCTAGTGGAAAGCGCCATGTGTCCAAGGTCCGAGACGATCTTCTCTTGTTGTTAAAAGGTTTAAGAAAAAAGAAGAGTGAGCGAGATCCTCCAAGTGTACTCCTCACGCTTCTTCAAGATTGTCCCAAAAGAGAAGACCACGAATGAGCGTGGGCTCACCACATGTCCCGGCTTGAGAAATTTTTCTAAAAAGTTCAAGTATGGGAAGCCTTGGTGGAAGCTTCCACGTGTCTCCATGGCATAATTTCAAAATAGATCCCAAGAGTGAAGACCCTAAATGAGCGCGAGGCTCGCCACTTGTCCATTTTCCTCAAAATACTATACCATCTACATAAAAATTTGTTTAAGTTCTGGGCAAAGCAATGGAAACCTCCATGTGTCCCGCTACGCTGGCATAACTCCAAGGCCAAACCAAAAAGTGAACTTTCAAATGAGCGCCATTCCTCCATGTGGACAAATTTTTCGTCAAGGTGATCAATATAAATTTTAGAGTGCCCCCATGAGTAAGCATCCAACCAAAAGGGGCCACATTTTCACTGATGCAGAGATGAGAATTTGACAGGGAAAACTCACCCATCAAACCCTAAAATGTAGGATGATAACTATTTTAGCCCGGAGATGAAATTTTCTAAGGAAAGAGATTTTGGAAATGCTACAAGGTTCAAACACATTCCCCTGAGCTGCATCCATTCATTTTTCTTCAGATATTTGGGACAAAAATGGTAGAGACAACAATTCCTAAATCGTGGAAAATTGAAAGAACAAGATAGCACAGAGTATTATAACTAATTTATATATCACCTCATATGTATATAGAAACGAGGAATCATATATATATCCACAAGTGATGCTTGGCCCATGAAAGGATTGATTAAAGAAACAAAATGGAAGAGAAATCATTTCAAGCACAATATGGGGAGATAAAATGTGACGAGGGCATGAATTGAGGAATTTTAATAGCAAATGGGGTAAGACAAATATGAACACCAACATCAGCTCCGGCTCAAGGATGGTCACTCCCGCAAGTGCCACAAGAACCAAATAATAGACCAAGTGACAAAATATACATTGGGAAAAGATTCAACTTCAAAGCATAAAACTAGAACCATCCCCCAAAAATGAACCAAGAAACCAACAAAAACAGGCCACTAGGGGCCAGAACGAACAAAACCATGAAAGATAGAAAACAAACCAACAAACTATACACTGTATAGATGATGCTCACCTTGATTTTGGGGAATCAATCCAAGAAATGTTTCAAATTCCTGCCATTAATAGGAAATTCAAGCAATTCCCCATCCAATTCCTTTAGGAAGAAGGTATGTTCACCAATTCTAATATTGATGGAGTAAGGGCCCATCCATAAAGTGTCAAATTCGCTATACTTGCCTTTATCTTGATGCATGTTATCCCATAACAGCATGAGATCTCCAACATTAAAAGATCTTAGGGTGACATTCTTTTCGAACAACGTATTCATCTTATCTCTGAACTTTGTATGCCTTTGGTGGGATACCCTCCTTTCTTCATTAAGTTCAACAATCTGGTTAATGTAGGCATCATATGGATTTACCTCTTGATCTTCCAGTTGTTGAATGAGCTGATATGAGGATAATTGCATATGCAGGGGAAGCAGGGGCTGAGTTCCATACACCAACTAAAATGGACTCTTTCTAGTGGCTCTTTTAACGAAATGCGATCGGCCTAGATAGTAAACTTCAACTGCTCACCCCATTTTCTCTTTTCAACTCCAAGGTTCTTCTAATAATCTTCAACAAATTTTTATTATTGGACTTATTGTTTCCATCTCCTTGGGGATTTTAATTTGAATCATATTTCAAATTGATCCCATATTCTTTACACATTGCCACCAAGGGTTAATCTTTGAAGCTCATGGAATTGTCAAGAACAATTTTGACTGGCACCCCAAACCTCGCAAATGATATAGTTTAGCATGAAGTCTATGATAATTTGGTGTGTTTCTCTCTTGGTGGGGATTGCCTCCACCCACTTGGTGAAGCAATAAATGGCTACAAGAATCCACTTATGGCCAGCACTTGAAGGGTCTAAAATATCACCAATGAAATCCATTCCCATTTCTGAATGGATCTTTAATTAATACATCTTGTAAAGGAAGGGAGCCTTAATCTTTTAGTCTCCTAGAGAAGTGCTTGACAACTCTCACATCTTCTAACCAAAAGAGTTACATCCTTTAAGAGAGTTGGCCACCAATAGCTAGCCCTTAGGATCTTGTGTGTTGTAAATTTTCCAACAAAATTCCCCCCAAAAACTCCTCCATGAAAATCAACAATTATCTCGGGCTTCATCTTCGATAATGCACATTAAGAGGACTCCCTCAGGGTTCTTCAAGTCTAACCCATAATCAGTAATGACATTATTTTGGGAAGCCAACTTAAGGGCCCTTTTTGGTTCTTACTCAAATACTCAGGGTAGTATAAATGTCTAAGATAAAAAGCCACATCCTTGTACCACTCAGAACTCATCAATTTTTTGAAGACATCTACCCTTCCTTCTTATACCTCATTCACCTCAATAGTGTGCAAGTTGCTCTCATCCATAAGCTTAGCCAAGCCCAAACCTCTCACCAACTTTGTGGTTTGGATATCCATGTCATATTCTTACAACTTGTTCACCCATCTGCATCTTTTGCTTGATACCTCCATCTCGATAAGATGTCTTTGACCATTGTGTGGGGAACATAAGAAAAAAATTTTGAACTTAGAATGTAAGGCGTGAAAACCTTTATTTCTTTCACCAACGCAAATTCTTGTTTCTCCATAATAGTGTATTTCAGGTGAGCCCCTGCAATGCCTTCTTTGAAAAAGGCAATTGGCCTCTTAGCCGCTTCATCATCCTTCTGTGATAGGATAGATACAATAGTGTTATCTAAGGAAAAAGAAAACAATTGGAAAGGCCTCTTATAATATGGGGATAATAAAACAAGGGCATGCTTTAATTCTTCTTTGATCCCACTAAAATCTTGAATGACATCCTCCTCCAATTAAATAACTGGTCCTTCTTTAGTATGGAAATAATTGGAATGGTCAACTCAAAGAAAGTTTTATATGAACCTTCTGATGAAGTTTATATTCCTAAAGAAAGATTGAATTTCTTTCTTGGTTCTTTGAATTGGGACCTTCTTGACGGACTCTACCCTTTCTAGATCAATCATCACCCCCTCACTGTGACACAATGTGACCAAGAAATTTAGCCTTCTACACCCCAAAATGGAACTTCTTTAGATTGAGTGAAATGCCATATTTTGTACATCTTATCACCATTTTCTCCAAGTGTTACAAATGATCACCTCTCCTTCTCGGAAAACAAAGTTACATCATCTTGGTAGAAAAAGCAACATCCATTGTTCTTTGAAAGGTTGCTCTAGCATTCATCATTCGAAAGGGCATCCTGACATATATATAAGTTCCCATGGGGTGGTAAAGGTTGTCTTAATTCTTTCCGATTCTTCACCACAACTTGGTTATACCCGGAGAAACCATCCGGGGTAGAAAGCATCTCGGTTCAAGTCACCGTGTACAAGGCATGTCTTCCATGTTTGCCAAAGGATAATTATCCTTCACCGATGCTCTTCATATTTCTGAAATCCGAGGCACAATCTGATGTCACCATTCTTCATTCTAACTGGTACTAGATTTGCAACCCAAGAAGAATACCTTGTGGGCTGGATAATCCCTCCATCCCTTAGTTTCTTCTGATTCCTCTCACATTTTAAGAGATAGGAGTGGATTGATTGGCCTTTGTTTCTACTGAATGGTTTTCATTAGATTCCAAGTGAATATCATGTTGAAATAGATCCTATCTGTATGCCTTTAGTTTAGAATAAGTCCAAGCCATGCGATCGTGATACTTTTTCAGCAATTGGACATAAGACTATTTTCTTCCTTCTTTGATTGCTTCCCAACAAAATCTTCCTTGGCTTCTCCTTTGTGCCAAGGTCATTTTTTTTTCAACATCATTGGAGGATTCCATACATCTATTAATAATTCAATCATCATTATCAAAGTTAGATTCGAGAGAAACCAACCCCTTTCAGGAATGGTATTAGTCTTCGGTGGATGATTCCTTTACAAAAAGGTTTCTTTACCCTCTTCTATGCACACCATTGGTTCCCAATCGATACTTTGATCGGAAAACTCTCCTTTATTAGAAAAAATCTTACCTACCTAAGCATCATCATAAAAAACTTGCCAATGTTTAATGTTGGCAAGACGGATAACCTTGTCAATACTTCAACGTCATATTCACAATATGCGGACATTACACAATTATCCAACCGAGATCCCAATACTGCAATTTTTTCTACCAAATCATTGAACTTCCTATCATGATGCACAATGTTGAATGAATCAAACATCTCAATGAAATCCCAAACTACATGCTTGTATTGTTTCATTCTTGACTTTTTTGGCATAAAGTTTTATTACTTGCTTTGATTAATTTTGAATCTCCTTTGACAATGATGTATTTAACACCATATTTCCATGCAATCCTCAAACCTAACAAGAGTGCCTCATAATCAGTAATGTTGTTAGTGCACTCAAAGTTGAGTTTGAAAGAAAAAAACTCTCCTTGGCCTGGAGAGATTAGTAGCACCATTTCTAAACTTGGAGCAAGCTCCATCAAACAATAAAGTCCAAGGAGAACCTTCCTTTAAGGACACTTGCATTTTTAAATTTCATGCTATTTTACATTAGCAAATCCTACAAAGTTATCAACATCAACACTCATGTACAATACTTCATAGGATGCATTATTGGGATCTTTAATAAGGTGCAAGATTTTCTTTTACCCATATAACCTGATAAGGCTGCCCTAAGTTGGGATGGTGGCATAGGACATATCCATTTGGACACTCCCACCAACACTTCCATCTCATTTTCTAGATAACAACATACCCCACTTGGTGGGTAGTCAACAATAATAACATAAAGTTTTAGGGTTTTACCCGGTAAGCTGCAAGTTGTACCACAAGACCTTTCACACATCCCACAAATTGGCACTTCTATGGATTCCATAGTAGTGCACTTCCCATATGCTGCTATAACCTTTATATCAAGCTCATTCATGAATTACATAGGCATAACATTACATGATGCCCCGAGTCAAATATATAGTTGTGTAGCAATATGTCTTTAATGATCTAAGTGGTGAGTAATGGATCCAAATTTAGCCGAGATTCCACCAAGGATGTTCCCAAATAAACCTCGGTGGTTCACCTAGTTCTTCCAATGCCATTAGTGTTTCCAATTCTTCAATGAGTGGGGGAGTCTCCAAAATGTTTATATTTCTAGCAGGGGTAGTTTTTTCTTCTTTCATCCCCAAGTACTCAAAAGCCATATTCTTGTGCTCAAGAATCTAAAAACTCAACAATTAGAACACTAAATTTTATTTGACTCAAAACTTTGGCAATGTCATACGGAGCAGATTTTGGCAAGGAACCATTGAAAGGTAGATTGTGAGACTCATCATGCAACATGGGGCTTTTGATAGTTTGGGCATGAGAAGAAGCATGAATTATGTTTGGGACAAGAAGTCCTTTGGAGGGTGTATCTTTCTTATGAATATCTTTAGGAATATTTGAAAGCAATGGAGTTTTGGCTTGGCATGAGGCCATGTCCCTTTGACAACCCTATTTCTTGTGTTGTATTCCTTTTCTTGAACCACAACAACATTCATTAATAAATTCCTATCCTCATCATATGGGATTCCTCCATTATACTTTTTTATCATTAAAGCTCTTAAATATTCAAAGTCATTATTGGGAAATTTAGAATCTTGTATACTATCTATTTGTAAAGTATGAGAGGAGGAAAAATAGGTTTTCAGTGGATGCAATCCCAAAATCAACAAAGAATTCTAGTACTTATCACTTCAGTTGAAGTTGCCCCTTGTTTTGATCTTATAGAGCATTCCATCATGCATGCATAATCATCATTATCATCATGGGTTTATTCTTCTTCTTGCCGATCTTACTCACATGGAGCATGGGGCATGAAACATCTATCTCCTCCACAACAACAACTCTGATAGCCAAAGGATAAGGTACCTTTCTATTTTCCCTGTCACTGGGACTATTTATTTCCAAATCCAACAAGTCCCTTGCCTATGTCATCATACCTTTGATCATTCCTATGATAGTTTATAAATATGTCTTGGCCTTTTTGCTTGTGCTTTGACCTTGTGAACTCTCCCCAATTCCCTTTTCTACCGTGGATAACTTGTATGATATTTCTTTGGCAAATTTCCTACTAAATTTTTCACTACTTCTTCCAAATCTACAACCTTACTTTCCCAAGGATTTTATGGATTAATTAGTTTCACACCCTCCGTTTTATAAGGCTTTCCAACCGCCTTCATGTTTTGTTATCAATTCATAGAGCCATGGTCTCAATTTTTGTCCCTCAAGTAGTAAACAACATTTTTATAAAATGTCTCTGAATATTTGATCAAACATGATTCATCACATGGCCTTAATCTAACATGAAATATCCTTAAGGTCTTGTTAAAAGGTGTATTGAAATCATGTACCGATTCATTAAGATTCTTTTTGATGTTTTCAAATTATGACAAAAGAAACCTCCTGGTATGTTCTATCACCATATTATAATCTAAATGCATTATTTATCTCTGTCTAAGAATGAATGGAATTATCTCACAAATTTTTATATCAATCCCTTATATCCTCTTCCAAAGTATGGATGAACAATTTGATATATACATCTTCATATTCAATCTCAAAATCTTCCATCATATTGATAAAAAGTTTTAAATGTTGATCACCGCTTATAGCATTATTTACTTGAAAATTTGGTAATCTATTTCTTACATCTTGGGAACTACATTTGGATAACCGACCATCCTGTAAAATTTATTGGACTAAAGGTGTTTACAAAAATGGAGATCTAGGTGGGGATGGGCCATGTTGTTTTGAGAAGGTGACCTTGGAGGAGAAACTAACTGATAAGGAGCGGGGGTCTTGAAACATAGGAGTATAATTTTCAAAATGGATATCCCCTATAGGCCTTGTTTCTTGAAAACCCTATCAACTTCGAAAAGATAGGAGAAGAATGAGAAGAAAAATTTTCACAATCAAATGAAGGCCCCTCTCTAGATGGATAATTCAATTCCACAAAGAGAATACTCCGATTCGAAATCAATTGAATGGAAATCTTCAATGATAGGTGATCACTTTCATCAACAGAGACCACTTTTCTTGAATTCGATCTCCAACAACTCTCCAGATTTTCTTCATTCCTCAATTTGTTTTTCCTAGCTCTAGAAATAATGTCCTAGCAGGATCCCTAGCAAAGAAATGTCTTCTTCCTTCCAACTTTACTAAGATCAATACAAATCTCACTTGACAGAGGCTAAGACACTGGTACTTGAAAAAATCAAACCAACATGGAGTCACCACTAAGGATTTCCACGTTAGTTGTTCAAATCCACTAAAAATATGATTTGTTAAATGTCCACAATACCAAAAACTGGAAATGGAAATGTCTCACTTTTATTTACCCAAATTTATCAATGAAAGCTAGTGCACTAGGTGTAGAAGCTAAAAGAATTGCACACAACACTAATAACTTTGTACACTTCTTACAGTCCGAACACAAGATGATTCTTGAAATAATGTACTAACACTTAGAGCATATAATAAATGTTTACAAGGGTATGAATGTGAATCAACCACCATCTCCCTAAAGCAGGTGGTACCAAAGAAAAGTGTTGGTACCCAAATTAATTCTCCCTTAATGTCTGAGTAGAATCAAATGTTTGGCAGGTGAAGCTTAGAGACAAATAGATCATAGTGAGTTGTTTTATAGCAAGGGATGGGATCTAACTCGCCCTCTCATCACTCAAATGTGGAGAAATGGATAAGCACCCTCAAGATGATTTGACCTATCCTCACTTCTTTATGGTTGTGCCATTCACCTGGGGTGAGAGGACCCTTTTCTAGCCTACGATTTGTGGAGGAGATGGAGATATCCTTCCTTGTGAAGTATCAAGAAGACCTTGAATAAAATATGATCAATGCAACAAATCCTAACTCTCACAATTTTTCGGTCTAGATAATGGAGATATTTTCTAAGCAAGGTTCGTGCCACTAAAGACAATAAAAACATGAGTGTTTCTACATTTTTGGTAATAGAAATTGTGCAACTGTATATACACGGAAAAACATGGGTAGTGTGGGTAAGATTTATTGTTTTTGAATGATTTTGGTGGGAGGTGAAGCGGGATAAAGTTTATTATGCCATATCTTTGGATTGACGTCACAATAATGAGCAACTTCACAATAGAAAGCTTTAGAGCAGTCAAGACATTCCTTCAATAATAAGGTTTTCTTTAATGGAGACCCATATCGAACATTTCCACATAATTTTGAAGACTCCAATATGAAGGATCAAATTAGAAGACTCAATTAAACACTATAGTTTCTGATTAATGATGCCTAAAATACGCCCAAAGGCTTACAAACAATATTTATCAACAAATGACAATGAATTGATTTTAAATTTGTTTATCTTATCCAGGATGAAAGATCTTCTTGAAATGAAATTTGAAATACTATTAAAAACTTTCATAGGGATGAGATCTTGTGTGATTTCACAAAAATTTAGTATAAGATTGCAATCGAATCGAATAACACTACTTGTAGACATTCTAAAACAAAGAAGACACTAATTGCTCCAAGATGAACACAAATTGATTTCAATATTGTTTAGATTCATCATCGGGAAATTTACACGAATAGTCTCGAGCTTGTCGCTGGTTTTACACTACAACCAACTTGACATGATAAAAAATCTAACACGAAGAAATTAACAGTTATATCGATTGGTCTCTTTAGAAGATGACTTTCTCAAATTTTCTCTTAGGAATTTAATCTCGACCTCTAACACTCCAACCTTCCAACCATTTACATGAAAAAATCATGCAATTTGTAATATTTTTACAACAGAGCCTTTCCCCCAAAACCGAAACATTCAAAGCACCATTGTGTGTGTCAGACTCCTAGAATTAGATTTGCAAAAAAATTGTCAAGTTGTGCTTTAGGGAAAATCTCTCAAAATATTTCCAAAGATTCAATTCTTCACCTAGTAGAACACTATTCCCTTATTCACCACCTAATTTCACCCCTAATCTATTAAATCTGGTTCTTTGTGCCCAAGAAGGGAGATTGGAAAATCCAATCAAACCCAATAGCCACATCTCATCTTAATGGTAAAAGACCTCTCAAGATTTTCCTCACCAAACTTAGATATCAAATTAATTCCCCTTCCCTCGTTTTGATGTGCAAGAAATATCAGAAATCATGAAGACTCGCATCTCCGTGGATATTTTGAGTGAAAATGGAAGAAAAATAAGACACGAGATGCACGATTGCTTTGTTGATTTCTATTTTGAATTTGGACCGTCCACTTGGGCGATCCAATTTTAAAACAGGCCTGCAGGTTCCTTTTTCCTTTTACAATTTTTTTGAAAAATGTAAAATTTTCACATTTTTCTTCGCACCTCTACCCTTGAGAAATGAGCCTGACATGTGTCCTAAGGTGAGTCCCAAAGGAACCATGGCTAAACTCTTTCTATTTCACCTCCTTTTTAGTAAGGGAAATTTTTCAAGATTTTCCCCGCATCTTCGCCCTTCCACTTTTAGTTTCGTCATTGGTCCTAGAAAAATCACGCTCTTTTACACTTTTAACTCCCTTCTCCACAAAAGGAAAATATTTCAAATTTCCCTCAAATTCTGCACTTCCACCGTTTATTGGATAAAATTTTGACTATTCTATGTCGGGCCTGGACCATTTTGATGATTTTAGTCTTTTAAACAAGGGGTGAAAAATCCAAGTTGCCCCAGACTACCCGCCTCCGCATCTTGAATTTTCAAACCACCACATGTCTCGATGGTGTATCTTGAGATGGTCTCAAAAATTAGAGGCCCTGAATGAGCGTGGGGCCACCACCGTCCCCCAGTCCGGAAAAGCGTGTTAAAAATATTGAGAATCCAGTAGAAAGCGCAATGTGTCCAAGGTCTGAGATAGTCTTCTTTTCCATTGAAAGGTATACGAAAAAATAAGAGTGAGCGAAAGCCTCCATGTGTCCTCCTGGCGCTTCTTCAAGATGGTCGAAAAATTGGAGAGCCTAAATGAGCATGGGATCACTGTTGTGTCCCACGCTTTAGAAAATTGTTCTAAAAAGTTTAAGTATTGGAAGAATCGGCGGAAGCTTCGACATGTCTCCATGGCGTAATTTGAAAATAGATCCCAAGAGCGGAGACCACTGAATGAGTGTAGGCTCACCATGTGTCCTCGTTTCGCCAAACTATACCAAATTTGTATATAAAATTTGTCTTAGTCTAGGAATGTAGCAAGTGGAAACCTCCATGTGTCCTCCCGGTGTAACTCCAAGGCCAAACCAAAAAGTGAACTTTCAAATGATCACCGTTCCTCCACATGTACCAATTTTGGGTCAAGGCGATCCATAGAAATTTTAGAGTTCCTCGTTGAGCCACATCCAACCAAATGGTCCACATTTACACTGATGTAGAGATGAAAAATTGATGGGGAAAATTCACCCATCAAACCATAAAATGCGAAGACAATTCTTTGAACTCGGAGATGAAATTTTCTAGGGAAAGAGAATTTGGAAATGCTATAAGGTTCAAACACATTCCCCTGAGCTACATCCATTCATTTTTCTTCAGTTATTTGGGACAAAAATGACAGGCACAGTAATTGCTAACTGTGGAAAATAGAAATAACAGACATCCCAAGTATTATAACCAATTTATAGACCGCCTCATATTAATATAGAAATGAGGAATCACTTATAGATCCACAAGTGATCCTCGGACTAGGAAAGGATTGATTACGGCAACAAAACAGAAGAGAAAGTCATTTCAAGGACAATATGGGGAGATAAAATGTTACGTGGGGCTGCAAACCGAGGAATTTTAATGGCAAATGGGGAGAGAAAAATATAAGCACCAACATAGGGAATTGAAGAAAGATGACATCCCATTATCTTACCTCATTAAAATCTTCATCAAAAATTATTTGATTATACAAATTTTTATGAAAATGAAAAAGGAGGACAGCAATAAAGACATCATTAACCCTACAAAAATGTTTTTTTCCTTCTTCCATTGTAATTTGAGGATAAAATTGATAAATCTATGACACACTTCTAACACCTTTTGTATTCAAACCATTGAATTCTCCCATGGCAGCTACAACATAAACGAGGAAGGAAGTCATGAAGAAGTTTTTAGAAGTCAAGACATTGCTCAACTGAAAACAAATTGAATTGCTAATATGTTCCCCCATCATATGAAATCCTTATTCTTCTTGATAGTATAAATATAAAGGAACATCCATTCCTAAAATTCCCTCATGGCGAGACCTAAAACTCTACTCAACAATATAATAAGATCATTTACTTCCTGGATGAAGTCTGAGCAGAACAATGTTTTAGGAAGCTTGATGAAATTCTTGGCCAAGTAACTCTTCATCATGACCTTTGTACATAGTTCAATTTCTTTATCCCAATGTTCAATTGTGGCTTCTGGTGAAATTGTTGCATATCCTTCAACATCTAGAAGTTTAAATAAATCTTCAATAAATTAGCGTCCATCCTAATCATGACCTTTTAAATCGCGTCATATTTTATTGATTTAAAATACTTGTCAAAATGAGCTACTGCATCCAAGACAAACTCAGGGAAATGCATGGATGAAGGAAAACACGCAGTGAGAATAAGTCTATTGTTGAATATGGCCTACATCCAACGTTTCTTATTAGGGGCCTTTAATCTTTCCTAGAAGTCGACATATCCACTTGTCCAACATCAATATCTTTAATATTCCCCAAATGCAATGATAGGCATGAGTGAGGAGAAAATCCTAATAATGTGTACTTCATTTTTCCCTTGCCCTTTAATGAGGAATTTGACATGAATTCAGAATTTAAAATCTGATTTATCTTTGAAAAATTTATAAGAAACCTTAAAGGTTCTGAAATACCGAATTCTAAAACTCTAAAAATAGCAACTTCAAAAATATTCAACTCCAAAGTACAAACCTCTGAAAGTCCGAAAACTTTGCATTTAAGAAACCCTAAGAGTGGACCTCTAAAAATCCAAAAACACTACTAGCTCCGACCTCCGAACTACGAATCACTCGTAGT
The DNA here is from genome assembly GCA_018340775.1 of Taxus wallichiana var. yunnanensis. NCBI lineage: Eukaryota > Viridiplantae > Streptophyta > Pinopsida > Cupressales > Taxaceae > Taxus > Taxus wallichiana. The sequence continues at coordinate 94,653,035 of CM031237.1, read as the reverse complement.
TTTGAAACCCCAAAAAGATAACTTCTAAAACTCATACATCCGAAAATCTAAAACCCGCAGTTCAGAACCCCAAAAGCGGACCTCCGAAACTCGTAAAGCACCGCGAACTCGAAATCACTAAAAACATAGTTGTGAGAGAGAGAGAAAGTTAAATATTTTGGAGATCTAAAAGGAACTTGTTGCACAATCCTTGGATTTGATGAGACTAGATGCCTACATGAATTGAAGCTTGTAGTGTTGAGAAAAGAATCAGATGACATGGTTAAAGATGAATAATGGATGATAGGAGCTTTCATGCCAAGCAAGAAAATAAGAACAGATAAAAAAGAAACAAATAAAAAAATCCCATGATAATCATAAACCAAAAAGAATAAATAACCCTAAAAATTACCTTGAAAGTGATGCCTTGAAAGTACAAAATGATGCAGTAAAATCAGGTTTTCATAGAAAAAACTAAGTGAATATGATAGGTAAAATTTCAATATTATATAGGAAACCCTAGAATTAATGCTTGGAATCCAAAATGTGTGGGGATAGCTGAAATTAAATTTTCTATAAAATTGCAAACCCCAAAACTCTGAAATAATGACCTCCAAAATTCGAAAGGTTGACCTCTAAAACAAAGAAATCCCGAAGTTCTAAAATTTTGGAACTTCAGGTTTTTAGACTTCAAACAAAAATATCCATGAAGGTAACTTGAGACTACGATATGTAAATGTACGAAGTTCTAAAATTTTGGAACTTCGGAGTTTCAAAGTTCGGAGACCTTAAACAAAAACTAAGAAAAAAATCCAAGGAGAACTCCAAAACCCAAAAGTCCAAAATTCCAAAATTTCGAACTTTAGGTTTTCTGAGTTCAACTCTAATTTTATTTTATTTTTGCAATCGATAGAAAATTCTGAAATAATAAGACCTCTGAATTCAAAAATTCAGACTTCAGAGTTTAGAAAACTTCAAAATTTTGAAAACACCTTCAGGCAAGAAAACTCTTTGCGGGTTCTAGAAATTTGACAATTTTTGAATTTAACTTCTTGTAGAGATAATTTTTAAAGGTTAGCATGACCCATATTACAAAGATGATGTAATCAATTAAGATGCCTTGTCCTCTTTTCTAGATTAAATAATGAAATTTTCTTTCATCTTTTAAAGTATTTAGATAGATAATCCCCTTATCATGAGGACATTCCCATTGATCCGATCTTGAGGAATTTACATCACCCATTATTCAATCCCTTCCATCAACCTTTGTCCAAGGTTTCCCTAATTCATGTATCAAAGAGGAGGAAATTCAATATTTCTTGTTTGGTCCTAGAAATGGTCCCCATTATCTTTTCGTTGGCCTAAAATCGACCTTTTCCGATTAATGAATACAATATAGAAGGCTTGTTTTGGTGGCATTCCCAAAAAATTCCCCACAGTTTAACCATGTTAAAATAACCTCCCATTAAGTTTTTCCAAATTCATGAATACACATTGCACTCGATCCTTTACTTTGACAACCGATTTGGTGGGCAACCCAGTGCTCAAGTATTTATTTCTCAACCTCATCATGCATCACTATAGCCAAGCTATAATGTTTGTCTTCGGAGACAAGATATCCTTAAAATCATTCCAAAAACTATAGGCACATTATGGCAACACCTTCAATATAATCCAAAGGATACACTACCACAAAATCTTATGTGGTTTGGTAGGAAACTTCATTGAACAATGTCTTTTCGATAAAAAAGTAGAGCCGAATTTTCTCGATATGATTGAATAACTAGGAACTCCGACTTTGTTCTTCACTTGAAGTGTTGTAGACACTTAATGGATAGACCCTGGATAGTGTGATTCCAAACAAGAGCTCTATATATCCTCGCAAAGCACAATAATTGAGGAGCCATAACATTATATCCAACCCTCATTAAGTTTCTCGCATACTTAGACCAAATATTCATAGTCTCCAATGAAGATGTCTCTGCAAAAATACTTAGAAGCAATAGTTTATTGGGATAGGTAAGAATTGTCTCTATATTGATTTCCTCTTCCACAAATCTTCCTCATACTTGTGAAACTCTTTCCACGTACGAATGAGAAGAAAAACATTCCTCATACTTATTGATCTCTTTCCGTGTATGAATGTCAACATAGAAGATCTCAAATGTGCATGGGTTCCTTTGGCTTCCAAATGCCCAAAAGTGAAGACAATTGATTTGAGTGACATTTCTGTTTTCAACCAAGTTAGACAACACTTCAAAAAATTGTTTTCTTCATGGAATCCTCACTCCATTTCATACAGTCGAATACATTAACCATCCTCTCCGAATGATCCCTTCTTATTAAAGACATCGAAATATTGGCAACCAACCCTCTTCTAGACTTGGAAGAAATTTTGAATCATGTGTAAAGATATACCAAATGCATTGAACATATGTGCTGCTCATGACAAAAAGGCATGGAATTCGGGTATAATGCACCTCGGGAACTCACCAAACAATCATCACTTTGGGACTCAACGATAGACTAAAATTCCATTACATGCTAGCTAGAAATGATGAAAATTAAACATGCACAACCCCGCCATGTTGTACATCTTGAGAACTAATGTTTATTTTAATCTCATACTCTCTAAGCATATAATCTGAAAATGTATTTCTAAATATGCTTGTAAGGAAGAGAAATGCTCTAAATCATACCACCAAATGCTCTCAAGGATATCTTCAACAACTGGTCCAAAATATCCAGCTAGGGTTGCCATCCAAAAATTCTTACAGATAGTGTTGTCGATCATGACATGAGCGCCCAAGAAACATGTAACATACTACAAAATTTGCTTCTTGTTCTTTGTAGCTAATCCTTTGTCTTGATAAATTTTGGAAAGAAACTTTTACGATGCATCTCAGTAACACAAATCATCCAAACTTTGAAGGAGTAAATTTCTTGGACACATACATAAAATTCCCTAAACATATGGAATCATTACACTTATCAAGCCTATAGAGGCTTGTTTTATAGCAAGTTGCGATCGTGTTCCAAATGGAAGAAAAAAATCAATGTATGATATTATGCGCGCTTTCCCCGATTTTATTCCATCCCTAAAGATCATTCCCATTCCTTTCAAATATTTTGTTGGAATAAAATCCTCCTCTACAAACCTTTTTACAACATTCCCATAGACATTGGAACCAAAAATACAAAGTCACTTCCAATTGTCTATTACTAAAATAATTTTATCATCCTTAGTATGTCAAGCGCATCTCCATAATAAATGATTCATCTTCATCTTATGACTCTCCTTCATACGATGAAAAATTATCTCCCAATCCATTCCAAGATAAATGGGAAAATTTCTCCCGCTTATAGCCCATCGATTCCATATGCCTTAACAAATTCAACATTTGAGGCCTTCGAGACTTCGACCCGTATCACAATAGGATCCATAATGATTTTCCTCTATCTTTACATGATGTTTCCCGTCTTTCATTGATATGTGAAAGATCACTACAACTATCCCTTCCCAAATTCAAGACTACACATCGCACACTACACCTTTTTCTACAAAACAACAAGAGGATTTTAATACTATACTCAATCATTACAAGAAAGGAATAGTTTCTTCCCATCTAAAAATTATTATACAAGGTATTGCAGGCACAAGTAAATATTATCTCATAGACTATATCCACCTTGCATACCCTCAACAACTGTCTCATCTCCTTGTTCTCGCACCTATAGGAGTGGTAACATTCAAACATTTTTGCATCAATAATACATTCCGTATTACACATTCCAATAGAGGAAACAAAACTGCTCGAAGGAAAATCACTTTCCTCTCTCTAATAATCCCTACAAAATGTTCATTACATTCTCATTGATGAGATGAGCTTTATAGGCCCCACACTCCTCGCAAAAATCAAATTTTGACTTCGTGAAGCCTTCCCTCACTTCAAATCAACCACTTTTGGTAACACATCCATCATTCATGTCGGTCACCTTGAATATCTACCCCCCATCAATGACGTCTCAATCTATGTTAGTTAGTCTTATGGAAAAAAATTATCGGATAGCTTCAAAACATGTATCATGCTTACTATAGTCTTTAGGTAGAAAAATTGGATGATGCCCATATTTATTTTTGCCAGCTACTACTAAATATCAGAGATGGAATCCAACTACTCGAATTCGGAAAACATTTATCCAACAAAAATACTCCTAGATATTTGGTGCTGACATTACACATTTCCTTCTAGATCCACATTTGTTCACAACAAATGATCTTTTCAATCAACACAATCCCAACATGCCGAAATCCTCAATACCGCAATAGCACGCTCCAATGTTGAGATCACCGGTCTTAACTATTTAGAGGAACATGATGAAGAGAAACTAAAACAAATCATTCTCATACTGAAACAAAAAAATTATGCTCACCGCAAATTTATGGGTTGAAGTTGGCCTTGTCAATGGCCCGATTAAGCACTATTATCGACATTGTCTACACCCCTTCTTTATCTCCTTTAGCTCTTCCACTTTTTGTTGTCATCAAATTTAAACAATATAGTGGCCTGTTATCCAAAATTCACCCCTTAAGGTAATTTTGATAACACGCATCAGATTATTCAGTCCCGAGCAAGTAAGATTGATTCGAGGCCCAAAATCATGTTTTTCGGGGTCCCCTCGGCCTTTTTCTAACTCCCCACCCAAGAAGAAATCCCAACAGGTTGAGAAAATGGAAGAAATGCAAAAAATAAGGTTGCAGGACTGTGTTAAGGCATTTCGGGTCTGAAGGGTTCGGGTCATACTGAGGTTCGTTGTACCAAGCTTGGGGGCCGAAAAAATGAAGAAAATCGGCTAAGTCCTAGTCCAGGTGGTCTGCGGGACAGTTGGGACGTCGGGACGCGTGGGACGCGAAAAGCCGAATCGGCCGAAAGAGGGAAAAAATTGCCTAAGTCTTTTGTTTCATGCGGTTTGGGACACCGGGGCCAAAAGTACACGTGGGACGCGAGATTGGCTTGGTTTGGCGCAAGTCGGTCCATTTCAGGCGGTTCGGAGATATTTGTCCCAGACAGTTTGGGACATCCGGGCCAAAAGTACGTGGAGGACGTGAACCAGCTGATTCGGCCGAAACAAGGGACTTTCGTCTGGGACAGTTGGGCCAAAAGTACGCGTGGGACGTGGAAAGCCGAAAGAGCCGCCAACGAATGGAATCTCGCCACGTGTCTTCACCTCAAACAGGAACAAGGAAGCCCGAATCGGCCGAAGTAGGAGATTTTCATCTAGGACATCCAGGCCAAAAGTACGTGTGGGACACGAGGGATGTGAAAAGCTGAATCGGCCGAAGGTAAAGAAGAAAAGTCAACGTTTGACCCGTGAACTTCAAACGGCCATAACTTTTGACTCCGAGCTCCGATTTTCACAAAATTTGACTTTCTGGAATGAGCACGACGTCCTCTACACCAAAAAAACTGGATTTATTTTTTTAAATTAGGTTATATATATTTAAATAAAAGAAACATATTCGCTCCAGTCAGTTAATGCTCATTCCCGTCAAATGACAGAAAACGCCTGCTAGACCCAAAATAGCTGCCCGCACTCAGAAGGCCATAACTTTTGCATTTCTCAACGAAATCGCACAAAATTGGTACCGTTGGAATTGTGGCTCCGAGCCCGATGCACATAAATCAAGAAATTCCAGATTTTATGAGATATTGATCAATATTTTTAAGAAAACGTGGCCGGGTTCATAACATTGTTTTATTTGGTAGTTAGGAGTGCAATTAAGAGGCATGGTCATCATTCTTTCTCTCGCTGCAAAGACACATGGGATAGTATGGGGAGCCTTTTGCAAGTAATATATAATCATTTTACTCCATTTAATTCCTCTTACAAGTGGTTGAAGGAAAAATTTTGGGATTTTCATTTTTTCCCCTGTCTCTCTTCTCATCTTTTCTATAAATTGGAGTGTTGGGCTCATTAAAAAGAGGAGGTAGTTTTGTGCAAAGCTCGCCAAATTGCTTTGTGAAGTCGGTGTATTTCAGCCCTTGTTGTGGACTCCTTGCATGGTGATCTAGGCCCTTATCTTGTAATAGATCGAATCGTGCATATCATGAAGCAATAAAATATAAGTTTGTGGATATATCTTCCCCTGCGTGTTTTCTTGCATTCTTCTTGCCCCCTTCAACCTTGATTACAAGAATATTGTGTCTATTATTATGTTCTTGCATGGATCCATTATCATTGTGTAGGTTCGAGGTACTTTTGTGAATGCATTTTGCTAGATTGTGGAGAACCTGTCATCACCCCTTCTAGTGTGCAATAGTTTTCGTATCTCATGCATTTGAAAACTACTCTCACACCTCCTTTTAAATGTATCACCGCTTTAGTGTAGGATTTCATTTTATGCATTCTCTCTCCCTGGTCCTCTTGAAGTTTAGATTAGAATAGTTAGTTTCCCCTACATTAGAGTAGATTGTAGGCGGTAGTTTAGGAGCAAGAACCAGCTTTCTCTGGAGGTCTATCTCAAGTAGCAAGTCCCACAACTTGGAGATAGTACCCATGTTATCCAATCACACCGTAAGTTCAAGTATATGCACTTATGGAAACATAAGTCTTGTGATTTGGTGATAACAGGCCCTCCTCGGGAATCCACATTTTCCCACCCATTTCCCTGTACTTCCCGATCTCAAGATGAAACCACAGACAACTTCCTTTAAAAATGTCCAGCCACTTACAATCCACAAATCTCAGGGCCTTACTTTACATAAAGCAACTGTGTTTATAGGTTCTTCAAAATGACCAGGGAATACATTCACTGCACTGTCCAAATTACCCTCGTTAAAATACCTACGTATTTAAATTTCATTCTCTTTCGAACGCTACTCCAAAATTTCCCTTTCTCGTCACTTCCTTAAAATAAAAGAAGAGGAATCGCGCCTAAAAGATCTTCTGAGCCCTCGCACCATAAAATAAGGTTCCCAACCCTTCTTCACCCTCCTCCTTCCATATTCGATCATGGTGGCATTCCCCATTCCTCATGTTCCACATTCGTACACGTAAGTATTGCTTGAAAAACATTTTCTTGAATGAGATTTGCAAAATACAAAAAATCCCAATAAAAATATCAGATTTTACTTTACATGTTTTCAATCTTAACTCGCAGGTTTAAGTCTTGTCTTGGAGATACTAAAGGTAATGATGAAGTAACATGCAATACCCGGGAATAAATACATTTGGAAACTATTTTACTTAAATTGTTGTTCATTATTAATTTTGCAATGCCCAAAATTCTATTGCATATTTCATTGTTGCTTATATCCCGCATTCACAATATAGTAGTAGCTTTCACCATGCACGATATTCAAAGAAAATTCCTTATACCTAAAGTTTATTAAACACATCCCGCCTTTGTTTTATTCCACTTATTAGGAAAATGTAAAATAGATTATGGAAAAAAAAAAATGCCCCTCATATCCCTTATGGCGTCTACATCAAATGGTCGGTCACGCGATTTCTAGTATATCCAATAGTTCAAATTCCTCACCTCATAAGTTTTGCTATATAATTGTTACATTCCTTATTTAATGTGTCACTTCTTACAACTAAAATTTCACTAAAAGATTTCCTTTAGAACTCCATTGTGAAAGGAAATTAGTGATTTAACAACAAAATTTCATTTTTTCCTTATTATATTTAGCCCATAGGTAATATAAGCAGGAGTAAATCGTACTAAGAGAAAGAGCCCTCACCCAAGAATAGTGTGTTAGAATACTATGTTGGAAAAATGTGAACAGAAAAAAATCCGTAGGCACATGTTCTTTAATCTTAGATTTACATGTTTTCATTGCCTTTACGTGCTCTTCTAACTCTCCTTGGAATCATCGCTACCCATTTAATTGTATTTCCTAATTTTTTTGGTGGGTTAATTAAAGTCTTTTCACATTATTTTATAATTATTGTTGAAAGTATGTTTGTATAGGATAATGTTATGTAGTATTTTAAATTTGTTTAATCCTTACCCATGAATATGTCTATATAGTTTATGGTAGTATCAAATTCAATTTTATAAGTGTATTAGGTTTATAATAAATAAGTTTATTTGTGTTTAGTGTAATGGTCACAATCGGTGTATCGATTATAACATTGTTTTGAAAAATACAAATCATACATGAAGTATACGATGGAAACAACGAAGGGGGCATTTTGAAGGATTCATATTAGGAGAGAAACAATGATAGAGGAAGAGAGACAAGGATGAAGGGTTCGAGAGAAAACCAATGAAGAGGAAAATCACTTGGTGCATAAATAGGAAAGTTTACCCTTGAATAGTGACATGAAAATAACAAATATAGTTCAAAAAGGAGAAAATTTGTGTCATGTAAGACACCGAGGCAAATCTTTCTTGAGGTATATCATAATGTAAGGAGCAGTGTAAAAGTAATCTTGAAGAAAACAATTGTTTGTATCATTTGATTAGTTTTAAGATTATAATCTATCGATAAGCCAACAAATCTCAATAATTGGAATGTATTGAATGCATGGATATTGGTTGAGGATTGTATTGAGGTTGAGTAATTGTATAAAAGCATGTGATGCAGGAAAACTAGTGAACATCGGTCCCCTCTAGTGGATGGAAATATGAGCGAAAGGAATATTTTATCCAACATTTACACTTTTGTACATACATCAATGACCAACTAAGCCAGATCCCTCTGATGTCTATAGTGTGTCAAAATATTTGTTGCTTAATTTGTCTTCATGAATTATGGGCCTTTGTGTTGAAACAATAATTTTCTATTTTCATATGGATCATTTTTTATTGAATTGGTCGACACATAATAGGGTCTATACTTGGCAGGTTATCAATATTATCAGTATCCTTTGATTTGGCCCAAATCACAACATAAAAACCTAACACAATGAAAAATTCTCCCACCACACTACAAATGCAACAAAGAAATAGAAACTATCAAATTAAGCTCAAGATAGGCATTTCCCCAAGATCTTTCCTTATACCAAAACTAATCCCCTCAAAGATTTCATATGTATTTTTGATCTAATTGTTAAATAGTAGGTGTAATATTGCTTAATAGAGAATCTTACACTACATATGAAATGTGTGTCTTTCTTTTCCAATCTTCAATATAGTTGTCTTTTACCTACATAACATTTTTATAATAAAATATTTATGTATCTACACCTCTTGTAACTAGATATTAAAAAACATATGAATCTCCCATCCACCTATGAATCATATATAAAAGTAGAGAACTCTTTCATTTTCCAATAATAGAAATAAAATTAGTATATTATCACTAGTAAGTAAGGCAAGTCACTTGCACACATTATATTCCTTAGATTGATAATATTGCAATTTAAAAGATATTGTATGATGATTGTTAAATAGTACATGGAGTATTCCGTAATAAAAAAGCTTACACTACATATGAAATGTGTGTCCTCTTTTCCTAATCTTCAATCTACTTGTCTTTTAGCTATATATCATTTAAAATAAAATATTTATGTATCTACACCTCTTGGTAACCAAATATTAAAAATTTCCAAAGCTCACATCAACATATCAAGAATATGTAAAAGTAGAGAAATTTTCATTTTCTAATAATAGAAATAAAATTAGTTTATTATCACTGGTAAGTAAGGCAAGTCACTTACACACATTATATTGGTGTTGGGAGTAATCACAAAATAAAGTATTACCCATACCTTGTATGCCTTGTTATTAATATTTCCATGATATGACCAATATAAGAATGAAGTTTTAGGGTTTGCACCGGTTCCCTTAATATCTATGACTTGCATACAAAAAACATGTGCCCCTGTCTACTTTTTGTAATTTGAACTATTTCAAAAAATTTCACAACCTATCACACCAATTTCACAAATAGATAGTATATATATGATACAATCACTTGACTAATTGAATATACTTTTCTTTTAGAACTTTCCTCTCGCAAAGCTTGTCGAATTACACATCGCATTTGTGGTCGCAATCTACACAATGTGGTATAAATAATGAGCACGAATAATATATTTTGTAAGAAGTCAAGAGGGGAAGATGGTCTAATTTTTAAACTTAAAAATCAAATCTCATTGTAACAAAGTCCTCTTCAAGATTTAGATGAAAAAATAAAATCTTTCTTGGATTATGGAATATGAAAAAACAATATATTCTCACTTCTAGGCATACAAAATATACAATAGATCCCATCATTCCCTTTTGTATTTAACATTCCTTCAATTGTTTTGTTTCCTAAAAGAAGACGTGCATCCTTCTCAAAATATTTTAGAGTTCACGCTCTACAAATCTTTGTCTATCCAATCTTGTAATGATATTTAGTGCCAATGGATAATGAGAAGAAATATATGATCAATTTGTCTATCCAAATGGTAATCCTCCAGCTAGTCATTAGTGTGCTAAGTTTTGATCAATTTTTAGATGTAAATCATTTAATAATCATAGCAAGGCACCTTGAATTATCTACAAACAAAATAATCATAGCAAGGCACCTTGAGGTATCTACAAACAAAATAATCACATGATCTGGCCCAGATAAACAATATCATCATCTAGAAAAATTGAAATTACATGCTAAACATCCTTGTCAGGATGGAAGTCCTTGTCAAAATTCTCAATTCTGATTTAGAAAAGTTCTCTCATGAAAACAGATATATTTCTGTCATTCAATAATTCGGTGGACATTGGAAAGTGCAGATTGATCTCAATCTTCCTACCTACAACATTTATCGTGGAGAAGAAATAACATCGCTCATAACTAAATATAAATTGATGTTAGAAAAATATGGTGCCAAATGTAACCAATAAGGGAAAGACACAACCATAAACACAAATAAAACACACACACACACACACACACACACACACACACACAATATATATATTATATTAATTCAAAAATTCATACCATCGTGAGAGATGTTGCTTGGTTTTCCCTCTATTTCTCTTCTTGTGTCCAAATCTCTTTCTTTTTCTTACAAAAATTTCTCTCGTGTTGCTGCACATTTATATTTGAAAAATCTCCATTTCCCGTATTTTTCTTCTTCTCTATATTCTCTCTTTCCTTCTTCACTATGGTGCTCCACCTATTTACTTCTTTTTTATGTTCCTCTCTCTTTTGTATTTTGTTTGAGTTCTCTCTCTCTCTCTCTCTCTCTCTCTCTCTCTCTCTCTCTCTCTCTCTCTCTCTCTCTTTTCTTATGCTAAGAGTAGTCATTTTTATATGTTGCTTGCATATATTTATATATCCCTGTTTTACAATTTAGAGCATTCCCATATATTAAAACTATATTTTACCTTTGCAACCAAAAATATACCAAAAAAATGGACCCAAAAATAATAAAAATTCCCACATATATTAAAATATATATTCAGCCCCATATAAAAACAAGACCATTTATAAAGGGTGGACCCAAAAATATCATGCAAAATAATTAGTCTTGAGACTTTGAACTCTGCAAGGAGGAGAGAAGGGGAAGGCACACAAAATGCTTCCACATGGAAAGTGGTTGCAGGGGGTTTAAAATCTTCAACAACCAAGCTATTAATGATCGACAATAGGTAATTGGGGAGCGAAAAAAATTTGAATATTATTTGAGGGGCACAAGATTATCATGCAATTAATTCTAACACTCCCCCTTAATCTTGAGCTAAACAAAAATTAATCTCTCTCGAGTTGGAAGGTCCATCTATAATGACTAGAATTTTCCTCAAATGCTCGAGACCTTTCCTTTGATGAAATTGTTTAGTACAAATGTCAACAAGATGCTTCTCGACTTGTAAAATTTTATCTCTATTTATCCCTTCTCTCGCTAATTCACATATGAAGTGATCTATGCTTGTTATATTCTTGGTTCTCCCATAAAAAAACTAGATTCTTTCATAATTTAATCAAAAACATATTGTCATAATAAATAACAGAACATCCTTGTTGCTTTTCATGAAAATATGAGAGGATTATTTTTAACCATATCATCTGACAAGCCGCTACGTTTTCTATAGTATAATTTTATTTTGTAGTGGACATAAAATGAATAGATTGTTTCTTAGAAGCCATTGAAATAGATCCTAATTTGACATTAAGCACATATCTAGATGTTCTCTTTCTATCCTCAAGGCTACTCCCTATCATTATATGCATAGCCAACTAATTTGAAATCATTATTAGCAACATATAAAATTCCATGATTTCTTGTTCCATTCACATACCTAAATAAATGCTCGCCCGCTTTCAAATGAGACTCTTTTGGTGTTTCCATAAATTTGGAAATTAAAATAATCGCATACATTATATCTAGTCTTATTTCGATTAAATACATTAAAATTCTTGTTATCCAAAATTCACCCCTCAAGGTAAATTTTGATAACATACATCAGATTCTTGAGTCCCGAGCAAGTAGATTGATTCAATGTCCAGATCATGTTTTGAAGCCCCTTTGGCTTCTCTCTAACTCTCCCATCCAAGGAAAAATCCCAACGAGTTAGAAAAATTTGAAAAAATAAAAAAATGGGGTCATAGAATTCTTTTAATACATTGCATGGGTATGAAGGGCTATGGGTCATACCAATGCGGGTCATACCAAGGTTCGTCGCACCAAGTTTGTGGCTGAAATACAAAGTAATAGGCAAAGTCAAAAAAATTTGTCCCAGGCGTCAAATGAGCATTGAAAATTAAAAAAGAAGATTTTTTTGTTCCACGTGGTTTGGGAAAGCCGGATAAAAGTACGAGTGGGATGTGAATCGGCCGATTTGTCACAAGTCGATCTATAGCGGATAAAGCATGGAGAATTTCATCCAGACAATAGGACGAAAGTACGCGTAGGACACGAAAAATGTCACAAAAGGAGCCAAGGAAGCGAGAATCGGATGATATATTTAATGATGGTAGATATATTTAAATAAAATAAATATATTGGGCTCGAGACAGCTTAATGCTCATTCCTCACAAATGACAAAACACTTGCCAAACCCAAAATAGCCGCTTCGCACTTAAGGCCATAAGTTTTGCATTTCTCAACGAAATCACACAACATTAGTCTCATTGGAATTGTGGCTCTAACCCAGCGCACATAAATAAATAAATTCCTAATTTTATGAGAAATTGATGGGTATTTTTCATAAAACGTGGCCGGGTTCACGACAGTTGTTTTATTTGGTAGTTGGGAGTACAATTAAGAGGCATGGTCATCATTATTTCTCTCGTTGCATGCACCTAGGACAGTATGGGGATCATTTTTCAAGTAACATACAATCATTTCACTCCATTTAGTGCCTCTTACAAGTGGTTGAAGGACAGATTTCAGGATTTCCATTTTCCCTTCTCTCTCTCTTCTCATTTTCCTATAAATTAGAGTGTTGGGTTCATTGTAAGAAGAGGCGCTTTTGTAGCAAATCTCTGTAAAATTACTTTGTGAAGCTAATGTGCTGCAAGCCCTTATTGTGGACTTCTTACATGGTGATCTAGGCCCTTATCTTGTAGAATGTGATTGAATCGTGCATATCATGAATCAATAAAATATAAGTTTGTGGATGCATCTTCCCCTGCTATGTTTTCTTACATTCTTCTTGCCCCTTCAACCTTGATTACAATTGTATTGTGTCTATCCTTATGCTCTTGCAAGGATCTATTATTATTGTGCATGTATGAAACATTGTTGTGAATGCATTTTTAGATTGTGGAGAACTGTTATCTCCCCTTCTAGTATGCACTTTACTCCTAGTTTTCACAAATTAGAAGACTACTCTCACACCCTCCTTTTCTGGTGTATCACCGCTTTAGTGTAGGCTTTCATTTTATGCATTCTCTCTCCTTGGTCCCTTGGAAAGTTAGATTAGAACAATTAGTTTACCCTACATTAGAGTAGATTGTGGTAGGTGGTTTAGGAGCAAGAACCAGCTTTCTCTGGTGGTCTATCTCAAGTAGCAAGTCCTACAACTTGGAGATAGTACCCATATTATTCAATCACATCGTGAGTTCAATTATATGAACTTGTGTAAACATAAGGGTGTCTGTGATTTGGTGATAACAATTCCTACCATGATTTTGTACCTTGAGCATCCAAATTGTTGCAAAAGAATCATATTTTGTAAATTTTTGACTGAATTTTTTTGGTGTAGATGTTGGTTTACAATCTAGCATTGTAAATATTTGCAAAAATAGTTTTTCCTACTTTCCTTAACATATAACAATGTCCTACTCTATTTGTTTAACTTCAATGCCAAGGAAATATTTTAACATTCCTAAATCAGTCATCTCAAATTATTTCTTCGTGGCTAATTTAAATTCATCAATTTATTTTTCTGAATTTCCAGTAAAAATCAGATCATCTACATACAAAACAATAGTTAAAATCTCACCATTATTTTCTTTGATGTAGAGTGTGGGGTGATTGGCTTGCTTTTTCTAAAGCCATTTCTAATCAAATAGGAATCTTACCTACTATACAAAAACTTGGTGTTTTCTTCAAACCATACAAATCTCTTTTCATCTCGTACACCTTTCTTTCATGCCCTAGAATTTCATAACTAGGTTGTTTTCCCACATACACTTATTTTTCTAACACCGCATTTAGAATTTCCATTTTTGATGAGCAATTATGGAAGTAATTGTTCTCATATTCTAAAGCTTCAATTCTAGAGAAAATGTCTCATTATAATCATGTCCATGCTTTCATTTGTATCCTTTGACAACTAAAGCATAGCCTTATGTCTTTCAATTTTGCCTTTAGGAGTAGTCTTAGTTTTATAAACCCACTTTACTCCAATTACTTATATTACATCCTCATGTTATGAAGGAATGTACTCATAAGAATCAAATAACGGAGGGATCGAGAACCTCTCGCATGGCTCGGGGTGAGCTTCCAGTGATAAGATTGGATGATATGTCAATGTGTTTGGGATTTATTGTTGAAATAGGTAGTAATAATAGAGACTACATTTTGGTTCTGTCAGACATCCTTTTGAATCTGTTGTGATAATTATGCATAATGAGATATGTTTGACTTTCTAAATGTCAAAGCATAGCTTAAAGGCAAGGAGGATGAGTCAAAGATTAAGTAACGGACCTAAGTTTATTATATGTAAATGGGTAGAAGAACAACTGTATCATGAGCTCTATGAGACCTTCTTTTATTTCTTTCCAGTGGAGTTGTATGAACTACTTTCGGTATATGCATCTAGATCAAGCTGGTACTATAGATCTCACGTGTGGACCCAAGATGAGTATTAGAGGCTGCAGTATGTTGATATGGCTTGGACACGTGTTGTTGATCATTGGTGGAGTAGAGTGTTGACAAGTTACACCTTGGAGTACATGATTTCTACATATTCATGTCCAAATATTATTGAGTTTGAGTTTTTGTGAGCTAATAAGATAATTATTGTGTGTTATACCCTTAGCTATAGAGATCTTGATCATTACACTAGGTTTGGAAGAATTTCCTCTCGCCGGATAAGCTTCTTCCGAGAATTGGGCGAGTAAGCTAGGGTGGAGGAAGATGGTAGACTCACTACTTTGAAAAGGAGAGGGAAGAGTGATGACTCAAGTATATTGAAGCATGTGAGAGGGAGTTAAATAGATAACACAAAGGTACAGGAGAAATGGAATTATGGAGGCAAATATTACATGAAGCAATTGACGTTTACAAAGAGGATGTGGTGCAAGATCAATCTTTGGTACCCCATCTTGCAAGCATGGAAGAGAAACCACCTCAAATTCTAGAGAAGGATTGTCATATGAAGAAAGGAGAGGATTCATTTGTGTGCATATGAATCCACCGTGACCAACCCCTAGCGCTTAGCTTTATAAATCTAGAGATAAATATGAATAACCAAGTTGGTCTTGGTGGAAGTGACTCCATCATCACCTAGGAGGTATAAATTTTCATTTGGCACATTTATGGTCAGTAAAATCATTTCCGGTGTTTGAAGGTATATTTTTGGAATGACATTTAGGATAATTATGAGTACACGAAGTTTGGGAATCATGTTTGGAAGTGGTGCAGACACACATCTATTGTGGCATAATATCACATATTGTTGGCACGTAATTCAAAGGAATGGTGCGTAGACATGAGGCATGACCACTTCAGGACCTTTACTAGATATGAGAGGTGGATGTGATGGAATAAGAACTAGATTTGGTGGATCAAGAGGGACAAGAACATGTGGATTTAGTGGATTTGGTGGTGGAAGCAACACTAAAGGGAATCAAGGTTTTGGGTCAGTGCGACATGAGGGCCTCAACCACCTCAACAATTATTTTTCTAAATGTATTTACATCTACCAAACTATAAAGGTGTTGAGGATGTTATAGAGCATGTACATAAACGTGGGATGCTATAGTGCACGAAGGGGATTATTACCCTAGAACAAAAAGCGTGTCAATTAGAATAACATCGCATGGATACATGCATAGTTAGTACTTAAAGTATGACCCCACTAGATAGTGGTAGATTACAATGCCCTACAAAATGCATTATTAGATGAATTTTATATCCCCGAGTTTGAAGAAAGATTATTAGCACACTAAAGGAGATTCAATAAGGTATGGCAGAGAGTATGCAAGAATATCAAGCATGTTTTAAGACTCTCTTCTCAAAATTGTGTTATGATATTAATCCCTTTGAGCATGCTCAATGGTTTTTGGAAGGTTTTTAACCCCTTTTAGGAGAGAAATTTCACATAGGACTTTCATAGCCCTTGGAGGCTAGCCTTTGTGTTGAAGCTATTGGAAGCATGGATACCAGTGTTAGCCATTTTCCTAAATCTCATATTACTACAATGACCTTGCGGTTGGAGAAGTTGCTCGATAACTCGGGGTGTGAGACTCACACTGGCCTACGGTGCACAAATTGCAAGGTGCACGACATGAGATCGGTTGTCCGCAGAGATCTGTACACGCCATAAGAGTAGACTGTGATATTTTCCACGCAAACCATGATGCAAGTAGGTTTCCGCTAGTAGAGCTTGTGATCTATTAGAATGTATCCTATTATTGCAATATTTATACCTCCACTACTCATGACACCAAGGATTATGGAGTAATTGACTTGATACATGATGGCGTTGATATTGGTGTGTGCCAAACTAGCATTGCAAACAATTCCAAGGATGATGGTCATCACTATGAAGCGCACAAATGGAGGAGCTCGTAGAAGAAGCTTCCATGGAGGATTTCAAGGTGGAGGGAATTTTTGAGGTAGAATAAGTGACTTCCAAAGGTGGAGCTTATTACAACTATGGGTCCACAGAGAACTATAAGCATGAATGCCCTAATTTGTTACAATGCTCTTGGTGTGGAAAGAAGCACAAGTATGAGGAGTGCCCAGATTTATTTGAATGCATCGCCATAAAACAGAGGAAGGATAAAGGCACAGGAATGGTGAGCATGAAAAAGGCTAACTTGTAATGGATGTAAAGGGTGGCATGTGAGTTAGAGTTAGAATCTGTACTAGTGACAATGCGAGCTTAAGGATGCAACACCAGGGAAATAAAAATCAAAGGCCATTGGCTACTAGAGAAGAGGTGGTGCACATGAATTTTCTGGACCCTACTCATCTGAAATAGGTTTATCAAGAGACAATGGATGTAATTTAGAGCCTGTAAGGAGGGATCCCATTCCTAAAGGACCCGTCTTGTCAGTTAAAGAAAAGGAAGAACACCGAGGCTCCACAGGTAGGATTTGGATTAGGTCTTGAAGTATGAAAATGTTGGGGTTAGAGAATATCATTCCTTTTCTATGGGAATGGTTACATGAGAAAGTACCACTGTTGAAGGAGAGCATGAGTGAAAGGTCTTACATGCTAACCTTCCCCCTCACACCATTGATTATGATAAGGTGATTACCTCAACGCAATATTGTCGATAGATGGCTCCTATGAAATATTTTTATAGATACAAGTGCAGAGGTTAATGTTATTAGCTTAGACGTTTGGAATCAAATGGGAAGGCCCTCATTACATCCATCTTGAAATGTGTTGTATATGTCTAACAAGACAAAGGTAATTCCCATTGTTGTCTTGAAGGAAGATGTTATCACTATCCAAGGGGATAAATTCATTGAGACTTATAATTATTAGCGCTAGCTAAAGTAGAAAACTTTCCAAAGTGTTACGTGGGTGCCCCTTGTGTTGTAAGAAAGATGTTGATCTATGGTTCAAAAGGGGTACATCGTTGTTGAAAACCAAGAAGAATGGGTTATTATCCCTCTAACTCGATGGGAAGTCATGACCCTATACTCGATCCCTTGGGAGAATAATTCCTTAATCAATCTATGTGTGTAATATCGGGGACCCCGAGGTGATTAATCCTATGGAAGGAATTATTTAGTTAGATCATGCTCAATCTATGAGTGATACCACTAGTGTAGCATATGACATATTGGTACCCAAATTGATTCTCCCTCAAGTCCGAGTAGCATCACAAGTTTTGGCAGAAGCTTAGAGACGATAGATCATGGTGAGTCATTTTATAGCCGGGATGGGATCTAACTGGATCTCTCGTCACTCGGATGTTTAGAAATGGATAGCACCCTCAAGAGGATTTGATCTATTCTCACTATTTTAGGTTGTCTTTCAAACAAGGTAAGAGAACCCTTTTGTAGTCCGTTGTTTATGGAGGGGATGGAGATGTCCTTCTTAATAAATTTATTAAGGATACCTTTAAGAAAATATGATCAATGTAACAAAATCTAACTCTCACGATTTGTCACTCTAGATAGTGGAGATATTCTCTAGCCAAGGTTCGTGATACATCAAGACATTTGGAATCCCAATTGTTTCGTATTTTTCGGTAATAAAATTTATGCATTTGTATACACACATAACAAACAAGGGTAGTATGGGTAGGATTAGTTGTTTTTAAATAATTTTATGTGGGAGGTGAGGTATAATAAACTTGATTTTCCAAATCTTTGAGAACTCTTACAAAATGGAAAGTCTAGATGATAAAATGCTTCAAAATAGCTAAAATGTTCCTTTAACCAAAATATGTACTTCAATGGAGGCCCAACTTAGCACTTTTTTTTGACACAATTGATGAGATTTTAACATGAAGGCTCGAGTTAGAAGACCCAATAAAACATCAAAATATAATATCAATCATGCTTGAGGTACACCTAAAGGCTTACAAACAATCTCTATCAACAAATGAAAGAAAAGTGATTTTAAATCGTTTATTTCACTCCCAGATGAAAGCTCTTCTGAGAAATGAGATTGTAGATGCCACTAAACTATCACAAGGATTGAGACCTATGTGATTAAGATAGATTTTGATACAAGATTGCAATAAGAACAAGAAAAACTATTTGTAGACATTCAAAAATGAAACAAACACATTTTTCTCAAGATCAACATAGAATAACTTGAGTTTGATTAAATTTATCAATAGCCAGGGAAATTTTTTCTAATAATCTCATAGCTTGTTAATGGTTGTACATATATACACTTACGCAACCACCTTCAGATCAAACTTAATATAATATATATATATATATATATAGGCTTCTCGTATGGCTTCTCAAAAGATGGGCTTTGTCAAATTTTCCTCTTGGGAATTTTCTTTGACCTCTAATACTCTAACCATTTGCATGAAATTATTTTACCATTTATAACATTTACAAAAAAACCCTTTTCCCCCAAAAATATTGACATTGAGTACTACCTACTCACCATGATCACGATCGCAATTTCCAAAATCGATCTCGCAAAAGTCGTCAGTGCTCATGGGGAAAATCTCTTCGAATATGTCATGCATTCAACTTCTCCTTCTAGTAGATCACTCTTTCTTCAACTTTCCAACCACTTCCGCCCCTAATCTTTTAAATGTGGTTCCTTGCGTGCTTGGGATAATAAAAATGGAAATTCATATCAAGCCCGAGAGTCGACCATTTTAATGGTGAAAGACGTCTTGAGATTTTCCCCACCAAACTCGGATATCAACATTAACTCTCCCTTTGTTTGGTGTGTAGGAAATACGAAGAAATCATGAATACTTGCACTTCTAGGCGTGTTTCAAGTAAAATGGGGCAAAAATCACATTCGGACTCTTAGCTTTCATTGACCTTTTCTTTGAATTTGGGCCGTCCACGTGGAAGATTAAATTTAAAACATGCCCAGACATTTCCTTTGATCTTTTACAAACTTTTGAAGAAATGGAAAAATTCTACATTTTGTTCCACACCTCTGCCCTTGAGAAATGACCTCGACACATGTCTTAAGGTGGGTTTCAATGGAATCATGCGGCAATATTCTCGCTATTTCACCTCATTTTTGGAAGAGGGAAAATTTTATAAGTTTTCTCTGCCTCCTCCCTTGAAAAATGGGTGTGACGCATGTCCCAATTTGGGTCCTAATAGAACCGTGCTTCCTTTTTCACTTTTAACTCTTTTCTCCCAAAAGGAAATTTTTCCAAATTTCTCCCAAGATTCTCGCACCTCCACTGTTGACCTTTCCTTTATCGTGATTGCACCCATTTTTGGTATTTTAACCCTTTTGAGCATAAAAGGAAAAAAATCTAAGTTGCCCCTGATGGTCCTTCCCCGCCCCTTTTGAATTTTTAAACTTCCACATGTCACAATGGTGCATCTTGAGATGGTTCCCAAAATTTGAGACTTTGAAAGAGCACGGGCTCGCCACGTGTCCTGGCCCAGAAATTTTTTTCTAAAGGCTTGAAGCTCAGCGGAAGGCGCCATGTGTCAGAGTCCGTGGAAATCTCTTTTGGCCGTTGAAAAGTCCAAGAAAAATACAAAGTGAGTGGAGGCCTCCAAGTGTCCTCCTGGTGCTTCTTTAAAATGAAACTCAAGGGCCGATCCCCAAACATGCACGGTTCCTCCACGTGTCCTAGATCTCCCAAAACATTTTGAAAAAGACTAAGTATGGGAAGACCCAGCTGGAAGCCTCCACATGTCTCCCTGGCACAATTTCAGAATGGTGCCCAAAATGGAGACCTTGAATGAGCGCAGGCTCACCACATGTCCCTATCCCACCAAACTATATTAGCTGCATAAAATTTGTCTAAGTCTAGGAAAAGCAACGGAAACTTCCATGTGTCCTCCCGTGCTACTCCAAGGCCAAACCAAAAAGTAAATCTTCAAATGAGTGTTGTTCCTCCATGTGGAAAAATTTCTAAGTTGAGGCAATTCATAAAATTTATGAAGTACCCAGCTGAGTCATGTCCAACCAAAAGAGGCCACATTTCCTAATGATGCAAGGATGTAAATTTGACAGGAGAAATGACCATCAAACCGTAAAATGTAGAAAAACAATCATTTAAGCTTGGAGATGAAATTTTCTCCAATGACAAAGAGAATTCGAGATGTTACAAGGCTCAAATGCGTTCTTCAGAGCTACATCCATTCATTTTCTTCAAGTATTTAGGGAAAAAATGACAAGGAAACAAATCCTGAGTGTAAAAAATAGAAAGAATGAGAGAGACCGAGTTTTTAGATGAATAGAGAATGGGAGACCCAAATTACAAACCTTTACATGATCTTCAACCCAAGGAAAGATTAATTATGGTAGCAAAAGGAAAACAGAGACCTTTCGGGAACAAATTAGGGGGATAAAATGTGACAGAGGTCGTAAAAGGACATATTTCCAAGGCAAAATGGGGTGAGACTATTTTGAGCACCAACATGACAATTGGGTGCACAGGACTTATGAGTTAATTGGGTGGAAATTGAGAGGCTCCATTACAAGATTGATAAGGATGCGCCTACTTAGCACGTGAGAGGGAAGTAGTTACTCGAGTTTCAATGGGATCAAAACCTTGATGTTTTTATTCGAGGCATCGAATCTCAATGGAGATGTGAGATATAACCAAGGATCATACTTTCTACATGTTGTATGGAACCAATTGATTTTGGTGGAGGGTGCATCAGGGATAATATTCTAGGGTGGCACAAGGTGAGGATTGTGCTCTCTATTAGATTCTTCAGGAGCAATGTACCAACTAAAATTTGTGTCTATGATGGGAAAGAATCTACCTTAGAAAATGTCCAGGAGTGTGAGAGGATCTGGATGGAAGGTGCAGAGGCTTTACCTCCTTCCCTCTGGGTGAAAATTTTTATTCCACACTACAAGGTTATGCACGTGCATGGTACGTTCATTCATAGATACACAATTAGACATGGAACTAGCGGGAGTTAACAAATGACTCGATTCAAACTTTTGAATACAAAAGTTCTAAGCCCTTGTGAATGAGGCACCCAAAGTTGTTAAGCACCTTTATAATGGGAAACACTACCATGGAAGAGGATAGATTACTTGATTTATCATGAACTGGCTTAGAAGCACACTCTAATGAGGGAGAATCGATGAGATACAACTTAATCGTGCTTACATGGAGAAAGAGAAGAGAAATATCGTCTATGTGATAGATGGTGAGGAAGGGGAGAACTTGGATGTTAGCCATACTATATGTATGCGCAAAGTAACATATATTGTTTATGAGCAAGCACGCGCCTACCATGAACCTCTAAAAACAAAGAAGGTTAACGTTGGCTTAGAAACGAAACCTAAGAAGGCTACTATTAGGGGCTATTCGTCGAAAATGAGGTTTTAAATATCATTTATCTATTGCACCAGCTTTTAGGATTTATTTACACGAGGTTACCATGAGCTTAAGGGTGTTCACCACTCTTTAGGAGAGATGCAGATCAAAATAAAGGAGGGAGCGCACTCGATTCGGAAGTGACCTTACCGAATGAACCCGAATCGTGCATCCGGGTCAATGAAGAGATAGAAAAGATGATTGCTTGTGTGTCATTGAAGATGTTGAGGAATCATTATAGATAAGCCTAATGGTCATTAGCATTAAAAATATGGGAGGATAAGGATCTATTTTGATTAGAGAGATTTGAATGTAGTATGTGTCATTTATTCCTTCCCAACTCCTTTCACCGATGAGATCCCAAAAGGAGTAGCCAAGCATGAGATCCATTATTTTAAAGAAAAATTCTCGTAGTATCATCAAGTTAGAATTGTAAAGGAAGAGAAAGAAAAGACAAATTTCACCCCGAGTGGGGAATTTTTTTCCTACACAAGCCATCATGCCTTTTGACTAAATAATGCGCCTATTGTGTTTTTATGCATATTGGTCCAAGTATTTCATATTTTATCCATAATTTTCTTAGGGTCTATCGTGATGAATGGACAATTTATGGACTAGTGAAAAACTAGTGTGACAATTTTCAGCTTTATGTTCAAGAGATACCGATAGCATGTATATCTCTCAACATTAAGAAATGTCTCTTTGCCACACCATTTGGGACCCTATTGGGGCATATCATATATAAGGAATATTTTCTTGTGGATCTTGCCAAAGTTGTCAACATTGTGGGGTTGGGGAGCCTACCATCCATAGCGCAATGTGTGGATTCCTTGGGCATACGGTATTATTGGAAATTTATTAAGGTGTATGCCAAAATCGCTATGCCAGTGGAGGAATTATTGAAGCACGGATGTACATTCCATTGGGGAGAAGTGCGATAGTTGGTGTTTGTCATGTTAAAGAATAATCTTATCACTAAATCCATATTACACTTTCCTCTCGGGGATAAGCCATTCCATGTACATGTTGATGCTTCGTAATGATGATCGGGGCAATCTTAAAGACAACATGGATAATGAATCGTTGATCACTCCTTTTGTTTTGCTAGCAAAAGTTGACACCAAAGCAGAGAAGAACTATACTACTACTGAGCGTGAAGCATTATCAATGATCTACACACTACATAAATTCAAGTAATATCTATTGGAAATACCCTTCATATTCTACAGGGACCACGTGGCACTAAAGTACTTGGTGAACAATCCAATTTTACAAGGGAACATATATCGGTGGGTCTTGTTGTTTTAAGAGTTTGAGTTTACAATTGTTCTAAAACCAAGAAAGAGTAACTCAGGTCCTAACCATTTATCAAGGATTGACTCAAAGGAGGACGCCCAAATCCTTGATGATACAATCCCGATGCACAACTATTAATATCATGCAATGCTCACCCTCTGACTTGGAAGATATTTTGTGTTTCTCAAAATGGGTGTGGCACCAAAGGGAATGAAGACCTTGGAAAGGAAGTAGTTAGCTATATGTATTACACCCTACATGCTAATTAGTGGAGACTTATACAAGTTAGGCCACAATGATGTTTTACGTAGGTGTGTGTTAGAACCTGAGCACGTTCTAGTCATGGAGGAAGTGCACAGTGGGATTGTAGGAGGACACTATGGAGGGAATGCCATCGCGTAGAAGATTCTACCTGGTAGGACTTCGGTGGGAAAGCATCTACCAGATTGTATTGATATTATCAAGGCATGTGACCATTTCTAGTGGCTTCAAAAATAGGAAGAAGGGATGAGATTCCGTTGAGACCGATAAATAGCGCATAACCATTTGAGAAGTGGGCCATTTATTTTGTAGGACCAATTTCACCTACCACCTAAAGGACCGGTTCACACTATATCATTACTTGCATTGATTACATAGCAATATGGATAGAGCTAACCCTCAAAGTGTTATAGGATACCATCCCCACCAATAAGGAAGAGTGAGCATAGTTGGTCTTTAACTCCACGGCTTGTAAGGAGAAGATCAAGAAAAAGCATGAAAAGTTGGATTTCAGAGTCGGTGAACTCGAGACTCCATCACTTAACAAAAGGATGAGTTTAAGGGTGTCTCGATGGAGCTAGGAGTGGAAATTAGCATGTTGAGAGAAAAAGTGGAAGAAATCAACCTGACACAAGTACCAAATGTCTTGGGTGAAGAGTCGTGTAAGGCATTATCGAATTAAAGGTATGGGAATAATTGAAGGATGAAATAGATGCAGAGTTCCCTGAACTCCTTCAATTTGTCGTGAAGCATCGCCCCCATTCCTCAAATTCTTTATTTAGTTTCTCTCCTAACCTCTATTCTTTATTCTTTTCGTAGTATTCTCGGTTGATGAATTTTTTTGTTTGGAAAGCATGTAGGTTTGCACGGGATGGTAACCTATTTAGTGTGGGTTGATGTTGGGCCCCTAAAAATTAACTAAGTACCTATAGTGTGAAGCCTTATGGCATGCAGAAACAAGGTGTGAAGGCACACACATAAGTAGTCCTTGGAGGGGCACGAAGGATCACACCGGAGCAGGATGGAGTTAAGACTTAGTGTGTTTTGGATAACAACAAAAAGACACGTATAGGGAGTGAACAAAAAAGTGACTAGATACAGATGCATATAAGCAATGGAGACTTACGATTCAAGAAAAGGATATTCTAAGGAATCATTATGGTTATCATGAGAGGATAAGGATTCGAGGTTGTTAAGGATTAGTTTGAACATGCATGTTAAAGACACTCGATTGAAGGAAACACATGACAACATCTAGCATATTCCTAAGTAGTCCTAGAGAAATTAGAAGAATATTCATGGAGGGTTTGGCATATGATGATGGAAGGTTACGAGATGATTCCTTTTGATGCTTGATATAGAGGGTCTTTCTAGATAATAAAATAGAGAGAGATAGGAAGTGAGGGTATGTGTGGAAACATATATGTAATGACGATCTCTATGATGTACGAAAATCTCTACTAGCATGAAGATTAAAAGAAATATCAAATGGAACTCTCTTGATGCAATCTTGGCTACCATATTTTGGCTTATGAATATAATGAAGTAATTTTGTAACACTCTTGTAATGGATCTTGATCTATGTATTTTTCCTTTGTGTTCATGTGTGTGTTACGGGTTTTCTTGATGATGCTCATGGGTTGATTCTACTTTCCTTTAGTTGATCATGTTAATCCATGTTTACAATGAATTTAGGCTAGGAGTTAGTGTTTTCATTTTGAATTCCATGAATGAATGCACTTGTTTCTAGTTATATTACATCCTCGTGTTAAGAATGAACATTCTCATGAGGCTCACATAAAGGAGGTACTCGATGCCTGGGCACACCTCAGGTGAGCTTCTAGGCTAAGAGTGGATGATATCTGACGCGTTTAGGATTGTTTTTTTAAATAGGTAGTGATAATAGAGACTACACTAAGAATTTGTCTAGCATATGAAACAAAAGTGTAACATGTAAGTAGAATAAGCTAATAATAGGAAATGAAACAAAGATATGCAAACGTTTCTTGAGTTTGATGGTATGCTACGATATGCAAAATTCTAAGATTATAGGAGAATAATTTCCCATAATGGATGTGTGTGCGATGCGTTTCATTTAGAAATTCTCCCTCAATACTCAAGAATGAACCATAGAACAAGATTGTGCCAATTTGGGTAATGAATGTATTTTATGAGAGTAGTTTCAAAAAATATGTATCGTGAAGAACTAATCCTCGAAGTGTGTGTGATGTGAATTTCATTTAAATATTAGGCCCTCAATAGTCAAGTATGAACCTTAGAACTAGAGTACATCATCAAGTAATGTGGGGATCTAGGATTCCCTTATCAGGATGCCAAGACAATCTATGCAATGAAACTAGCTGCAAGGGCCCATGATATGCTAAATAAGATGAACATATGTCATGTGAAAGTGCATATATCATAGCATGTGGAGTAGGATTGTGTCATGCATGTGGTAAAACTAGAATAAGTAGAACATTAGTAAATAGAAGAGATACCGAAGAATAATGTCAACATGGTGAGGGGAAAACCCTATAGAGTCAAAGATCCCAACTACATGAATAGTAAGTGCATAACAAACAAGAATATATTCATTAGGAGAAAATAGAATAGGTGTAGCATTGTGCATGTTGGAAATAGTAGAAAAAGTAAGTTCAAACATAAGGATTAATATGTGAGTTAAACTATATGTAACTTCTATAATTCTAAGAATCTCATCGTAGGAATGTCAAGAATGGAGGTAGAGAAAAAGAGTCATAAGAAACAATAGGTGCAATTTGGGAAGATCATAAGAAATAAAGTAGTATGAATTGTATGAATTAGAGTATATGACCATAAATAAAAAGGAGGGAAGAAGGGAATCAATTTCCCCCATGGATGTAACAAGATAATGTGAAACCATAGTAAATGAATTATGCATAGGATATTGGAAAGTGCACGATTAGGAATTATTGTAAAACCAACATACAATAGTCTAGCTTGTTATGATGAAGGTCTAGAGAGAGATGTAACATTAGAATCACTGAGCATGTGATTAATAGAAGTGTGTTGAGAGTTAGATACAATGGGAGGAGTATCATGGGTACCAATAGAGAATTGATCGTGTAAATCATTAACACTTGGGTGAACACTGGGAGGAGAGGGATGTACAATGTAGGTAATTTCATTAGCATCATGTATGAGGGTAATATAATCAAGAGAAGTGATATGAGGTATGGAATCTACCATAGTAGTATCCATGAAAGAAGGCGTGGCAAGGGAATTGTGTCTGCTATGGTAGGGATATAAATAAGCATACGCGTAATATGTAATAAAAGATGGCTTAGAAGGATAATATAAGGAACATCATGAGGCATAATGTGACATAAAATATTAAGAATGTAAGATCCCACAAGAAGGGGAAGAGATATTGTTGTGTAGGTTTAGCATTCAATCCATGGATACAAAGAGTAGATGAATTGAGATGACTAGCAAAATGTTCTATTTGATTAAGAAAGGACAAAGTGCATACATTAATACCATGTCCAAGATCAATTAGGACACACTTAACAAAGATATTATAATGTTAAACCTAGATATACAATGGGGAAACATTGGAATCAAAGGGATGGGAAGCCATGAAAGATCCGATAATGGGCATGTATGGAATAGGTTCCACAACCGATTTGATCTAAACTAGGATTAAATCTAATTTTAGAGTAATTAAAATTTAACTAATGATATATAAGTGATAATATACAGTAATAGACAAGAAAAAGGCATGGAATAATATGAAACCCTAAGAAATAGATAGAAATTAGATGACTTAATTGATTATGTATGATCCAGAGTGATTTGGATTGAGTATATGCTAGAATAGGCTTACAAATAACATTTTAAATGCTCAAAAAAGATTTTGAAGTACATAGACATGTAGGATAAAATATTCCACATGAATATAGTAGTGGCAGATGCTAGTGTTTAATCTAGGTGCAAGTATCATCTTATATACTCAGTCATGTCAATATTTTTGGGTTATATGGGTCTTTGCTCCAATATTCATTTCTTTGCTCCGACTTCGTTGTTAGGGTTCCAATCCACCTATAACTCCGAAAAATGAATATATACCTTCACATGTCCTCACACCACATCAAATATAATAAAACAATATGCATAATGTGGAGCCAAATTGACCCCAACAAATACCCAAAGAGTAAACTTAAGACCAAGTGTTGTACTACATCTTAGACTCCATATAATTTTGTGTCAATGTGTGTGTAATAATGCCCTAGTCTGCCCTTGTGCAAGTTGCATAATGATAGCGGGAAATATCTTGAATATAGAAAATATATAGAATGTGTGAGATGAAATAAAATGAGCTTCCTCTCTATGTTGTGTATGCAGAGAAATGCGAGCCTTGTCCCTTATATGGATGTCCTAGATGGATGCTTTGTAATTCTCTTGTGGCTTTGAATGCAATCTTAGGTGATAGCATGTAATGCTTAGTGTTGGACCTCTGATTTTGGAGAAGTAACTAAGTATATATATGATTCCCTTGTTTGAATTTCGTAATTGACAATTAGAAGGCTAACCGAAAAGTGTAAAATATGCCTAAAAGATAAAAGAGACCCAAAAGAGTGAGAACAAGATAGAGAGGGCTAGGAGCATCCAAGAAGGACATGAGCACTGGCACTAGTGTCCGAGGCCATAAAATATAAATACATTAAGTTCTAATGGGTGTGTAGGATGCATAAAAAAATAAAGTAAAGAGATAAAGAAAAGAGGCCAAACAGAGTTATCAACCACTAGTTTTATTTGTTAGAAATCATGTATACATTAGTATGCTTTGGGACCTAGAAATGTACCCAAGTACGTGATTTTGTGTCTATAGGTAGTCATACACTCAAGTATGCAAGTACAAAAGCCACATTATCAAATTCAAGACAAGATAGAGAAATAATAGTGAACAATCTCATTATTTGAAGGTCATGGTTATCAATTTGGTCAGCATACATTCTAGGTATCACATGCTAAGTGAGAACAATGCATGGCTTCATCCCTCTTCTGAGTAGTGGCAACGTTGGTGGTGGACAAGGGTACCCACAACCTACCTAATGTTTGTTTCTTAGGACTCTCTCATGATCTAGGGTTTTGAAGATTGAATCGGGACAGGGAGCATCACACATTATCAATGGTCTAGCTTCTAACAAGGAGAAGAGTAGGAAGTATTGCACAAGCACCGAAAGATGTAGGATATGAAAGTAGAGAGGGACAAGGGCATTAAAAATGACCATAACCAGTGGCACGCTTTTTTCGCTACCATATAAATTGGTCCACGAAGTTGTTAAGAACACAATCTTAGTGGTGAAGCTCTGTCGATCATTTCCATCCTTTTCCAAATATCATACTAGCTCGAGATTAGGACACAATCCAGATATCGCTTATGTCCTCTCCTCCTCCTCGCCTCTATTACTTCATTTCATTTGTCTATCATTGTCTATCTTGTTTCATGTATTATCTTAATAATGTTGCAATTAGCATTAGAAACTAATTGTTTAGGATAATCTACCGTCGCTTATTGGCTCCTTAAAATAATTAACCATTTCGCTTAAATCATTAAGCATTCTTGGGAGTGTGAGAGAAAATGCTCTAATTAATTTTCTTTCGTAGTAAATACGCTTTTTTTTCTTTGTATAATTTGAGCAGGTTGTGCCTTCTACTTAAAGCTAATGTTGGAAGTCTCAACAATGATAATTTTACATTTGAACATGTGATTGTTTTAACACTGTGTTACTTTTAGTAACATTACCACTTCTTCTATTCCTTCTCTTTTTCTCTATTTTATTTATTTAATTTCAAAAACATCCCATGTCAACCTTCTCAAACACTCTTGCATTCCTCCTCTGACCCTACCATTGGTGCAAAACTTGTTGCTCATCTAAATTTTTCCTCATTAGTCATTGTAAGATTGTTTTGCCTAACCCTCATGCACGTTCGCAAAGAGTGAATTTAGTCTCCTGAGATCAAAAGTGAATCAGAAAAATATTGTGGTGAAGTGGTGGACCACCCAGCTGTTGACCAAAGGCCCTCAATTCGAATTTTGCCCAAGTCCCCACGAACGTGCGTGAGGGATAGGCTCTTCCTTGTAAGATACAACATTTTGCAGTTTCTCATCAAGGTTTGATGGAATTAAATCATTACTGTGATACATCTGTCTATTGTCTTCACTATGTATTATTCTGGAAAACATTTATCGTTCATTAGCAATTATAGTGAGGAAATTTGATCGGCAGGATAACACGAAGCACATCATTGTCTTTTTCCGGCTGCGGAGATGATTTCAATGACTATGAATGGGATTTTCAAGGGTGCAGCAGCCAGGGTGCGAAACATGTCCAACAGCCTACAGTTGTGGAACTCCATTGTAAAAGGAAACAAGCGAGTCAACAATGGAATTGCACTTTAAAATATTAGGTTATATTTTTTTACTACATTTAAAATTGTAGAAATTAAGTGCACAAAATTCTAAGGTTTAATCACAAAGCCCGCATCTTGAAATTCATGTCAACTGTAAATAATTAAAAATAAAACAAAATAACCACACGCAATTTTCTTCAACGATGACAATATTTTATATAGCTCTTCCCTGGTTTTTCAACAACCCAAGAGAGATCGAGTCCCCCTGCGTCCAAATGTCTTAAACCATGAAGCCGATCGTTCGCAATATTTGGAGGCCAAGATTTTCTGTAACCCTAACTTAACCCTTCCAAAAGAATCCTTCACAATTTCACACGAAACCCTGACCCTCTCTGTAACAGTCTTCTTGATAGTAAAATGATAACTGTTCAAAAACATCTGCCTCTTCTTCGAATAATCTCCGTGTCTTTTTCTGTTCCATTTCTGGACTTGAGCGCTTTGTCCAGCGGGGAAAACGGATTCTGACGGACGTTTCCCTCAATAGCCTGCTGAAGCTCCGCTTATAATTTCTGTCATACGAGGAAACCCGTTTGCTCCTGTTCATAACCCCGTCTGAAACTCCCATCATCACCGTCGTCATCAATTTATAACACAGAAAAAAAAACAGAGATAAAACAAATTCAGGGTTTCCGCTGATAAAAATATATCCTACAGTTCTCTTTTTCTGAGGAAATCTCAGAGCTCAAAGGACGTGTATTGTGATTGAGGTTATATGGGCAATTGGCATTTAAAGAAATTATAAAATTACGCAGTCCATTGTTCCAAAGTGTATACAGCTGTCGTAGCTTCCTGACTTAGTTTTCAATGTGAGAAGCTTCTGTTTGGACTTACTATTGCTGCAAATTTTATTCATACACGTTTTGCTTCATCTAATTTTTGGGCATATTCATGGAACAGTGGCTTAACGTCTCCATTACGGAAGCTTGATGGCTTTCAACGCTGACCGAGTTACTTTGAATGTAATGCGATGATATTTACGTTTATTTTTTTAGTATTTTTCTCGTGGTAAGTAAACTAATTTTCTTATTCGTTAGGTACTTTATTTTGTCTCTCTATGATGAGTTGTTGAGACTACTAGTTGGAATTAATGTTGGGAGTCTTTCAAGGAATGGGAATTTTGCATTCAAACATGTCGTTTTAGTAACGTTAAGTCACTTACAGTAACAATATCACTTTTTCTTTTCCTTTTTATCCTGCCGAAGGCCTTCACCTTTGCAATTAAACATTTGCATGTTTCCAATCAAATTGTGACATCTGTATTAAAATGGGACTGGACTATAGTTTTTGGTTTTGATTTTTTTGTTGTGGCAAGATTTGATTGGTGGTTGGCTTTATGTGCACTGTTCATTGATAAAACGTAGGAGTTATGGGACATTAATGCATTGACTGTCATGCACAGAGCAGGTCGCTTCTGACAGCTTTGAGTGGCTCGAGGAAAACGCCTGTTTGTTTCTTGTACGCCGTGTAATTTCTCATTTGCATCTGCGCGCCAGGAAGTGGAGGACTCTGAAGAGCAAGGTGAGTTTTCATGGCAAGGCGATTTAAGCTCTCTGTTCGCATGTTTTTGCCTGCTGTTTATCTTTTAGTTCGAGTGGTTATTTGTTCTCTGTTCTGTGTTTTGTCCTTTCACTGTGTATTTTTCGGTGAGTTCGTTTGCATTCCTGTCTAGTTCGAGCTTTAGCTTTGGTATTGTTTATTGTGGGTCGCCGTAAATGATCTTGAACAACTCATATTCCCGCAGCTCGTGGAGGGGTCTCAGGTTTGTTGTGAGGGTTTTGTTTGTTGTTTAAATAATGCATGAGATAGTCGATTTCAAGAATCGGCTGCAAGCCGCAGGATGAAAAAGGTGACTTTGTATTCAGGAGTCAGGTTTGAAACACCAAACCCTCTTTCACCAGTTTTCTTGTGATTTTGTAGTCAGGGTTATAATCTGATAGGAATCAAACATTGGATCGAGCGAGCAACCATGGCTTCGCATTGCCACTATTTTGGCCGGCTGTATTTTGCTTGCGATCTGAGCTTGAATGGTTACGAGTTCGAATCGCTGGGAGTCATTTTTCTCTCGAGACACCTACATTTATATTTTGCCCTTCGAGGGTGTACCTGACAACAAGGCTGCCGTTACTGTAACCCTTGCATAGGAACTCTCGCACTTTACAAGGCAACTATTTTGTACTCAAAAGAATCCTAAAATCTTCCTTGATGTTTTATTTGTCTGGATGAAAATGGAGATTGTACGCTTTCAGTTTTGGATATGTGAAGCGTATAATACTAGACAGCTTAAATTTGTAAGGATTTTTGTTATTCTGTGAAGTATTAGATCCATTTGTGTTTGGGGACCAACAATTTCATTTGTGGATCTTTTCGTTTTCCGTGCAGGGTCCTTGGTATGTATGTTGGCCTGCGGTTTTCATAAGACACTATGTTCAGTTCTGAAAAAAATTATCTGGATTTTGATATATTGGCCATCCTTTGCCCACATGCTTTGTAAATTATATATTTAAAAATATCTATTTAGAAATCACTGTGTGACACCACTTTTCTGTACCAAGGTCTCAGGCGTAACTTCTAGACCATTCTTGATTTTGTGAAAAGTATATCAGAAGTAAACTTCGTTTTTCGATGCCTTGATGCAATAGCAAAGGTCAATCCTCATCTTTGCCAAATTGCTGTATTGAAGGTTGTTTTCTTTTTCACACATTAAGTATCCTTATTTTACTCTACTAATCTTTGGTATTTTTGTGTAAGTCTGCAGTATGTATGTTTGCCCGTGGCTTTTCTTTGAAAAATTCAGAAGCAGTAACTTCATTTTTTGGTGCCCTGATCCAATAGTGCTGGCCAATCCGCCACAATTTTCCTTGCCTATGTCACACAGTTTTGTATTTCATTTTCAGATCATTGTTATTTTCTGTACAAAGTCTTTCTATGTATGTTTTCCTACGCCTTTTACAAGAAAATTTCAAATGCAATAAATTTTATTTTTCTCAGGATGCCAATCTACCATGGTTTATAATCTTCTTTGTTTTTGTCATTCTTTGCCAAATTGCCGTGCAAGGGTTTTGTATTTACGCATTCAGTTTATGTATATCAGTTTTGATCTTTGATATTTTTGATACCAAGTTTGCAGTATGTGTGTTTGCATACAAGCTATGTAAGGTAAATTAGAAGCAGTAATTTTCATTTTTTGCTTCTCCAATGCAATATTGCAAGCCAATCCACTATGATTGTAATCCTCTTTATTTTTTTTACTTCGCAAAATCGATGTAGTAAAGTTTTTTGTCTTTATGCATTTAAGCTTTTGTATTTCATTTTTGATACAAATTGTTTAGTATGCTTGTATAGCTGCAGGTTTTGTGAGATAAATCCAGAATTAAAAATTTATAATATTTGCTGTCCTGGTTCATCTGTGCAGGGAAATCTGCCATGATGTATAATCTTTTTTCTTCAAAAATATTTTGTTTCTCGTGTGAAGTAGGATTGAATGGATATTGAACATGCTCTTCCTCATACAAAGACCCACTGGTAGCTTTCTTTCTGTTCCTCATCTCCTTTGACACCCGAGATTTCATTGGCGACCCTGAACCTCAGTCTTAGGCCCCAATGAATTTTCTTTGTTTTGCATCTCTGAAAAAAATATTGCATTGTCAATCCTACCTTTGGTCATTCCCTCTGAAGGTCCTCCAGTCTCAATGTGTCGAATACCCGAATTCCATGCATGGTTGTTTGGAAGAAATAAATTTTCAGACCTTGCAGAAACCTGCTGAAACACGCCCCTAGCGTTGCTTGTTCCAGCCGAACTGTGCAATGTCCTTTGCTCATTCCACGCAAACTGCTCTTCATCCTCTTTAATAACTGCACTGTTTCTTCCATTCATATGCTCTTCTGCAGGACCATATATGATGGGATTACATTCCACCTCCTTCACTATAAGTTCTGTGTCTGTCACGTTGTCCCGGAAGGAACTTCTATCGGCCAATGACCGACTATTCAAGTTTTCCCCTTTATGGCTATACTCTTCATCAAATGCAATGTCTTCAGATACACATCTTGATCTTTCATCTTTGTTCTCAAAGCATCCGAATTCTGTCACCTGTCTTCCATGCCCTGTATATTTTTAACGACACCTTTTCCCTCATTAGACTCCTCTCTGCACACTCTCTGCGACACTTGGTCCTACTTCTGCTGCACAGATTGGTGCACATTCTGTTTATTTCTGCACTGCTATCATTATTTTTATTGGGATTACATTGATACTCTCAAAAGCTGACCTGAAAGAGCCATGTACATCTTACCCATGTGAAGAACAGCAACAAATAAAGAATGATCACAAAAAGAAAATGCACTCTTCCCAATCACTCCACACTGAATGGGTTTGTAGTGGCCACATGAATGTAATATTGGAGATGAGGAGATTGCAACTTATTGCGATTCGGTATATTCAGATTTAACTACACAGAAGAAGCTGTGCAGAAAGATAGAAGTAGGACTAAGATTAGGACTCGGAGTATGAGTCTTACTTTCTTGGGACTTATGTTTGTTGGTACTGGGTTCCCCTTTACGGTCATGGAGAGCTGATCTGAAAGCTTTTGGAGGACACTCAAATTGTTTGTCTGTATTGGGTTCATTTTACAGTCATGAGGTACTGATCTCAGAACTTTTGGAGGACACCCAGATGTGGGAATTTTTATTTGAATTGGGTTCCTCTTTGTAAACATAAGAGTTGATTTCAGAGTTTTTTGAAGGATACCCAAAGGTGGGAATTTCTATATTTTGTATTGGGATTCCTTTTGCTGTCATGTAGAGTTGGTTTGAGAGCCTTACACCCAACAGGAAAACAGACATGGAGAAGTCCAAGGTTGCGAAGAGCAGATCCATGTCATCAGCTCCTTCTGGACACAATCACGAGGATTGGAACTGCAATATGGTGAAGCCACTCAGATTCAACAAATGTGGGTTCAATGTGTTCTCTAAGGTGTCTTCTAAGAGGTTTATAGAAGGGGTTCCAATTTATCTTAATGTTTATGATCTCACACCCATGAATGGGTATGTTTATTGGGCTGGACTTCGAATCTTCCATTGAGGAGTTGAAGGTAAGAAGGCTTTCCCTTTCTTTTGTTTTTGGATCATACTGTTATCGCATTGTACTATATTCTACACTGTTTAGAGGTGTAGCTGGATCATATACTATCAACATTGTATCTATACGTTGACTGGCTTACAGAGAAGATGCGGAGCAATAATTTCACGGTTTCGTCTATGCATGGAGATATGCCACAAAAAGAACGAGATGCAATTATGGCTGAATTTCGTGCTGGTACAACTCGGGTATTAATCACCACAGATGTTTGGGCTCGTGGTCTTGATGTTCAGCAGGCAAGTTCTTGTCCTTGGCCCTTTCCTCTGTTCTTTCTATCTATTTTGAAGTACATTTACATTTTACCTTTTATAAAGTTCAGGTTTCCTTGGTGATAAACTACGACCTTCCCAACAATCGTGAGCTTTACATTCATAGGATTGGTCGTTCAGGTCGTTTTGGTCGAAAGGTATGGTATATCTTGGAAGATATTTCAATCATTTGGTGAAATTGTGGATGTTGCACTTAATCATGATGTAGCATTTTTTTTCTAATTTCAATCCAATTCTCATTCAACTCCCATCATTTGGTGCAACTGTGGATGCTGCACTTAAATCATGTTATCTCATTCCTTTGAAATTTTAATCCACTGCTCATTTGGTGGCCCTGGTTTTGACTGATGCCAGGATTGGTTTTTGTGTGGAATGTGCAGGGTGTTGCTATAAATTTTGTTCGAAATGATGATATAAGAATTTTGAGAGATATTGAGCAGTATTACAGTACTCAGATAGATGAAATGCCAATGAATGTGGCAGACTTAATCTGAACAATTCAATTGTTCCTGCCTGTATTTTTAGCTTCAGAAGGATTTCCGAGTTGTTCTTTGGATATCACATGTTAAATTTTACTCGAGTTTGCAGCAAGTAAGCATATTGCTTGAAAGGGTTAGACGGACAGCTACGAGCAGAATTGTTTGCCTTTTGTTCCAAATTTGGAGTTTTGCAATTTGGGATTAAAATCACACTTTCTGGGGTTTTTCTATTTTGTGGTGTGGACTATTCAATGCTCACAGCTGTATAACGAGATTATTTGTATCATCTCTTTTATCATGAAAAGCTTGAAGTTCTACATTGATTCAGGCCTATTAGTGGCTATCACTTTGTCATTTTCTTTCAGTTCAAAAAATCATGTGCAATGTATGTAGTCTTCCTAGTTGCTTGATGATGCTCAATATCATCATTTTATTTCGTGTTTAAAGAATGATGTGCACAAGTAATATCCATAGTTGCTTGTTTTCTGTGAAAATCATGTGCTGGGAGTTAATTATTTTATAGCTTTTGCCAATAGTACGTTTCATCATCATCAGACTGATTATTTCTACAAGTTATTTCTAAACATGATTAATTTGCTTCTAGGTTCAGGATTTGATTGGAGCAGTCTAGAAGGTTTTTGACATGTTTTTGTGATGCTATTCAGAAAGTGTTGTGCTGCTTACAGTTGAGTTGTTAGAGCTAATTAATTATTTTGTTTTTAATAAAGAACAATTTTGGCTTTTGTTTTTAATTAATAATTTTAGATTCTCTTATTTTTAATAATAAAACAGATAGTTCTACGGTTGAGTTGTTAGAGCTACAAATAGAAAATTAGCGACCTGGGTAAGTCTATATATATTCAGGCCAGAATGAATCAGCTATTGCAGGTACATTGGAGTCATAGATCTATATTTCCTTTGATTTTTTTCTCTGCCATTAATCCAACCAACAAGTCCAGGTTCTCAACATAATTACCATAAACCTATGACAGTTACATGCAAGATAACTACTCCGTTTTCTGCTCTTGTAGGATAACTACTCTGTTTCAAGCTCCAATAGGATAACTGTCCCAACTGCCAATGTGGCATCCAGACCCAATCAGGTAGACTTTCAAGACTTGAAATACTAGGGTTCTGCCCATATTGATTCATGATTCTGGGCATCTCTTATCAATATCTGCCAAGGAAAGTGGTAGCGTTCAAATGATCCTGACACTCATGCTGTCAAATTTTCTCCATTAATGAAAAACTATGAATTCCAGAGCAGAGTTCTTGGATTATGCCAGTTAAGTTTAATTCTTTGTTTTGAACCTACGTCTTAAGTTATGATATGTAATCACTTCAACTTCCAGCGGTGTTTTGCACGTAGTTTGATACAAAAAACTGCATTCATTATTAAAAAAAGATACATTACGCTTTATTTTTAGTTCATTTATTGCCCTGTATTTCCAAGGGATATTTGCTGTGCTATTCCAGTCATATACCATAAACAGTGCAAAAGTGGCTTTTCTAAATCAGAGGCCGCAATCTAGGCCGTTGAAAGGGTCTGGAAATATGTGTGGAACTTGTGAACGAATCTTGCAGGAACCATATTTGTACTGTCCCTAGGTTGCAAGGTTGGTAAATTATGCAGTTCTTAATGTACATGTTGTTTCTATACATCGCTGCCGAAGGATATCTGCAAAGGAGGAAATATGCAGTATTTTCTTGCTCTCGAAAATTCTTTTTCGGGAGAGTTGCCGGAATCCTACGGCCATGACTGCAAAAGCTTGTTACGCTTCAGGGTCAATAACAATAATCTAAGCGGCAAGGTGCCCGATGGCATATGGGGCCAACCAAATGCCAATAATATTGATCTCAGCTTAAATCAATTTTCTGAAAAAAGCTACTCTTACCTTGTCCTTTGTTCATAACAAAGTCCTCCTCAACACAAAACTACTTCTTCGGCAGGATTTGCCATATCATGGCCTTGTTTTGGTTTTGTTATTTTAGGTCTTTTTAGTCATTAGTAATTTGTTTCTAAAGGAATTTTAAGTCGCTTTATGATTTTTACATAATCATGGTATGAGTTTTGTATTCAATTAGATCTTGGATAATTATATAACATGTTATATTGGAGAGTACTTTAAATTGTGCATTTTTTGGGTGCATATTCTCTTATTGGATTATATTTTCAATTTCATTTGTAATTCTTAATTTTGAATAAGGATAATTATTTTGTATCAAGAAAATTGTGTTTATCAGCCTTCAACAAGCAATTATACATGTTGTTTGTTATCTAGCTTTCTAAAATGTGGCTTAATTTAAAACATGAATTGAAATTACATCTACAAAGTTAATTTTAGATTAAGCATTATTCGAAGCTAAGTATTTCAAGATTGAAAAATTTATAAGGAACCGAAAGAACCACACAAAATGTAACACCTTGGACTGTAGTTACTTCCTCCTGAGCATACAAGTGTTGATATGTGATTTCTTTTGAAAGGATGTGTTCCCTTGATTGAGAAGTCATGCTTGATATGTATTGTATCTTCTTTGCAAATTGCAGATCTTTGACTGAGTCGAATATGATTGGACTCTTTTATTTCTTTCATTTTACACCTGAGTTTAATCTGATCTTGGAATGAATTATGGAGTTATCCATCTATAAGACCTAGCCTTGGATCAGTGGTATTGATCCAAGTGGTGCTTTAAGTTTATTCGTGATGAATTAAAATTATAGACCTTAAGCAGGTTGCAAGGTCTGGATGCATTGAATAAGCTAGTCCGGAGCATAACTCAGGCTGATCATGTTAAATGAACTGGTGCCCGATATCGTGATATATCTGGAAGGTCTTGATCGCGGACCAGGTAATAAATCAGTTACATAAAATTCAATAGCCTATTGGCATTGCAGGAGTGAACCCTGTTCGTGAATGTATGTTGTAGGTTCTTTTTCTGAGCATTTGAAATATTAGACCTAAACAGGATTTATTAAGGTTAGTAACCTAAAACTAAACTTTAACCTAGGGGATTAGATTAGTGTTAATCTAACCTAGGCCTAAGCTATAAGCTAATGTTCTAAGTTAGTATCTATGTGTTAAGAGGTTAGACTAAGTGTTATCCTAAATCCTAACCTAAGTTACTAACCTAACTATGAACAAGGAAGAAAGGGGACATATGGAAAGGTGTGAACCATGGGCGGCAGTTTCTATGGCATTAAATACATGGATAAGCATGAGGGACAGGTAATTTGGTAGAAGTTTTTAAAACGGCTAACTAGAGCCGACGTGGCAGGTCGCCAAAGTTGGAAATGGTCTTCGAACTGGTTTTATCCATCGCCAACTATGGCGGTCGGTGGCAATGGAAATTTAGCGGGAAATTTGGAGTAAATGTCATTTATGAACTCGGTCTTCGAGCTCGGGTTTCACGGGAAGGCATGCAAAATGGAAAGTTAGTAGTTTGTTTGGTTTTTCATGCGCTCGGTTTTCCCTCTGTCTGATCACTGGTTCTTCGCACCAGTCTTCTTGGAGTTGCATGGCAAATATGAGTGTAACTCGCTCTTTCCTCTGGCAAGGAAAATTTATAAGTCATGGTAATAGCAAATTTTTGTTGGTGGATCTAACTTGGAAAAGGAGGAGAAGGTTCGAGCTCTTTCAAAGTGGTCCTTGAAATTTTAAGCAAATAACTGTGCATGTTAGGCCCTAACCTTTAAAAATCTTGCTTTCTTTCAAGTGATTTCATTAGAACAACTCTGTTCAGATGATTTTTGGATTCAGTTGGTTTTTATGATAAGCTGTGCGTGATTTTGTTGCTATATCTTCTTACTGGCTCGATTTTTCAATAAAACCCTTAACGTGTGTGTGTTGTGTTTCAATCACACTATCTTGTTGGGTTTTGCATTTCGGTTAGAATTAAATAAATGCTTGCAAGGAAAAATACACGAATTCGGCTTGTGGGAGCTCATGCATTGTTTTCTTGTTTGATTCAAATCGATACCTTGTCTTGTTTTCACTTGTTGAGAAGGATACTGTTGAAACTATTGAAGGTGCATGATATATCAACTTCTGTATATGATATGTCGTGGGTAATATACGTTATTGATGCTGTTGAACTTCATTAAACAAAATTACGTCTTGTTTTCTGAGGAAGTACAATTGTGAATGCATCTTGTTATTGAATACTTGAGTTGATAGTATTTTGACTTCTGAAGGAGTTTTTGATGGAGAATATTACTTGGGTTTGACTTATTTTAAACCATTGATGCGTATGTTATGTTTTCCTCTCTGTGTAACTTAGAGCGGATATTGTTTTTTTTTTTGGGCTCAGTTGGAATCCTTGTTACTTAACCAGTATTTTGCTTATGTATAGGCCTGAACAGTGAATATTATCATTAAAATGCATTCATCTTGTATAGCGGCTTCTGTAGAAGTTTATTTGTAAAATACCACATGGGTAAGACCTCTTTTTTATCCTGGAGGCGTATATTATGTTTTCCTTCTGAATTTTCTCAGTTGTGAATACTGTTGTGAAATTCTTGAGTCGTGGTCTCATGAAATCAATTTCAGTATAAACCTGTTTAGAGCATTAGTGGTATGGATACAGTTAGAGAATTGAAATGATGCGAAGTGGCTTGATTTTCGATTTAACCTTCGCTATACATGTATAACGTTCGGACTCTTATTTTAATTTCTCGTGTTCCTTCTGTCTGTCGTTGTGGAAAGTAAAGGAAGAGTTTTCTTTTCATAACTTACTTGGTTGAGACCTTGTTGAAATTGTTTCCTGGAAAAAGACTCCTTGTTAGTCATGGTTGTGTTATTTTAAATTTTGTTCCAGTTTTTGAAGCTGTGCGTGTTGTGTGGATTCAGTACGAATATCACTACATAGGCATAGGGAAAAACATCATTTGTTTTAATGTTGTTGAGCCTCTTGGTTGACTGTGATAAAAAGGTTGTTTTGATTACGGCCCTGGAAACTAAGTCCTCACAGAGTTTTAGTTGGGATGAGATTGAGTCATGACGTTCTTTGGGTGGAATTGTAGTCGTGCTTGTGCACGCCACGCCTTCTAATAGTATGAATATCCAGTCTTGAGCTTGATGAACTCAAGAGCTGATTTTGTACCTCGACAAGCGATGACATTGGATAGTCTTCTCATTTGTTGATCAGATGGAAGGTTATGTGGTCTGCATTAATAGATTCTCATTACGTCTTGGTGCGAAATCTACTGTATTTCTTGGAGGCTACAGGATGTTGTTATCATCGAATTCTAACAAAACTGTGGTTCTTCTTATGGTCTCGTTTGACTTATTCGCATGCGTATAAGGTGAGTGCTTACTCTAAGGAGACGGTGCATCATGAGCATGATTGGAAGGGAAATATGAATGACTCGTTTTCTTTCTCTTCAGTTGTAAAGTATATGTTGATATATTTTTATCTAACTGTTGGAACTGTTTTAACTACTGTTGCTAGAATCATGGGTTGTTATGATATTCATTTTACTATGATGAATGTAATGATCTGTCTGATGTTTGTTGTCCTGGGGATTCAGATGGATAGTTGTCTCAGATACTTTCGTTCTTCTTGATCCCTAATATTTTGATGAAATATGTTTACTTGTTGGGTGAATTGATCTCATTTAAACAGGGTGTTTAATGAAAACAATTGATGGATTGCAATTGTTTTAAGAGTTAGTGCTTATCATGCTCAGTTCATCGAACTGACCCATGTTGACAATTTTTGCAGATGGATGCCGTAAGTGGTAAAAGCACGCAGATTTGATAGGATGATCAGATTGTTTAATTTGATTTTATGTTGAAATACAGCTTGATTTTCTAAATGTACTATATGAGGAAAGATGTTCTTTTTCCGTAGAGTATTGTATCAAGTATGTTGAATGCATAAAATGTATTTGATTAGTTCTGAAAGGAATGGAAATTGATATTTGTTACTTATGTGTTTGTATTCTTATCTTGATAGTTTGACCTTCTTCGGTTCAAATATCTTGAGAGCATTGTTATTATTGTATAATTTGGAGACTTTTGTGATTATCAATGTAAGCTTGCAAGAATATGTGACTGAATACTTATGATTGTTTAGCAATTCTAGTGTGTTCTATCTAAAGCTAAATTGAAATATAGATCACTGTCTTACTGAAACTAGGGTTAAAATAAACCTAAGCAGAACGCTAAACAAGTTGAATTAAATTATTAATCCCTAGTCTTGATTAAGCCAGGACAACATTTAATTGGATTCTTAATCATTATATCTTGATACTTATAAGTACGATATAAATTCAATAATGAGAACCGAAATAAACCAAAAAGGGGTTCTCATGGCAATCACATGTGAATTTTATGGGTTATTGCCCAATTTCGTTGATTTAGAATTATGTATATTCTATGAACTCCTTGATGGAACCTTAGTCTTAATAACTTCTCTGTAAAGGGTTTTATTAAGAAAGGTCATTCTAAGGTGAGGAACCCAGGGGATCGGAAAGGATAACCTTAGGGGAACGTCTTTTAATATAATTTAACTCAAAGATATGTAACACTTTTTAATAAGTAGACCTTTTCGAGGCGGATTTAAAGGTCGACGGCACAAGTCAACTCATAGGTTGTACCTCCAAGAAGGTTAGGATCTTCTCGAAGATACAACAACGCAGTGTCTTGTGACGACACCCTTTCGCATTGATCGATAAGATTTACACCTTAACTCGAACAAGTTACTTTGGGACCGATTAGAAATGTGGTCACGTTATAAGGTCGCCTAGAGACTCGGGTATCTTGACACACTTTGGTTTAACTAGGGTTGACCCGGATGTCATCGTATACCTAGTCCCTGGAGCGTCCATATAACGTTGTCACCTTACTAATTGCTTCCGAGTGAATAACTTGGGATAGGAGGGACCTGATGTAAGTCAAGATAAGACATTCTACATAACATAAGAATGGGGTGAATGACGTATTCCGATCGACGAGTATGCCGTTAAGGAATACGAGACATAAGCAAGATGTTTCAAATCTTTGGCCAAAGTATCGCAAGCCACCGATTGCGTTGTCCCGAGTCACCCGGTCTAGGGATGAGATGCCGATGAATAATGGTAACAATTATTCAGTTAGGTTCCTTGGACAGAGCATTCTGAATCCCAGAATAGGGAAGAGAACCGCGAGAGTGAAGTGTTAAATGAAAACTCCAACTCTTATTACTCATGAATAGATCGGTAGATTACCGAGTCATGGAATGAATAGATCGGAGGTACTCCGAGTCATTACAGCTACATATGGTTATCTGTTATAAGAATGGTTATTTGATTTGTGAGTTCTAAATTATGTATTTAGAACCAGG
This sequence comes from Taxus wallichiana var. yunnanensis, assembly GCA_018340775.1. NCBI lineage: Eukaryota > Viridiplantae > Streptophyta > Pinopsida > Cupressales > Taxaceae > Taxus > Taxus wallichiana. The sequence goes on along the minus strand of CM031237.1, from coordinate 94,609,250 downwards.
AAGCATTTATCAAAAAAAAAAAAAATTGACTTGTTCTAATGTATAAAATGAGGACGTTACACAAAACATTCAAGCGAGAATATCAAATATCCCACATGGACATTGAGATTTGTCTTACATTTACCAATACCTTTTTTGAACTAAAGCAAGACAAGAGTGATAGCGATAAGGTTTCTTAAAAGGGGGTTTTTATGAACCATTGAGCAAGATACCCATTCAAATTGGCAAGCACCATATTTGGATCTCCTCTTTGTTCCTTAAAAATGTGGATTTCTTCTCACTTTTTCCTTGAGATTTTCTATAAGTACAAATGCTAAGCATGAAAATTAAGTGTGATTTGGGAAGGGGTTAGAGGGTTGAATTTATAGATTTTTTTTTTTTGGAAAAATTACAATTATTGGTGAATGTGGGATAATGGACATGTACACCTATGCTTAGTTAATAGGAATAAGAGTAATTAAGTGAGATTAATACTCTATGGGAATTAGATGGGAAGAAATGAGGCTTAATTAATCAATTGGGGATTAATTAATATTCCTATATTAGCTTATAGAAGTTATTTAGTTGTTAATTAAGAGGAATTTGGTGACATTTTAGAGATGGTTTGAAGTGAAATTTAATTAATGAAGGGTCATTAATGAATAGATGATAGGGAAATTTAATTAATTAAAATGAGTTATTAATTAAAGAGAGAAGATGGTTTTAATTAACAAAATGACATTAATTAGTATCTCGTAGAGGTGAAAATTATTTAATCAATGGAGGTTTGTTAATTAATTATCAAAGATAGGAACTAGTGTAAAATTGTCTATTTACATTTAAATTAGTATGACGGATTTTAGGTGTGTATATTTGTCCGTCTTTATGATGGTTTCCATTGAAAAAATCATCGTAAACAAAATAGAAAAAAATACATACAATTTTGTTGTTGAAAATAATAAAAACTAGTTTGGTGTATGTGATGCTCACTCGAGTGACTATGGGGTGATAGAAGAAGTCAAAGGAACTCAAAAGGTTGAAAAATTGGTCACGAGGAAGAAGAAGTTGTCGCATGAAGAATAATGTTCATCACGACAATCGACGCTATCGAAGTGATGGTTAGAAATAGAAGAGGAGGGATGATAATTTTAAAAAATCACCCTTATGAATAAAAGAAAAGGAACTATGAGAGATCAACAAAAGAACCATGGCTATTTAATTATATACTTACTGAGCTGATCTTTATGTATATTAATAGTGTACTCTAAGGAACAATGCAAAGATGTGTGGTGTATTGAATGCCCTAATTTTTGCACAAGACAATGTCACTAAAACTACAATAGGAAGTTTTAGTGGAATCGATACTAGTAACAACAAGTTTTGTTCCATGTAGTAATGGCTTTGTTACACATGTGATTGAATTTCCATTGAGTGAATAGTTCATTACTACATAGCTTCCTCCCCATATTGGTGAGCTTGCGCATGAAGTTTTTCTATCCCGAGTAGATTGGAATGCTCACAAGCAGTTGTGGCAAAAGATTACAATCAAGTATGTAGTCAATTTTCTTTTTGTTACTTGATTTATTTGGGAAAATATTTGTTGGTAATTTCATATAAGTATTAATGATAAAGATTATTATCATAGGTTCTATTGAGTGTGTTATAGTTATGATATAACACACTCGAATATCTTTGGTGATATTGACCTAAGATATATGTTGAGATGATTTACCCCAATGTAGGTCAAGGGTGAAATTGATAGAAACATATGATCGTGATATAATAGAGGACCCTCCACTAGTTGTTATGGGTATTCTCCATGATATATTACTACAAGTAAAGAGTGAGTGATTCTTTTTAGTTCGGTGCATGGGATTGGTTTCCATACATAGTGGATGATGACATAGGTTTACTGTGGGGACCTCGTATCTTAGCAAAATTTATAGTTATATACATCTTGTTACCTAGAGAGGTGGAAAGAGCATCGATCAAACTACATTGCTTCATATTTAGGTTTGAGAGTATATTTTACTTCGATACCCCATTAGACCATTCGATTCACTACTAGATGACTATATGAGAGTATTTAGGTAAATTAGATAAAGCAAGGTCGACATGATACTAAATCATTTGAATTGTACATACGATTTGTTTGAGCTCATCCCAATAAATATCACCTTAAGGCCTTACGTTACCATGAGGATGTCTCCCGGTACATTCACACAACTAGCTTACATTAGGAACAACTCAAACATAGTAGATATATGAGAGTTTGTATATAGTGTTACTTTATGGTATTTTGATAGTTTGGATACGCAGACGACATGTTCCTATAACATTACATGTGTTTACACATGTGACTAGGGAGATAAAAATGGGGGCCTACCATCAACATAACTACAACAATAACTCATTAGGAGAGATTCGTAGTGAATATTTCTATTTTACACATGGGTATCATGGATGTTGAGACTATTGTTATGTACATTATATGGTATAGTAAATTCAGCCTACGCAAATGACCATTCCATGAAAAAAAAATGTGATTATTGTAGAGGAAACTCTTATAGTAAGATAGATGAGACACCCACATGTACATCGTGATTTTGATGGGTGTACATCATAGTAGGAAGAGATAAATATAGGGATATAAAGAAAGAAGTGATGGATAAACCGGATATAGTGCAAAGGTATCTACCCCAGCTTTAGCTAAATACCAATTGATTGGTAGCGTGGAGCATGCGAGAATAGATTAGGGTGATCTAACAAAAATATTTTTTTATTAAACCCTATATTGCAATGTAGCATTAAATAAATAAGTAACGAAACACAATTTTGACCTAAGTAATAAGGTAGAAAAATATGAAGACCCTAGGTGATTTGAAAATGGTAATTGAAATTTTTCGAGTACATGGAAAATTCTCGATTCTTAACTTTAAAAGATTTCAACTTGATCAAGAGTTCCTTTTTTTTTTTTATCAATTATGGGTGTTCTTGAAAGCCCCAAACTAAAACTCTTCTAAAAGATAAAATTAATCCTTAATTTTCAACTTAAGTGAAATATCTGAATCTATCATAAATCCAAATAAAATAATCACAGCTGATTTAGAATGCAGTCTATTTGATATTTAAATCCAAGTTAATAAGTTTATTCAAATCTTTTGTGGGTTACGGATACTGAAATTTACTTCCTTCCTATTAAACCAGTTTGTGATTGCTTTAATAATTAATCAAATAAACTAACTTGAACATTTTTATGTAATCAAAATCTTCTAAAAATTGAAATCAAATCCACAACACAAGAACTTGATAACAAAGTTCACCCGAAGGCTACGTCTCTAGATTCATAGAAAGTGAATCGATCTATTAAACATCCAATGAAGTACAATATCCCTTCAATAATGAATAACGATGTTTATACCTGAAAATTAGCTAATTTATGATATATGTCCCATAGAACTTTACACAAAATTAGAAATTTTCCAAAGAATGATATGTGGCTCCTATATTGTTTCTTCTATCGGTTTCTTGTGAAATTACGTCAAAAAAATTCTACAAATTAAAATAAACAACACCTACATAAAAAGGGTTTACATTTATGGAAACTAGAGGAAATTATGAAATACTACCATTTTTACTCCATGCCCCGATTCGTAATGTATGGTTGGAAAATGCGATCTTTTCCCGCTCCTCGTACATGTTCTGTGAAACTGTGATAGAAAACGCCTACATAGAAAACTCTACAATACTTCCCCATAACAATATTTACATTTCTAGAAATTTCCCATAATTTTGAAAAAATTATTTTTACACCATGGAAAAATTCTGCACTGTAAGTGCCTAAAAATGGTGATCTCGCAAACCGGTCTTTCATTGTCCATTCACAAACCTACCAAAAGGTCCCTCGTAAATAAAAGTGATCTCATGTTTTATTACTTACTAAAAAGTGGTGGGTTAGTAAGGCCTATAAGTATTTTGGCACAGTCGGTGGTTGAAATCCCCTTCTATAGGTTTAATCGCACAATTTATCCATTGACCCCACATTTGGTGGGAAAGGGATAGGATAATCCTTTAAATAGCTTTTGGCCACAAAATACTCCTTATCCCATGGGGTTTAGGCTTATTCACATGGAATAGATTAAATAGATTATCATTATTATTGTTTTAATTTTGAGTCCTGCTACAAACTTGTCAAGCGTCATGCCCGTAATATGTCATTCGTCCCACGCGAGTGTGTCACGTCATCATTTGACCACAACTTTGAGTATGCATATCTTTCGTATACGAAGACAAATCGTCCATTCAAACTATGTCGGAAAGCTTACGAAGATCTATATACCATGGAGATAATTTTTAAATATTATAATACCATCACTTTTTCTTGTCGCCAAATGCCACGTCTCACCTTGTTATTGGTCCACTTGTTGACCTATTGACCAGTTTGACCCATTTACAACCTTAACTTTGACCGGTGATAGAATTTACATACAAAATATGATTCTAATGTTCAACATACCTTCGTAAAGGTCTCGAGAATCCCTTTAGCATGGTCTAAGTTTAGGGAATATATGCTCAAGTGAAAAATCCTCTAGATCACTAGGTGTAAGAATGTAAAATAAGACACTTAGCTTATTCGCAAATGCGATTTAGAAGGTGTGAAGAGTTGGAATGTCAATATCAAACCTAGAAAGTTACAAAAATGTCGAAATGATAGGACCAGTGTGCCTATGTAGGGTTAGGGGCACCACAGTCGAAGGTGTGAAACCCAATTTTGAAGGGTTGCAATATGTTCACCGCTTGTCACCTTTGATAACCTATATATCTCGTAGTTCAACTAAAACCCGCAATAATAAAAAGGCACTAAAAAATGCTTAAACTACATTAAATCCTAAAAATGAAAGATACAAAATGAGGGGTCTTACTATCCTCGATCACAAACAAGTGAACATATGAACAAGCATTACACTAAATCTTAGAACCAATGTAGTTCTATGTGTGTGTGTACAAATGATGCCCTAGGTGGCTTGTGTGCATGTCGCACTTGATAAATGACTCAAGTAGCTAGATGTACAAGATGTAAATATATGTGTGCCTCAAAAATGAAATTCCTCTCCTATGAATGTATGCAAAATAATGTAGTCTCATTTTCCTTGTATGGATGCTAGATGAATGCGAGAATTATCTCGCAATGGCCTTTGGATGCAAGCTTATATGGTGATAGATAATGCTTCTTTGCTTGGTCCTTTATTATGGTCACATTGCTTATATTTATATGATTCCCTTGATTGAATTTTTGTAATTAATCACTAAAAGGCTAATCACTAAGAAAATAAGATGCCCAAACGGTTAGAAAGGACCCAAAAGAGGTTAGTAAAGTAAAAGAGATAAGGGGAACCTAGAGGGGACACGGTGCTTGCAAGCACCGGCATCCTAACTAAGTGCTAGTGTCCAGAGTGAGAAATGTTGAAGTATGAAAAGATAGACTCGTAAGGAGTGTAAGACCAAAAGAGGAAACATATAGCAAATATTGCCAAAGACAAGTGATCAAATAGTAATTTTATTTCTTCAAAATCATATAAATAGTAGTATGTGATCAAGAACATATAGATACCCAAAGTATGTTATTTAGTGCCTACATGTTTCCCCACTTTATGTTGTTGATTGAATTATCGTTAACATAAATAAATTAGATAAGATACATGTTCTTAGTAACCATGTAGATCGATGGCAAAAATGATTCTAAGAGACAAGGAAAAGGGTAGAGTGATAAAAGTGTGAAGTGTGGAAGATAGAGAAGGGGAAGTAAAATAATGTGGTGGTGATGAACCTAGTGTGAGAGCGTATGTATATATATCTAGCTATACCTATTTTTTATTTCAATTTATGTGTGATTGATGATGTGATTGATGTGAATACCACTTCCCATAAGAACAAACCTACAAATGAGAAGAATTTACAAGTAGTCAAATATCGAGTCTATGAAAAAATTAATCCAAAACATGTAAAAGTATGTGAAAAATGTAAAAAGGAACATTTGCACCTAATTCATGATGAGTGAAAGAGATAGAGAGGATACTAAAGATGTTATAGAAGAACGCATTTTTGGGGTGATCTCATGCGCCGTTGAATGTTTGTTTTTAGGTGATCTCACGCTAGCCGCACCGAGTACGGAAGAAGTGTAGGGAGAAAATTATAGTGTTATTCTCCAACCTTTGACTAATTACCAAAGTATAAACACTAGTGCAAATGGTGTATAAAAATTTGATCTAGTTTGATCCAACACGAAAGTAGAAAAGAAGGTGTAATGCATACATGTAGATCATTAAAGGACTGTGTCTTGTAAAATTCATTATCTAAAGTGATAAAAACTGTCTTGAATCGAGAAAATATGTGTAGCCGCCCCTGGCGGTCACAAGCATCCGTGAAGGGTCGGGGTACCCAAGTGCTACTTTCTTGAGATGGGTGCTAGCGTATGTGATGTGCTAAGGACCCGTGTTAGGATTTGGGTTGTTGTTGAGACTAAAGATTTTTTTGAATGTGTACTAATTTGTGATGAAATGTTACTCTAGACTATTGAAAGGGGTGACTAATTCACCCAAATTATTCCACCTCATTCTAAGGGGTGCATGCGACATTGTTGAGGAGTATGCATCCCAAAGGAGGAATTACCATTGAACCCTATATTGCAAGAAGGTAGTAGTAAATAAATAAGAAATGAAACACAATTATGATCTAATAAATAAGCTAGAAAATATGAAAACTCTAGCTAGAAGAGGGGGAAATAAGATAATTATCTCGATTCCCGGTGATTCAAAAGTTGTGCAAATGTTGAAATGTGTTGGAACAGAGAGGCAAGATGTTGCAATCAAACCCCGAAAGTTACAAGAATTTCGAAATGCCATGATTAGGGAGCTTATTCAGGGTTAGGGGTGCCTAGAGCTCTAGAGACCTATTCCAGATTTTTTTGACTTCTTAGAAGGTGTGAATTCCAATTTTATAGTGTCGTGATATTTTCTCTACTTGTTTCCTTTCATCACTTGCATGTCACTATAATTTTTGTTATTTTCCGAAACTTGAAATAACAAATTTGCAGCAAAAAAACCCTCAAACTAAATCAAATCCTAAAAACAAAGATGTAAAATGAGGGGTCGACTATCCTCGATTTCAAACAAGTTAATTTAAGACCGATCACTAGAATACAACTCATATCCAATGTACTTGTGTGTGTGTGTGTGTGTGTGTGTGTGTGTGTGTGTGTGTGTGTGTGTGTGTGTGTGTGTGTGTGTGTGTGTGTGTGTGTGTGTGTGTGTGTGTGTGTGTGTGTTTGTGTGTGTGTGTTGAAATTGTGCCATAGGTGGCACTTGTCCATGTCACATTTGATAGAGAAAAAGTAGCTATATGTAAAATATGTAAATAGATGTGTGCATGGAAACATGAACTTCCACTCCTATGTGTGTATGTAGAATAATGCAATCCCTTGTCCCTTATATGGATGCTAGATGAATGCTTGAATGCTTTTGTCATGGCCTTTGGAAGCAATCTTAGTTGGTGATAAATAAGGCTTAGTGCCTTGTCCTTTATTATGGTAATATATTTACATTAACATGATTCCCTTTCTTGAATTTTATAATTAATCACTAAAAGTCGAGACCAAAATAAAATAAGATGCCCAAATGGCTACTGAAAGGACCTAAAATATGTGATTAAAGTACAAAGAGTTCAACAAAGTGCAAAGATGGATGATGGTGCTCGACATTGGCACCCTAGATGGGTGTTGGTGTCAGAGTGAGAAATAACAATGTATGAAAAGATGCACTTGAAAATAAGGAGTTTAATACCAAAAGAATAAATAGGAAGCAATAAAAGATGGCCAAAGACAATGATCTTTCAAGATTTTTCTTGCTTATGAATCATATGAGTAGTAGTATGTGATCATGACTAGATATATACCTAAAGTTTGTGAATTAGTGTCTACATAGGTGATGTAGCCTAGAATTTATTATGAATAACCCAGGTGCATTGGCACATCACTCAACCTAAGTTGAGTGATCGCCCAAGCACACAAAGGCAACAGTCCTCTTTTGAGTTGCTTGTATAGGATTTCAACATGATGATGTTTAAACTTATTCATATTCACAACTAGTAGTAAACAACCCACAATTAGTCATAAACCAAATCTAGATCATAGATTATATGAAAGAAAATCTAAACAATAACTTTGATAAGATTAACCATACAAGAACTCCGATTCAGCTTATGTCTAATGTCATTATCCAACAAATATACTCCATTGCATAAAATACTGTAAAACATAGAAGCTTCTTACATTATCTTAGTATCTCCATGAGTCATTTCATGAGTCAAAACCAACAACATAACTTTACAATAATTCACACCATAAAATACGCAAATCAATACATATTTATAGGGGTGGGGACTTTCCCTTCACCGCCTATGCATTTCTCAAAATAGGTCACATGCTGATAATAGCCATGCACATTTATAATAGTATGCACAACATGCAAGTGCTCTAACAATAGATTTCCTATAGTTAACTCCAAGTAGAAATCATATTATTAGCTTAAATTATGCATGGCGTTTATCTATCGCTTGTTTCCAAAATACCATTACATGGAGTGAAAGTATTCATCTCTATGTGTTCTCCACATGTTATCTTCAAAAATAGTCATTATCCACAAACCGGCTAAGTCCTGATCCAAAGTGTTCTGGCGTGTGTTTCCTTTTCTATCTTCCCACACCTTCAAATGTGCCTTGTTCATGTGCGTGCATCCTTTGTGTGTCTTCTCCTTAGAGAAACATTTTGTCTTCTTAACATTACCCCACACTAAAGTAAATTTCTATCCCAAAAATGGAAATTATTTCTAATTTGTCCAACACTATACGAGAAAAATGAAGTTTACTCCACAAAGACCCTCTTCTTTGATTTTGCGCAAGGATTAACTCTAGATATTCATTTTTGAGTTTAGCCTCCAAGGTCTACTAGTCACTTAGCACATTCCTTGTTTTCTCATAGAATATCAGTGGCTATGGCATCCAATTCATCCCGAGTGATATTTTATTTCTCATTTTGTAGCACCAGGAAAACATTGACCATACTTGAAAGGATTCCCTCCATGAGATCCATCTTCTGCGTTATGAGTTTCCCAATCTCGTCAATTCTCTCCTCAGTGCAGATCCCGCACTACTTGTGAGGGCCTCGCACTTTTTTTTTTTCACTAGTGCTAACCTTCGTGTGCCAAAGTGTTTCATCTTTCATTTCCTTTAGAACTTCATTTTATTATACTATAGTTTCTATCCTTATTATGGCTTCGACGCCGCACAAAAATTGAGAATTTGGTCAACTTTGTTTATCTCATCTTTCAAGGTTTGGAGCAAAGCCTCGTAAGTTGAAACTTTTCTAACAATATTGGTCCTTTCTCTTGCTCACGCTGCTTGTGCGTAATATTTAAGTGCAGAATTCGAATTGGCCCATCATGTAATACTAAATTGACCAAAGTACGCAAATAATGCATAGCAGAAGGAAACTTTTCAGGAACCTGATATTCTAGATGAGGCCTTGCTTTAATAATGTGATCACCAAGCTCCTCAACCATGTTAATGAAGGCCTCATTATTTACCTCCTCTTGTTCCTTCTCTTCTTTTAAGCACGCTATCACTACATCCTTATCCTTTTTATATTCAAGTAGCACTTGAATGGTGGAAGGCTTATCAATGTTCCTCTACGCCACCTTAGTAGATACCTCAAACAAGTCATTGTTGACCTTCTCATCAGACAAGATATGAGGTTTTATTGTGATGTGTCCGCTCCGTGATTCCTTCTTCACTCTACATGAGACACAAAACTCTTCACACACATAAAAATATGGTTTATCCATATGATTCTGCATGGACCAGGATAATTACTTCCTTGTGCATGTAGTAGCCATATCTAGATCCATCAACTCCCACCCATATAACTCTTTCAGGCCCACAATGCTCTGAAAATGGGCACGAATGATTTTTCTCATGTCTTCAGCATAGCCCATATTAGGGACAACATATTCTTCACTTTTCCTCTCTCTTTTTGTCCTCGGCCCCTTACAAACCCGGTGCAAGGGTCTAGAGTTGGTCCTTCTCCTTCCTGAGTAAAATGGGTGCACTGGGTAGCTCACCCACAACTTCTTCTCCTCATCCCAAGGCTCTTCTACATCTTCAAGTTTAACCAGGGGTTCCAAAGCGTGCTCTCCTTGACTCCTCGTCATTATCTTGAACCTTCAAATTTCTTATATTCTTTTTCTTGGGTGTTTCTTTTTAAGGGGAGAGTGAAGGAGACATTCATAAAGGTTGGGATGTCCCCGTGCCTTGGGTACTAGTTCTTCTTAATAGCCTCTTGAACTGGCATTCCTCATGGATTGTGTCTACATCCAATTATTCCTCTTCTCCTTGCTATTGTGGAGGAGTATTTGTGCACTCACTTTCTACTTTGTGAGTGGGCTACCTCCCGCTTCGTGGTCCAAGGCTCCACTATTCGCTTTGAGTTTTCCTTCGTCATCTTCCCTTAAGGTTGAGGTAGGCTTTGGAGCTGCCACATTTTCAATTGTATGCTTGCCTTTAGGTGGGCCTAGGAGCATGAACTCATTCTCCACGTATTTTCCCTTTTCCATCCTAGGCTTAAGATGGAGATAGATAAGTGCGGCCCCACTATCCCCAATGGCCAAAGATACATGCTTCATAGTTATAACATTAGAAATAAGCCTCTCAATCTAAGGAGATCGACTTGGATAAAAATAAGTTTTCCTTAAGGTATGATAGTCACAGTCTACCTTGTCCACATTGTAGATTAACTGGCACACATCGATAAAACTGTGTATTGTTTCCTAGAATAATCACACTGTGATGGCGTATGGTAGTATACACTAGGGACACTATGCCCCATCCTTCATTGCAAACCACACGATGCAAAAATATTGATATACGGTAAATTACACGGCCTTTCCCACCACCGAGGATTGCTCGTTTGGAATGTGTCATTCCTCCTTGAAGGCCGCGCAAAGTCAGTCATAACATAACTCTTTCCTTTTCTTGAAAGGACCACTCATTGATCCATCACATAAATAATTTTCAAACCTCTCTGCGAGGGACTTAGTTTCCAGGGGATATTCCCAAATTTTTTGTTTGGCCCATCGGGAACTCCAATTTCTACAAACACAAGTGATAACAAGACAATGCCAAAAGCTATCTTCTCACTTGTGCACACTTCCTCAATGATTGTATATGTTATCTATCATGCTAAGTTGAAAAATCCACTTTGTGAAATATTCTTACCAATGTGTAGCCATATGGTGTTCACTTGTGAGTAAGTGTGTGACTCGCCGTATCACACTGTACTTCCTCATCTTGTAAATATCCATCCCGCGTATACACTTTGTATATCCCAACTCCTTATTGGTGTCCACAAAAGATGCCTTATCGCTTAGATTGTTGCTAACCTCTATCCCTTTCCCCTTTAATCTTGTCAATGTAGCAATTAAGGGTGTTATGATCCTCACCCGCCTTCCAACAAAGTAGAAGAAGTCCTCATGGACTCTACTCATCACCGCCAAGATATATTTTTTTAGTTTTCAAAAGTATGGGGTTTGTATATATGTTTCACCCTACCTTCTTCAACAACTTCTCTCCAAAGATCATCATAAACGAACAAGTCACAATTGTTCGCTTGTTGTTTTTTCTATACATAAATGCGTAAAATTCCTCCTTATTACCGGTGGTGCGATGTTTGTAGTCACACACCTTGCACTGCGGGCAGATATGGGAAACCAAATCCCGTCCAATAATTACTTCTTCCGATATCTTCGAATTTTTGAAAAATTTCTTTGAGGATAATCCTCGACCTCGATTTCTACCTTCTTCTTACCCTTTGTTCCTTCTCTAGGTGCTTTCATTGGTGCCATGATAAGACAAAGTTGTGCCTTTTTACCTCTATCGAGTAAGCTATGGTGCCCTAGCTAGTTCTCAACCCCGGCGCTTTATTTCTTCTCTCTACACACTTCTACTTTTCTCAAACCCTTCTTGAATGGGGACGTAAGCTAATTATGTGCAAAAATATACTCTCCTCGCCTGGTTTCACAACTCTCTACACCTCAATGCATTTTACTTGGTTTGGTCACCTGCAACTAGCTCACTTGAATACTCATGATGGCAAGGGTAGAAATGAATCCACATCGTCTTTATATAGAGTTGGGAAAATTTATCACATTTATTGCTCCTTTACCTATAACTGATCCTCTCATTAATTGACCATTTTCCCAATTTCCATGTGATACACCTACGTGCCACAACTATAACCTTCAAGCACTCCTTCATACCTTTTGGCTACAAACCTCCTTTTGTGCGCTTCCATGCACCAAAGTACCTCACAATTTTCCTATATTTAGTATTTTTTACTGCCACAACTTACCTCACGTTATACTATGCATTCATTTGTTTTCATCTATCGTCTTCTTTAGGAGACATTTTTTTCTAGCAACACTTTTCCATACTATCTCTCGATTTTTAACAAGAGAAATCACTTGTAACAATATAAGAATATTTTCTTATGTGTACCCATGTTTGAATGACAACCATGCCACACTAAGGGTATGTGCAGTCCTCTACACATAAAAAAAAATTCATATTGTGATCAACTTCTCGCATAAACACACTTATTACACAAAACATTGAACTAAATTGACAAAGCATAGTGACGAAGAAGGAAACAAATTAAATGAAATACAAAGAAGGGAAATCTATACAAAATGGAAATACTAATTTATTAAAAACAAAAAAGAATGATTATTTATAGTAGGGCTTCAACATACTCCTATTGAAGTAATTGGGTAACTATGTTCCCTAAAGAACCTCTAACTTACAAGCACCTTAAGCTTGTCTCGGTGGCGCAGAAAATTTGAATCATAAAGAAGCACCATATTCTCAACCTCAAGCTTCTTGTCCTTGATGTGTCTATCATATCACACCTTCTTTCTATCCTTTTCCTTCTTCTAAATCCAACGTGTTATGGCGCACCTCTCATCCAACCATATTAATTTGTCAATTATTTCTTCCAATGCTTTCTCATCAACTAGACCTCCCGTGCATGTAATACATAAAGAAGGTAACAAAAATTCTATGGGAAGAATCGCCTGCACCAAACATCAACTGAAATGGTTTGGCCTTATTCAACCTTTTGTAGGTCATTTTGTATGCCCAAAGTATAGAAAAAACTTTATCATCCCAATATTTCCTTCCAACATCATAAATTTTTATCAAGGTCCGGCTCAATATCATGTTGAAGGCCTCAAATGTACCATTTTCTTGATGGTGATAGGGTGTGGTATTGCGGTGTGTGACCATAAATTCAACCAATAATATCCTGATTGTCTCATTCAAGAAATGTGTGCCCATAACACTTATCAAACTCAACGGAAATTCATACCTAGTAATAATATTTTCCCATAAGAACCTTGTTGCTCTAGCCATTATACAATGCTTTGTAGGTGTTGCTTCTTCCTAACTTGTAAGATAATCTATACAAGTGATGATGTAGCATGATCCATTTCTACGTGTAGCTACAGAAATAGGGCCCACAAAGTCTATTTCCTATTTTTCAAATGGCTCTGCACTAGTAATGTGCCTTAATGACATTTCATCTCTTTGCCGGGTTTACCAAGGCATTGATTACGATCACATGCCTTACAGTACTCCTTGAAATCCTTGTACAAGGTTTTTGACCATAAACAAGAGAGTAGAATCTTGTACAAAGTGGTGTCACCTGTATTGTGTCCACCTGCAATACCGCCATGAGCCTCTTCCATGATTGTCTTGCACCCATAATCTAGTACGTATTGACACAATACTTCATCTCCTCCTAGTTTGTATAGGTCACCACTCATCAACATGAAAGGTGTGGCTTAAATTGCAAATTATTTTTTTCCAAGGTTTTCATTCCTTTTGGTGATATACCCATCGGAAAAAGATAACAATATCCTCCAATTATGAGGGTGAGTGGCTTAACCTTTTTGTACAAATGTGCATCTAGAATTATATCTTTAATTGTCTGCGTATCCTCTCCTGATTGAATTTTTATAAGTGGTCCGGGCAAAAATTACTTTTTGTGGCTTTACCACGACTATAAAATAAAAATCTTGGAATAAAATAACCCATCCACATATGAACCCCTATAAACCAGTCTTATTTACCAATTATTTCAATGCCATGTGATTTGTATAAAACAAAAAAGGTGTTGCTAGCAAGTATTGTCTAAACTTATGTAGTGCATAGATCATCGACAAGGCCTCACGCTCTGTAGTTGTATAATTTTGTTCTACAGGAGTCAACTTTCTACTAGCAAAATAGATAGGATGATCTATAATACCTTCTCTAGGTTGAGCTAATACTGTGCCAATGGTCATGCTAGAGGCATCCACATGTACGTGAAAAGGTTGGTTCCATGAGGGAAAGCACAGAATAGGCATCATAGTAAGCCTCTCCTTTAACGCTTCAAATGTGTGTTGTTGCAGTTCTCCCCAATACAATGTCCCTTTACCTTTTAATAACTCCTTAGTGAAAGGCGTAGGAAAAGGATCAATCACACATGCATCATTCAACTCCCTATAGTCCACACAAATCTTGATCCTACCATATTTCCTTATAGTGATTACCATGGGCTAACCAAATCTGATTCTTCAAGGGGTTTAATGATGCAAAATTTCAACATCTTGTCAATTTCTTTTTTTTTTTTTTTTACATGCAAGTTAGGGTTCATACTATAAGGTCTTTTCCTAACCGAGTGCACACCTTCCTTTAACTTAATCTTCATCTCACCCAAAGACTCATGCATTCTCTTTAACTTATGGTATCCCCTATGAAATAAGTCCTTGAAATCATGTAGTAAATAAATTATCTTATCCACCTCGAAATTTAACCAAATAGTTTCCAATTATGGCCTCCTCATGTTCAACATTTGTGCTAATGTTCACTTTCTTTTTCTTTATAGGTTCATGATAGACATGCACCTCCTTATTTGCATTGTTTAAGACCTTGTGTGTACCCTATGAATGATCTATGTCCATTTTTTCCTTCTTTTCTCATCCACTATGTAGACTATCTTTCCGTTTTCCTTTTGAGGAAAACGCTCTCAAGTAGTTCAACATATGTCTCATCTACTTCATCAAAATGTGTTCCTCAATTAGCCTCAAAAATAACTCCCGAATGAGTTCCTCATCATTTGTACTGTCTCCCATAGTCAATTGCTCCATAACCCATAATGCTTCTTTCACCAAAGGTTTAGTGGAGAAGTAGTCAAAAGTATGGATCATTCTTGTAGTCAAGTCTTGCCAATTTCTAGTCTCCCTATGTAGCTCCACATAAACATACCAAGCATGTGCGCAGCCATGTAAAGTGAAATAAAGTTTGTGCACCCATAGTGAAGGTGGTAAAGCTTCCTACCTCTCTACCAAAAGTCTCTCACATTGCTAAACATGGTGCTGGAAAGGATGATTACCATGGTATGTGCATATTTGAGTAGGTTCACTGCTCTTGAGAAACCGAGTTGTTAGAGAAATTCTCATGTCATTCCATTGTATGAGATTATCCCTTTGAACCATCCACTAGCACGTTGATTTCCCATGTAGGGTATATACTAACATATTTCTTCTGTCCACTTGATCCTTCCACTCTTCTTCCTTGGTGCGTAGGAATACCTCACGGTCTTCTTCACTAGTGTACCAGGGTAAAATGTTGGGAATTATTCTCCTAATATAGTGAGGTGTGCCTCCTCATGTAGATGTGCTTATTACTTTGTGAACAACCATATTTTAGGTGACATACACCTAATTATCACAAGTAATACTTGTAGTATCACTAATAGACTGTGCATCCTCCCACTAGAGGATTCCTTCCTTAGATGGCTAAAGTACTTTTGGATCTCAAATGACATGCACATAAATTTTGTTCAGGTCTTCCTCACTCAAAGTTTCAACATAAGGTACATATTTCTCACCTTTCAAAGGGACTATAACTCATTCTTTCTTGTTCTAAAACTTATATACCCATTTTTGAACCATAGATCAACATTATTTGCATAACAACAAGGGTGCCCAAGCGAGTTGGGAATTTTTCTACTTCGCAAGCACTAAAACTTCAAATTCCCCAATGAACCTTGCCCTTATGCACAAGAATGGATGATTCCATTAAAAATCCTTTCACATTGTCCTTAGTTCGATTTTCCATAAAAATACATTAGAGGATGGTTATAATGGAGGTCTTCCCATATACATCCATGCATCTAAAGTAAGAACATTAACTTCTCGCGCCTGTGTCAATCATTATATTTCTCAAAAGCCACCCATCCACAACAACATTGTGGTGATCTACTTGCCATAATCCAAACTATGTGGAGGGAAATTATCGTGTAATATCTTCCTTCCATTCTAAATACCCGAATGCAAAGTGTTTCCCTGTAACCAATTCCCTAGTAATGGAATAATATTCTCCTGGCATAACATCCTACATACCTCTTTTAGATCATCAACATTTGACTGGACCTCGTCCATTGCCATCTTTTTCTATAATTTCTATGATTGTTCCTTTAAACATTGTATTTCACCATGAAGATTTATGACCACCTCCATGGTTTCCAAATAAACCTCCTTTTGAGGTGTAATATCCGGTATCTTGCATGTAAGACCTCTTTCCTAGTAATGGTAGGATTTTTTTCGCAACGCTTCTATGGCGTGCACAACTTTAACACGTGTACTTATTTTCACCGATACTACCCAAGTTCCAACGCTAACTTTGGAATCCATTGGTTTTCCATGACGCGCTTTTATTCTCACCATTCCTTTTCCCTTGTTTAATTATTTTTGCTTCTTGCTAAGATGTTCATATAATTATAGGCACTCTTTATAGTTATGATTCATCCCACAAAAAGAACAAGTAATATTCGTGAGGACACTCATGCTTGTAGTGGTCAAGAGATGCTTCGACATATAACATGTTCCACGAGGAAACTCCCTCATCCACCACTATATCCATGACCTCTACTACGACCTCTTTCAAAGCGCCCTTCATTTTGATTGTAGTGTCAATGAATGTGATCATAATCATGGTGCTCACTTTTACCTTTACAACCATTTGAAACCTCTGTCTACCAAATGTAACTATTAATGGCATCATGGATCTGATCAATCAACCTACAATCTTTGGTATTGTGAGTCATGGACTGGAAAATATTATAGTAGCAAGATATGTTCTTCCTAATCGTATGTTGTAACAATGGGTAGCATCTTGCATCATGGTCTAAATGACATATTTTGTAGTTTAAAAATAATGAACACACTTATCTATGGGGACAACTATCCTTAGTGTGCCCTTGTAATTCATAATTTTTACACCAAATCCAAGTGCACATCTCGTGTGCGGAATTGGCCGATAGTTTCTCCAACTTCTTTTCTATAGATATTGTTTCATTGTTTTCTTTACATTTTCGATGTCATGAAATAGATAAGGGTAAGGTCCAATGAGGAATACCTATTAAATGTTGGTCAGTTGATGGTTGTTACACGCATTCCGAATTCTTGATCCAATGCTGATTGTGAGAGCTTCCTTTTGGCTAGGAGGAACTACCTATAATAGAAAACAAGACCACAAAAAGATAGTTAAATGATATATGACAGTGGATTGCCTAGCGTATGCTAGTTCCGGAAGTGTGATACTTCCTAGATGGCTATCAATCCACTGTTTAAAACAAGTTAATGTGAGAAATAAACAAATTCCTACTGTAGTCGATATAATTTAGGTATCTCATTCAAGAACAATAAGAAAATATTAGCATAACAGAAAGGCTATGGTCATATCGTAAAGGTAGGTAGTGTCATGGTGTCATAACCGGTTAGGGTTACATTCTGGGGTTGTTTAGAGAAACCGGTGAGATGATTGTTGGGTTTGTTCTTGGTCAAGGTGGAAAACCCATAGACCTTCATTAGTTATGTATGACTAATGCCATTTTAGGTAGAACCGACGATGGTTATGGATAATCGCATCATTATGGTCGAGGTAAAAGAAAATCAAATAGATCAAATGGCAGGGGCTGATTTGAGGTCAAATGAGGTTGGGAGAGTGGATGAGAAGGTCTATGGAGATCTCAGGTATACTTAAATGGATATTAGGTTAGAATGGTGATTTGGTGGTGTGGGTAAGGGGAATGGTTGAATTACAAGCTAATAAGCAATGGAGGAATGAACATGCAAAGTATAAACTAATGACAAGAATGAAAAAAGTTAACTATGTTGAAATAGACAATGCTTGGTAGAGATGTACTTATTGTGATGTAGATTTAGATGGTTGAATGGAGGTGGCTATTGATCAAGTGTTGAATATCATAGTAGTGGCTCCTAGAATTATTCCATGAGTGCACTACTTCCAAAATCTATCCCGTGATGGCTCGGAGGTTTGGATGCATTAAAGGATGCTTGTTCGCGCTTACATGCAGCTCCGATCTCTCTACTATTTCTCTCAAAATGTGCCAACCCAAAAACAAGGTTGTTTAGGTGAATAAATGGTAACCGACGATGGTTCTAGGTTGACCGACGTCGGTTTAGGGGTGACCAGATTTTGTTAAGGTGGGATTCCCTAGGTTTACTAAAATGGGAAGATCTTTTTTATTTCTTTTGGACTAGTTTGTTTATTCTTTCGGATTAGAATGCAGAAACTTCCCTTCTAATGAACGGAATGTGGTTAGAGAGATATTAGGCATTGATTTTAGGGTTGGACCAAATCTTATATCATTAAGGCAAGTAATATTAGGTCTAAGTTATTTATGGAAACATACCAAGAATAGGTCTAGGGTGAGATGGCTAGATGAGGTGTCTAGGTGAGGTCGTAATTAGGTCAATTTATGTAATTCAATGATGAATATTGTGAGGATGGGTGTTAGTTTAATTTAATTAATTTAATTTAATTAATTAAATTAATATTATTGTGATGAAAGGGGTAATTGTTAGGTGAATATGTTTGTTTTGGTTATCTCGACTATAGATCAAGGCTAGTGTGACACAATTTTGGTGTCTACATTTTCCCCTTTTTGTTGCGTATCTTGTATTATTAAGTGACGCAGACAAAAAAAAGATGTGGTTGCCCCATGTGGGGGTGAAGGTGATCCCAAACTAGGAACCGATGAGTCAAAAGAGAGAATCATTGAATGGTTTAATAAAGGTGGAGGTGATGAATAGGAAGGTGGGCAACGAGGGTAATTGGGTAAGGTCCAATCAGGAATCAAGGTAATGGGCCAAGGTCGAGGTGTGACCGTCAAACACATGTATATGTATAAACTATGGCACGATACTGTGTTAAATAGCATGTAAAACCTACATCATTTAAGGTCAATAGGTTTATCCAAACAAGGTTGAGGTGATTCCGTATCTAAGGTATAGGATATGGTATGAAATCACATCGCAGTCGGAGTGCAGGGAATGTTTAGGTATGTTCCAATAAACAAAAGTTTGGGTCAGGATAAACGACATGACAATAGGCAAGGTAAGGTCATTAGGTCAAACAACATGGGTAACAGTGTTGCAATGTATAATGAGCACATGCGTTCATAGGTCATTAACAATGTTCTAGATCTAGGTAGTGAGGTCACGACATAGGTAAGGCCAAGGTATGGGTAAAATAACAAGTCCCAAAACACATTTAAGGATAGGTATAGATAAGGTAGGCATGGAGGTGGTTACAATAATGGTGGATAAGGTCAAACAATGGTCGGTTTAGTTAAGTGTTTTTCAGAAAATGGGGAAAGGGTATGGGAAAGAGTATGACGCGTAGCTAATGTCGGTCCTATGTTACTAGTGACGGTCTAGGTAAACTGATCATGGTTTATTAGGGTAGATGATTAATGTCGATAAAGGTGTGCTAGGGCATAGACCGATGCCGTCTGCATTAGCTATAACTGACATCGGTTAGGTTGACGTGGGTATATAAAAATAAAAAAATCCATATAATACAGATTCATTTGTATATTTTGGATTTTGTGAAAATGACATAGTGTTGAACGAGTTGTGCTTTGGTGTGAGAAAAGTTCGCAGGACCCTACTAAGGTGAGGTGGAGAGATCTAAGTGGGGAGAGGAGTTAGGTGGACGAGTCGATGAGATCGGGGAAGAGTGAGTGGATTGGTGGAGAGGTTTGAGGTAGAGGTATGACATGGCGGAGGTAGGAGAGGGTTCAGGTGGACCACATAGGAGTGATAGAGGAGTCGGGAGAGACCGACTCAAAGATCCGAGGGGAAGACAAGGGATATTGTCGTTTTGGATAGTATAGGGATTATCTCGTGTTATGACCTCGCTGCGTGCCAATGGTTTTTTTATATAGGTTACTGGCCTGCATGCCGATGATGTTTTATATATGTTCATGACCTGCATGTCGATGATCTTGAGACATTTGTATTGGAGGCATTGTATATTGGAGATATTTGAGCAGATAGGTAGAGATGTTGATGAGTTATATATATATATATATATATATATATATATATATATATATATATATATATATATATATATATATATGGCGATGGTGATGTTTATGGCATGATTTGTATGTGTAATTTTGATGATGATGTTGTCCATGTGATGTGAACTAGGTAAGTTAGGCATAAGAGAGTTAGGTCATAGACATGGATGGAGTCAGGTCATAGGCATGGATTGAGTCAGTCTGTTTTGGCATGGATTGAGTCGGTTCATAGGCATGTGTGGAGTCGAGTTTATAGGTATGGTGGAGTCAAGATGGTTTAGGCATGGATCGAGTCAAGTTGACTTAGGCATGATTGAGTAAGGTTGAGTTAGGCATGGTGGAGTTAGGCTGATTTAGGCATGATTGAGTCATGTTGGTTAAGTATTAGTGAGTTTCTAATTCATTAATTTTATTAATAAACAATGATGTGGATCGTGTTAAGATGATTTATAGGTAAATGTATGATTATGGTAAAGAAATTGTAGACAAGATGAAATGAATGTGTATGTTATGATGGTAAAGTTGTTGAGCAATTGTTGTTTGTTTTGTTTAATTTCCAATTATTGATATAAAAAGGAAACTAACTAGGGTAGAATGTGAATAAGAAAGGGGAAGATGGAATTGGTTCGGGTAGAGAGTGGTTGAGCTAACCTCCAAGTGCCCCATTCCTTCGAGTTTTTCCTCCATAGTCCCAATGAAAAGGAACCTCAGGCCAATGTAGTTCTCCCATAAGCTAGGGAAGATTAGGATGAAATAGTGGAATGGGATGATAGGTGCTAGGCATGGGTGATGTAGATCATTTGTATGATTGAGTTTAGGTGGTAGGTATGGTTGATTAATTTTTAAATCTAGGTTTTGAGTATCTGTTTTGTATAGGATAATCAATAAGTAATGAGGAAGGCAAATAGTAAGAGGTGGTAAAAGTGCTGCTGAATTGATAAGAACCTTACTAAGTCTACCATACCCTAGATGGGCTTATGAATGTAAGAGTCTATAGGCCTTGCATAATGGACTATTTTAAGGGAGAAGAAAAGTGACATGATCACGAAATTTCACGTTTGAATGACGAATTTAGGTGAAAAAGGCAAGGAGGTGAGAATGCGAGGTCTAACATAACTTAGTGTACGATAACGTGTATTTCAGAACAAGAAACTTAGAACCCAAAATAGGCAAGTCCATGACTAAAATTTCATATTTTTTTTTTTTAATATAATGATTGATGCAAGAAGTTTATGTGAGATGGGTATATTATCTCCTTGAGGTCTTTGTGAAGCTGATCGATGCAAGAAGCTTATGAATATTTATTTTATGTTTGTAATGACCATATATAGTTGTCCTTCAAGGGAGTAGTTTATTGATAGTGGTCTAATATAAAATAAGAGATGTCCCTTTTGAGGGAGTCATCTTTTTCTTGAATTTTGACTCAATGAGTTGTATCACTTTTTGTTTTTAGACGTTTAAGTCATGGAAAAGACTCTAAAGGACAATTGGGTTCTTGTTTAGAAGACAAGACCATAGTACACAAATATTAACTATGAAAGAGGTGGTTTTGAGTGATGAACGACCATGGGATTCTATCTTGAATAAGAGGAAAATTATCCATGAGAATCATGTTATGAGTAGAGTCGTGGTACTCATATCAAGACAAGGCTAAAAGATTACAGGTAATCACATGATTCTTGTTTAGTCATGGATCCTCAAAATGGGTAACATGGAAGGTGAACAACACTCAAGGGATGAGCAATCGAATGACATAAAGTGATATAGGACTTTATATCAGTAATAAAATTATCGAAGATGCAAGGCATTAAGGGGCTTAGGCTTAGGTTTACCTTTGAGTGAAGAAAAACAATAAACACCTGATCCCTAGGCATGGGTAACAATATAGGGTCCGAATCAATTAGGAGAAAATTTTCCCCATTTAATTTTCTCCTCTTTGGTTACATGTTGATTTTCCTTCAAGACGAGGTCACCGCCCTGAAAATTTCATTCGTGAACATGTTTTTCATAGACACGTTTGATAGGTTTTTGGTAGATTTATAGATGGTCAAGAGCGTTGAGATGATGTTCATATAATAATTCAATTTGCTCGAAATGATCCTTGTGAAATTCATCGTCATTGAGCATGTCTTGTAGTGAGATGTGGAGAGATGGAATCTAGACTTCGAGAGGTAATATAGCGTCAATACTGTAGACCAAAGAAAAGGGTGTGGTAGTATTCGAAGTGTGAATGCTAGTGCGATAAGCCCATAAGGTGAGAGTAATGTGTGTATGCTAATCCTTCCCAGTATCATTGAATACCTTCATAAGAATTTTGTTAAAGGTTTTATTGTTTGATTCGGCTTGGTCATTGGTTTGTGGGTAATAAGGTGACGAGAAACTGAGTTAGATGCCAAAAAATCACATAGTTTGCATAGGTTTTTATTTTTGAATTGTTTTCTGTTATCAGTGATAATGCGGTGAGGGACACCAAAACAAAAAATGATGTGATGGTTGATGAATTCACATATTTTCTCAGCTTTGGTAGAAATGAGGGGAATGGCTTCTACCCATTTAGTGTAATATTGAATAACGGTTATGATCCATTGGTGGCATTGTGAAGAATGGGGGTTGATCTCACCGACAGGATCCAAACCCCATTGAGAAAAAGGCCAAAGGTATCGCGCGACTTGTAATGCATGGCTAGGGGTGTGATGGAGATTCACATGTTACTGAAATTTCACGAAGCATTTGACATAATCACAATAGTCACGGTTTAAGGTTGGCCAATAATAGCCTAGGAAAAGAATGCACTTTGCAATGGCTAAACAACTAAATTTACCTCCACAAATTCCATCGTGGACTTCCTTAATGGTATAGGGAATTTCAGAACTTTTAAGGCATTGTAATAGAATCCATCAAATCTGCACTTGTAAAGAAGACCACCCATGAGG
The DNA here is from genome assembly GCA_018340775.1 of Taxus wallichiana var. yunnanensis. Taxonomy (NCBI): domain Eukaryota; kingdom Viridiplantae; phylum Streptophyta; class Pinopsida; order Cupressales; family Taxaceae; genus Taxus; species Taxus wallichiana. The sequence continues at coordinate 94,585,796 of CM031237.1, read as the reverse complement.
ACATAATGAGAGACACTTTTGAGAAAGGCATGTTGTCCATTGCATGAGTGAGATAAATGGGTAGAATGGAAAGGCAAAGATAGTATGCATATTTCTTATACCAAAGGTCATGTGGGTCAAGGGAAACAGCTTCCAATGAATTAAACTTCATGAGGTAAATAAGAGGGTGATTGTAGCCTCTATATAGTGACAAAGAGTTTAGAATCGGGCATGGCGTAGGTATTTGGGAAGCCAAACATGCCATGGTATCTATAAATTTATTGGTATAACTTGGGGTTGTTTAAAGGGAGTAATAAGAAAAGGTGGTCAAAAGTATGTCTACGTGTTGTTTATACTTTAGAAGTATCTCATTACAACAATGGTATATACCATTGACTTGGTTTATGACCAAATGAGAATCACCAAAGATGTTGATTGACTTAACATCTAAGGCATAAGTAGCCTGGAGACCCAATATGAGTGCTTCATATTCAATAATAATGTTTTTATAATTAAAATCAAGTTGTAAAGACAAAGGCATAGGTTCACTATTAAGAGGAATTAGGATAGCACAAGCCCCAACCCCATGCCGACACTTGGAGCCATCGAAGAAGAGTTTCATTTGGTAAGCGGGTTCATCTAGGAAAGGGTAGCAATAGAATCGTTTGGGAAGTTGAAGATAGAGGGTTGATTCCTTGAAATAGGTGCGTCACCAATTGATCGGTGATAGCCTGGCCCTTGATGGAATTTTTATGGATGAATTTGAGATTGAGGTCGGCCATAAGCATAAACTAACGTGTGGCACATTGATTTTGATAAAGCTTGGCATACATATAGTGTAGTGGGTTAGTATTAGTAATTACAAAGGTTTTGTGGTTGCGTAGGTTATTGTGGAGTTTGGTGGTAATGAAAACTAAGGCTAGGCGAGTTTTTGGCATGGGTATATCTAATTTCCTAGTCAATAATGGTACAATTTATGTAATAAAATACTTGCTCTCGGTGTTGGCCATGGCGGCAGTGAGTGAGCATGGCACCTAGAGATGGTCACATGGCGGAAATATATAGGTAAAAGGGTTGGTCATCCTTAGGAGGAATGAGCACTAGTGGTTAAAGGAGGTATTGTTTCAAGGCTTCGAAGGCTTTATGGCATTCATCATCCCATTTGAATGAAACTTCTTTCTTGAGAAGATGATGAAACGGTTGACAACAATAAAAAAGCTACAAGATAAAATGATGAATTGATGGAGACTTCCCTTGTAGCCTAAAAATTTGATGGAGATTAGTGGGTGGCGGAATTTCAAGAATAGCCTTGACTTTAGCAGGATCGACTTCTATGAAATGCAAAGAAACAATGAAACCTAGGATTTTTCTAGAAAGTACCATAAAGACGCACTTCTTTGGTTTAATATGGACACAATACTTGATGAGGCGGTCAAATACGACTTTAATAATGGGCGGTGTTCATTTTGATGCTTGGATTTGGAAAGAAAATCATCTACGTAATCCTCTAATATGTGATGCATGATGTCATAGAAGATGTAAGTCATGGCTTGCGATATGCAAAGGCACCGATGTTTTTGAGGCCAAAAGGTATGGCTCGATAGCGAAAGTCCCCCAAGGGGTAATAAAGGAAGTCTTGTGTTGATCCTCTCTGATAGCAATATTTGATTATAGCCCAAGAAACTATCTATGAGTGATAAAATTTCATGGCCAGCGGTGAGATCAACAAGTTGGCCAATTCTTGGTAGTGGGAAATCATCTTTGCACAGTGAGATTGAGGTCATGAAAATCTATGCAAATTCGAGTTCCCCTATCACCTTTGTAACAGGAATGATGTTAGAAATCCATTGGGGATAATCAATGGGTAGGATGAAGGAAACCGAGAGAAGGCGTTGAAGCTCTTCTTTGACTAGAAGAGCAATGCGAGGATGCATTTTCTGCAACTTTTGTTTGATGGGTTTGGCATCAGGAATGGTTACGATATTGTGAACCATGATTTTTGGGTCAATACCGGGCATATCGGCATAGGACTAGGCAAATACGTTACTATGGTCCTCGAAGGAAAGAGGTGAAGGATTCCTATTCAGTAGTGTCCAAGGATTGGCCGATCTTTAGAATGTGTGGGTCATCTTGAGTATTAATGTTGATTTTGATGGTTGATTCATTCAATATCATTTGTGTCTCAGAGGGTAACGACCGATGAATATAAGATTCTTTTACACCAAGGTAGGTGAGGATGGAATCATCGTCCTGACATTGAACGATGTTAATTGAAGGTGTATCATCATCGATCATGTTAAGATACAAGAATGGGAGAGAAGAGGGAGCCTCACCACTACATTGATAGGTTAGCGGTCACAGGGAAATGGTGTTTACAATTTTTTTTAGGAGGAACAAATTCAGAATCTATGGACTCCATGGGTAAATATGGTAATTTGGGTGAATGAGATAGGGAAGATTTCTTATCTGGATAAGGTCAATGAAACCTTCTTAGAGGATGGAGCATCAAAACCAATGCCAATATGGTGGCCTTGTTCATGAAAATCAAAGCCAAATCCTTTCCACAGCAGCACCCGGTGGAGGAAAGTGTGATTGAAGTGGCGGTTAGTGAGGGAGTGTAGGTCGGATGAAAATGGTTGCATTTGGGATGGAGGTTTGGGTTTATAGGTGGCCATATCAAGCCCCCATACGTTAGGTTAATGTGAATGTGGGGAGAGACATAAGGAAAAACGTCACCGATGCGATGTCGTAGTTGGGGTGTTGATGCAACTTCCCATACTCTTTCGGGTGAGGAAGGTATTTATATTGTATAGGCGGTATTCCCCCAGAGTGAGGTGTTGAAAAACACCTTCTAAGGGATCAGTAGTTAGTATATGGGTAGCGGGTATAGATGGTTCGCTAGATGAAGGGGAAATAGGGGCATCGGTGGTAGAGGCTATAGCTACAGTGGGGATAACAAGGTTAGATGCAGTAGAAGTAGTGGTAATTTTGGTGGATGGGCTCGTGGGTGAAGGTGAAGTGGTGATAGTGGAAGATGCCTTGACTAACACAAGCACATATTTTGGCTGATATAGCATGTTACAGGTCTTGAAAGGTGAGGGTTTAGTAGGGATGGTGTAATTATGTCCCTCGTGTTCAAATTTGAGGCATCGATGTAAAGTCAAAGGGACACAACCTATAGCTCAGATCCAAGGTCAGCTAAGTATAAAGTTATACTAGAATTCCCCTTCTAGGACATAGAAAATTCTGACTGGAGTGCAGGACCTACACGACATGGAGAACAACGGTACCTAGTGTCTAGGTCAAGACGTCATTGAAGGAACACAACATAACGAGGTTACCATGCATGTAATGTGTAGGTATTTGCATTTGGTCATAAGCATGGGAGGATATGATGTTAATAATAGCACCACCATTGATCATAACACGTCGTATGTGTATATTATCAATAAAGATGGAGATGAAAAGAGTGGGGTTGGGGTCATTGGACTGGAAGGGAGAAATCTCTTCATTTGAAAATATGAGGGCAACCACTTGGTGAGTAGGTGGAGGTGTAGAGGAAGGTGAAGACCTAGTGAGAGAGGCCATGTGGTGAGGGGTAATGATGGAAGTGATGGGTGTGGGTTCATTTTGTAAGACTTCGGTGGATAAAAGAACCTCCATGATGGCTTGACAATGTGACTACGATGTTTGGATGAGGTCATATAAAGACATTTTGAGGGGGATTGGTGTAGTTGTTTTAGCATTTTCCGATGTGTGACCCCATCTGAAATAGGATATACAAGACCCGAACGATGATTTTAGGTATGGGTGCGGATGGTATGTTGGTTCTGAAGGTTGGTTGATGGGCCGGTTTTGTTTTCCTTTCCCTTTTCTTTCTGAGCATGGGTGGCAATGTTGATCATGTTAATCGAGGAGAGGTGGATGAAAAGGGTGTGTTATGGAAGGTATAGCGGCATGAGGATAAAACCTAGTGGGGGATACGATCCTTGTGAAATGAGTAAGGCGCAATTGCATTTGGGTGGTGAGTTGGCCAACTCTCTTATACGAACCATGTTAATCTCGAATCTTAGGGATGGATCGAGAGAGTTATGGGGTGGAGATTTTGGTCACTAAGTAGGCAATGGGAGAAGATCTATGGAAATTGGTGAAGGTGAAATGGGGTGCTCATCAAGAAGATCATCATCATCAAAATTTTCTTCGGGAGGACATAGCTCGAATAGGGTAGTTTTACGGCCTTACGATTAGTTCATACATCATGTCCTAGCACATGATAGTATACGCAAATTTTGATTTTGTCAAACCCTTTTGGTTTGGATTTGAGTTGGTCGTAAGGTATAAGAGGTGGTAATGTTATGACAGAAGTTTCGAGGAGATTGGTTAAAATTTTGGCATAGGACACTACTAGTGGATCGCAATGGGAGGTGAATGTGGGTTTGGGTATGATTACAGCTGATTGTGGAGAAAGAGGCTTGATAGGAGAGGGAATGGGTTGGTTCACTAGTTGGGTGTGTGGAGTGGTCTTAGGTATTGGTTGCATCTTCTTGGGTAGGTGCCGGTAGAAAGAAATGACGATAGAAGATTTGGTTGGTTTAACTATCTTATTGGAGACTAGTGGATTTTTAGCTTTAGGTTACATCTTTTTGGGCAAAGGTGACATGTGTGTATGAGATGTAGAGGGAAAAGTAGATGGTGGAAGAGGATGGGTTACCCAGGGTAATCTAAGTCTTTGTGGGGTAGCTGGTGTAGGTTTTCCGGAAGCGTGAGTGAAAGAGAAGAAAATGTCATGGGTGGTGAGATAGTTATGGACTCAGTAGTTGTGGTTTGGGTGGTAGGAAGGTTACAAGTATCATTGGAGGTTTTGTGAGTCTATTGGGTACATTATATGTTTGTGATGAGGAGATGGGTTTCGAGTTCTTGGTTTATCATTGGACGAGGCTTGTTTTGTCGGGATTAAGGGTTCGGGTCCTAGGATGGATTGTAGGAGTGAAGGTGATAATGTGTTGTAGGAGAGGTCAGTGTATGAGGTCTAGGAGGTTGGGTCTTCTTTTTAGGGGCCGGGGTGAGTTTAGTGTCAGTTTTAGAGGATGTGGCTAAATCTAATTTTATGGGTGGGTGAGTAAGGCTAGCTGTCGGTATGACCCCTAAGGTAGTGATAGGTTTAGGTAAGGGAGATGAAATAGGCGTGGGTAGGTATTTGGGTGTAGATGTATGTTGGGCTATGGGAAGAGATGTGAGTTGGGCTAGGGGTGGTGACATGGAAGGTGTTGCAATAGTCGTGATTGTGTTTGGTTTGGTTGCTCAAAACACTTTTGGATAGATAGTGGAGGTATCAACGAGTGACAACTGACATTTTTGTTTAAACAGAAGTAGAAGGCATCCCCAAAGTAAGGCTCTATTGACATAGTCTAGGTGATCAGCCAAGTGTGAGAATGGTACTGACGTAGGTGGGGTTGATGTGGATCGAGTGGAAATCCTCATAAAATGTGTTTGAGATACAAGGAAATGGCTAGCCTCGGACTCTAGTGGGTAAGAGAGCCGAAAGCAAATCAATGGGATCTTGAAAGTCTAATGGTGACTGGTCATATAAAGGTAGTGGTATTTCTATAGGATCCTCCATGGGTAGAGGAGAGGATGGACCAGCTGAAGTGGACTCTCCTTGTGTTGGTGTAGGTAGTGGACCTACATTTTCTATGAGTAGGAGAGTCTCCGCATACAATTGCTCGGAATTTTGAGTTGTCAAAAGGCGGCATTCTAATTATAATCTTTTCCATATATGAAGAGGAAAATGAAGGGGGTGTCTCTGTGGGTGGGGTAGTAGATGACATTGGTTCTTGTGTAGGTAGGGGAGCTTGGTCTAAGATATCATCTATGGAAAGAACATGACATAATTGGGAAGCAACTGGTATGTCATCAAAAATAGCATGGACCTCGCGAAAATTGCTATCACTATTGGAAGTTTCACCATCCTATTTGGAAGATGGGGCATGATTAGGGAATGGATTCATGAATATGTGTAGGTTTTGGTTAGCATGTGTGTTTGGGATATCCGAGACTAGATCTTTGTGGTCTAACATTTCTTGGACAATATTATTGAAGGTGATCCGTTATTATCGCTATGACCTTTTACACGATGATAGTTACAAAATTCATGTTCCTTATACCATGAGGGTATGGGTTGCTCATGGTCAAAACCAGAGTATGTGGTTTTATAGGTGGAAGGGTAATGGCACCAACCTTAACAAGCTTTTCCAAAAAGAAGAGTAAGATTCTCTTATCGAAGTGTACTTTTTCTATTCTCGTCTTAAGCTGGAAAGCTTGGACGGGGAGAGATCGGAAGGGGGTTTAGCTAGGTTTGATTGACGAGGGGGACCATCCTTTAGAACTACCGCATTAGAAAACCCTTTTGTTTTTAAATAGTTTTTTTGGGGTTTTGAAGATGAAGAAGCATCATTATATTTGAACGCAATGTTATTATTACGATGCTAAATTTTCTTTTCTTTGATAGCATGAATTTCTAATTTACGTGCCATGGTGATTGCCTCGTTGAAAGTACGGAAGGTCTACACCTGTAGGGTTGGTGAGATGTGTCTAGCACAAGCCTGAATAAATAGCTCTAAAATCTCAATCTAAGGTAATTACAATGTGAGATGGTTAATGAGGTTGCGCCAAAGAAATGAAGTGAGCGATAGACTCATCCTCACAAAGTGTCATGTGGAATAAATATCAGTCATGGTAACCTTCTTAACAAGGTTGATGGAGAAGTGATCTAGGAAGGCTTGGGATACTTGATTAAATGAGTAAATGGAGTATCTTGGTGGTCCATTGTACCAGTCCAATGCAGGTCCTATCAGGGACATTGGGAAAGTCCTCAAAAGTAAAGCATCATTGTGGGCAATTAGGTAATACCCATGTTTAAAGGACTGCAAATGTTGTTGTGGATCTTCTTTGCTATTGAAGCGATTGAATTTCAGAATTTCCCAATGTACGGGGTATGATGTAATAGGAATGGATAGGTGAATAGGCTCATTACAAATTTCATCATAGGTTAGGAATTGCATGTGCCAAAAATTGATGCTTCTAATGTCTACATCTTTTCCATCATCAACTTGATGAGGTCATCGGTAGGTTATGATGGAGGGACACCTCCTATGGCATAAGGAGTAGATATTGAACCTGATAGGGAGGTTGATAATAGGGAACCAACATAGAAGGTGCATATCTAGAATGGGTGACAGACGAGATAAGAGGTTGTTGATTGTATGTGTATATAGGTGGGATGGTCATCGTGACTCTGGTAGTGATTGGGGGTAGTGTTTTTGGGATGGAGAGGATGAGATTTTGGAATAGAGTAGAGGTCACCGACACCACAGTGGTTGTGATGTAATGGGTATTTGTGAGACAATGGGTGCGAGAATGGGCTATGTCCTGGGTAGTCAATGAGGGGATAAAAGATGTGATAGGCTTGAGTGATACTTTAGAGATGCAATGGTCATGGAGGGTATGGGTCTTAGTGTAAAACTACCAGGGGTGAAGTGGTGAGGGTAACATCGCATTATTAGGGGTTGATGCAGAAGTAGGAATAAGGGTAGGAGAGATGGATACATGCATGTCGTATATCAACTGACCTGAGGAGTCTTGAGTGGAAGAGTGGGAAAGGTAGAACTGTAAGGCCACGAGATTCGATCAAGGAGTCATGCAAAATATTCTTCACCTGCAACAATGGTGGTAGGTAAGGTTAGATCCATGGGTGACAGGGACGGAAGGTGGGGGGGACTATGTGAGAGTGGTTGACAACTAGCATGGAATATGAGGGCATTATTCTGGTTGCGAGTCAACACCATGTGAACAAGTGCTGACCTAGTAAGACTATATTCTGTAGATGACATAGAAAATAGTAGAAATAGAGAATAATGGGGTCTGGGAGGTGAATTTGGTCAATGTCTAGATTTTGAAAATAAAACATAGGCAACCAACGATGGTTGGGTTGACTCAGAGTGATGGTTGAAGGAAAACCGATGATGGCGGGTTGACCAAAGGTGACGCTTTAGGGAAAATGATGATTCTTTGAAACCAATCTTAGTCAACTTGTGGAAGAAAACTAGTCTCAAAGAATGAAATAGGAATGTTGGATGTGTACTTTTGAAAATTGTGTATGACAATAGGTATCAACAAGGAGAAATATGATGATGCCTTCGTGGGCTAAAAACAAAAGCAGAAAGAGTTATGAAGGCTATTCTACGTAAAGTAAATAGAAATATAAAACCGACACCGCTTAGGGTTTAATCGATGACGGTCGAGATGTAAACCGACGATGGTCACCTGGTGACATCGGTGATCAGAAATTAGAAAGAAATGAAGAAAATGGTTTTTGTGAAATAAATTAAGTGAAGAATAAAACTCAGAAACTTGAGAATGAGGAGATGGGGCCTGACACACTCGAGAAAAGTTAGAATACTTCAACTACAATGGTAGAGTGTACAAGGAAGAAGAAATATGGATAGTCGTAGTATCACACCTCAAAACACAAATTAAGAAGATTCTAAGAAAAAGCACAATCCTAACAAAGTGATTTTCTTATGTTTTTTTAGCTTATGCTATTTTGCACTAGTGTGTGTATTTAGAATAACATTTTTGGTTAGGAAGGCGTCCTATGAAGAAGGATATCTAAAAGGAGAGGTTTCAAGTATGTTATGGCGGGGGCGGGCCGTCCTTTGAGATGATGACTTGATAGAGGCAACAAGCTAGGGAGTACCTGCCAATCGGATCATGTGATCACTGACAAATGTTCTTGGGTAAGATTTTGTTTAAGAAAGATGTGTATATTTTGATTTTGTGCAAGTTTGGTAAGACAAAGAGAGAGAGAAAATGTGCTTTCTATGATTCTTTGTGTCAACCATCAGCTGGGCATGACTTCTAGCATATAGGTTGCCCTTAGTTTTAATGTGAGCTAATAATGCAACAAATCGAATGTAATGCAATCAATTTTAAGCCCAAATCGAAAGATTATATTTGATGACACAAATGGTGAATAGGATAGGGTATGCTCTTTCACTAAATGCAAAAATAAAAAAGAATGGTTCTTTTTAAATGCACCAAAAGAAAGTGTATCTTTTAGAGCAATTAGAAAGAAGAGAAGATTACCAAGGAAGAAGATTAATGTGTAAGCTTTTTGAAGGGAAAAAAACACACAACCTTTGCCTAGGAATGAAGAAAATGCAATAAGAACCCCTGATGGCTCCCACCGGGGATGCCAAAATGTTTCAACATTTTCTTTACATTTTGAAGTGATGAGATAGATAAGCATAAGGGCCAAGGAGGAATACTTGATAAATGTTGGTTGGTTGATGGTTGTTGTGCGTGTTCGACTTCATGATCCAAAGGCTGATTGTCGAGCTTCCCTTTGGCTAGGAGGACCTACCTGTAATAGAAAACAAGACCACAAAAAGATAGTTAAATGCTATATGAAAGTGGACTACCTAGCATATGCTAGTTCTGGGAAGTGTGATACTTCCTAGATGGTTGTCAATCCAATGTTTAAAACAAGTTAATGCGATAAATAAACAAAGTCCTACTATATTTGATATGATTTAGGTATCTCATTCAAGCACAATAAGAAAATATTAACATAACAGACTAGGCTATGGTCAGATCAGAAAGGTAGGTAGTTGTCGGTGCTTAGATATGGTTAAGGACGAATTCTTGGTTGTTTAGGGCAATTGGTGAGGTGATTGTTGGAGTCTGTTTTGGTCAAGGTGGAGAACACGAAACCAACGTCGATTAGGTATGACCGATACTGATTTAGGTAGAATCAAGATGGTTATGGATAATGGTGTTGATATGGTCAAGGTAAAAGAAACTCGAATAGATCAAATGACAGGGGCTGATCTGAGGTCAAATGAGGTTGGGAGAGTGGATGAGAAGGTTTGTGGAGATCTCAGGTATACTCAAAAATGGATATTAGGTCAGAATGGTGATTTGGTGGTGTGGGTAAGGGAAATGGTGGAATTACAAGCTAATAAGCAATGGAGGAATGAACATGCAAAGTATAAACTAATGACAGGAATGAAAAAAGTTAACTATGCTAAAATAGACAATGTTGGTAGAGATGTACTTACTGTGATGTAGATTTAGATGGATGAATGGAGGTGGTTGTTGATCAGAAGAATAGTGTTGGATATCGTAGCAATGGTTCCCGAATGATTCCGTGAGTGCAATGCTTCTAAAATCTGTCTTGGTGATGGCTATGGATGTTTGGATGCGTAAAAGGATGCTCGTTCTACTTGCATGTAGCTCTAGTCTCTCTCCTCTTGCTCTAAGAATTTGTCAACCAAAAATAATATTTTTAGGTGAATAAATGGTAATCGATGATGGTTTTTGGTTGATCGGGTGCCACTTTAGGGGTAACTATACGTACCTAAATATGTAGGTACTTGCACCACAAGAACAAATTTACACGTGCCCCAATGATGATACAGGTCTCCTCGCAAGGTGTTCGGGATCCTGGAAAGATCTCCAAGTATGCGTTAACATCTTGCATGCCCCGTTTAGCCCTGCGTGCTTTGCTTTTTCCTTCCCTCTCTTTTCCTTTGCCTTTCGGTCTTGATGAATGAAACCACTTTGCCCTACCTTGGTGGCGGTCTCTGACCACCACCCAGACGGGGTGGCGGTCCTGTAACCACCACCCTACTCAAGGAGGAAGTCCTGCACACATTTTTCCAAAACGTTTCTTTTATCACGACTCGTGTAAAAATCAATGTTTACAATTTTTTCACCACCTTTGCTTGTATTTATCATTACGGTTCTCTAGAATAGTGTTTTAGCATTGTTTATGGTTTAAGAGATCAAATTGGTTTTCACCTTTGGGTAAATGGGATTCTATAAATAGTTGGCTTGTGCTCAAGCAAATGGCCCCTCAAATTTGCCTCTCAATTTCTCATTTCAATAGCTTAGCCTTTCAATTTTTCTTAGGATTCATAGTTTCATTTGTTGTATGCATGGTTAGTTTTGTTTACTGTTAGGAAGCCACATAATATTCTTGTGCTAGTGTAGTTACTATTTCATGCAATTCATTGAAATAGGATAGTTTGATTTTCGAGTAGGAAGCCATTAAAGTTGCGGGACTTGTTCTTGAAGCGAGATAGTTTTGGGTTCTGGACGTTTTATGTTGTATGACTCACAATAAATCCCATTAGGAATTCCATAAGCCAAGCTCTATTCTCTTGCACTATCCCTCTCCTACTCACATTGTATTCAGTCTGCATCCTAAGCTTCCGTTATTTCGATACCAACTTCTGTTGATGCTAACATCACACGCTTTTCTAGATTCACGTGAGCACAAAAGAACAAGGAGATCATACTTGAGGGAAAAATCCACACATAACCAGTATTCACCACTCTTCTATAAAATCCAGGTTCAAGCTTTCAAAGTTCTAGTTAAAACATATCAAATAAAGTATTAAATAATTTCATTTCAGTTAATGTCACTTTCGATATTGTCCAGGGAAGCTATGGGGATTGATAGTTTCTGAGAAACTATGATTCACTCCTCACTTCTGAGGTAGGATTGAGAGTCTTTTAAATAGATTAGATCAGTTATCTGGTTATTTAGAATAGATTCACAACTGCACAGACAAGTAGCTATACTCAACTGCTTTGTTTGTTTTAATTTCATTATTAGTTTAGTTGTCAATTTCTAGATATATTAGATAATTGCTCTTTTAAATTCTGTTCAATAGTTTATAAAAATATCATATTTAGGAATATACATAGATATATCTTGCGTAGTCAATTTATTCTGTCATTAGTTAGATTTACATTGTTTCTTTTGCATGACAATCACGGGACCTAGAGAGCCCAGAGAATACGTATTCGAACCAATCATGCCTCAACCCAATCTTGTTACAGCAATAGCTGATATAGATCAGAATCTTAGAATCCAAGTCTTCCGAACAACAACAAACTTGCAATAGATCAGCTCACAGTTAAGAGGGTTAAACATAGAAGATGACCAAGCACACACATTCTGGTCAAACCAGCCAAACTATAGATTACCCTAGATAAAAATCCACATGACTGTAGAAGGGCTTGAAAGAGAGCAAACATTCGGTTGTGACCCTTTGGTCCCACAGCTAGACGCAGGAGACATTCTCACTAACATAGACACTAGCTTAAGAATTCAGATTGCCAGAACACCTATAAGGTACTCTGAGAAGGTTGCACAACTTGTGGTTCTAAACATAGAGGCTGAAAAGACATACGACTATTGGATACTAGGGATTAGGGACTGATTCCGAGATGACCATAAGCGGGTCCACAACAACCACGAATCTACAGCTTCTAATCCACAAATCCCACAACCCAACAAGTCCACAGTCAACTTTGACGTTGACGCCGGCTTACACACATTAATATTTAGATCCACTCCACTTCCACTGTCATCATCACACACGATTATCCTGTTGGATTTAACAGCTAACAAAGCTAAAGTTTTCTTGACTAGACCAAGAATCACCCGTAGAATCCACTATATCCATCATCCATCCTATGATCCTATCTCGGAGATATACATGAAACAATCCCGAGTCATTTTCCCGTATCTCATAACCTATAGACCGGATCACGACATAGCTCGATATTGAATGAAGCCTTCTTGCAGTAATCCTCGCCGACCGATCTATCATGCCGATTCGAGTTAGGAGGGCCTTCTTTGCCTTAGATTCACAAATTCCATTAGTGCATGTCAAAGATATAAGATTGCCTAACTAGTTTACCCATACCCCACATATATTCCATCCCCACCAGCTGTCTCGGCACGACCTCGAGAGGTCGGGTGCGAGAAAGAGTTACTTGTAGATTCCCATGCTCGCTTGTCACTTTTCCATCATACAAAATTGGTGAAGGCCGACGTGAACAAGACAATCCTATTTTTTCTTTATTTCTACATCCACCTTCACTCTTTCCCATGATTATGCATGTATTATACCCCAAATATGTTGGGATTTGATTCATATGGCGACCTCTCCTAGGTCTTGAAGCATACTACGATCAACTGAATAGACAACCATCACCCTCACTCTCAGCTTGGGGTGACAATTATTCAGCTAACCAATTGTCAACACAAACACCACCCCCAAGGACTAGATATAGTTCTTCTTTCCAAATAGAGGATTTGGATTAAGCGACTCAAACGCAACACCCAGAGCCTTGAGCTCGGGACGTCATAGCGTTTACAGGAGAATCTGGTTCGTCTCCTCAGGTATTGCTTAGACCGCAAATTAGTAGACAATCAGATCTGTATCCATTTTTAGATAATGAACATTCAATGCATTATGCCAAGAATGAACAATGCTCTTGGAGTATGTACCCACCTATAGGAAGTTTACAAACACAACCCGGGGTCTCATTTCAAGAAAACACCTCCATGCCACTACCTACAGGAAATACCCTCGGGGAAACATGGTAGGGAAATGATCAATTCATAGCGGGTACCACATGCCTATACAACCTCAGGATATACGACAAATGCCACTAAGACAAAATACTGTAACTTCACCAGATGAAGTCATCTCAACTTTAGTAGAAAAGGTTAGAGGGTTAGAGCTTGCTCAAGCAAGTCAAAATTCTCAATTCATGTAGGAAGGAAATTCCAATCCTCCACATCATCCTAGCCAAGTAGACCTCCTCATAGGAATAGGCACGTTGGGCATGCCTCCTCAGTATTCACAACAAATGCCAACTAGAACCACCATTTCTAACACTGTTCCGGTGGCAAATATGTTACCTCTGGTCTAGTACAAAATAATCCATTCCTAGGCAATACTCCTTCATACTTAAACATGTATTCCAAATCACCACAAGGAGATGTGTTCTCCTCTCCTGGCATGTTTTCTCAACCACAGGGATTTCCTTATACCCCTACAAATGCATATGCTATGCCATATCAACAACTCATTCTGCCTCCACCCCCTCAGCAGGCACCATTGATGGTCGAAACCTATGCGATAGGGACTTATTCAGAATATTTGAAAGAGCCCTTAGACTTCACCATACGAAGTGTCATGCTTCCAAGACCTCTTCTTGATTTTCCCAAATACAAAGGGGAGGGAGACCCAAATGCACATATCAAGGCCTATGCCATAGCTATTCGAGAACTGCTCCCTTGGGACGGGGTTGTTACTAAAATATTTCCCAAAATGTTAGAGGGCATTGCCCTCGATTGGTATTATAGAATACCTAAAGCTTCCATACATTCGTTTAAACAACTCGTTTTATAGTTCATCAAGGTGTTTGATATGAACAAGATATTGAGAACAGAATCAGGGAATTCTTGCACATTAAGCAAGAACACAATGAATCTGTCACTCACTTCATCCAAAGATGGCGTACGGTCCTTTATTCTTTGGCAAGTGCTCCAAACATGGACCAAATGGAACTATGTGATTTATTCCTTCATTCTCTCAGTAGATAGGTAAAGGAAGAATTCCAGAAGTTCCCACTAAGGACTTACAATGAAGTACTTCAGAGTGCTCTCCGAATAGATCAAGCGTGATAGATAGCGGTCACAAGATGTATGGAACAAATGGGAGGCTAATCACCCCCAACTAGAATACTATGACTTATCCCACTACCACAAATGTCAATCAAGGACCTAAAATCCTTAACAAAAATCATGGCGTAACCACAGATGGAGTAACTGACCAAGCTAAAAAGGCCAATGTTGTAAATACTCCACCGCCGATTAATAATCAACGAAACAACAACTTTACCCCAACAATCAATTCGGTGGATTTTAGTCATCCACAACAACAACAAAAAGGTGGATTCAAAATTAATCGGATATCAAAACCAAAACCAAAAACAGAAAATGCAAAACTTTAAACCTAATAGTCAATGGTTTGATCGGACCTTTGGACCACATATGTGCCAAACCAACAACCTAGGAATTATAATCCTAACTTGTATTGTTGTTTCCACAAGATTCAAGGCCATGACACTAGGACTTTCCGTGATTATAATAAATTCATGCAACATCTGCCAAAGGAACAAAGACAACTTTTCATAGATATGTTTTTGACAGCTTCTGCATTAGCGATGCAAATACTTTTCTAGGGGTAGTTTCCTTCAAAACAAACCCTTCAAGATCTTCAACGATCTGCTCCCAAATCAAAATAACAACAAATTAAATCCAAATGGGACGAACAAGGGTGTAATGATAGGAAACAATGATCATGAAGCCTCGACTTCACTAAACCCACTAGTTGCACCACAATTAGGAAGTCAACCACGACCCAAGATAGTCGGTTTAGTGGAGTTAGACACCGAACTACACGTAGAAGCTGTAACAAGGACACAAGAGTATTCCTCTCAGCCAAATCCAAGTTACCCGCTAGAGGCAGATAACATCCAACAAATATTAGTAAAACCCGTAGGTGCCTATGATTTAATTAATGACCTAATGAAGACCTTCTCTCACATCTCCTTTTTGGACTTATTGAAGAACTCTCCTACCCATAGGGCTACTCTTTTAGAAGCATTAGGTTTGGGTCATTTAATTAACATCACTCCACCTCCCGAAACATAGGTAAACCATATAGACTTTGATATCCACCCTCCGGGGTAGCCGGATAGGGATACCAAGTTTATATTCGAAATAAAAAAATGCCAACAGATGCTGAGATTACACGCAGAGGTGATCCAGCCTTACATTTGCAAGTATGGGTCTATAACAATTACGTTAAACACACAATGGTTGATGATGGGGCAGTAATTAACATAGTCCCCTTCTCTTTCCTTCAAAAGCTAGGGTATGGAGAAACAAATTGTTCCACGACTCGGAATACGCTAAGAGGCTATGATAGCCTCAAGGCCACTTCAATTGGAACTATAATACTACCAGTCACCTTAGGACCCAAAACAATCCTTACTGATTTTTACATTATAGATCAGGAAACCAACTATAATATGACCTCAACCGACTGTGGATACACCGTATGAAGGCAATCCCTTCTACATTATTCAAAGAAGTAATATTCTTACACTTAAGAAAGGTATTCGTAGCCAAAGGTGATCCAAAACCATTCGATATACACCTAGCTGACTTAAAGAGAAGGCCAGGCGTTCACTCTGAGTTTGAACTCCCAAAAAATCAACTTAATAAACCAACCGACGAAGCCGGAAGAAAAGTTGGTGCCTACAACGGAGTTAGAAGTTACGAACCTAATCAAGAATATCCCAGCCCTCAAGGATGAGGCTAGCATTTTGAAACAATATCATAGGAACTACTGCAAAGATTGTCGAATTGCTAGAACAGGATCTACCAATTTTCCTACCATTTGATTCTGTAGGCATGGGATATACCCTAGGTGTTGGTTCTCTTCCAGCAGAAGATCTCTGCATGGTAGAGGTAACCGAAACCAAAGAAGTTGACGTAGAAATGTCCCAACGTCCATCTTCCCAACTAAATATTGGACTCTCCATTTCAATGGAGCTAGATGTCGTTATGGGTCAGGCGGTGTGATCTTTACTTCACCTGAAGGAAAGATCTTACCATTCACCTTTAAATTAAAATTTGAATGTACAAACAATGGCACTTGAATACGAAGCCCTCCTCCTTGGCCTCATCCTAGCTAAAATACTTGGTGTTAATGACATCAAGGTGTTAGGAGACTCCCAATTAGTAGCAAACCAAGTCTCTGAGGTATATGAGACCAGAGCTGAACACTTACAGCTCTACAAAACAGCAGTATTAGATTTGAGCAAAGAGTTTGACTTCATATCAATTGAAGCAATCCCACGAGAACAAAATCTTCTCGCAGATTTGATAGCAACCTCAGCTTCACATTTCACTCCAAGCAGTGAGTTGGAGGACACTGTTTCATAGTATCCCTTCGCACTGAACCATTAGTGAAGAAAGTGTCAAACCCACTGTTAACGAGCATAGCTGAGAACAAATCTACTAGCATGGATCACATTGATAGTGATAGAGCTACTCTTGATTACTTAAACACCTATGCAGCGTTACATCTCACCCATCACGTGGTAGATTCATCCTTAATCCCACATTCATCTTCCTACTTCAGGAATCCCATGATAGAGCTTCCCCCACAAAAGGAACTCGGCATATACGCAGTAGAGAATGGAGAAAATCTAGAAATACCTCTAGTTCCACCCGAGTTTGAAGAAGGTAACACTTCTTTAATTGAAGAAATGATCGATATTAACATTGAAATAGAGGAAGAACCAAAGATCTTAAAATTAGGATCTTCATTAACTCCGGAAGAAATAGAAATACGCAATCAAATCCTCAAATAACATCGAAGGCTTTTGCATTTAATTATAAAGAAATGACAGGGGGTTACACCACACATCACAAGACACAACCTCGTCACCAAATCGGGCGCAAAGCCGATTAAACAAAAATCGAGGCCAATGAAACCCAAGGTGGCTCTCATGCTTTGAAGGAAGAAGTAATGAAACTCCTCCGAGTAGGATTCATCAAGCCGATTGATTATTCTTAGTGGATATATAATATCATTCCCATTCTAAAAAGAATGGGAAGATACGCATTTGCATAGATTTCAAGACATTAACAAAGCATGCCCCAAGGATGACTTCCCATTACCATCCATTGATGTCATCATTGACGCAATGGCTGGGTTTGAGATTTTGTCTCTCATGGATGGATTCTCGGGATACAATCAAATCAGAATATCCAAACAAGACCAAGCCAAAACCACATTTATAACTCCTTGGGAACCTATTGCTATGTTGTTATGCCATTCGGTCTCAAGAACGTTGGCACTACATACCAAAGGGAAATGACATACATATTTCACAATCTTATTCACAAAATCATGGAATCCTATGTAGACGACTTGTTGGCCAAAGCTAGGAAGTGTTGTGATCACTCGGAAGTGCTCCGCATCATTCTTTCATGTTTGATAAAATACGAGAATCACACTAAACCCAGAAAAATGCATATTTGGTGTGACAGGAGGGAAGCTCCTAGGTTACATTATATCATCACGAGGGATTGATGTAGAACTACCTAAAATCTACGTTGTTCTTGAAATTATCCCACCATCGAATGAATCTAGAATCAGGTCGTTTCTTGGGAGACTCGTGCAATCCAAAGATTCATGCTAGATTTAAGCTTCGCCATTCATCCAATCAACAATCTACTCAAGAAAGAGTACAGTATCAATTGGATGAAGACGTAATGAGGCTTTCGAAATAGTTAAGCGTTTCTTGTTGTCACCACCTACGTTAATGCCTCCTAATCCAAACCACCCTTTAATCTTATATTTGCATGAGCTACCAATGTCTCGCTAGCACCGCATATCTTGGCTCAAAAAAGACGATGACAAGAGAGAACGTGTGATCTATTTTATTAGCCAAACTTTACTCGATTATGAGACACATTATACGCAAAGGCAGTGAGAATGCCTCACTATAGTCTTCGCAACCAAACATTTAAGACATTACATGATAAATCAAGAAACAAGGGTCATTGTAAAACAGACCATTTACTGAACCTTCCTCATGCAAGGGTCCTTATCTAAAAAGGTTGGACACTTTATAACCTTAATGGGTGAATTTGAATTAAAATTTGTAAATCAAGTATGTTAAGGAAAAATCATTGCCGATTGGTTAGCTAATAAACCGTTAGATGGAGGCGATCTAGTAGATCTGGACTTTCATGAATGCATATACTATGTCAAAACTAGACCTCCCATCTCTAAATGTCCATGGTATACTAATATCATTAATTATATCATGGGCCATGTATACCCGAATGTGCTACACACGCAACAAATAAGGCGGTTACACATTATCGTGATAAATACATTATTATAGAACAAGTTCTTTATCATAAGGCTTTCGATGGAATACTTCTAAGGTGTGTTGACACGGAAGAATCCAAGAAGATTCTCCATGAATCTCACGGTGGAGTATGTGGAGGCCACTTCGGTGGTCATGCCGGCTTTGCAAAATACATTGGATGGGCTATTTCTAGCCCACTCTAGAGCACAACGCAATAGAGTTTCTACGCAAGTGTCATAAATGCCAAGAATTTTCCCACAAGATTCACATGTCAAAGACAAGCTCTACAACCAATTACTACTTCATGGCCCTTTTCTATGTGGGGCCTATATTTCATAGGAAATTCTCTCCCTCGTCTATAGATGGCCATAACTTCATAATCACAACCACCGAGTGTTTTACCAAATGGGTAGAGGCTATGCCTCTTACCACTATACCAGTTCCGTGATTGCCAAGTTCATTTTAAACCATCATTATCATAGATAATGGGACTTCTTTTAAGAATGATGAGGTTCATGAATTATGCAATAAATTTAAAATAAGCCATCATACAGCCTCCCTGTATTACCCTCAAGCCAACGGACAGGCTGAAGCAACAAACAAAACATTGAAAGCTATTCTCCTTAAAATGGTAAAAGAAAATAAACGAGATTGGCATTTAAAGTTATACCCGGCCTTGTGGGCCCACCGAACCTCAATAAGAACACCAACAGGAGAAACTCCTTTCTCGCTGGTATTCGGAGCGGAAGCAGTTCTCCCACTTGAGGTTGAAATACCCAGTCTCCGCATCTCATTACAAGGGATTCTGGATGAAGACACTTATAGAGAAGCACGTCTCTCCCAACTAGAAAGCCTAGATGAGGCCAGGTTAGATGCTTTGAATAGTGGCATAGAGTCTATGCTGACTGGATGTGTCGGTAGTATAATAAAAAGGTCTATGAATGAGATATATATGAAGGAGATCTAGTTCTAAGACTAGACAACCGGATTGATAAAAAGACCGGCGAAGGAAGGAAGTTCCGGCCCAAATGGTTGGGCCCATACCAAGTCACAAAAGACTATGGAAATGGTGCATATCTCTTATGTACACTAGAAGGTGAGGAATTTGGTGAAACTATCAATTCCCTACACCTTAAACGATTCTATGCATAAGCGACCAACACTATTTGTATAATTATATCTACATTACATCTTCATGTAGTTAGGTTCATTTTGTCCACTTGTTTCGTACATTTTTGTGATCAAGGAACTTATTCTCAAAGAAATTCATTACAAACTTCTGATGGTATTGGCATAAACATTCCAATCATACTTCTTCATGTTCATAACATCATTACCATTTCAGAATCATTTCATCCATACAAAGCTAGATATGAAAAAGTCTTAACGGTAACCATACCAAGGTTTGCATGTTTGTTCTCACTTTTGGTTTCTCTCTAGGATAGGTGTCTTGTCTATGGTATGTTCTAGAAGCTTCATAGTTTCACATCTATCCCGTATGGATATCTCTTTGGAAATAAGAACATTCTGGCATTTTTCTCAAATATATAAGTCAAACATAGATAAAGTAGAAAATTTTATTTTACACATTTCCTTTCCTACCAACCTTTGGTGATGAGCTTACATCTCTTACTAGTGACGTAGGGTTGGGAAATGATGGGAATTCCCTTACTCGCCTATACCTTGTCCATGGTGATAAACCCACACTTCTTACTAGTAGCATGGGGCAAGGTATAGGTGGTCCTCTTGAAAAATAAACGTTGAAGGTCACAAGAAAACAATTCAAATAAGCCTTGAAATCTTGAGTCAAAAACAAATGAATCAGATGTCCAAAATTCCAAGAGAGCTCAAAATCCTGAAAACCAGATTTTGTCTACCATGTGGCCATCTACGGATCTAAGTCTAGATAAACCGCAAAGCAAGTAGCATTCTAAACTATGGAGTCACTTGGGTAGAGTAGGTTTGTAGCATCCTAATTTGGTTCCACCAAATCTTTGTCTATCTTTCATCACTACCATTCAACAAATTTCATAACTTGTGCCCTTTCTAGCTCTTGGTGATGAGCCCTTGCATCTTACTAGTTGTGGAGTTAAGAATGGGGGAAGTTCATCTGCTCATCATACCGGTTTATCATCTCATTTTTTCAAAACAAATATGAATTACCAAACAATTTTTATAGAAAATAAAGTTCAAAGATCACATTATGTCTACATTATCATATATCAACATCACGAAATACAAAAAGAAAGAAAGCATTTGTATCATTTGTTCTCCACTGCATACATTCTGAAAAGCATATAAAAACAACATTATAGTTTACATACGGAAATGAATCATAAAAACATAGATACCAAGAGTCTAATCCAAAAATAATATCTATATATATATAATCAACGTTTCCTGTACAATGCCATCATGCGCTAAGCATGGTCAAAACACTCAAAGAGCCCAGGAAATACAAAATACATCATATAAATAATCTACGAGAGCCAAGTGGCCTCTCAACCCCTATGAGATCCCTCCGAAGGTGCATGCCCACGTCTAGGAATCTAGCTACGCCGGCACTCTAAGTGCATGGAGGGCTCACAATCCCGAGGAGCAGCTTGTGGTCTCGCCATGAGAGTGACTCCTCATCAGGTGCTCTACTGTCCTGTATCCTGCCAACTCAGTATGGAGGGTAGAAACCATCCTAGCCACATGCCAGATAGGGGAAAATTTTTTGGTATGCCCACTGCTCTCTGAAGGCTCCCCGCATCCACAGATAACTCCGCATGGGTCTTCTCCATGGGGATGATGAGGGTATCGTGCATACCCTAGCGAATCAGTCTCACCACTCGTCAAAGATTCTCTGCAAGCAAAGGAGAAAACAAATTAGAAATACTCAAAAGATAAAAACACAAGTAAACAAAAGGAGAGATAGCAACTAAGGCAATCCTAAACAAAATTTAAGGATAGGGATGATAACTCACTCGGATCTCCGGGCCTCCAAGATGGATCCCTAGGGTTAGCACCTACCACAGATGCTACCACTAACTGATGCGCTCCTCCTATGCCTGGGGCCACATAACATCCTACTATGGACTCATCCTCTCTGCCCAAGCCCTGAGAAAGTGGCTCCTCTGAAGCTAAGGTCACCCTCTCCGCACTCTGCTCCACCCTCTCTACACCAAGATATCCCAGAGTATCATGTCTTTGCTCAGATCACCGTCCTCCTCTCCACCCATTCACCGACCTCGGCCTCGGTCTCCTCCTCCGTCACTCCCCTATGAACTCCTCGGACTCGTAGTCTATATTAATGGGGTCATCGTTGTTGTGGGTGAGACCGGAGGTAATCTCGAAGAAAGGGTGTCTCGAGGAGCACCGGCTCTCCCTCGAGTGTGTACTACCCTCCTAGCTGCAATGGGGACACCAGGAGTAACAACTGTCCAACCCCAGCCTCTAGGACCTCCTCTAGCCTCTCGAACTGATCTATATACTGGCACTACTAAGGGAAGCATACCCATGTAAGGAAGGCCAAACTATTGGGGCACTCAACCAAACGGATGTATCTCCACCCTCCCCATCCTGTCCACAAGCTGCCCTATGGTGGAGTAAGAGATCAAAGTAAGAGCCTCCTCACCCCATAAAATTACCATGGCCTGATAAGGTGTGGCCTCCATGTCATCAGTGGTCAAGGAGGTAATCGGCCGGTGAGGTGCTCAACACCGACATGTCTGTCCATCTGGCTACCCTCACAGCCTCCGGGATCTCGCCACCTCTACACCTCTCCCATAGGGGATGAAACGCTCATAGACCTAGTTCATAACCAAGGTCAGATGGCTCAATGACTACCCCTGTAAATGAACTACCCAGTACAAATCATAATTGGTAGTTCCAAGAATGGCAGCCCCAGTGTAAATAACCGCCATGTCCCTCAATCTGTGCAACAATGGGGGACCAACAGTACAGTAAAGTGTCTCCTCCCTTGTCCCCGATCAATCTCGAGGCAAGGATCCCCATGATGGCCTGGCGAATCAAGGGGATAGGCAGGCTAGGAATAGATCAGACCCTCACCCCCTTCTTCGAACTAGTGGAGATAACTACGTCTCCCATATATGAGGCCCACTATGCTATCTGAGCCCATGATCCTGCTGTCTCAAGTGTGAGCCGTCTCCCGATGATTGGGACCCCGTGATGCGGTAAACATCCTCCAAAGTAATGGTCCACTCACCCCTAACTCCTGGTAATCGGAAAGTGTTCTGATCAACATCCCAATATGAAAATAAGTCACAAAGTATGTGACTAGAAGGTGTAACATGTGGGACCAGTGATATGCGCAATATACCGGCCCTCTGAAGAGTGTCCTGCTCATCCTGAGAAAGGGCATCCAATACTGCTAGAAGCCAATCACACACTCTCTCTCAACTCCATTGGATATACTCCTCCTTCACCTGCATACACCCAAAAACACACAAAAAGGAGTAGGTCAGTATCCAAATGACATTAGAAAAATCATGAAAACATATAAGAATGCTAAAAATGCAAAAATAACTTCAAATAAGTATTGTTTGTGCATTCTGTGAAGGACTACCACCCTGAGCAGGGCGGCGGTTCCGTAATTTCCGCCTTAAAGGTGGCGGTCCTGTAACCGCCACCCTGATCAGAGCGGCGGTCATGTAACCGCTGCCCCGCTTAAGGCGGTGGTCATGTCTGAAATCCCACACGGTCATGTGCCCTAAAAATGGCTAAAAACATAAAATAAAGACCATTTTGACTCGAACAAAGCCTACCCAGTAGGCGCCCCCCCTAAGTGACCCTATTAAAACTGAAATTTTCAAAAATAATCCCCCCATGACAAAGATTTCACCATTTTAACATTTTGGGGACAAAAACAGTAAATCGAGAAAAACTAACATGTGATCTCGCGGTTCGGTGTTCCGCTTGTGGAGGCATGATCATGATCTCGTCCGAACATTTTTACTATACTCTCGTGAAACCATCACCATGGGTCCCAGAGCTAAAAATCAACAAAATCAACATGCGCAAAATGAATAGGAAAATGGGCCCACTTTTATATATATAAAGAACCTTGACCTATTTTGAATGCCCCTTTTCGCAGTTTGAGCGCCGAGAGGTAAGTTCTTATCCCCGCATAAATGGTACGTCCTCATTTCATTATATTTTAGTGTTTATTTTTTGATCTATTTTTTCTATCTCGCACGTGAGCTCTCTTTTCATTTTGCAAGTGGTGGGAATCTTGGACAACATCTTTTGACACACAAATGTATCGTATAACTTCTAACTTCCCATTTCGGGACCGCCATACTCAGACCCACCATTTTAAGCATCTTCATGGCTAAAATTCTTCTCCAAGGGGTAATATGTACGTACCCAAAATTGTAGGCTTTGCACCACCGAAACAACGTTACACGTGCCTCAATGATGATACAGTCTCCTCGTAAGGTGTTCGGGTCCCTAAAAGCTCTCCAGTATGTGTTA
Source organism: Taxus wallichiana var. yunnanensis (assembly GCA_018340775.1). Lineage (NCBI taxonomy): Eukaryota > Viridiplantae > Streptophyta > Pinopsida > Cupressales > Taxaceae > Taxus > Taxus wallichiana. The sequence goes on along the minus strand of CM031237.1, from coordinate 94,561,514 downwards.
ACATCCCACATGCCCTATTTAGCCCTACGTGCTTTAATTTTTCCTTCCCTCTCTTTTCCTTTGCCCTTCGGTCTTGATAGAACGAAACCGCCACCCTACCTAGGCGGCGGTCTCGTGACCACCACCCGCACAGGTGGCGGTGGCGGTCAGAACTGCCACCGCCTGCTCGGGCGGCGGTCCCAGTACGTGTTTTCCGAAAGTTTCTTTTATTGCGACTCACATAAAAATCAACGTTTACCACTTTTTCACCACCTTTGTTTGTATTTATGATTACGGCTCCTGGAATAGTGTTTTGGCATTGTTGATGGTTTAAGAGATCAAATTGGTTTTCACCTTTGGGTAAATGGGATTCTATAAATAGTTGGCTTGTGCTCAAGAAAATGGCCCCTCAAATTTGCCTCTCAATTTCTCATTTCAATAGCTTAGCCTTTCAATTTTTCTTAGGATTCATAGTTTCATTTGTTGTATGCATGGTTAGTGTTGTTTACCCTGTTAGGAAGCAACATAATCTTCTTGTGCTAGTGTAGTTACTATTTCATGCAATTCATTGAAATAGGATAGTTTGATTTTCAAAGAGGAAGCCATTAAAGTTGCAGCAGACTTGTTTGTCAAGCAGGATAGTTACGGGTTTTGGAAATTTTATGTTGTATGACTCACAATAAATCTCGTTAGGAATTACATAAGCCAAGCTCTATTCTCTTGCACTATCCCTATCCTACTCGCATTGTATTCGATCTGCATCCTAAGCTTCCATTATTTCGATACCAAATTCTACGATGCTAACATCACACGCTTTTATGGATTCACGTGAGCACAAAAGAACAAGGAGATCATACTAAGGGGACAAAGCCACACATAACCGTGGATTCGCCACTCTTCCGTAAAATCCAGTTCAAGCTTTCAAATTTCTAGTTAAAACATATCAAATAAAGTATTCAATCATTTCATTTCAGTTAATCTCACTTTCAATATTGCCAGGGAAGCTATGGGGATTGATAGTTTCTGAGAAACTATGATTCACTCCTCACTTCTAAGGTAGGATTGAGAGTCTTTCAAATAGATTAGATCAGTTATCTAGTTATTTAGAATAGATTCACAACTACACAGACAAGTAGTTATACTCAGCTACTTTGTTTGTTTTAATTTCGTTATTAGTTTAGTTGTCAATTTCTAGATATATTAGATAATTTCTCTTTTAAATTATGTTCAATAGTTTATCAAAAATATCAGATTTAGGAATATACATAGATATATCTTGCGTAGTCAATTTATTTTGTCATTAGTTAGATTTACATTGTTTCTTTTGCATGAAAATCACGGGACCTAGAGAGCCCAGAGAATACGTATTCGAACCAATCGTGCCTCAACCCAATCTTGTTACAATAATAGCTGATATAGATCATAATTTTAGAATCCAAGTCTTTCAAACAATAACAAACTTGCAACACATCAGCTCACAATTAAGAGGGTTAAACATAGAAGACGACCAAGCACACACATTCTGGTCAAACCAGCCAAACTATAGATTACCCTAGATAAAAATCCACATGACTATAGAAGGGCTTGAAAGAGAGCAAACATTCGGTTACTACCCTTTGGTCCCACAAAGACGACGCAGGAGATATTCTCATTGACATAGACACTAGCTTAAGAATTCAGATTGCTAGAACACCTGTAAGGTACTCTAAGAAGGTTGCACAACTTGTGGTTCTAAACATAGAGGCCGAAAAGGAATACAACTATTGGATACTAGGGATTAGGGACTGATTCCACACGTGACCATAGCAGGTCCACAACAACCATGAATCTACGGTTGTGATCCACAGGTCAACCCGATGTTGACGTTGACTTATGCACATTAGTATTTAGATCCACTCCACTTCCACCTGTCATCATCACACAGTTATCCCTATTGGATATAGCAGCTAATGAAGCTAAGGATTTCTGGACTAGACCAAAGAATCACCCATAGAATCCACTATATCCATCATCCATCCTATGACCCTATCTAGAGATATACATGAAACAATCCCAGGTCATTTTCCCCATATCCCACAACCTATAGACCAGATTACGCTAGAGCTCGATATTGATTGGAGCCTTTGAGCAGTCATCCTCGCCGACCGATCTATCATGCCAGTTTAGGTTAGGAGGGCCTTCTTTGCCTTAGATTCACATATTCCATTAGTGCGTGTCGAAGATATAAGATTGCCTAACTAGTTTACCCATACCCCACATATATTCCATCCCCACCGGTTGTCTCGGCATGACCTCGGGAGGTCAGGTGCGAGGAAGAGTTACTTGTAGATTCCCATGCTCGCTTGTCACTTTTCTATCATACATGGAATTGGCATTAGTTAAGGTGGGATTCCCTAGGTATACTAAAATGGGAAGTTATGTTCGATTTCTTTTGGTTTAGTTCATTTATTCTCATAGATTAGAATGAAAACTTCACTTCTAATTACTTTGGGAATGTGGTTAGAGAAATTTTAGGCATTGATTTTAGGGTTGGACCAAATCTTAGCTCATTAAGGCAAGTAAGATTAGGTCTTAGTTAGTTATGGAAACATGCCAAGAATAGGTCTAGGGTGAGGTGGTTGGATGAGGTGTCTAGGTGAGGTGGTAATTAGGTCAATTTATGTAATTAAATGATGAATATTGTGAGGATGGGTGTTAATTTAATTTAATTAATTAAATTAATATTAATGTGGGATGAAAGGGGTCATGGTTAGGTGAATATGTTTGTGTTGGTTATCTGACTAGAGATCAAGGCTAGTGTGACCCAATTTTGGTGTCTCTGAGATACAATCTTATTTTTTAGGAATGGGATCACTCCAGTGTTTATACATCCGACCGCCTCAACGTGCAATGTTGCTTCAAGTGTTTCACTCGGATCCGTATATGTATTTTGTTATAGTGCCCTCCTAAAAGGTCTTAACAAGCCTTCGACTAACCACTTTGCATGATAGTTTGCATGGATATCGGAGGAAATTTGGAAAAAAGCATTTTGAAATAGGCATCATATTCTAGAACACTCTTAGTAGTTCCTTGCTTAATATCCTTGAGCACACTTATAATTTTCTACTTGAACTCAGGGATATAAAATTTCTTAATGAAAGCATCTCGTAATGTTGTATAATTCATGCAAGTCTAATCAAGGTCAAACTTCCTATACCAACCGTGCACTCATCCTGCCGCAACATAGTTACAAACTAACTTTCCTTGCACTCAGAAGCCATGATCCCTTTTGCATGCCACATTATCTCACACATGTGCAGATTCTCAACAACATATTCTATTCCCTATCTTTGTGGAAGAAGAAGCCACATATCCATGAAAATATTTTGGGGTTGGTGAGGTCCATTCCCACCATATCAAGAACCCCCTATGTTACCTTTACCTCCGGTTCCACTAGAACCAAAGCCACCTATGCCCCCTTATCCTCAACTTGGAGTAGGACATGAACTTGATGATTTACTTCCTTGTGTCCCAAAAGTTGTACTAAGCTTAACTCTTATAGTATGCGAGGTGGTACTATCGGAGGTGAGTCTAAAATTTTTCCCACCTGATTTACTTGCACCGATGACGTTCCCGAATAAGTACCTCCAAATAAAAGGAAGGCATCTACCCGGCCATAAATGTACTTTATATTTTATTCACTCCTATTATTTTAGTGCCCAATCTAGCTTGCATCTTCGGTTATACTAGAAGCTAGAAAACTAAACGCAAGGACTAGGTTTCCATGTAGATCGATGCATGCCCTGGCCCATGTCGTCTCTACTAGCACACTCTCATAAGAGGTAGAGGAGGGTTCCATGTCATGCTTTCCCAAATGAGGGAGTCTTTGATGCTCGGTTCAATGCTCTGTGTGAGCTCTAAATCCTTCACAAGACATCTCTATCCTCAACGCGTTCCCATTATGAAATCTCGTGTTGCTTACCTAAATCTCTCTCGCATACCTCATTATACTTAAGCCACCTTTCTTCTATTTTCCTCTCTTGCCTCGCGCGTGGTGGGGTTTAGCTAGCCATCGGCTTCTCTTTCAAATATAGGGTTACCATTAAGATTTTGATTGCCAATGGAATGCCTTGCAAATAGGTTTCCACTGAGATAAAGTAAAAATTTATATGCACCTACCTCTGGGAAAGAATAATTGGAAATTGAGTACTTTAAAATATAGATATTTAGAACACCATGGAACCAAGTGTACACAAAGGTGCGTGTCCAAATCATATTAGCATCATAGAGGGCATGAAATTCTTCCTACCTTTAGAGAAGTGTGCAAAACATCTAATTCCTTTTAGATGCATAAGAATCTAGCCACTTGTATAGATCTATCGGAAAGATAACAAAGAAAATCTTATATAAAAAGTCATATATGTTTTACTCCACCCAAAGCGCGAGCATCAAACCTAGATCTAGAGTTGAATCTTCAAGTGTATTCTTCTTCTAGATCTAATATCCCCCTCCTCAACACATGATACGATTAACCAATATGTCTTCATCATTCATCATAAAAATAGATGAAAAAGAGGTCTCGTATGAAAACCAATAATGCAGCCTTGAATTTCACTGTGAATAACCTAGGCATGCCGACACATCACTCAACCATAGATAAGCACTCACACAAAGCACACAAAGGCACCAGATCCCTCTTTAGAGTTTCTTATACAGGATGTTAGCATGATGATGTTTAAACATATTCAAATTCACAACTAGTAGTAAACAACCCACAGTGCATAAACCAAATCTAGATCTTAGATTATATGAAAGACAAACTAAACAATAACTATGATAAGATTAACCATACAAGAGCTAGATTCAGTTATGTCTAATGCCATTATCCAACCAATATACTCCATTGCATTAAATATTGTAAAACATATAAGCTTCTTACACTATCTCAGTAATTCCATGAGTCATGTACGCATCAAAACCAACAACATAACTCTACAATAATTCACACCCTAAACTACACAAATCAATACATATTTATAGGGGTGGAGACTTTCCTTTCACCACATATGCATTTTTAAAAATAGGTCACATGTTGATAATAGTCATGTGCCTTTAGAATAGTATGCATAACATGCACGTTCTTTAACAATAGATTTCATATAGTTAACTCCAAGTAGAAATTTGATTATTAGCTTAACCTATGCATGGAATTTATCTATCGATTGTTCCCAAAATACCATTGCGTGGAGTGTAAGTATTCATCTCTATGTATTCTCCACACGTTATCTCCAAAAATAGTCCTTATCCACAAAAACAGATAAGTCCTAATCTAAAGTGTTCTGGCTCGCGTTTCCTTTCCTATCCTCCTGCCCATTCAAATGTGCCTTGTTCCCGTGTGCACATACTTTGTGTGTCTTCTCCTTAGAGAAACATTTTGTATACATTATACAATAGGGATATCCTAAACAAAAATGTGTTACTTTGTGTGGGAAGTATTTTATATAAATAGATATATACAAAGCGGGAAAAGAAATAAGTCTTCATGATTGCAAAGCATAATGTACAAGTATATTCCGAGATTTCTTAAATTATTATATAGGTGACATGGTGATAAATGAGTTGTACACACCAATAAGACAAGTAACTATAAGATATGTATAGATCACAAATATGATGGATGTGTGAGATAAAAATCAATTACTATGATATGGTATCCAAGTAGCAAGGGAATCCCACTACAATATGCATAAGAGACGTTCTAGATGGAAAGAGATACCAAACATAATCGAACCTTATACAACACATTTTAGGCATAGAGACTAAGGACATACTTTGAGATAAAAGTCACATGTGTTTGGGTTCATAGGGTATAGGCCACATGATATATTAATGTTCAAGATGGAAGTAACTATTTGTATATTACAAGACCCTCTACTAGTTGAAAATATCTTTTGAGTAGTACAAACCTTCATTTTTAACACAATCACAGTTGATTCCATAAGTAAGTCCTTATGTCTCATAGGGTATTACAATTTCAGTGGGGACACCGTCATTTGTATGCCCATCATTATCAATCTCACAACTAAGATTTTGATCATATAGAGGATGATTATTCAAAGGTTAACCAGCTTGAGATGCACTAGGAAACCCTACTCCATCTCGAAAAGCATATAGATATCATCCTCAATCTATATGTAGGATATGTTTATATGCCATTTTTGAGATGTACATGATAGAGTTTTCAGACCAATCCTAAACATTTATACATTTATATATATATATGATGACTCTAACGTTTTTATGGAATGAGTGATTTGTATAGTTTCTTGTATGGTATGCAACATTTATGATTATGCTAGATGGTTATATAGATTATTATATTAGATGTTAGATAAGTAGATGTCTTAGATGAGAATTATGTTGATGATGATATAGTTTATTTATCTCTTGCATTTGATTTTTTGGATTGACATGTTTGACCATAAGAATAATTTCCCATAATTTTATCGCACACCTCATGCATGTGTTGACAACTAGTCAATACGTTTTGGAAAAAATAGCGTTCATGCCTTGGTAAAGTAGAAGAAAATGGGATGCCATTTATAATAAATATTACTTAGGAAGTGAAATTTACTAGATTTATGATGATGTTTGATGGATAGATAGGATGAGAATTGTAGTGGAGTGGATACCTCTATTTGTCTTACAAAATATTACAATTGGATAACTTTCTTTTTGATATTAGCATAAAATAATAAGTAATTTGATATTAAAAACCATAATACTAAATTGTTTAGCATGTAATGCATTAAATTAAAATAAAATTTTAATGTAATGCAATCAAGAAAATAAGCAAAAAAATGCAATAAAATTCACTCAATCAATCAATTGTTTAATGTATGCATTTGTATTTTATCTCGTTAATTACCCTAGTAATGTAAGTTTATGAAAACGGTGATGAAGTTGACCCAAGAAAGGATTCAGGAAAGGGTGATGGACTCACTTTAAATCATTTGAACATCATTTAGAGTAGAAAATACATCAGGTGCACGGTGCACTCATTTAGGTCAAAGTATTTATCTTCCTCCATTTCCAAGGAATTAGAGGTCCTAGAGCCTTTTCTTGGAAAGAGAAAGTCACTCTAAGGATTGAAAATTTTGTTATAGAAACTACAATACACGACATCATATTACTACCATGTTGGGTGCATTATCTACTATATAGTTATTCCTCTATTTATTTTTCAAGAGACATGAGACCACAATTAGAAATTAGATTAGATTCCATACACTATTTTCATATACATTATAAATACTTGAGGATTCATCCTAATTGAGGGCATTTAGTAAAATGGTTGGATTTTCATATTAGTATTACTTCAAGTGTAGTATAGCATCACTCAATTAAACATTTCTCATTTCTTATATAATGTTTACATGATGGGTATTACATGTATCTAAGGTTTCTACTTATTAAAACTCATTATAGGTTTTGTTGAGGTTGTGTGAGATTGAGTTACATACAAATGTTGGAATTGTGTTATCATTTATGCTAAAATATTGATAGGTGTTTTCTTTTATTTCTTAGATTTCATTGACGTAAAATGAGGTAAGAAACATGAAATTTGTTTGGTAGTTTCTTGACAAGTTGAGTTTTGATGATATGGTGCCTTGCATGGGTTCTTGAGTCATTATGATGGCTTATAGAGGTGATGAAGTGTTTTAGTGATGTTTTCCTGAGGTTTCATGAAGTATGTTGAAGGATATTTTAGTTGTGTAATATTTTAAAATTGATGAGGAGGTCAAATTTTTGAAGAAAACATGTTCAAGTGGCCTAGTTAGGAGGCCTAATCAACATGCTGAGGTATGCCATGATGAATTACATATATGTATGAGTTTTTGAAATTGATAAAAGTATGGGTATCATGATGGCAATGGTTTGAAACACTCACAAGTTTCTTAGAATGTAGATATATAATTTAGACATTTGTTTTAGGTTTTTTTCCAAGACCAAGTTCTTAAGAAAGCATGACCTAATGAAGTAGAGTCATATTTGATTATTCTATTTGATAAAATGAAACAATTTGAGATGTGTTGGAATGATTATTTATAGGTTTATACAAAATTTTAGGTCCTAATGTTGAATATTTTGCAAGTTATTGCATTTTGTCTCCTATCGAGTTCCTAGAACCGAGAAACCAAGGTTGAGTTGGAATTTTTATTCTTATTGGAACATGACAATTATACATGGGAGGATGATCTCTCTATGTAAATTGGGAATTTACCTAAGAATGATATCCAAGTATTAGTTTAGAAAATAAGGCGCGAGCTTTGTGAACAACCGTTAAGAACAAAAATTACTTCTAAACTCTCCTACAACCCTAGTTAAGAAGCAATTGGAGATATCTTATTGTTTCATGGAAAGAATTTATTTTTTCTCAATTATTTTCATTTGAGGTTGTAGAGTACTCCACCATATTTCTACATGTGTAATTTAGGTGTCTTGATTATATGTCGCCCCCAATCAATAAGGCAAGTTTATGAAGAATTTTATATTGCTCTCAAGTTTTGCATTGTATCAAGTTAATAAATTGATTATAGAAGGATTATGGGAGATATAGTTAATTTATACATTGGTTTCATAATAATTTTTAGCCATTACGAGGTTTATATAAGTCCATTTTGAAAGACTAGTTTTGGGACGATTTTGGGCGCTTCATGTGACTTGGTTGTAGAGGTTTTTTTAGATTCTACAGTCCAAGTGATGGTGCTATGATAATTTGGTGATGATCCTAATATCATGATATTTCCATTGGTATATCACACCCGCATTTTTATGAGATGTCTTGAGGGTTGGGCTTGAATATTTGAAGACTATTTTTATAGGTCATAGACCTATTGAAGAAGGTTGCTCCAAATGGTGGTGTATATTCAGGTTGTGATAGTGAAGAGGTGTATAAGAATTTTTAGGTTTATTTAGGGATAATAAAAAATGTTTAATTAGTCCATTTTTTTGTGAAGGTTTTGTTTTTGTAAGAACATTCAGTTTTGGAGAGTGGGCTATTTGAGTGCTTTATTGCTTATTGTGTCCTAGTGACGGATTTGATTATGAAGATGATATTTATGACCTATATGGTAATTTTTAGGATGTTTATAGGATCTTATTAATATGTTTTAATTGAATTTTTCCTATGATGGATGACATAGTTGTATTAGGTTTCGAGTTATGTATAAGAGCATGTTGTTTTTCTCATTTGAGCCAATTATGAGTATAAAGAAAAGTGCAAGCTAGAGGGCATCTCTAGATGTGAAAGAGGTATAAATGTGACCATAGATAGAGGTATGATATTTAGTGGATATTTTCTATAGTTATTGAATTTTTGAAGAGATATTTCATTAGGCCTAATCATCTTGGTGAAGAAGTACATGTGGGAGGTTACCTAGAGAGAATATTTTAAGGAAGAATAAAAGAGAGATTGAAAGTGTCATCATAAGTTGTTGGTATAACATTTCAGTGGTGAAAATAATATTAGGTATAATTATTTGGTGTTGAGTTACCTAGGATTTTTTTTCCTCCTTGTAGGGTTTGTGCTCTACTGAATCTAGGGGTTGGTGCTCCTTATGGGGTTAGTGCCTCACTAAAGCTAGGGTTGGTGTTCCTTCTTTAGTTGGTGCTCAATTGAATTTTATTCATTTCTCTAATAATGTTTTTTTAGTGGGTTTTCTTCCCCTTGAGTGTTTCCAACTCTTATATTGTTTGCGTGTGTTAACTTGTATTCATTACTCATGCTTCATTATGGTTCCTAAATAAATTTTTAATGATTAATGGTTAAGTTCATAAAGGATTAATGAGTGGTTAAATTTTTAGTAGTTAAAATTTTTATTTTCCCTTGATTCAGTCCCACTTAGTGATTATTCTTCTAACCATTAGTAGAAGAGAATAGCCTCTCAAGTAAGGTTAACAAATTGAGTTGATCCCTGAAGCACATAATGGATAATCTATGGATATTTTTGATCAAATTCCTAAAGGAGAAGGTAGAATTATTAGAAACAATCATGTTTAAATGAAATAATAAGGTTGTGAATCATCACAAATAACCTCGAGGAATGAACAAGAAAGATAATAACAATGCACTCAAGGTATAGCATAGGGATGAAGACTAAAGAAGAAGCATTTATTATGCAAACTCCCTTTCATACTTCAAATGAAGAAATGATTTTCTACACTAACATGAAATTAAAGTAAATTCATATAGTTGAAGGAGAATTAATAAAGATATGTAAGGTTTAATCAAAATAATTTTTCTAGTTCTATTTGAAAAGGTTCCTTGATCTGAGATAATGGAAATACCTTGATAGAAATTAAATGTTATATGGAGAAGGGTTGAAATACAATTTTCTTATTGTAAGTCGGATGTGTAGACAAGGGAACACATTGAAATTTCATACTAAAGGATTTTACATAAGAAAAGTCAAGAAAGGAGAATCGGTTGCTAAGGCTGAAAGGACTGAAAATAAACTCTACATTTTGAATTAAATCAAGAAGTAAATTTTATTCATGAGCAAGGGTGATGAAGTATGGTTATGGCATAGAAAGTTGGAGCATGTGAATTTTGACAAATTTTTCATAACAAATGATAATAATTGTATAAGGAACATGTCCAAAATCATAAAACCAACAAATAATTTGTGCAAAGCATGTTAAATTGTGAAACAAACTAGGAGGAAATTTTAGTACAAGGAATATTCCACCTTAGAACTTCTAGAGTTAATGCATAGTGATCTACGTGGACCTACAAGAGTTCATAGTATTCAAGGAGAGAGTTATTTCATGTTGCTTATTGATGACTACACAAGAATGAATTGAGTGTCCTTCTCGAAAGACAAATCATATTATCTTGAGAAGTTCAAAGGATTCAAAGCATTGGGAGAGAATGAGAAGAAGGTTAAGATCAAATGTAAAAGGTCGATAGAGGAGGTGAGTTTTGGTCTAATGAATGTTGTAACACCTGAAAAACACACACATGAAAGACATGAAAAGGTCGGGTAAAAAAAAATTGAAGTCTAAACGACACCACAAGAGATCACAATGGGCCACAACTACTCTGATAGGTTGGTCAAAACATTGACCACATAGGAAACAAGGAATCATACCACACCCATCACGAACAATTTACTATTCTCTTCGACAAGGCACAATGTAATAGTCTAACCACAATACACAGTTACAGTTAAGGACATCCCATGGTGTAAAATATTTTAAGGTTATGTATTTACTAAAAATGTCTTTCAAACTTGACTTTACGATCTAGAAGATTCATGATCTGATTTGCACAATTCTCCTTACAAAGGTGAACTTCTTTCTTTTATCCTAAAGACTAATTAGCTTAAGATCATGTTTTCAGAAAGAGGATCATCTATAATATGTCAATAACTTTCTTAATTCATTTGATTAAAATAACATTTTCCATTTCTCACAAGGTTACTTAAACATACTCAAGCTATTGAATCTTGTTTCCTACCTCCATTGCACAAGGTGATGAGTGCAAGCTCCAGTTGAGGGAAAGTACCATTTAGTTTTGAACTACCACCTCCTTATGCAAGGATCAAATGTTTAACAACAAAAGAGAAGATTACAAAGCACCTTGGAACAAGTTAGGGGAAGAAGATTGAATTGGGTTCATCTTTAAGATATCATTAATTATTGAGTAGGATTTTATTGGGCTAAGAATCTATCCAGAATGATTAAAGATTTCACTTAGGCTTTGCTTGGAAGAGATTGACAAAATATAAAAATTACGTTTTCAATGGGTGAGATAGATTGAATGGTTTCTAATCAGTCTCCTCCTACTTATTATGACCGTATTATCTTCCAAAACCTAATCATTGATTTCACCTTAAGATCATTTTAGAATTCACCATAAAAGGATAATGTTCATTAGTTTAGCTAGGGGTAGCAAGGTATATAATTTTTCTTTACAAAAGATAGTTTCCTCTTTGATCACTTAAGGACTCAAATGTTATCAAGTAGATCACAACTACATTAATTTATTCATATATATTAAAAACATTATTTTAACTTTTATAAGGATCATCCACCCATTTTATTATGCTTAAAATTGCATTGTTACTATGTCCAAGAAGGGTTTACAACACAACATGTTATCTCAAGAGAAAATTTTACCATTACTCTTTTGTGAAAACTATACATGGTTACATCAACTCTTTCCAACACGACGCACAACCCAAAGGGACAAAACAATTCTATGGAACTATGACTAGGGAACAAGAGAGTAACAACATTGATCAAGAAATACTATACTATTCTTAGAATTTCTATAATCCATTAAAACCACTCATAACAATGCGGTGATCAATTTTTTTATATTTTCCATGATAGAAAAACAAGCCAAGGTTTCAAAAGTTAAGACAACATTACTCCACAATACATTATACTAAGACACTAACCCTCTTCTAAAATTTCTGGGACCCTTTCTAGAGTTTTACAACCTAAAAATATTCATACAAAAGAAATTGATAACCAATATTGATGCAATATTCTAAAAGTATTTCCCTCATCTACTCGCATAAGCCATCTGTAATAATTAATAACCTGATTCATTTTGTGAGAACTGAGCAAGATAAGACTACACATAGCAACAATAAGCTACTATCTAACAATATCAAGAAAGGAAACATTCTATTCCAAGAATTGGATCGAATCTCTAAATACTAACAACTCCTTAAGTTATAATAAAATTTCCACCATGCCAATCTAAGAAGAAAGTCTTATACTTCAGTTATGAACATTGTCTCAAAAGCAACGAAAGTTTAACAATCATTTGAGAAGGGACCATTGGCCTAATAAGTTAGAAACAAATAGTCTAGTGTAACGGGGTTTCCATCGAATAAACAATTAGGTTATAAGATTGAGAACTGATATTCAAACCAACAATCTAAAATCATCAAAAGGTACCAAAAGCACAGGCTACGATACTAAATTTCTAAAATGAAAAAATTGAACAATTAATCCAGTGGAATCTATGGGAATCAAAGGTTAAACATGAAAATTAAAGTGTATTAAAATTTCAATCATGTAATCATATAGATTATATGATTGAAATATAATACATGACCACCACTCAACATTGTTTAAAAGGGAAGGAAAATAAATACTAGTTTCGGCCATTGACTCCAAGGAATTTCACAATCATTCAAGAAGAGGCCATTGCCCTTATAGGCTAGTAACAACAAGCGAAAGTAAAAGAGAGTTCCACATACAAGTTAACATTTTAAATATCAATCCAAGTTTTATAACACTATGGATTTCCAAACCTCCTCACTAAGTCTATAGTTTCGGTTTAAAACAAGGTGGATCACCCCTTTCCATCACAAGTTCTTTTAAAGTACCCCTCGTTAACATATTCAAACCATTCTAAAAATAAAATTGCATTTACATGTATCACCAAATGCCATTATCTTAACATCAACTTCAATTATAAATCAACAATGCCTATATATATATATATATATATATATATATATATATATATATATATATATATATATATATATATACCCCCAAATGTCCCTAATGATCTTAACAGTTCTATCATAATTCAACAAGATATCAACATACATATGTCATCCAAATGTCAATAAAAAATTAGCTAGATGCACCATTATATATACCACCAAGAGTCATCACGAATTAAAATTAAGCCAAGGTAGTTCTGACAATAAAAGAGTACTATCCATAAATACACACATGTAACTTCAAATCTAGGTGAATTTTTTTTTTTTTTGCGTTCAAGCTTCATAAGGAATGGTCAAAGTACCCCTTAAGGAAAACCTTAAGTGTCTTGGACCTATACCGATGATCATTAGGCAATTGGGTAAAAGTCTAGTATCATAATCAATTATGCAGGAATAATCAAGGTGCAAAACAACTAGTAATCTGGGTACCTTAGCCAAGATACTCCCTCCAAGCATAAATCTAACCACTAAAGTCAACCACACATAAAGTTTTGTAAACCTACAGGATGGATTGAATATCGAAGGACCACTTACTTAGTCCGAGAAAAGAGGACATGGAGGTCTAATAGACCTCGACAACTTCACCACTCAAGGTTGGGCACATCAAAGAAACAATTGACATTACATAATTATTTCCATAACCCAAAAGGGTGATTAAGTGTCCATAAAACTATATTCTCTCCCAACCTAGATTGGGTTCAATCTAGTGGTTTTCCGCTAAAGTAAAGTTTTCATAACCCATGTGAATTGTGCTCAACATACCTAGAAGAAAAAAAAATATAAAATAGTAAGCTCATATGAAGAGCAAGAGGTTTATAGATATAGCAAGATTTCTTTCACCACAACATTTACTAGCTATAACAACTAAATAACCTTGTTACTCAATCAAAGAAATGCAGTTAAAAATGGTAGAAGGTTTTTTACTCAAGCATGAAAATGCAACAACTAGCATAGGAGGAAATAAATCTATGTTGTACAATATTACACTAGAAAATATTATTGCTAACACAAGAAGACTTCAAGAAGAATTGAGGGATTTACTAGCAAGGCATACAAACCAACAACAAAAGTAGTAGACAATTTTTTTTTAGGAAATGAAGGTTCTATTTCATTATATTTTTAAATATTAGCAATTGTAGCAATGGTAGATTTATCTTTCCTATTTCTCCATCTTCTACAAGCCCTCCAAAACACCTCTCAAGCTGCGCGAAAGACTCCTCGGTCGAATCTCATCTCTTCCACTAGCTAGGTGCTAAAACCACACTCAATCCCATGTTAGCATATGCGGGAAGCTCCAAAACCATGAGCTGCATCTAATTAAAGAAATGTAGTCTCAATGACTGCAATGATTTTCAGTATAAACACAAAATGGGTTTATAGAAAAATCCCGTGAACTCCAAAAAAAGCACATTTATAGGTGGAATGCCATACTAAAAAACCTTACAAATATATTCCTAGCTTGCGTCAAAATGGGTGGTTATAGTAGGGCAAGGACATCCATCCAAGCACAATAGAAATCAGATTTTTTTTAGATGTAGAACCATGTGCTTGAAAATCCATGCATGCGAAAGTGTGGAAGCATCTATGAGGTAGGAAAGCAATTGAAAAAATTCCTCCAATTGATGTGGTCTCAAGGATTGCCATGACTACAAAAAATGCACAAAACGATACTTC
This sequence comes from Taxus wallichiana var. yunnanensis, assembly GCA_018340775.1. Taxonomy (NCBI): domain Eukaryota; kingdom Viridiplantae; phylum Streptophyta; class Pinopsida; order Cupressales; family Taxaceae; genus Taxus; species Taxus wallichiana. Next base: position 94,546,347 of record CM031237.1, on the reverse strand, counting down.
AACATGGCTTATCTCAGTTCGCCCTTGTTAGAAAATGCACAGCCACCACTAAATAGGAGCTTTGAGACAGGTATGGACGTCCATCCTAGCATAAGGAGAAGATCCTTTGCCACGTCTTTGATGTAGGCACCATGGGAGGAATTTATGCAGGGTAGAGAAGCTACAACTAGGAGGGAGAAGATTCTATCAAAAAGCCTAAAAATAAAACCATTCGGTGCCCAACAAAAATAAATTTTGGTGGGTGGAGCCATGTGCTTTAGGACATGATATTTCCAGAGATATAGGGAGTAGGCGAGTTGGTGGAAGAAACAATACATCCAAATTAATTTTGCAATACAAAAGGCCATGCGTGGAGATCAGGTCGGTCAAGGTGGAATTGGGGGTAGGTAAAAATATTTCAAAAAAATTTAATTTTTGCATTCCTTTCCAAGCTTGGCACCACCAACCAAAGCAACTCCTTCCTACACAAGCCAAGGATAGATATACGGGGGGAAAGAATCAACAATTAATTTAAACTTAGCTTAAAAATAATATTAGTTACCTAAAAAAAATACGCCCTAACACTTTGGAATGGTTTCGACCTTCCTTTAGAGCTAAAACACCAAAGTGTCATTACGCAACCTAATAAAATGAGACTACGAGAAGCCCCTAAAAAAATCATAAAAGAAGCTATGAAGACCCACAACAACTAGAGGGCATTAACGATGATAATGAATGGGGCATTACAAATGCTATGATTATTGTGAATAACATGATATTAAAAGACTATTTTTCAGCTTCTTGGGCACCCTAGTAAAATGGGGTAGTTGAAATGAAAAAAGGAGTTTCTAAGAAATGAAAAGGAATAGGTTGAATGAATGAAAATTACTTGATATTATTTAGAGAAAAACAACAATAACAACCGTATATATCTTAAATAGGGTGGAAATCAAGGTTCATAACAATAATACCCCATATGAGCTATGGAAAGGAAGATCTACCAATGTAGAACACTTTAGGGTATTTGTACGTAATTATTTCATCAAGAGATATGAGGAAGATCTAGGAAAACTTGACTTAAGAGATAATGAAGGGATATTTTGGGTTATTCATGTATAAGCTCATCTTATAGGTATTTTGGGATATTTTGGGATATTTTGGGTTATTCGGTATAAGCTCATCTCATATAATAGAAATCACAAATTTCAATGTTAATGAGACATGATCAAGAAGGTTAAAGGATGCTCCATATGATGTGAAATCAAACAACAAGGAAGAAGATATATTATCAGATGGAGAAGAGAAAGAGGTTGACGAGAGACAAGACACAAGAGGTACTTCAAGAAAAATTCAAAAGGATCTTCGTGAATCTAAGATTCTTGGCAATAAGGAAGATGGTGTGGAAACAAGGAGAAGATTGGTAAGTAATTTGAGTCATGGAAATACTTTTCTATTATCTAAAATTGAACCTAAAATAATTCAAGAAGCTTGTAGAGATGATTTTGGGTGAGTTCTGTGAATGAAGAATTAGATCAAATAGAGAAAAAGGAGCCTTGGTAACTTGTTCCTAGACCCAAAAAACAAAAACATAATTGGTAATAATGGGTGTTTAGAAAAAGTTGAATGAAAATGGTGAAGTTACTAGAAATAAAGCTACATTAGTGTGAAAATGTTATGCATAGTTTGAGGGAATAAACTTTGAAGAAATATTTGTTCTGGAGAAAGAATGGAGGCTATTAGATTGTGTTTGACATAGGCATATTTTAAGGGATTCAAAGCATACCAGATGGATGTAAATTCAACATTTTTGAATACTAATATTTAAGACGAAGTATATATACAAAAAAATAAAGGGTTTCTATTAATAGATGATAAGGATATGTTTGTAAACTAAAAAAGGATCATGGCCTAAAATAAGCCCCCAGGCTTGGTATGCTATATTAGATAGATATCTATTAGAGCAAGGTTTTAAGAGGATAAGAAGATATAAATATTTACATAAAGATAAAATGAGATCATCAATTGATAGTATCGATGTATATAGATGACATTATGTTTGGAGGAAAAAATGAAGACATGAAAATGGTTTTTGTTAATATAGTGAAGAAGTAATTTGAAATGTCTATGCTAGGAGAGTTGTTATTTTTTTTTCAATTTCAAATCATTCAATCGAGAAGAAGGTATTTTCATTTGACAATAAAAGTATATAAAATAATTTTTTTCTAATGGAGGATAGTGGGCCTATTAGTTTACTTATAGAAACAATGTATACATTAAGAAAAGAGGATGAGTCATAAGAAGTGGATCGAGAAAATATCTAGGTATATGACAAGAATCTTATTGTACTATACTACTTTTAGGCTTGATATTATACAAGCAAAGTAAGACTTGTACAAAGATTTTAATTTGATCCAAAGGATAGTCACTGCAAGTGTAAAGATGATTTTTAGATATCTCAAAGGGACTATGGAATATGGATTGTTGTATCCTATAAGAAAATATTTTTAATCGACAACCTACACCGATGGTGACTAGACAAGAATTCAAGATGATAAGAAAAACACTAATGGTGAAGCTTTCCTTCTAGGAGACTTCCTAGTGTCATGGTCAAGCAAGAAGTAAGGTTCAATAGCTTTGTCTACTTGTGAATTTGATTATGTTGCAGTTGTTTCATGTTGTAATCAAGTGCTCTAGATGAAATAGACTCTAAAAGACTACAAGGTAATGTATGACATTCCTATTCATGTCTTCTATGATAACACAAGTGTAATAAATGTGTTAAAGAACCATGTCATGCATTCAAGGACACAAAACATTCCTATCTAGTATCAATATTAAAAGAGAGTAGGTGAATGAGAAAAGTGTCAAGCTTGAATATATATCAGCTACAAATATAATTTATGATATCCTAACCAAACCACTACCAAACGAAAATTTTGAATACTTTAGAAGGGAATTGGGTGTGATTCCTATACCCTACAATCATTAATAGATAAAGGTGTCAAGAGGAGCTAAGAAAATAATATTTTATCTCAAAGTTTAATAAAATAGTTTATAAGGTTGTCTTGAGTTAAAATATGCACACAAAATATTATGCTTCATATACTATGTGTTGAGATTTAGTATGATGTCAAGAAGGAATATGAAGGCATTCATCTCTCTAGAGAAGCTATTTAGGTGTATTTTCATGATAAATATTTTTAGCTTCGTGTATAGATTAGTAAAGGTACAACAGAGGAGTGTTATCCTCTAATAAAACTTCGTGAAGATCAACTTCTTGGTTAGGTACTCCAAAGTGTAGCAATCTTGACAATAGACTCTACTTTCAAAGAAGGTAAGTGAAGACCTAAAAGGTCCTACAGGGTATTTTTGTGCATGTTAGTTCAATATCAAAGGGATGATGAAAGGTGATATGATAAAATATGGCCACAACATTGTGAAATCTGCAAGTATGCATAAGTTCTTCTTTGAGGAATCAAGTGTTGTAAGCATGTTTTGATAATAGAGAATTTGGTAGTCATTATTGTGAAGTTTGTGCCATGATTCTAGACATATGAAATCATGAAAGAGAGTGTTGTGATACTTTGTTTTATAGGTTCCGATGCTTCTTAAGGTCAAAATCGGAGTGATGAAGGTTGGGTATTGTTATCCCATATTTGCCCCTTAATTTTTTTTTCAAAACAAGCCTCGTACAAAAAAGAAAATATGAAGGAAATGATTCAGACCCACGAGCTCACATTCTAGAATGAAAACAAGGGGACATGCGAGTTTGAATTAAGGAACCAAAGGCCCAAAAGAGTAAAAACAATGACGCCACATAGTAGAAACCATAGAAATCACGTTCAAATGCTACAATCAGATTACAGGCGGGATCGGAAATGGAATAGAGGGTTAGTGAAGGAGAAAAAATGTCAAAAGAGGCCGAGGCTCAAAGGAAATGAAATTAAGAAGATTCAAAGTCTTCAGCGACGTAAATGGTTCAAAACTAGCCTTAAAATCAACTAAGTATGGAGGAGAAATCGGATACATCAAGCATCCAAACAAAGACATCTTCAAAGTTGAATCCAAAAAGGGAGGCTCAAACAAGTGCTAGGCCTCCACGTGGCCAAGGTAAAAATGGAGGCAGATTTAAATCTAAAAGTCAAAAGGCGGGCAAGGCGAGCCTCAAAAAGGATAAGTATAGAAGTGCTAGCGGAAGTGACCATGCATCAACATGTTGCATCTCCAAAAGTTAGTCCAAAAGCGAGACCCAAATGAGCGCGGGCTCGCCACGTTGTCTAGGGTCCGAAAAGGTAAGGGAGGCCATTGAAAAGTCCAAAGAACCTGCAGAGGCTTCCACGTGTCAACCCGATGCTCCTTCAAAGGAAAATCCTGAGTGGGATTTTAAGTGAGCGCAGAGCCTCCACACATCTAGTTTCATAAAGGGATAGGGTCGGGTTGAATAGTCAATGCATTGAGATAGGCCGAGAGGATGGTGTCCACTATCAAAGACGATGCCTTTGATTCAAGAGCATAATTAAGGGAGGGTTTTTTAGACAAGCGACAGGCCGCCACGTGTCATTGGTCGATATATGATCCACCGAGAAAAGGAATTAGCCAAAACATAAGGAAATAAAATAGGTTGCTTTGAAGAAGGCATGTGTCAACCTTGCACCTCTCAAAATTTAAAATACAGAGGCTACGAGGTTTCCCTCGGACATGTGCAAAGACGCCACGTGTCTCGTGTCGGGCACAAGTGTCTCTGCCAAACATAAGGGACCCAGGAAAAATAGAAAGGGAACTCAAAGAGCCTATGGAAGCCACCACGTGTCTCATGGGCACAATTTCAAGAGTGAAGGCAGGGGGAAAAAATCAAACGAGTGTAGGGTCATCACGTGGACCTAGTATGGCAAACTCTTTAAAATATTGCGGGCTCATGATCCAAATATTCAAATGGCTATATCTTTTACTTGAAACTCATATTTGGACAAGAGAATAATTTTTGGAATTGTCTCAACACCCTCTATGACATGAAGACATAAAATATCATTCTTACAAGGCTTTGGTGGGTGAAAATGGGAAAAACCTTCCAGAAATTAATACGTAATCTGATTTCTTCAACTACTAGATCTAATTTGATTTTCTCTATCGTTCTTCCTTCTTCAACACACCGAGTAGATAGAGGGAACCAGAATCGATAGATTGTAGGCAGATTTGAGAGAGGCAATGGTTGATAGTGGTTGAGATTTCAAAGTAGGTTTTAATGCATATCCCGTTGTGGTTGGAGTAGGATTTGATTCTTTCCCTCTTCTTTCTCTTATCCTTTCTATATATTGTAACACTTCTCATTTGAAGGAGAGACATTCTGGGTGTAGGGAAACTCTGTCAAAGTCATTTCCTAACTCCATTTGAGCTATAGGCCTTCTCCTATGCCTGGAGAGTGTATTTGTACCTCTGAGCACCGCATGTAATAGTTTGTGCACCTTACAGAGAAATAAAATCTTGTTTCATGGCATCTTTCAGCCCTTGGCATTGTTCTATTGTTTCTATGTGCCTCTCTATCTCATGTTTTCTCCTTGTGTATGTATTTCACATTTGCAGGTGCAGGATGTTGTGCTTCGTGGATTTTCTATGGAAAATCTAGATCTTGGTCTGTGTCATTTCCATCTGACCTCCCTCAACATAGTATCTTGCACTTCCTTTTGTTGTATCACCGCTTAGTGTAGGATCTTTCACCCTCCCTCTCTCTCTCTCCCTTGGAATGGTTAGATTAGGATAGTTAGGTTGTGCCTGCAATGGAGTAGCTTGTGGCAGGTAGATTAGGAAGAAAGAACTAGCTTTCTCTGGAGGTCCATCTCAAGTTTTTCAAGTCCCGTAGCTTTAAGCGAGATGGTCCCAAGTTATGAAAATCACATCGAATGACAAGTTTGAAACACCAAATCGAGAGGTCATTCAGGTTGTTGTGAATTTTCACTAATAATTTTGGCATGTCCGTTGGGACCCTAAGGTTAGATCTTCCATCTTTCCAAGGTGTCTCATTACAAACAACAAACCATAAGCCATAGTGGGAGCACACTAATAGTTTTGGCACACTGTGGGATAGGTCTCAAGCACCTTACCACTTCATTTAGCAGTTGGTGTGTTCCAGCTTAAATTCTCCATTTTTAGGCACATGCAAGGACATCTCGGTGACTCCATCTAGTCAATAACCCATCCTCTCGAGTTGCATAACTTTTACATCCATTTCCACTCATTTTCATCCATTTTCTTCTTCCATCTCTCTCATTTTCTCCCATTCCATGAGGTTCTCATGTAATCATGACTTCATTCCATTCATGGAACTCACACTTATAACAATGCATTCCACATCCAATGCATTTCTCAAATCCTTTAAATCAGCATTATGATTAGATCCAAAAACATTATGCTTATCCATATGAGAAAGGTAAAAATTAGTTTGGCCATAGAGCTTATTAAGAACAAGGGGGCGATATAATGGTAACAACTACACAGAGGATTCTCGGTCTCTGGAGAAGATTCAAAAATTAGAGGCTAGCGTGCATGGTGCGATCAGGGCCATAAAATAAATGAAGGAATTCAAGATTGGTTCCAGGGCATCGTTTCCATGGGAAGGCCCTTTTCCAAGACATTACAAACCTCGTGAGAAGCTTGACTTCATGGTTGAAATGTTTCCTTAGCTTACACAATGGATTGAGGACATCAAGGCTTATGACCAAAGTACGAGACAACCTTATCAATGGGTAATTCAATCACTAGCTCCCCATCCTTCATTTTCTCTATCTCAAGCTTTATCATTTCATCGCTGTCATGAGTCAAGCTCCTCATTTACCACCCCAAGTGTTAGTTTCTTTTCTCCATCTCATAGTCTTCCATATCATTTTAATTCTTCTTCTCTAACCCTTCCCAAACATTCATTCCCTCCAAACAAACAAAAAGTTCCACCTCCCTCTCAACCACAAACAATTGCAAAGTTGGTTGAACCCCAACCTACCACTCCTCTTGTTTTCCCAAGTCCATGTTGGGAAAAGACTCAAGAATCCAGTCGAAGGAGAACAACAAGAAGAGGATCCCAATATAAAATAAATCACAAACAATCTAAAGAATTGGGCTTCCAAATTTGGGTTTGCAAAGATCCCCTTGATGGTCAAGACAATAGAGGAGGTCAAGGTTGAAGAGCTAGTTGTGGCTCAGCCGAGTTTGCAATGTAAGAAGAGAAAATAACAAGAGGAAGAAGATAAGCAATCTGCTTTATTTGAATGTAGTGTACCTAATGACACTCTTTCTAAGGAGAATGCTAATCTAATCCAAGCTACACAACTAGTTAAAGAGGAGGAATAATTAGCTCCAAGCCCCATTAAAGAGGAGTAGCTAGGAGAGATCAAATCAAGTTGTTGCCATTCAATGAAGAAAGCATCATTGAAGATTTTTTTCTTTAATTTCAAGGGCCTGATTTGATTGATGAACCCATGATAGAGGAGGACCATATAGTTTCAAAGGCTCCAAGTGAGGAATGACCACGAGAGGAACCTTCGCTTCTTCCTCCCACTTTATCTCCTTCAATATCTAATGTTGAGGAGGAGTTTGATATTTCAAACTTCATTCTTGAAGATGAAGGGAGCCATGGTGAGCAATTTTCATATGAGGAGGACACTTGTAGAGGAGGTAGAACACATACAACGGACAAACAAGGAGACAAATTGTTTGTCTAACTTGGAAGATTTCTTTCATGGAGAAGAGCCCATGGAGATCACATCATTTACTCCTCCATCACCAACCTTCTAAGCATATGAACCTACCGCCATGAAGGATAACATCCAAGTGTAACATCCTCGCACTTCATAATGGCTCATGAAACCAAGGTTGGAAGATATGAGTCTTCCATGTTCTTCACAGGAGAAGGAAGAGAAAAGGAAGGAGAATATCACCATTTATCTCTACAATCCATCTTAGAGGGTTCACAAGAAAACTCCATTCTTGGAGTTGAAATTTAGAACAAGGGGCACATTCAAAGGATCGATCCGTGCCTAATAAGTTATTTGGCTTCATTAGAGTGAAGGGAGAAGACACAATCAATCATGCTTGCTTCTAAGCATGAGGATGAGCTCCAAAGTACCAAGGATCAGCTACAATGCCTCTTCAATCCAAATGAAGAGCAACTAAAAGAGGAATTTGTCTTGTTTCTAGCTGACACCTTGATGATTTGGGTGAAGGAATGACTGATTGTTAGTTTTTCACTCATATAAGTAGCCATATTCAATGTCAAATCATTTGCATGGCTTCCCCTTTTGAGAAAGGGAAGCTACTTCTCCCTGCCTGTAGCAGGATTTTTTTATCTTCTTTCTCTCTAATTATTTTAGGAGTGGGAGTAAATTTTATTTCAAAAGAGAAGAAGTGCTATTACGCACTCTACATGTCTCATTTAAAGCATGCATGATTTGATCTTTGTACATAGTGTGTGTTGTTGTGTTTTGTTGCTCCGAGATTGTATCGCCATATAGTTCAAATGCCTACAAACTATCTTAGGGACAAATGAAAGCCCCGATACAATACAATTTTCTATTCTCGTAAACTCCATTTCCAATATTTTCTTATTAGAATTGAGAGTGCAGATGTGGGGGCGAGCTCGGGTCGACAAAACATAGAAAAGGTATGTAGTCAAAGCTTGCGGTGGCTCATGGATCGATCTTCAAAGTTTAGATCAGTTTTGTTTTTATCGGAAGAATCCATGCCCAATGGATGCTTCAAGGCTACCGGTCTATTAATCTAGCAAGCGAGATGTCCCCGTGAGTTTCCAAATTGTTAGCCCAAATTCACCTCAAAATTTGGTCAAAACAAGCCCAACACATAAAGAAAATCTAAAGGAAATGATTTAGACCTGCAAGATCACAATCCGTAATGAAAACAAGGGGACAAGTAAGTTTGACTCAAGGAACCGAGGGCCTAAAAGAGTAAAAGAAATGACCCCACATAGTAGAAACCAGAGAAATCACATTCAAATCCTATAATAAAATTACAGGTGGGCCTTAGAAATGGAATAACAAGATCAAGGAAGGAGAAAATAGTGTGGAGAGAGACTAGAAACTCAAAGGAAAAGAAACAGTGAAGATTCAAAGTGTTTAGGCTTCACAAATGGTTCAAAATGAGCCTCGAAATAGAAAAAGTATGGAGGAGACAACGACGTTGCCAAGTGTCCAAACAATGCATCTTCAAAGTTGAATCCAAAAAGGGAGGCTTAAACAAGTGTCAAGCCTCTATGTTCCCCAGTGCCCAAAACGGAGGTAGAGTCAAAGATAAAAGTCAAAAGGCGGGCGGGATGAGCCTAAAAAGACTAAGTATAGAAGTACTAACGGAAGTCACCACGCATCGCCTGCACATCTCCAAAAGTTAGTCCAAAAGTAGAGACCCAAATGAGCATGGGATCGCCACATTTTCTAGGGTCTGAAAAGGTAAGGGAGGCATTGAAAAGTCCAAAGAACCTGAGAGAGGCTTCCACGTGTCAACTTGATGCTCCTTCAAAGGAAAATCCTAAGCGGGCTTTTAAGTGAGCGCAGAGCCTCCACGCATCTAGTTTCATAAAGGGACAGGGTTGAGGTTAATAGTCAATGCATTGAGGTAGGATAGCAGAGGGTGCCAAGTGTTAGCACAACACTAATTCAAGAGCAGAATTAAGGGAGGGTTTTTAGACAAGCGCCAAGCCGCCGCATGTCCCGGGTCAGATATATGACCCCACCGAGAAAAGGACTTAGCCAAAAACATAAGGAAATCAAAAAGGTTGTGGAAGAAGCCACGTGTCAACCCCATGCCACTCAAAAAAAATACGAGGCTACCCTCGGACATGCACGAAGCCTCCATGTGTCTCCGATTGGGCATAATGTCTTCACCAAACATAAGGGACCCGGGAAAATAGAAATGGAACTCAAAGAGCTGCGCAAGCTGCCACGTGTCTCATGGGCACAATTTTAAGAGTGAAGGCAGGGGGAAAAACTCAAATGAGCATAGGGCTACCACATGGACCCACTACGAAAAACTCTTTAAAATATTGCGCACCCATGATCCAAATATTCAAATGGCCATATCTTTTGACCTGGCTCAGATTTGGGTGGGAGAAGACTTTTTGGAAATGTATCAACACCCCTCTGCCATGAAAACATAAAATATCATTCTTATTAGGATTTATTTTGTGAAAAAGGGAAAATACCTTCTAGGACATTAATACAAAATTTGATTTCTTTAACTAATGATTTGATTTGATTCAATCCATCATTCTTCCTTCTTCAACATATCGAGCGAAGAAAAGAGGGAACCAAAATTGATAGATTGTAGGTGGATGTGAGGGAGGAATTGATTGATAGTGGGTGAGATTTCAAAGTAGGATTCAATGCATATCATGTGGTGATTAGAGTAGGATTCAATTTTTTTCCCTCTTCTATCTCTTATCCTTTCTATATATCAGTAACACTTCTCATTTTGAGGAGAGACATTCTAGGTGTAGGTACACTTTGTAAAAGTTGTTTCCCACTCCATTTAAGCTATAGGCCTTCTCCTATGCCTAGAGAGCGTATTTGTGCCTTTGATCACCGCATGTAATACTTTGTGCACCTTACAGGGCAATAAAATCTTGTTTTGTGGTGTCTTTCAGCCCTTGGCATTTTTCTATTGTTTCTCTATGACTCTCTATGTAATTTTTCTCCCTGTGTATGTATTTCACGTTTGCAGGGGCAAGACCTTGTAATTCATGGAGTTTCTATGGCAGATCTAGATTTGGGTCTATGTCACTTCCGTCTGACCTCCCTCAGTCCCCTTTTCCCTATTTCATTCTCCCTCAATAAAGTATATCGCACTTCCTTTTCTAGTGTATCACCGCTTAGTGTAGGATCTCTCTCTCTCTCTCTCTCTAGTTGGAATGGTTAGATTAGGATAGTTAGGTTCTTCCTGCACTGGAGTAGCTTGTGGAAGGTAGATTAGGAAGCAAGAACCAGCTTTCTCTCGGAGGTCCATCTCAAGTTTTACAAGTCCCACAACTTGAGAGATGGTCCCATGTTATGCAAATCACATCAAATGACAATTTTGAAACACCAAATCTAAGACGTCATTTGGGGGTGCTGTGATTTTGCACTAATATGTATTATGATAATATTTTCTCAAATCTTGGCATGTATGTCGTCCTCAAAGATAAAAGGTGATCTTTCTAGGTAGAAGCGCTTTTAGGTATTAATATTGAGAGTTTTTTTTTCCTTATTTTAAGAGTGTTCTAGGTTTGGAAGCCACAATGAAGTTTGTAAAATCATCTATGTATGATTCATGAAGAAGATTTTGTAAAAGGAAGTTTGAAAGAAGCTTGAATTTTCCCATAAAAGTGAGGGTAGCCTCTTATTTTTCTTTTTTTCCTAGGACTATGATCAAGTTTTGAAGGGGTCTTAGACTAAGGGGGAGCTTAGGAAATTAATTTTGAGCTCCATAAGTAGGTATACTATGCTAAGAAGCTTTGGTGATCATGAATAAGTAACGCCCGTAAAAACAACATTCTACGAACACGTTGAAACCTTATACACTTATCCAGAAAGTTGCGACAATTTTCTTTTGTTTAAGTTAAACGGTTACAAGGATGAAAAACCCTCGGTACATTAAATTCACCTACACCAATATTTTCAACCTTCTGATTGGGAACTAGGTCTAGTTCAAATATTAAATATTTTTAATTTTATCCCTAAAGTCAATTAATTAACATTCGTCTAGGAAGGTACCATAATTTAATTTGCTTGGTTAAATTATTTCTTCTCTTTAATCAATGATTAATCCCAACATGGTCAATCTTATACTTAGTCATTTTGTTTCATTATCCCATTAGCTTTAATATCCCACATTTCATTAATTTACTAAAACATACTAGGAGCTAGGAAAAAGACTTGCACACTAAGGTAATTAAATGGCCCCATTCATTCATCCACACATACCCTTAGCTTTATTTAAACATCTATAAAATATATTTCTACGAAAATACTAGGGTTGATCCTCAACCCTTAGATTAAACCAATCTTGGCCATTAGATCCTAGGGTTCCAAACTAACCCTAAAAATCCTTATGAATTCTTATTAAAACCTTTCCTTTATTCTAAACTCCTCATTTGGTCTATTTTATTTTGTTAAAATTGCAGGTTGGAGAGAAGGAAGCCATGGGAGAAAGAGAGGAAGAACTATGGAGGATTTTCTTCAAGAGGATCAAGCTTAGATTTGTTTAGATTGTAGATTTATCATTGTAGTTCTTTCATTCAAGGATTGAAGGAGGTTTTCCTTCCAAACTGGTTTTATTACAAGCCATTTGTATTTGGGGTTCTCCATTTGGGGAAAACCCTTCCTCCATTAATATAAATAAGATTTAGCACTTTTAGTTTTCCATTTTGAAGATTATATTGCTTAAAAACAATGAGATTTGTCATTGTTTGTTTGTTGGAAGTGTCCTTAGTAAATTTACATGCTTAAAATTTTAGTTATTACAAGTTAGAAATGCATAGACGTGGAACTGGAAATTTCCATTGTAAGTGATAGAACCACCGCCTGAGCAAGCCAACATTCCTGGGACCACCGCCCTACCTGGGTGACAAACCATGAACCGCCACCATACTGAGCGGTGGTTCTGAGACCACCGTCTTTCCTGAGAAGTGGTTATGAGACCACCGCTCTACACAGAACAGATGCAGGTCCTGTTTCTTAGAAATAAAACCATCAAACCCGAATTTTTCCAAAAACAAAAGTTACTAAAATGTTTAAAAATACATTCTAAACTTGATTTTATATGCCTAGATTTTCCAGTTGTAGGATTTAATTCCATCTATTCATTCTTAGTTTAAATTACTTATTTTGAAATCATTTCTTGTTCAACAATTACAACAACAATGAATCATTCTAACAAAATAATCTACTTAACAATTATCACAATTATGTACTTCAAATTTGTGACTTATTTCCATTTCCACTACAACTTATTCATTCAAACAACTACTAACAACATAGTTATAAATACAATTTTACTATTCATGAATTTGTTTTACATATTACAACTTCTATATTTCTTCTTTCTTATTTACAATGATACAATTCCACAATGCAAGTAAAATTTCCTTTCCCATTGAGCATGCCTCATTTATTTTTACAACAAAAAACCTCTTTTCACACAAGACAAACTTTCAACTAAACCTTTACACAATATTTCCCATTTTGATTCTTTTCTTTCCATACTACAATTTAAATGACAAGAGAGTTTTAAAACTTTTCAATGAACTTTTCCAAAGTATATTACAACTTACAAAGCTATCTCTCCTTTAAACAAAATATAATATTACAAAACTTCCACCTTGAGTGGGAATAACAAGAAGACTCTATCACAAGGAATGGTTTCTTTTGGACACCAACATAGCTCAAAATTTCACATCACCAACAAGATTTCCACCAAGCTTCATTTGATCACCACAAAAATGGGGGTAGAGGCAAAACTCTCCACCCAACCAAGAATTCCAATGAGGAGGAGAATCCATCCTCCTCATTGGCCCCCGAGCCCCAACTACATTGCAATGGAAAATGGATTCAACTCATGGCAACAAAACAAGCTTCCACATCACAAACAAGATTTTACAACCATACCAAAACACAAACAACTCAATGCTTTAATCACAAGAAGAACAAACAAAATATACAAGGCTTCAAATATGAAAAGCCAAAGGAGCAAGAACCTATGGGGAAGTCACTTATGCCTCCCAATAGGAAATGAGTGCCAACCTTAAAACCTCCAATAAAAGTCTCAAAACCCCTACACACTCTTATTCCTCCCTCAAGAACCTCTTATGCCTCCCCCATTCTCTTATGCCTCCCTACAATCTCTTATGGCTCCCTCAACAAAATAACTAAGTAAGAAATGCAGCCAATTTCTTGTCCAAGGTGGGGCACTCAACCCAAAATCCCTCCAAAACATTAAATCTCCCCATAGTCCCCTCCTACACTAAAATTAGGCAATCTACCCAAGCACCCAAAAAGCATAGGAAAATACTAAAAACAAGCACATATGCATACAAAATAAAAGAAAGCATTTAACAAGATTTTGGATCCTACCTTTCCATGGTAGAGCTTGATCCAAGAGCATACCCCAAGCTTCTTCAAGCCCAAACAAACATCAAGAAGCTCCAAAAAATCCACAAGCACTTCCCAAATTCCTCTAGCTCCAAAAATGCACGAGCACAAAATAATGAAGTAACCCCCAATGAAGAAAAAGAACTTGGTAAAAAAAAGGGACAAAGGTGGGTGAGGTGGCTCTATGTAGGATGCCACATCACTCATCCTCAACTCCATCTCAAAATTCAAACTTCAAACTCCAAAGCATAATTAATAAGTGGGTAAAGAAATGAAAAATTACTTGCACACACAATCCATGACCACACCTCCTAAGGATAAAATTAATTACAAAAAGATGTGCACTCAACACTTTACCTTTTCGTCTTCCCAAAACACATAATGGAATCTAATTTCGACCCCCAAACCCATAGGTAGGTGTAGTGCCCACTTCCCTTTGACACCTTTTGATACTGATCATGACATTGTTGACTATATTATGGGCATTATTATAGTTTTGATTTAGTATGATGTTAGACGTTAGAGCATAGATTATTGTTGACTTGATTCTTATATGATGCTTGATGAGTATTAGAGACATTTTATATATTGATGTTGATATACTATTTGACCAGGTTATATTATAGATGTTTTGCAGGACATGTGATATTTGGATATATTGAGTAGACCTAGAAAATGGAATTAATTGATAATCATATAGTTGCTGATGAAATTGTAAGTGATATTGTTGATTGTCTTGATGTTGTTGTGATTCATATATATATTGATTATTTTGGAATTATAGTTATATTCATTTAGACGTTTTGATATGGCCACGAGGATGAGGGGAGGTATTTGTATTTTTACAAGTTAAAAATATCACAACAAACATCGGGGAATAGGAGACCAACCACTTTGGAATTCTAGATGAATTCAACAAGGTCACCATGGCAACTTGTAATTGTTTTTGTGTGTTTGATTTTGTTAGGGATTCCCATGGGGGGATCACTTTTAAATGTGACCAAGGGACTTTGTGTATTTCTTTTATTTGATTCCTTTGTTTAGTATGTATGTGTTTTATAAGTGATGTGTTTCCCCTTTCTATTTAATTAAATAAATTGTGGTAAAGTAATGTGAGTAATCATATTGTTAAAGTTAATTAATCAAATTGGGTCATAAGAAAGTAATTATTGGAGTTGTTGGCTCTTGTATTAAATGTTGTAAGTAATGTGTAAGGGATATGTAAGTTGATATTTGAGTATGAAACACTCCACCTTGAAAATTTGAAGTTTTCCTTGGAGGCTTGTAGGACAAGATAAACTTGTCTCACACCTCTTAAATTTATATACAAACCTTACCTATGGTTAGAGAGTTAAATTTAGACTCTCATTATGTATTTTTATAAGTCAAGTTGTATGTTTTAATTGCACTTTCTTCATGTTTTAAATTTTAGTCCTTATGGGGTGTGGGCTTGATTGGAGTGTGTAAGTAAAATTGACATATTATTCAACTAATTATTTATTGTGCCTTGGAGATTGAAATTGACTTATGGAGGAGTTTAGGATGTGTGAAGTGGCATCCTACATAGATCCACCTCATCCTCTTCTCTTCCCTCTTCTATAAATTCAATTCCTTACCTTGTTTTGGGTTGCTTCACCTTTGGATACTTCATTTGGGGAGAATTTCTTTTGTTGTTTTGAGAGCTCTTGCTTTGGAGAAGTTTGAAGATTGTTGAATGCTTGTGCTTGGTTGATATTTGGATTGCTTGCATTGGAATAAAGTTGTTTTTGAACTTGGAACAACTCCATCATGGAGAGGTAGGAGCTTGGCTCTTGAAATGCTCCTCTTTTATTTATGTAAATGTTATTGTTGTGAATGTTTTGGCATGTTTGTGGGTTGTTGGGTAGATGGCCTAGGAATGGTGTAGGAGAAGACTATGGGGTATATTTTGTGGGAGGCATAAGTGTTTTGGGGAGGTATAAGTGTGGAGGGAGTTGGGATTTGGGTTCCACCTTACAAAGAAATAGCTTGCATTTATTTACTTGTTATGGGGTGCCATAAGAGGTTGGGGAGGCATAAGGAAATGTGAGGAATAAGGGGTACTTGGGGAGGCATAAGGGCATGTCAGGGTTTTGATATACTATATTTTGGTGGTTTGAAATCAGGTGGTGATACCCATTTCCCCTTTGGGAGGCATAAGTAGCATCCCCCATAGTTTCTTGCTCCTTTGGCTTGCATGATGAAGCCTGAGTTTTGTTTGTTATGTTTTAATGTGGTTGCAAACTACATTCTATTTTGGACTATGTTTTAAATGTGAAATTATGCTTGTGTGTTGTGGAAGCCTTTGTTTCCATGAGTTGAAACACATCTTCTATTGCATTGTGGTTGGGGCTCAGGGGCCAATGAAGAAGGATGGATTCTCCTTTTCATTGGGTGGAGAGCATTTCCTTTCCCTTGATTTTGTTATGATCAAATTGGTGAATGATGGATCTGCATGTTGTTGTTCGGGAAAAGGAAAAAGTCAGATTCGACAGTCATCGTTGAGATTATTCCTTATTGTAACCTTCTTCCACATGAAGTGGATGACCTTGTATATTTTTGTGATGGAAAGATTTTTTGTATTGACTATGAAAGTTGTAATTCAAAATGTGAAAGAGATATACTCTATTTTCTACTTTTGAAAGAATGTGAAAGAGATTGTATTCTGTATGTTGTATTCGAGGAATGGAAGAAAGAAATTGTAAAGATATCCTTTTGAATCAATAAAATATTGTATTACTTTTCTCAAATGGAATTATTAGGTATTAAAATCTGATTGTTGAATGTATTTTGAAATCTCTGTTGGAAAGATGAAAAGTGAATACGTATGAAGAAATGTTATAATATTATGTTCTTTTGAAATGTATGACTTGGAAATCAGAATTATATTTTGGCCTTTGAATGCCTTGATTGGAATCAAGTTTAATATGTTAGAGTGTTTTGGAATGAATTCATAGTTGAAGTTGGTAAGTGTAAGCAAATCTATTCGAATTGGATCTCTAGTTAGATGTTTTCAAACTGGCAAATGTTTTATCAAAAAATGTTCAGAATGACCCTGCAACCTTAGGAAATGAAATGAAACAATTAAATTGTAGTTGCATGACCAAAATGACCCCAAATAGACCTTATCACTTAAGAAATTTTCATAGAACCTTTCAAATCAGGCTCAAAACTTTTCACAGTCATTTTTGTTGTCAAATTGTGAAATTTCAAATTGATCTTCAATCAAATAAATTAACCCTTGCAAACCATCCTAAATTTACCCAAGTGCAATCCCCCATGTCATGTTTGGCATGTTGAGAAAGAAATAATATTGGATTAGAACAAATCTTATAAGTTAAAAATACAAGTTCACCCGTTTAGTGACAGAAAAACATTTTCTCAAAATCGACCCTTAAAAATTTATCCAAATTAAAATTTTAAGGTTTTTGTGCAAAGAGGATGTTAAGAGCTTTCCATAAAGTCCTCATTTGCCAAAAACTGATTTCCTTATCAAACGTTATGGCCTCCAGAATTTTTTACTTCATTGGGCTTCAAAATTTTCTAAGTTCAAAAAAGGGAAAGTTTCTTCCGCACCCATCTTTCACGCCTGGAAGAAAAAATTTCTTCCGTGCCCATCTTTCATACCTATCTTCCACGCCCATCTTTCGTGTCCTGGGAGAAAATTTTTCTTCCGTGCGATTTCACTCTCGTCTTTTGCACCCGAGAGAAATTCTTTTTCCACGCCCGTCTTTATTAGCGAGAAAAGGTTTCTTTCATGCATGTCTTCCGCGCTGGGAGAAATTTCTTCCCTAGGTCCATAAGCCGCATTTGGGGAATTGTTTTTACTCCCAAGGCCGCTGCCAATAACTTGAGAATTCGAGGAGTTAGATGGACTTCCTTATATCCCTAGAAAGGGGAGGAAATTTCCTATCTAATGGGAATGGTTCCAGGAAGTTTTGAGTGCATTATCAGTGAGAAATTTCCTTTTTGTTTAAATGATTATTTTAACCCTATGTTTTAGACCTTGTGAATTTTATAGTTGTTGTGATGGGAAAACTTTAGTTGTTAAATATATGTTGACCTTGAATCTTGTTTTGGCTACTGTATTATTGAAGCCTAGTTGTAGGCACTTATATATATATATATATATATATATATATATATATATATATATATATATATATTTCATAATTTTACTAACTAAACCTAGGTTGTTCCTTGGTCTCGAGTGGTTGTTTTTATGGGAATTATAGTAGGGTTGGACTAGTAATTTAAGAGCCAGTGGGATAAGTTTGACTTGTCCCACAAGCTTCCAAAATTGGACTCTAATGCCAAAATCGAATTTCCATGAAGGGGTAGAGTGTACAACACTCAAGATCCCTAAGCACTCAACTTTCAACACAAAATCCTAGAGATAATCTAGTCTAATAAATGAATTCCTTTGGTCACATCTATAATTAGTTGAGGACAAGATTAAATTAGCTTTAATTAAGAGATTACAACCCATTAATAAAAAAGGGTAAAATACATACCTCAAATTCCAAATAATAATACAATGAAATACATCACTAAAAATCCAATACTAACATCAATTAAAGGAAAATAAATAAAAGATAACACATAACCCCTTGGTCACAATTTCCCCCTAACAATGATTCCAACACACACAAATACATGTTGCCATGGTGACCCTTGTTGAATTCACCTAGAATTCCAATGTGGTTGGTCTCCAATCCCCCCGTAGTTTGTCGTGATATGTTTTCCTACAAAACACACAATACCCCTCTGGCCTCATGGCCATATTAATGATATCGATGTAATAAAACACTTACATCTAACTATCAATTTCAAACATCAAAAATCATAACTACTATAGCTAAGACCAAGTAACTTAACAATTATTCCCATTTTCAACATTTCGATTCTACTCATACATCAGTTTGCAACTAAGATCAAAGACCAACCGGCTCATCGACTAAAGCTCAATAATTTCACTCGTTCACAATTTTGCCAATCTCCAATATCAATTAAATCACAAAAATAACTTTGAACATCATAATAAAAACCAATTATGAAAATGATTCAAAATATCAACATATATTTATCTTGACAACACATCATTTTCTTCCATACTAAATGTCTATCAAAAGTTAATTAGTTCGGTTACAATAATGTCTATCCTTCAATTTCCCTAACACAATGTGTAAATGTCTATTAACATCTGCTGGTAATAAAGCACAATAGTGTCTATGTGTCCAGTCACAGAGGTAAACCAAATACAACAAAACAATATCGAAGAGTAATGCTATCACAATCAAATTACGACAATGCAACCATTCTAGCCAATTGTTTTATTCTTAAAAGTCCATTAGGGTCCACAATACGACATATAGTTAAAATAATAATAATCAAAACACAATGGAGTCATGATGCCCTGCACAACTTATTAGTATGCTAATTGGAATAAGGCAACAAGGTTTACGATTATAACAATTCGGAAAAGATGATCATGTTTCATTTAGTGTTGAAGAGAAGTGGGCATTACAAACAAAGGAAGCATATTGATTCTTTTTTGGCATCATTTGAACAAATTCAGTGAGAATTATTGAAGAAAGTTGGCATCAATTGTTTCAAGATCAATTTTGTGTTCTAGTTGTCTTTGAAGTATCAAGAAGACAAGAAGAGTTGGACAGTTGGCTGTAGTGCCAAATAGGCATAGAGAGTCTTGAAGACAAGGATATAAGTTTTATAAGTGTTGTTAATGAGATAAAATGTAGGATTACAGGTATGATGGTATGATAGTGGTGTCAAGAACTCAATTTGAGTTAGTATTATGTGTCCTTCGCCCAATAAAGAAAGTAAGTTGGTACTGTTAGCATAAACTATCTATTATTACATTGTATTAAAAGGAGCTTATGTCTTTATGTCATGCGGTTACACCCTAGCTATTTTCTCTCCTTATAATTATTCACGCTTGGCATTGTGTAATACCATTCAATCATTTTCTGCTCTCTTCTGTCCAATAGTTGTATCACAGAGACGTTGAAGGGCAGCAACACATCGAAGCGCAGACGAAGAAACAAAAAGTCTGTTTGAAATTCCTCCTTGGCAGTGTTTTTGTTTCCTTTGGACATTGACGTGGTTAGCTCAAGAGTATGGTTTCATATGTGCGCAGAAATAGTTTTATTGAATGCATTTCTTGCTTGCCCTCCCTGTGTCTATTATTTCAGTTGTTTTAACCCGCAACAAATGTATGGAGTAACAAGCAATCTGGTAAGTGTGCAGATCAGTCTTGAAGTGGCGACATGCGTGGAAGAAGGAACTCCTGTTTGTAAAGCGTGCAGTGCAAAGGTGGTGAAGCGACGCATTATTTTCATGGCTTCTTGCTATCCAGCAGACGGAGGGAGAAACCCTTCCTTGCACAATGATCAACACAAAAGCACTATCCAATGCTTCATTAGCCAAGTCAACTTTCTTGAAATAATTGGTTTTTATGCAGTGCGCGTGGAACAGAGCCTATAATGTTGCTAAGTTGGACCTATTCAGATAGAGGTGTTATACAAATATGTTAGGTTTCAGTTTGAGCGTGGTAAATACTTTGGGACAACAGATTAGCTATATCAATATCGTTATTTATGTACAAATAGTGAATCTTAGTTCCTTATGGGGAAACCACTGCAGTGATCATTAGTAAAACGAGGAACGACGATAGATATATGGAGTGCCTTTCTCTCAATCTCGAGTAATTATACATGTTCCAAGCATAGCGACTGCTGTCTATTGACATCTGTGAAGTCTCCTTTTCCAACGACCAGCGTGGTAGAGTCCAACAACCGATGTGAAGGACCTCGACCTTTGTTTTCCCATTTTCTCTCTATTGGCGTCGTCTGCCATTATGAGAAAAGCCATGACAGAAACTTGCAGTCAAATATAGAAGGAGATGAGACTTTCCATGGAGCGTATGCAACCTGCCTTCCAAATATTTTCACCAGTAGCGAGCATTCAAAAGATCAAAATATGGGTGGAAATAGTTTGAATCAATTGGATGTTGGAGGATACACGGTGGTTGGAGGAAAATTTAAATCCTCTCATCAGTCGCCTATAACACGTTTGCATCATTGTTATGGTGACATTTTTGTTAGTGTGTTTGTTTTTGTTGTGTATAGTGTGGTTTTGTTGTGTGCAGTGTTTTTTCAATAAAAATGTTGAGCATTATTTTCCAATTTGGTACCTCTTGATGAAGAACATTGTGAGGAGAAAAATAACTAAAGTAGCGCTTGGTTCTTGGAAAAGGTTTGTGGAAATCTAAGAAACCACAAAAGTGTATAGTTGAGACCTCCTGTCACCTCCAGGTTCATGGTCAACCTGCAAATAGAAAACCATAGGGGTTTGTGGTAATCTAGGAAACCACCGAAGGTGTTAGCAGAGAGATGTACTCATGTCACTTCCAAGTTTGTGGTAATCCTACAAGGAAAAACCAAGGTGTCACCAAGACCATGAAGCCAAAAAGATGGCATGCCACCTCAAAGGTGAGCAGGCTACACGGAGAGTGTAAAATTTTTTTTACCATGTTTGAAATAAGGGGGTCCACTATCTGGAAATATGATGTTTGTAATAAACAATGTAATAAAGGGGGATGTTAGCATAAACTAACCTGTAATTATATTGTATTAAAAGGCGAAGTTATGTATTTCGTCATACGGTTACACCCTAACCGCTTTCTCTCCTTGTACTTATTCATGCTTTGGCATTGTGTAATACTATTTAGTCATTTTTACTCTCTTTTGTACAACTGACTACACAAATCATGAAACTTGAAGAATTTGGTGACATTGCTTGTTGTGTTGCTTTGTATCTTGAAAGGTAATAAAAGTAGTAGACTTGTAGTTGAAGATGGTTTGTTGGTTTTAGGCATGAGGTGAAGTGACTTTATCATGATTCTTGTTTCTTATGTTCTCGAGTTCTCATAACATGGTTTGCATGACTCACGAGAGAGGTGACAAGGGATCCATTAGAGAAACACGATGTCTCAAGAAGACAAGAGTAATTGAATAGGATCTTAAAGCTCCATAAGCAAGTGTATTGCTCTCTTGAAGTTTGTAGTATCATTGTTGGATTTTGAGAAGCATTGAGAGTGATGAAGAAGGTCAAATAGACCTTAATAGGTTTGTTTAATGTTTCTAACCAAAAAGTGATGCTAATATAATGTCAAAATAATAGCACCATGTTTTTTTAGGTATGTGGGAGAATGAGCTCATGGTGCATGTGAAGTACCTTAGGGGAGAAATCACATTATTTATTTTTCCATCATTGGGTTTACCATTAATGAAAAAGGGGAGATTGTTTGAATGTTATTGTCATTAATGTCAAAACAGTGATGTTGTAGGTGTTATCATTGATGTCAAATGAGGTCAAAAACATGAAGGTTGATTGGTAGTATCTTGACAAGTTTAGTTTCTTGATGATATGGTGGATTACATGGACTTTCGAGTACATATCATGGATTTTAGAGGTGATGAAGTGTGTTGGAGATGATTTCTAGGTTTCATGAAGTATTTTTAAGGCTCTTGTAGGTGCAAAAGAGTTCAAAAGTGATGAAGAGGCCAACCGTGGTGAAGTAAGCATGTCAGTGGCCTAATTAGGAGGCCTACTCGGGTGGTTGAGGTATGGCATGATGAAGTACATGTATGTATGAGTTGTTTGAGCTTGGTGAGAGTATGGGTAGCATGAGGATGATGTCGTGAGATAGTCACAAGTGTATTAGAATGCAAATATAAAGTTTAAACATTGGTTTTAGGTTTGTTCCTAGAATTTCTTCTTGAGAAAGAATACCCTAATGAAGTATAGTCATATTTAATGAGTGTATTTGAGAGAATGTGAGCATCGCATATGTGTTTTCATTATTATTCAAAGGTTTGGAAAACATTTCAGAACTTAACATTTAATATTTTGCAAGTTATTGTGTTTTTCTACTACAGTTCTAGAAGTGAGAAAGCAGGGTCAAATTGTACTTTCTAATGCTACTTGGCACATGATGAGTCTTCACGGGAGTACGAGATATTTAGGGTAGTTATAAAATTTACCTAATAAGGTTATATAAGAATTAGTTTGAAAAATAAGGTAGATAATTTTATGAATAATCGTTAAGAACGTAAACTTCTTTTAAAGCCTCCAAAACCCCAGGTTGAGTAGTGATGAGATAGATCTTGTTTTTGTATGCCTAGAATTGATTTTTTTCTCAATTATGAGGATTGGATCTTGCATATGGCTCCTCCAATTTTTTTGAGGTGAAATTTATGTGTCTTGATTGTATGTGAACCTCACTTAAAAATTCAAGGTTATGGAGAATTTGATCTCGTCCTCAATTTTTACATTGCACCATGTGAATAAATATATTTTTGAGAAATTATGAGAGCTATAAATCATGTATGGAGTGGTTTCAAATAAAAATTGGTCCCTTAGGAGGTCTATACACGTCTATTTTTCAATACTAATTTTGGGGTAGTTGTGGGAAGTTTCTGGTAACTTTCTTACAAATGTGTTTTTAGCTTCATAGTCCAAGTTATGGTGTTTATAACACCCACTAAAACAACCCATTTGAGACCCAAGAACAACCAAGGATCAATTAGGAAAATTATGGAATAATTTTTATTTTTGTTTAAAAGAGTCTACAACCAAGTTACAGGGCAACAACTATCACTAACTAGTTCTAGAACAATTCTAATCCACTAGAACATACTTTTCTTTTATTAAAAATTATTAAAGGTCATAAGGTCTAAAATTTAGGGTTAGAAGGTTCCATTAGGTTCAAAGGGTAATTCCTCATCATACCCACTCTCTTATATGCTTAGATATTCAACTTCATTTTTCTCAAACTTAACACATTAAAAATTTCCCTAAGTTATTCCCATTGGATAGGAAATTTATTCACCTTTCCATTGATATAAAGAAGTCTCCTAACTCCTCATATTTTTGGAGTTATGGGCCTAGCGGCCTTGGGGTGAAAATTTTCCCCAAGAGCGGGCCTGCGGGCCCAGGGGTGAAAATTTATGCCAACAAAGGTTGATGGGCTGCGGGGATACTTTTGAATAAATTCCCACATAGGGGAAAAAACCAACTTTTCACCCGCTCACCCGTGGGTCCACAAGTCCACAAGGGATGCGTGGCACCTCCCGAGTCAGCGCGGGGAGAGCCGGGTGGCGAGAGACATTTTGAAAAATCTTCCCACCTGGGGTGAAATCTAACTTTATGCCCGCACTCCGCAACTTCACAAGGGACATGTGGCATCTCCTAAGCCAACGCATGCATGGGATGGCGGAGAGAAAATTAGGTTAATGCCTCGAAGGGTTAAGAGGATGTCATTCACCCGTGCCTCCACCGACACCTCATGATGCCACATGGCAGCTCATGATTAGCTGCGGGCCGGCAGGCGGTGGGGAATGTTTCAAAAATTTTCCCAATATTTTCCAAAACACAAAAATTCAAAAAGGGACCCACTCCTCCACTGATGCCTCATGACACCATGTGGCATCACTTGATTGGTTGCGGCCCGGCGGGACGGCGGGAAAAATTTGGAAAATTTTCCCAATTTTTTTTGGAAGTGCTAAGTTACAAAAAAGCGATCCACCCCCTCTATCGATGCCTTGTTGTGCCATGTGGTAGTCTATCATTTGTTGTGGGATGGCGGGGTGGCGGGGACAATTACAAAAACATTTTCCTAAGCGATGAGCTTAAAAGGGGTCCGCCTTCGCCGACACCTAGTGGTGCCACGTGGCAGCCTCGATTGGGTGTGGGTCAACGGTCGATGGGGTAATGGGGAAAATTAGAAAAAAATTCTCAAAATTTTTCCTAAGTGCTAAGGGAAAAATTCGGGCCTTGGGCCGCATGAAAATTTTTCCCAATTTTTTTATATGCCAAGGAAGGAAAACTTGAAGGCCATAAATTTAAACAGAGAGCTCGGTTTTGGGAAAATGAGGAATTTCGGGAAATCTCTCAACGTACTTTTACTTAGGGATCATTAATTTTTTATTTTGATAAAGTTTAAGGTGTCAATTTTGTGATAACATTCTTCAGGCTTTTATAGTGCAAATTGGTAAATTTTTAACTTGTTAAATCTGTTCAATTTGTTCTTTTCCATCTCTCAACATGTCAAATAGACATGGAAAAATGTTCTTAGGTGTATTTAAGAGATATTTCAAGATTCAATTTGTTTTATTGATTTGCAATTTGAACATTTACATTTCTTGATAGCAGCACGACTGTAAAACGGTTTGAGCCCGATTTTGCTAAGTTTTCTAAGAAATTCCTTAAGTGTTTTTGTCCAATTAGATTCATTTAGGGATTACTACTTCAATTTAATTGTTTAAATTGTTATTTCCTTAGGCTGGTTCAAACTGTGCATTTTGGATAAAGTATTTTCCAGTTTTGAAAATGCAAAATAGAGATCAAATTTTAAAGGATCTATTTTCCACTTTCATCTTCCAAGTATTAGAATTCATTCCAATTCAAATCTAATATGTTTATTTGATTCAAATCAAACTATTCAAAACCCAAATGCAATTCTGATTTCCAATTTTACACATTTCAAAAGATAGAGTTCTGTATTTTCTCACACGCATTTCTTCCTTTCAAACAGAGATTTCAAATACATTTCAAAATAGATTTCAAACAATAGTAACTTATTTTGTAAAGGTAGAACAACATATATATTCAGTTGGAATGATTTCTTTTACAACTTCTTCATTTACAATGATCAAATACAACTTACAAGGATATAATCTTTCTTTTCTTTCATTCAAAAACAGAGAACAGAGTGCATCACTTTCACACTTCTGAATTACAACTTTCATAACCAATACAAACCATCTTTCCATCACAAAATATATTACATTATCATCCACTTCAAGTGGGAAAAAGCTTTACAAAAAGAACTCTCACAAGGGACTGTCAAAACTGTCTTTTTCCTTTGCTCCAGAACAACAACATGCAAATCCATCATACTCCAATTTTGATCACAACAAAGGCAGGGGAAAGGAAACACTCTCCACCAAACCAAGACATCCAATGAAGAGGAGAAGCCATCCTTCTTCATTGGCCCCCGAGCCCCAACCACAATGCAATAAAAGATGTGATCCAACTCATGGCAACAACAGGATTCCATAAACACACAAGCAACACTTTCACAATAAAACACAAGTCCAAAATAGAATGTAGTTTACAACTACATTAAAACATGACAAACAATACAAAGGCTTCATCAAGCAAGCCAAAGGAGCAAGAAACTATGGGGGATGCTGCTTATGCCTCCCAAAGGGAAATGGGTATCACCACCTAGGGAACAAACCACCAAAATATGTATATGTATATATATATATATCATTTCAAATCCCTGACATGCCCTTATGCCTCCCCCAAGTACCCCTTATTCCTCACATTTCCTTATGTCTCCCCAACCTCTTATGGCACCCCATAACGAGTAAAGAAATGCAAGCTATTTCTTTGTAAGGTGGAACCAAAATCCCAACTCCCTCCACCCTTATACCTCCCTGAACACACTTGTGTCTCCCAAAAAATAACCCCATAGTCTTCTCCTACACCATTCCTAGGCCATCTACCCAACAGCCCACAAACAAGCCAAAACATTCACACATGAACATCTTTATAAACAAAAGAGAAACATTTCTAGAGCCAAGCTCTTACCTCTCCATGATGGAGTTGTTCCAAGTTCCAAAACAACAGGCTTTATCCCAATGCAAGCAATCTAAAACAGCCAAGCACAAGCATGCAACAATCTTCCAAAAACTTCTTGAAGCAAGAGCTCTAAAACAACAAAATAATTCACCCAAAAATGAAGTCTCCAATGTCAGAAACCCCAAAAAGGCAAGGAATTCGAATTTAATAGAAGAGGGAAGGGAAGAGAATGAGGTGGGTCCATGTAGGATGTCACATCACACATCCTCAATTCCAACCCCCAAAGTCAACTTCATTCTCCAATGCATAATAAATAGGTGGGTGAATAATATGATAGTTTACTTACACACTCAAATCCAACCCACACCCCAAAGGACTGAAATTAAATCATGTAAGAAAAGTTCAATTAAAACCTATAATTTACCTTCTCAAAAGCATTATAAAAGTATAATCTCAACTCCCCAACCATAGGTATGGTTAGTAATTAAATTTAAGAGGTATGGGACAAGTTTAACTTGTCCCACAAGCCTCTCTGAAACCACCTCCGAGGACAATTTCGAATTTCTAAGAAGGTGGAGTATTTCACACTCAAAAGTTAACTTACACATCACTTACACATCTCTTACAACACTTTAATTCAAGGCCAACAACTCTATTAATTACTTTCTTGTGTCATATTTGATTTTATTTTTTTATCAATATAATTACTCACAATATTTATACACCATTTAATAATTAATGAAGGGGGTAAAGGCACCACTAAGTAAACACATGCAAACATAAACAAGGGACCAAAATAAAAGAAATACATAAAACCCCTTGGTCACAATTAAAGGTGATCCCCCATGGGAATCCCTAACACACACAAACACGCACAAACAAATACTAGTTGTCATGGTGACCTTGTTGAATTCATCTAGAATTCCAATGTGGTTGGTCTCCAATCCCCTGATGTTTGTTGTGATATTTTAACCTGTAAAACACAAATACCTCCTTCGACCTTGTGGCCATATCAGAACATCCAAAATAATATAAATATAATTATCAAAATCATCTAGATATATGAATCACAACAACATCAAGCAATCTAGCAATATCATTTGTAATTTTACTCAACAATTATATCATCATCCAATAATTTCCATTTCTAGGTCTACTCACAATATCCAAATATCACAAGTCCGCACAACATCCATAATATAACCATGTCAAATAGTATATCATCATCAATATCCAAAATGTCTCTAATAATCATCATGCATCATAACTGAATCAAGTCAACAATAATCCATGATCTAACATATAACATCATACTATAATAAGGTCCATAATCATGTCCATAATACAATTAGCAATATCATGATTACTATCAAAAAGGTGTCAAAGGGAAGTGGGCACTACAGTATTTTCAGAATTTGGTGATGACCATAAGGTCAAGATATTTCCATTGGTGTATCACACTTTCATATTTGAGGATATTTGTTGAGGGTTTGGCTTTAATATTTGAAGACTAGTTTTTGGGTCTTAGACTTGGTGAAGAAGGTTGCTCCAAATGGTGATGTCTTTTCATGTTGTGATGGTGTAGAGATGTAGAAGCATGCTGGAGGTTTCTTAAAGGCTTATACAACATTTCCAAGTGGTCCTTTTTGTTTTGTTAATGTATTTTATATCAACAACATTTAGTTTTGGTGAGTGGGTTGTTTAAGTGTTTTATGGATATTTGTGTCCTAATGAGGGATTTGATTATGGAGATGATATTTCTTACCATCATGGTCCTTTGTATGATGTTTCTAGGATTTTATGTATATGTTTTAAATGTTTTTTTCCTATGATGGATGACCTAGTTGTATTAGGTACATGAGTCATGTATAAGAACTAGTTATATTGCTCGTTTGAGCCG
Source organism: Taxus wallichiana var. yunnanensis (assembly GCA_018340775.1). NCBI lineage: Eukaryota > Viridiplantae > Streptophyta > Pinopsida > Cupressales > Taxaceae > Taxus > Taxus wallichiana. The sequence continues at coordinate 94,517,658 of CM031237.1, read as the reverse complement.
GTTGTGAGTGTAAAGAAAATTACGAGCTAGAGGGGTGTTTCTAGAGGTGAAAGAGGTATTTTTGACCATGAAGTGAGGGAAGGGATTGTTTGGATATGTTCTAGAGTGAGTTCAGATATTGAATAGATAGGTTATTAGGCCTAATCATCTCGGTAAAGAAGCCTATGAGTGAGTTGTCCTATAGAAAGATTTGAAGAAGAAAGAAGTAAATAGATTTTTAAAGTGCCATCATTAGTTATATATGTAATGTTTCATAGATTATAAATAAATCAGGTGGTTTTAGTTTTTCATTAGTCACCTAGGGGTTGGTGCCTCCTTGTAGCATTGGTGCTCCATTGAATCTAGGGCTAGGTTCTCCTCTTGTTGGGTTAGTACCTCACTAAACCTATGGTTTGCGATTGTTGGTGAGTTGTTATTCCACTACATTTTATTAATTTCTGAAATAAATATATGTTTTAGTGGTTTTTCTTCTCCAAGTTACGGTTTCCAATTATATCTTGTGTTCATGTGTTCTCTTTGCTCGTGTTTGGTTATGGTTATTGAATGCGTGGATAATGGTTAATGGTTAAGTTGATAAAGGATTAATGAATGATTAAATTCTGAGTAATTGAAATTTTTATTTTCCACTAATCCCACCCCCACTTTGTGGTTGTTCTTTAAACAAAAATAACACACATATCTATGAAAATGTAGGGTAAGAGAAGTCATATAACCCTCTGACACACAAGTTGAATACATTACAAATTGATCAAAGATCCTTCCGTGTTTCGGGTAGAGTTGTGAAGTCTTGGATAGGAATCGTTTCTAGTTACATTTTCTAGGAAAAGGATTATTAGGTTCATAATATCTCATCCATCCATTCTATATATCCGGACCCAAGTTGTACAACTCTACACAACTAAGTATTTATTTCTTCTTGTGTGTGTTAAGATATCATTTACTATTTTTGATTACATATAAACTTATTAACATGTTATTCTCACATTGCATGGTTTATGTGAATTATTTAGTTCAAAATAATCCCCTATAACAAAATCTTACATCATATATATCTATATTGCACTTGTAATGTTTATGGTGTAAACAAATATTTAGAATTATTTGATCAAACATTATATCAACCCTTTTTGCAAACTACAAATCTTGTGTCTCATACATGGTATCTTAAAATAAAATGGATGTTTTTGATAGGCTTATCTTCATTGATGGCATGTAACAAGTTTTTAACATGTATGGTTGTTGATGAATCTTATGGTTTTGATGGACTTCAGTGTGAATTTTATAAAGTTTTTTTAGAACACTCAAACATTTCCATTTAAGGCTTTTTTTACCTTAAAACCTTCAATTCTAAATCCCTTATTTAATTCATCAATTGAGGTGATAAGAAAATCCTACTTAAGATGGTAGATTTTGAGTGAATTTTTGATTGTCAAGCTCAATCATGTTACAAAATGCTTCTTATAATATTATAATCAAATCCAATATACCAAGAATCAACCAAATCCTTTGGTTAATTATTAATTTAGAAAAAAATCTTATATATATATATTCTTGATAAAAAAACGTTTTCTAGGAAGGAATGGGTTGGGCATGTCGCTCTAATAAATTGAAAATGCTCATCAAGATATACTTTTAGAATTCCAATAATCATATCAAGTGGCCTTTAGATTCAAATATGTTGATATCTCTAGGTTTTGAACCTGACTTCCTCCATTAAATTAAAATACTTTTTACATGTGCTTGAGCTTACGTATTAATGAACAATGTCTACTCTAAGAAATTTGGTTTATTTCACACGATTAGAAAAGGATTCCCTTTATGTTGAGAATTATATGTACTTACTATACAAGGATTCAACTATATGTTAACCAATGCCAAAATATAGAGAATGGTTTAAAAATCCTTTAACATCCACTCAACCTTCTTAGTTAGTTAATATTAATGCTTTTTACGATTCTAATCTCATATTAATTGAAGTTGAGAATAAAATCAACAACACTATTTGAATGGCTTGGCCTTTTCTTTTTATTTCAACTCATATATTAAATAGAATAACCTTAAAAGTTATTTGAAGTTCTTCGTTCTATAAACTAACTTTGTAAGCTAGGTATAATTGAAGTGAGCTTGAACTTACCTTTCGGTGAACAATGTTTCATCGCAAGCAATTTGGATTATTTTGTATGCGTAGAACAATCTTCCCTTCTTCTTGAGAACTGTATATACTTTCTATATAGGGATTAAACTATTTGTCAACTTACGCCAAAATATAGAAAATGATTAAACAAATTCCTTAACCTCCACTAAACCTTCTTAGTTAGTTAATGGTAATGATTTTCATTATTCTAGTCTAATCTGATCTAATTTGAGAATAAAATCAACAACGCTAATCAAATTCTTTGGCCTCTTATTTTTGTTTTAATTCTAAAATTTCATGGAAGAATAATCGAAGTTATACAAAGTTCTTTGTTCTCCAACCACCTTCGTAATGCATGCATGAGTGAAGTGGCTCCAACATGTTGAAATTGGCTATCAATTTATGGGAATTCAATTAAGATTTAAAGCTACCTCATCCCATAAGTGGAACCAATATGTTATCAATCACATCAAGAAAAATGTCATCATGGATTGTTAAGTTTCTCTCTCTTTTAGTTAATTTTGAAACATGCTCATAATCTCACATTGTAACCTAAATCATTAGATATTTGAAAAGAAATAAATTTAAGATTCTTTTTGTGACCACTTTTTTAATTCTTTTTCTCTACTTACAAAGTCATTCTCGTTTCAAATGTGTTCATAGAAACTCAATTTCATGCCATGAAGCTAGCTATAGAGGTCTCAAAACTTTAGTCCCTCTCATAGCATTGAGGATACACGTTGTGCATTGTTGTCCGTTTCCTACCATCTTTGGCATCTAAAGAAGAAACACCAGAGCAAGCGGACAATGAAAAAGTTTTTGTTTATTTCTTTGACAACAACATTGGGTTTCCTTTGCTACCTTGTGACTCTCTCCGCTTAGTGTGGTAGATGGCTTCTCTACATCCTCATCATAATGGGTGGAAACCTCAACCCCATACAAACAAATTGGTGCTTTACAACCATTTGTTGCTTTAGAAGGAAATAAGGAATTTGGAGAAGGACTTGAGGTTGAGAACCCTAACAACACTATAAGGACCCCTTCGTAACGGAAAAGACATACTAAATGGTGGCTAACACATATGACAAGAGATTGCTCCTAGCTAGTTTTTTTTTTAAATGACTACACATTGTATTCTTTTAATTCGTTCATATAATTTTTGGTTAGAAATTTTGTTTGATTTTGTTTCGTAAGCTTTATTGAGTCTCGTGTGGCTATCATGTGACATTCTCTCGTACCACTGAACCTTTTTCTTGAACAGTCTCTAATATTATATTAAATCAAATATATTTTATTTTAAAAAACAATAAAAATAGAAAGAAAATTATTATTTAAAAACCCGAAGGAATAGGAGGTATGACCTTAAAAATCAAGCATCTATACTTGCTCGTTAATGATCTCGGTATTGTGAACCAGAAAATAAAATTTTGCTTAGAAAACCATGCAACCCAACATTCTATATACCATCACAAACTCTGTGTGTATCGAATTTTGTATACCACATTATATGTACAAAGCTTTATGATAAAAATTGTCTGTGATAACACCACCACCATATCCACATGTTCTTATTTATATCATCCAATTTTGTTATGATTGAATGGTTCAATAAAAATGGAGTTACCTTTTGATAATAAAAAAGAAAAGAAAATATCTTTGTACCGTCTGATTTTGATTAAATACATAGTGTTATATATGTTCTCATCTGTAAAGACCACAGATTCTTCACCATAATAAGCAGTAAACTATCTCCCTGCAAATATAGCTAACTCCCATTTTATCTCTGTCGCCAGTTCTAAAAACGTTGCATTTGTGTTCTCTGTGGTTCCACCCAGGCTTCAAATTCTCTGGGAGCCCATAATCCTGCATTTGTTCGTCCGACGCTAAATACAGTGAAAACCCCCAAACTCGGCCCCAATAAATGCCCTAATTTGTCCACTTTTTCCCCGATACCATTTCTTCTTTCCGAAGATCCCACAGTTTGATTCTCCATACCATCAGATCCCTCAGAATTCAAACATTCACAGGCAACAATTTTCTTCATTACCACTTTCAGCTTTTCAACGGAAGCCTTCACCTTCTCCGGCAAAGATTTATTTGCCGTAAATTGGTAGCTCCTCACAAACATCTGTCTGTTCTTCAAAAATCTTTTTCTTCCAGCTTCTTCAATCGATTGTATTGTTCATCGCTGGTGACGCAAACATTTTCCAATGGGGAGAAGGGAATTCTGATCAAAGTTTCGCTGAATTTTCTGCTGTCATTTGACAGACTGAGGTAGTTTCTGCACATATTGACCTCGCCCGAAATACCCATCATGAAAATTCCAGTAGGATGATTAATATATATAAAAACAATAATTCTTCCTTAAAAACTACCATTTCAGAATCATTGAATGCCATCCGTCGAATTAAAATATATTAAACCAATTCCAAAAAGCTTAATTTTATACGGTTTAGCAAGGCACGGAAGGATATGATAGGAGAGAATCAGGACGTAATTTTTTAATTCCAGAGTATCAGACGGTTGTTCGAGTCAATCTATACATTAATTTCCAAAGCGTTGTTTTGAGCGTCTCACGCTCCTGCCTGCATTTTTGTTTAGGTAGTATAATATAATCGTTGAAAGAGCAACACGTTAGTTTGTCCGTCCGACCTTTTTATTGTTTTTGGACAGGTATGGTTTTCTTGTTAAACAATGGAATCTTCTTTAAATTAGGTTTGTCCTAATTTACAAAATAAATATTGTAATATAGTATTCAATCTTTCATTTGCCTAGGAATCATAAACATGATTTTATTGAGTATAGATAGAGTATAGTATTGTCTGTTTATTTTTTCATTGAAGGTTTGGACCAAATCCAATCTTCTATAGTTTAGATGCAAGTTCTGAGGGGTATCCATTCTACCAAAGTCGTGTAGGCTCTTTGAGAGCATAACAACTTCACCAACGGACCAAACAGCTTGTTGGCTAGTATTGTATGTTTGATTTTCCTACTTATTTCATCAGAATTTGTGTCCTTGTGACCAAACTTAAGGGCATGGAATGATAAACTAATAAATTGGCAAGGAAGAGGCTTTGAGTTTTTGGAGTTTGTTTAATAAAATGGTGTTTGTTTATTATATTTACACATAAAAGGGTTGGTGGTGTGGTAGCATGCCATGAAATGCCTAATTAATATGAGGGCATAGGAATTATTAAACTATCTTGAAGGCACATGAATTGTTTATAAAAATATCAAAGCAAAATTTGAAACTACATGGTTATTCAAGTAGTAAGTGTGAAGAGAGTAGTGAAGAAGCATCTTTGTCATCACATTTAACCCAATCGTAGCCTGAAGGTCTTACCTCTCAAAGATGGACTCTAGCTAGTCACTTTGTTTTTAATGGATTTACTAGTATCTTCATTTTCTTATTGTTGGCCCTAAGCTAGAGAAACAATTCGTGCCAATGGAGTGACATTGTAGTCTATAGCTGGTGGAGCATAGTTTTTGTGTCATGGTGATGGTGAATCCCACTCCCCCATGGTGACGATATGGAGGAGAGTGGTAGAATAGTGAAGAGCCCCACCCTAAGTGGATGCGAGAATGTCATCGAGACCTATAATGACAGACATCACTACCTCTTGGCGAGGGATTGTGAGAAGTAAATGATGGAAAACCCCAAGAAAAAAAAAGGTATGGAGATTTCCCTAATAGTCTACAAGGGTCTAGAAATGTAAAATTTCTAGAGCCACCTTCCATGCTTGCAATTGAAATTGTAATAAAACATTAGAAACAAACATCGGTTTGTTAAATGATGAAATATTGTAATAAAAAATAACACGTGAGAAAAGATAACGAGATTTCTTTATTTCAAAATGAAATATAGAATTTCCACTATTAAAGCATGTCAAATTTGGGTAAATGCTATTGAGCTAACATGCCAATTTCCTACCAAGATGTGTTAAGTCGAATGGATTTGGCCCAATGGAATAATTCATGGATCTAAGATCAACTAGTTTGGGATTTCGGAAAACAAAAATATGTATAAGGGTTTCAATGCACCCACAAAAAGCATATTGGATTTTTATAAATATTAAATTAATAATCCTATAATCAAGAGCTAAACCCTAAGAAATTAGACACTAAAAATGAGTGATTTGGACTTAATAATGGATGTCCGTAAAGTATTATAAGATCTATTCTTGAAAAAATATGTATTAGTATATAGAGAGATAGTAGTTGATCTTTTCCACCATACCAAACATGGAAATAAACTCATAGCCATGACTAGCTAAGTAACTTTGAAATGGTATTTCAAGATTTCAGTTCCACTCTTTCTGCTAGAGGTGAAAAAAACAAATACAAATTTTGTGAATAATTTCCTTAAGGATATCATCCACAATTTCTTGGAAAGATTCTTGGTCATTGGTGGCTAGTGAGAATCTAAATTTTCCTCTAGTCAAAAAAAAAAAGACTCCTTGTTCGCTCAAAAATTCCTAGATTGTGTGAATCCCTCATCTAAATATATTAACAACATGCATATAAGGCACCTTCACGAGAGAAACATTGTTAAAAGTAATGATATTTGACCAACAAATGGACAATGGGTCATGGATAGGCCATTTCTAAACCCATTCACATCCCATAAAATCCCCATTTTTATTTTTTTCCCAATCATTCATATGCATTTGAAATGAATTAGCCAATCCATTTCATCGACACTTTTATAATATGAAGTTTTGAAATCCAAACCCTTGTGCATTTCGTTCAAATATATAATTATGTGATAAAATCTATTAGGTTCTTACCATTCAATGACGTGAATGACCCATTTTTCAAAGAGGAAGTTCTTTAACACTCAATGCCTAAAAATTTGAGGCTATTAGACTCCTTTGGGAGGAAAAAAATTCTAAAAAACCTTATGAAATTATTTTCTAAGACATGATCTAGCATAAATCAAAACTCTAAGAAATTATACAATAATTTTATATAAGGATTGTGAAGTATCCCAGAAAGAAGAATGATAGACATACATGGAAGCAAAGATTTTGGAATAAACATGGAATTTACCCACTAAGGAGAGGGATTTCATGATCAAATAGGAAAGATTATTTCCTATATGTCAACAACACACTACCAACAGAAGATTATTTCCTAGAATGGTTTTCTTTGTAGATTCTCTATGTTATAACTAGTTACATCTAAATTTTTCTAACCAAGGAAGAGTAGGAAGGAAGGATTTCCTATAGCACTTCATCTTCTTCCATTGGATACTCAAACCAGATGTTATACAATAGATGTCAAGTAAATGTATAACTTGATTAACATAATTCTCGTCTTCAAGGAAGGTGAGAAATGCAAAATTATAACAGTGACCATTAACAAGATGGGCATAAGTTTAACAAGGAAGAGAGATAAATTTTACAATCACCTACTATGCTACATTGGTGAGGAGATAGGAAAACTCTTTTCCGACTAAGACATATAATGCTTGTGCAAAAGGGAATTCCTATCAAAATGGACAAAATATTGAGATCGTTCTCCATTAATAGGAAAATAAGCCAAAGTATTTGTAAAAACATTGTAATAGAACATATAAAGGTACACCCAAACCCTAATACTTATAGTATTTCCATAATGGATCTCCATTTTATATTATCAAAGGATTTTTAAAATATATTTTGACAAATATGGCCCTTTGTTGAGAGAAAATAAACACTATATCATCCATCGGGCCTCATCTAGATAGATATCATCAATAGATAGTGTCCAAGAACCTTGCACATTTTGAGCTTTAGAGAGCTTACAATGGACAATGACAATGCAATGTTCTAATCCTACTTTTCGCTTGAAGGTAATGAAATGATCTTGATCTATAAATACATATTGGTAATTGTCGAAAAGGATTAAACCACATCTAAACCTTAAGTAAGGTATTAATTTCCCTCCTAAATGACCTCAATTTATTGGCATGAATAATTGGATTTCATGATTTCAAAGAACTCCATAAAAAAATTTCTCCAACTTTGAGCTAGTGTAGTTTGGAATTTATGTGAGAACCAATAACATGGTAACCATCTTGAAATTAGAAGTGTTACTCAAGTTTTTCCACCTATATGTTCAAAGGGTCGTGAAGTGGTGTTTATTCAAGGGTAGTAAATGAGTAACTCAACTCATAAAAGGTAGTGGAATAGGATTTACATTGAAGGAGAGAAAGTTATTGCCCAAAAGTATGAGGGAAACATTTACTCCAATGGATGGTGTCCTTCCAACACTTAATCAAACTTGTCTTTCAAAATATCCTAGATACAAAGTTTTGTACCCAGTTGATGTGATGCAAAGTGGAAATTTTTTGAAGTATGGTGATATTGATAAAAATATTGGTGTCATGAATTTTTGGTAGCGATAAAATCCATTCTATCAAAAATGGATAGGGAAATGGTTAGAAAGAACCATATTTGGAATTAATTCCTTTAGTAAGTTTTTAAAGTAACTAGAAAAGGAGAAATATTGGGAAACAATCATTCAATGGTCCATATTCTTAATGACTCTAATATAAATTTGAAATAACTTATATTAAGTGTATCATATGACCTTGAGTCTTAGAAGTGGCTTGAATTGGGTTTATAAAACCCATATTTATTACTTATGTACACCTGTGTTTCACTTTCTCCATCTATCCAATGGATGGGTACATTTCAAGATTGGTTATTACCATTTTAACAATATTGAATTCATCACACATGAGGGAACTCGTCTTCCATGCAACACTAGAAAATCCAACTTTTAGTCATGTCATTAAAAAAGTAAACATTTATGACCCTAATATAGCCGTTATCAATGTCAAATAACAACCAAAAGACATGACATGTGTTAGTTCACTTACATGAATGAAATAATGAGGTAGCCATTTTGCATATAGAAAAGTAACAATTCCTCCATAACCATGCTCATGATTCATAAATGGAGCTAAACTATCTAGCCAAATAAATCTTGCAACATTGGATAACATAAAACCTACCACCCCAACTTCTTGCAGATGAAGAATGTCCATCTTAAGAAACCAATTTAAAAATTATGGAGCCATATATGTACTATTGGAGTTTATGACACTCGTAAATTCCATGAGAATAATGTTTTGAGAAAATTTTATCAAAGAGAATATCCTCTTATTTTAATCCGTTGAGGGATTCATAACTATTATTCACAAATTATTTCTACTTAGATAACCAAAAGTACTATTTTTGAATTCCTTAGTCTATGGAGTAATCTCATCTTCCTTGATATTCCACGGAGTAGGGAAAATTTTAAGATGCCTTACAAAAATCCAACTTGGATGTTTTTGGAAAATTTGTAAAAATGGATTTTTTGTTGATGGCAAATACGAGAAAATGTATATAGTGATGTAGGTGAATAATTTCTGTGGGAAAATGCATGCATGGGACAGTTGCAAGGAAGTGACCGCAAAACAAGATGCATATGTGTTTTCTATAAGGAATTCCATTAAGTAGGTGTATACATGTGAAAATGAGTCATTTGTATGGAATCACTAGATTATAGATGCTTACATATATATAGACGACCATATCTATATACAACCAGGTTTCTATGCATGCATACGCTCATCTTCATATGCGACCAAGTGGCTGTACATATAGACACCCACCTGTATATACTACTAGATGATTGTATGTGTAGACAAAAATTATGCAATTTAGACATTATTTAGCCTAGTCTTATACTACTATTTAGAAGGTTCTCAAGTGAATAAAGTAATAATTAATCCCACCTTGAGGCCATCTTTATTTCATTTTTAGTTTTCATTCTCAGTATATTTTATTGCACTTATCTACCCATTTTGCAGAATCGTCATTCTATCTAAAAATCGGGGCACCTGGTCCCACTTTGGGTGCCCCAGTCTATGCGCATCCTTTCCCACTTATTTTAGGGCATTTCTAGCCATTTTTGTCTTTATCCTTTACGCATTCAGCCTTGTCATCGGGATTAATTATGAAATAGAGCTTGAGAGTCCTATAAATATAAAGTTATAAGACCATAATTAGGGTCCTAGGTCATAAATAGCGTCACATACTATTATCACTCCAACTAGAGTTGCATCCATTGCATCACTTACATCCACATAGTGTCATGCATCAAGACTAGGAGATATGCATCACACACACTTTGTATAGGGGGTGGATTCTATTATATCCCATGTACATGTGTTATTTTCATTTTCTATAGTTATTGTTTCTCGCTACTTCACAAACCGTGACTAGCATGAGACCACGTAGGGAATAACATGTTCACCCACACAAAAACTACATCCGAGACTGAAATGTAGTGTAACGCTTAGCTATAAGACCACTAGTTCAGCAGTGAGGTCACTCTAACCCATTTATTTGCATATTTATTTTTTCTAGGGTTTGATACTTCATTTTGTATTGGAGTCATTATATAGCTCATTTGGAGAATCTAGTATGACAAACATATAATATTTGTGACACTTTTCTGACCCAAAAAAATTTAAATCCTCGAAAACCTATGAGGACTACATATCCTAGATAAAGGATTGTAGAGACTAGGAATGCTCCAGACATTTCCTAGGAACTCCAGGTCCTTCATATCCTCAAGATCCATCCTTTACAAATGTGTAGTCGCTTCGTGCTTCTGGAATTCATTATCATACCTAAGAAACTTTGTGACAATTTTTTTGTTATCAACTAAGCCATTTCTCTCCCTTCTCTTACACATTTAGGGTTTCATTTCACTTAGAATAATTAGTTACAATTTCTCCATACTGTTTTATTTTATTTTATACAACGTTTTAGTCCTCCTAATTAGATTAACATTAATACCCTTATACCCCCACATAGGTTATATTTTTGTTAAACATTTTGGTGTACCTTGGATCTCTCTTTTAGTACCTTCTAGGGCTTTCAATTTTCCTCCCTATTTTCATTATGCTTGTCCACTTCTCTTTTTCCTTTTTATATGCCACTTACTCGCCATCATTGCTACCTTCTCCCTTTCTGTAGTTATCGCTACATTCAATGCACCATGAGCATATCTATTCACGTGTACTTACAAAAATACCTGGATTGCCTCCTTCACCTCCAAAAATACTTAGCTACCCATTATGTTTCTTCACACATCGCAAGAATATGCTTACAATAGTTTTATTTCAGATTTATCCCTTAAATAATATCAAATGAATTTCACATCCGATGACCTCCCGCCAACACATTTCTTAGTCCATGACCCTTCGTTATATATTCAGGTTTTTGTTAACAAAGTAGGCATTAAGCATGCCTTAGTAGATAATGCATCCGGGTCTTAACATTTTTATATCAATTTTTTTGCCATATTGGCATGAATCTAACATCCTCGCTCCTTCCACCATTTCTATTCATGGTTTTGATAACGTCTAAAAACATGTTTTAGGTATTGTTCGATTACCCATTACCATTAGCCTCGTATGATTACTATCCCATGTCATGTCATACCCAATGACTTTAACTATAACATTATCCTCACTAGGCCTTGATCCATGCCATTTTGTGGTTCCTTTTATGCTCCTTGCATGACTGAAGTTTTATTACCACGATAACGTTTATGATGTGCTGTTGATCCTTTTCCTTTCAAATATTTTAACTGAATTGAGAAATGTAGTGATCCTTCCTGCCGGAAAGTCCAAGGATTTTTCTAAGTATGGGTTATGGTATGACTATTTACAACATTACGATTTTACTAATACTAGTACACAAGACCATAAATTTACATCCCTTGGGATAATCCTACACAAACACATAAACATGGGTTAGGCTATCCCTCTTTACTCTCTACAGATGTTTATACTACCTTCCATCCTCCTCCACCTAATCAACCCTTATTAGAATCAATTCAGGCTATACATTCATTGTTTCATGAAAAATTTCAAGTTATAGAATCCATTATTACATATTTCAAATCTGAAATCCAATAGCTTAAAGATGCTTCTCAATCACATGTTTTTCCTCCTCTTACATCTCATATGAAATCTAGGTCCACTACATGTCATATAATTGACCCTTAGGACATGCCATCACCTGAGCCTCTCATACTTGAATGTAATAATAATGCTACATCCCAATGGATTCCTAGCCTTGAGTCATCAATACCTAATGATAAATCACTCCTCGAAAACCTCCTCTCAAAATCATTTCAGCACCTCCTTCTCTGACGTCATCCACAAGGCAAAGTACCCAACCACCTCTCATAAATAGTCCACCTCCTCCTACCAACACTTCTACAACATCGCCAATCCCACATAAGCTCCAACCAATCACTATTGATAAAGACAATACTCCTACTAATGGACAGTCCACATTTCCAACTCCTTCATCATCACATGGTTTTAATGTTGTCCAAACCTACCATTGTTTTGGCCCTCTCTCATATAATGACATAGCCAATGCTTGCCCATAATGGTATGGCACCTCTTTGCGAGGCTACATAGATTTCTATCATCATAATAAGTTTGGGGTAGTATCACTATAACACACTCCGACTTTCCTCCCCACTCACTTTAGTTACATCTTCTTTCATAGGCATATTCCTCACACATTATGACACAATCATTACTGAATGCAACACTCTTTTGCTTTGGTTCACACTAGACTATTGAGGGATTATCATTACATTGAACCCCACACACTACACGCTAGCTTATACACATGTACATTCTATCACCATTTCTATACATAACCTACATCCTACATTATCCTACACATACCTCATCTCTTATTCATCTCATACATGCTACACTAGTCATCATCTCATGTACATCTAGTTTTGCATCTCTTCCTTACATTCTATATTTATGCTAGGTTACATTATACATGGGTCTAGATTTACCTATCATCACTACATATTCTATCTACACCTATATATGCATCTTGCATTACATAGCACATCCATCCATCTCGCTTAATTCTATACTACACTAGATTCTATTATATATGGATCTAGTTTCATCTATCATCCCTAGATATTCTATTTCTATATATAGCTATTAGTGCATTCCATACATTACACACGCTACATAGGTTACAAGCATTTCTTACACAATGAATTTATGTCACATATTCATCCCTTGTTCATTTTTTCTATGTTTTCTTCTACGTGCTTGGACTCACTACCCTATGAAGCACTCTAGTTCCTCAGTCCATACTCAACTCGCGAGGGTTTACCAATCACTTGACATCAGCATTCACCAATGAGACATATACCTTAGGTAAATTTGTCACCCCTTCCTATCATCTTATAGTGGTATACATTTTAGGCTAAATCACCACCCCTATTTTATCATCTTGTAGTGGCATACAAATATAGGGCACATAACCACTCCCTTTTTATCCATCTTATAATGACATATGATTTAGGCTAAATTTTCACCCATCTTCATCCTTTCCTATTACTGTACTATATTCTTAGGGCTAAATCATCACTCTTCCATTCAACAAGTTGTGGTATATGCTTAGGCTATAGGGTCTATGCACATCTTTACATATATTTCATCTCCACCTACTCATATCATAGTGATATACACTTAGATCTAAATCATCACTCTTTCATTCAACAAGTCATGATATACACTTTGGCTATAGGGTTCACACACATCTCTCCACATGTCACATTTCATCACCACTACACATACACACTCATCACATCGTGCTAGATGCAACGAAAAACACTTGACCATTTCTCGATGACGCACTCGCTTACGGTTCATTCTTGATTGTTAAGGGGGAAAATGAGCCTCACTAAATACACTTCCATCCACTCTGGGGGTCACGCTGCTCCTATCATTCCATCTTCCATTTGATTCTATGCGCCCATAGCATACTACATTGTCTTGGGAAAAATTTACTTTTTCTTACTAGTGCTTTCAGCATGCTCACTTTATTACACATGTTAGTTTGATTTCTTATATGTCATTATCATACACACATATGCATTCATGTCTTTATTTAGTGTGATCATAGGTACAGTCTCTACACACACATAATGGATGCTCACCTTCTACCCTTCCTATATTGGTCACTATGGGCATCCACATTTGGATTATCTAGGTGCTATTGTTTCATTTTGTACTCAAGATCTCATACTACTTTCTCATACACATTTTGATATATTGATTATCACTCTAACATGCTTACGAGTGTTCCATATGCAACATTTTTTACTGTGCTTATGTTTCCATAACTACTTGTTTGTTTCTACTTGTCATATTTCTTTACTATCAGATGCGGGCTTTGCCATTTTCTTGTGTGCACACTTGTCTATTTTTTTCAGCCATGAGTATCATGGGTGTCTTATAAATCGTTAATTATGCCCTATGTTTAAAACTTTATTTGTGCAAAGATGTTGTTTTCTTACGTATTTACACTACTTTGTTTGTTAGTTTCTATATTGTGAGTGTATTTTCCACTTATTGCATGCATATGTTTCATACTAACACTTGTTTTGCTTAGCCATCCCTTTGGGCATGCTTTGGTATCTACCAATCATTTTCCTTCCCCCGCAAAGCATAGTTCTACATGTTTCCATGCTTACTTGTTTGTTTCTACTTGTCGATTTCTTTACTATCAGTATGCGGCTTTGCCATTTTCTTGTGTACACACTTGTCTACTTTTTTCAGCCATGAGTAGCATGGGTGTCTTGCGAAATCATTAATTATGCCCTATGTTTAAAACTTGCTTTGTGCAAAGATGTTGTTTTCTTTATGTATTTAAACTACTTTGTTTGTTAGTTTCTATATTGTGAGTGTATTTTCCACTTATCGCATGCATATGTTTCGTGACTAACACTTTTTTTGGCTAGCCATCCCCTTTTGGGCATGCCTTGGTATCTACCAATCAATTTCCTTCCCCCGTAGAGCAGAGTGTGGTCAGGGTCCTCTTTGTTGGGTCACATTCTCCTTTTAGTGGCGCCACATGCGCCCCCAAAGAAGGCTGGAATAATTGAGGGTTTTCTACTAACACAACATATTTACACTAGTTCATACACAGTGAGTGATTTTAGATGAGTGTATGAATTCCATACATAGTAGCCATAATAGGACATGGTGTCCTTTGATAATTTTGGAGCGGCCACAGGATTTCCTCATCGGCTACATTGGGTGTTCCTCTCTACACTTCTTCATCCAAATCTGGTCGATCACCCAAAAACTAGGATAGTATAGAGATCACTTGCACACATTTTAGCACAAGTGTTAAAGTTAGAGGACACAAGATTTTATCCCTATACTTCTTCATCTTTGGTCGTATGAGATCGCTAAAAAACTCAAAGGGGCGTAGAATATCCTTCTACACCCTTTTTCTCAACATGGGTCTACCGTATTAGAAACAAGCAAAGCTAAATTGTGGTAATAACAACAACAACAAAAACAAGTGACAACAAAAATGACAACACACTGCTATAGGCATTTTCCTTTACTAACCATGTAGGTACACTACACACAATAACAAGCTACACACGCATTCCACCCTAGGTTCACTCTCATCACTTTTTATGCACATTTTTCATCTTTAGAATCCACGCTCCACATTTTTATTTTTTTCATCCATACTTGAGTATATTCCATCATCATGTCTTCTTCTACACTCTACATGGATATCAAGTACGCATCTCTATTTACTTTATGTTACCGAGCTTTCTGCTCACCAACCTAAAGTGGGGGAAAATGTAGACACAAAATTATGCACTTTAGACATTATTTAGCCTGGTCTTATACTACTATTTAGAAGGTTCTCAAGTGATGTAAGTACTAATTAATCCTACCTTTTTGGCCTTCTTTAATTAAAGTACTTATGACTTAAAGCATTGCACTATCATATCTAATTTTGCGCCTTTAGAAAAAGGACCAACAATGCATGACCTTGCATGCTGAGAATATGGAGGGATTAATTTTGACATGGGAGCTTACGTCAAGTGATCGATAGTCAAGTTTTAGGTAGGCTAAGAAATTGCAAATGTAAGGTCGGAAAATGAATGGCCAAGCGAACATTAAAGGATATCAAATCACAAGAGAAAAGAATGCAGGCCTAAGCCTGAAGTTTTCAAATTCTGCATTCAACAGTTTTGGCATGCTCGGTGGGAAGAAGAAGTCATCCCATAAGATTTTAAGGCATTTTCAAAAATTTAGACATAGAAATCGCAAGTTCTCCAATTTAAGATATTTCACCTCTCAAGTCAACACCGAAATCAATTCTCAAGGGCTTGTCACCTCTAGTAACAAGTCCAAATTTAAAAAGTTTATACATCTAGGGCTAATCTTAAAAGGGTATTTTAATATTTTGTAAATTTTTATTTTCAAAATTTTAGATATTTTTGAATTTCAGATTTTGGGATTTCGTGATTTTGGAATTTTAGGATTTCAAAATTTCAGTGATTTAAGGATTTCAATTTTAAGATTTTAGGATTTTAGGATTTTGGAATTTCGTGATTTTGGGAGTTTAGGATTTATGGATTTTGGAATTTGAGGATTTTAGGATTTCAAAATTTTTGAGATTTCAAGATTTCGACTTTAAATTTTTGGGATTTTAGGATTTGAGATTTCTGGATTTTGTAATTTTGGAATTACAAGATTTCAGGATTTTAGGATTTTAGAATTTCAAGATTTCAGATTTCAGGATTTTCATGATTTCAAAATTTTGGGTTTTGGGATTTTGGGGTTTTGGAATTTTGGAGCCCCAAAACTCAAATATCTCAACTAAAGTTTCAAAATTTTGAATTTTGAAAGTCTAAAATTTCTGACTTCAAACTTTCGGGGTTTCAAAGTTTTCACGTGGTCAATAAGATGAACAGTAACTCAATCTCTGAAATGGAAATGTCTAAAAGTCCAAAATTTCAGACTTCAGAGGTTGCAAGAAATTTTGGAGTTCGAAATGAGAAGATCAACCACTCACCATTAATGCAGTATAACACCCCAATCTTCATATGGCCATAATGTTTGATTGGGAGCTCGGATTTGCACAAGAAATAACTTTTGGGAAGCTTATAGTCTCCTCTACACAACTAAGTTATTTAAAATTAATAAAAAAATTCTAAAATTTTTTAGTATGTTCCAAGTTTCTCACCTACCATAATGATGAAGTATGGGCTTCCTTTCTTTCCCAATAAGACATGATATATGGAGGCATGGGTTTTATAGAGTACCCATCATTGTCATTAAGGTGAATTCAATGCATTTTAGGGTAAATTGGAGAAGTATTTTGAATTCCTCTCTTTCTTCTCTCATTCTTCATATATATTGTAAGGAGGGGAATTTTTCTAAGGTCGATAATTTTTCTTTGCACCCTCCCTTCTTCTTTTTCTATAAGAGGATTTGGAGTTCAAACCTCCCATCAAAACTCTAATGCAAATTTGTACCTTCGCCATCAGAATGCAATCGTATAAATTATGGAGCAATAATAAAAGTCCGTGGATGAATTTCAACCTCTCTTATATTCATTGCATCTTCCTGATCTCTCATTACAATCCTTGCTATCTATTTATGGTCGTTGTGTTACATTTTTAATATTTTGTGTTTAATGGAAAGTAGGTGTTCAAAATTCCTTTTGGTGTATCACCTTTGTCAGTTTAGGTTTATTTTCATGTAATATTCTTAACCCTGTCTCTTGGTAAGTTAGAGTAGATTTTATAGTAGTTCCTCTACAATTTGTATGTATGCATCAGAATAGAGGAATAGGAACTGACCTTCATCTGGAGAGATTTCCCGATTGCAAGTTTCCACACTTTGGGAAAATATCCATGTTATGCAATCACATTGATAGTTTCAACTCATCAAGTTGCAAACATTCATGGTACTATGATTCAATATCAAAAACTACATCTCATACCCAATGTAGTTTTATGTGTGCTTATGTGTGCAATAATGTGCCTAGGTTTCCCTAGCCCCAATGTCATAGAGGTATTGGGTAGTAGCTAGATAAAATTCAAGATGGTGGATAAAATAAAATGAATAATCCCCTTCCTATGTAGTGTGTGATGAAAATAGTGCCCAAACCGGTCAAGTTCCTTGTCAGTATGTAGATATCTATCCTCGATAGTAATAGTATTCCCCATAAGGTAGTATGTATGTTTTCTTTATATAGGACATCTCATTTAAATTTTGACACTAAAGACCCAAAATGCCGACTAGTACCTAGGGAGATGAGAGGGAAAATCGTAAAGAAAGACCTCAAACATGTAAGACAAAATAAAGTGTGATGGAGACTAGGGAACCTATAAATTAGGACCAAGGCACTCATTAATCCCCATCTAAGCGCCTACCAAAGAATATTTATGATAACATGTGAGTACCGATAGATAAGAATCCCCGAGACCTAACTAGAACTGCTCGAGTGAATGGAAAATGTCAAAAAACAATGACAAATAACAACAAGATAGATGATTAAACAATGGAATGGGGCATCAATGAATACTTTTCTTATCAAAGATCCATATATAAAACATGTAACTCAATATAAAACATTAATGGTTATATATGTTTCGACATGATATATCTTTCGCCACACTATGTAGGCCTTGATAATTGAACTAAGGTTGTGCGATCATTTTCACATGGATGAAATGTAGAATAGAGATGATGGTTAGAAATTGTGAATGATATCAGTAATTACCTAGATGATGATTTGTTTCATATGTAGATGATTGTGGATTTGAATTTCGTATTTTATCTTAGATGTTTCGATGTGGCCACGAGGTCAAGGAGGTGTTCTGTTTTGCAAGTAAATATATTCAAAATCAAACATGGGGGATCGAGACTAATCACATTGGAATTCTAGGTGAATTCAACAAGGGTCACCATAAAGAACATGTATTTATATTGTGCTTGAATTATTGTTAGGGAAATTGTGACAAAGGGTTATGTGTTGTCTTTTATTTAGTTTCCTTTATTTGATGTAGTATGTGAATTTTAGTGATGTAGTTGCTTTTTTTTTTTAATTTAGAAAATGATGTGTTCTTTCCTTTTATCTCATCGGGTCTAAGTGTCTTAATTAAAGTTAATTTAATGTTGTCTTAAAACTAATTATAGATGTGATGGATCTTGGGGTTTTGTGTCAGAAGTTGAGTGTCAGATCCCGGGTGTTGCACACTCTACCCCATCATCAAAATTCTAATTTGGCCTTAAGGTAAAATTTTGAAGGCTTGTGGGACAAGTTAAATTTTTCCACACCTCTTAAATTTATATACCAACCCTACCTATGGGTTCAGGGGTGAAAATTAGACCCCATTATGTGTTTTGAGAAGATAAAAAGGTAAAATGTTTATCGCACTTTCTTTTTTATGTAACTAATTTTATCCTTAGGGGTGTGGGCTTGATTGTGTGTGTAAATAACTTTTCATTCCTCTCACCCACCGAATTATGGTGCATTCAAGTTAAGGTTTGAATTGTGATCTCGCAGCTGAGGATGAGTGATGTGGCATCCTACATGGAGACACCTCACCCTCCTCTCTCCCTTTTTTATTTATTGAAGTTATTTTGATTGTTTGGGGCTTACTTGATTCTTTTGTGCTCTTACATTTTTGGGGAGATTTTGGTCTTTGCACTATGATAATTCTTCACCGGAACTCCTCGTGCTATGATTATTTACTAATGCACAACCTTTAGTTTGGTGGATGTAACTGAAACAAAACAACAACATAACACAAGAATACCATCGACTATGATAAGACTAATGATGAAAATCTGAAATATCAAAGTAAATTATAATATTAACATGAAATTGTTACAATCTCACCCATGAGGTACTTCAAGTGTTATTGACTTCACTTGCCTTTCACCAAGACTATGGGAGAAACTTTAATTACACCTCTTAATGGCTTCTTCAACACACCTTTAAACTCGATGGCTTCCTTCACACACTTCCTACAATATTTCTCACTACTTCCTTCTATGCTAAATGAGGGGGTGGCCTCTCTATTTATAGAACTTCCAGTGCTTATCCATCTTATCTCTAAGATAGGATAAGAAATCCACTCGACGAATCATATTCCATACCTTAACTCTTATCTCGTACATGTAAGCTTATCTTTTAAGATAAGATAAACCTTATCATTTTACATGGGTTCCACATTTTTAGACTTTTTACAAATAAAATACACAAAATATTTATGACCTCACTCCTTGTCCTTATTACCAATATAATATTTCTAATTCCTAATCATGTAGACCCTACTTCTCTAATTACCCAAACTTTGACATTTTAACATTACCGACCACTTACGACAAATATTTACTTTTACAACATTCCTATCAGATACTTTGACTCATACCGTACTCCACATTATCATGGCACCATGACATACATCGATGCGCCGTCTTCTCTTCTATCGATACTACTACTATTATACTTAACAACATCCTATTCCTAATACATACATTAATGAAATAGAAATTATGGAGGAAAATTTTAGTGTCGACATCTTCCCTTCCTAGCTTCTACTCCGTCCCTGAGTAGACTATTCTCGTGCTTGGAAAATCTTCAACTTGTCGTGGTTGACCCATTTCAGAATGGGAGTGCCATCCAATTCCTCCAAATGCAGACGTACCATTTTCATGCACAAATTGCTATTTCAGTAGGGCCCCATCCATTTTGGAAGAAATTTTCTCTCTTTTTTTTGTATCCTGAATCATATACTAGAACCAAGTCATTCACATGAAATGGAGACCACCGGATCTTTGATCAAAGTATTCCTTCTCGCTTCATTTTCTTCTTATGGCTTGTATCCTTTGCTATTTCCTCATTTCTCTAGCAAATGAAGATGTACCAACCTTTCTTTACCGAATCACTTTCATCCATCCTTTCATTTTTCATAACTCTCAAAGGGGAATATCAAACTCAATAGAAGAACTCGATCAATGCCATAGGCCAACCGAAATGGGGAGTATCCTGCTGTCACGACTTTGATGTTGCCCTATATGCCCACAATGCCGCATGAATCCTTTTATCCCACTTATGTACCGCAAGGCTATCTTTGCTAGAATTTGACACAACACAAAATTTGTTCTGCTCCACCTCGTCCATTTGTGCTTGGCTTGTATGTTGTTGCTTTCCCGTGCTTAATAGAAAACTTATTGACTAGGGCTTCTACCACCTCATTAATGAAGTGGCTTCCTTGATCTGCATACAATTTCTAATGGACAACCAAATCTGTGACAATGCGCTCATATATGAACCTTGCCACTTCATCCATGGAAGTTGTTTTCAATGGCCTAGCTTCAACCCACTTGGTTAAATAACTGTGGCAACTACAATATACTTATTTTGGCGTGAGGTAGTTGAAGTGGGACTCTACAATGTCTATTCCCACTTTTCAAAGGGACCAAGTGGAAGAATAGGGCATAATGGAGCCGATGAAGTCTTACTGCTTACCATGTGTTTGACAAATATCACATGTCTTACAATAATTATAACAATCTTTAAAAAGAGTGGGCCAAAGATAACCTCGCATCCAAGATCCTTCTTTGTAAGTTGTCCAGAGAAGTGCCTCCACATGTACCATCAGGGAATTCTTCTAGCAGCTTCCTTCCTCGATCACGCTCCAACCGCCTCTTCAGATCGCCCATCGTGTCCTATTCAAATAATACTCCATGCATAATAGAATATGGACGATCGGCTTGAGTAATCTTTCTTAGTAGTCTTTGCATCGGCACCATCAGAAACTTGAATTCATTCGTATAATTCCAAATATCTATGTATTCACTAGGGATTGTGTCAAGGGATAACAATGTCAGATCGGGAAATCATCATCATCACAAGATGATCCTAAACCATCATAGGCTCGAGAGAGTGCATCCGCATTGACATGCTTCTTTCCGGCCTATCTATAATATCAAATTCAAATTCTTGTAGCAAAATTATCCATCTTGCTATCCTCCCCGATGGGTTAGGCTTATTTACAATATATTTTAGAGCTCGATGATCTGCACAACTAGAAATTTTTTTCCTAGCAAGTAATTTCTAAACTTCTTTACAAGAAAATGATAGCCGTGAGCCTCTTTTTCAGCATACAGATAATTTACCTCAAGACTGCTCATTTGTCCGCTCCCCCAAAGTAAATTGATGTTCATTCCCATTTTCATCCTTTTGGCTCAAAGTACTTCCTAGTGCCGCATCCGAGGCATCAAGCAGTACACAATGAATGGCTTCATGCTCCAACTGATTCTTCAAAATAGTGAAGACACCAGTGGCTTCCTTCAAATTGTCCAAAAGCTTCATGCGCCTTATTTCCTGGTTCATAAGTAACATCCTTCTTCAAGAACTCAAGTTAGTGGTCATGCAATCTTTGAGAAATTCTTGATGAACCTTCTATAGTAACCCACATGGCCTAAAAATGATCTCAACTTACTTCTATTCATAGGAAATGGTAAATCTTTGATTTTTGAAAACTTTATCGTGATCAAGCACTAATACCATCTCTGATACAACATGCCCTAACAAAACACCTTTAGAACATCCAAAGACACACTTTGTAGGGTTTAGTGAGGCTTGTGCTTCATCTAACCTTTGAAATGTTGTCTCCATCTCAAAAGTGGGTCCAACTTGCTCCCATAGATGCAAAAATCATCCGTAAATACTCCGATGAAGGTCCCAATGTAGGGTTCGAACACCCTATTCATCAAACGCTGAATGTTGCATTGAGCATTACACAACCCAAAAGGCATAACTCTATAAGCAAACGCTCCCAAGGAGTGGTGAACGTGGTCTTCAAATGATCTTTCTCTCGCTATACGAACTGGTCAGAGCTGCTATATCCATCAAAGAAACTATAAAGACTCCCGCCAGCCTACTTCGCCCAAGATCTGATCTGAAAATGGAAGAGGGTAATGATCCTTCTTTGTTGCCTTATTGAGCTTCCTATAATCAACACAAATGCGTAGCTTCCCATTCTTTTTTATTGAGATCACAATGGGAGAAACCCATTCTCAATTCTCCACAGCAAATATGAATCCTGCATCAAGCAACTTATCTATTTCTTCTTTTACAGCCTTGGAAAAATTAGGATTCATTCTATATGGCATTTGCTTTATGGGCTTAAGCACCATCTACCACCTCAATAGAATGTTCTACCCAACTTACTTGATGGAGTTCCTTGTAATCAAAAGTGAATAGGTGTATGTACCTTCAAAGAGCCGGAGGTAGGATTCCTTCTCACTTCCATCACAAAGATCACCAATCTTTATTTGTTGGAGACGATCATCAACTTCTTCTTCGATAATTTTATGGGGTCATGAGTCATGTGACTCGGAAGGATATCCATGACTCAAACATCAACCTCACTTTCTTCATCTTCAAAGGTCCACTTCACTAGTACTAGAGTAATCGAGGATGTCCAATCATCGCCATCACTTGAATCCACAGTGTTCTCGCCTTATGATGTCGAGGGATCACGCTTATCTTCACCCTCTCTACCACGTCCAAGTGTCATGAAACCTTCATTCCAGTAGTTTCTCGCATGAACTCTCCTTAGCCATGGTCTTCCCAAAAGCATTGGGTACGCAATAAAGACTCATTTTTCATCACCCCGAAAGTCTACCACACATACAACACCCATAACAGATATTGCCACATTTGAAACTACACCTTCGTTTAGTTTTTCCTTTATTTAATGACCTTAACATAAGTGTCAAGGGCGATCAATTTTTAAACCCAACATATTCATTACAGACTCTGGCCATTACATTAATCGCAAAGACTCCATCAACTAAGACATCATGAATTGAAATACCATTACATAATACCTCACTTGTGGAGCATAGGGATCCGCCTCTCCTCCAAAACAGTGACCTCAACCTCCTTCTTCGCGAGCATTGAGTCCACTTCGCAACTCCCGCCTCTTCTCGAAGACATAGCCAAGAGTTGACCATATGTAATATTTGTGTGCCTTTGGATGATCTTCCAAGATGGAGTATGGTCCTTGCCCCCGTGAAATCAGAAAATCCCGCACACCCAACTTTCTTCTCCTATGTTTCTTACTAGTTTCTCCTTTCATCTTCTTAGGATCATTTCCATCTTGATTATCTTTTTTTCTTTCTTTTTTTTGTTACAAACACATCTACTTCATTATTTCTTCTCTTATCTACTACATCAAAAGAATTCACATGTGCTTTTCCTTTATCATTATCTCCTTTACTGATGTAGAAGCTTTATCTGACAATTATACTTATAATGACCCTTTTATAACAACCATAACATAACAACTTCAGTAAATATTTCTTTTCGACCTCTATCTCCTCCCCGAGAACTAAATTCTTTCCTCAAGAAGATTAATAGTTAATCGACCCATCTTTTTTTTGAGCAGATCTTCATACTCAGTGATGTACTAGGAGAAATATTTGTGCTCACCGGAGTGGTTGGATTCTGACCAAAGGTGCCGGTGTAGGCTCTACTTTAGCAACAATTTCTTTGGGCTCCTCTTCCATGCTTTCTTCTTGCCTTCGCAATCTCCTTTGCTTGTTCAATGGTAGCTGGGTGGTCATACTTCACTCGTTGTCTGATCTCTGGCTTCATCCCAAGAATGAAGTGCTTACATAGGAGATTATCCACGCCATTCATCAACCCATCCGCTAATCCTTCCTTCCGATCTCTGGGCATCGAGCTTCCTCCTTAGCTCTAGAACACGAGCATGATAATCCCTTTATCTTCTCCTTCTCTCCTTGGGATAGCTTTGTGATCTCGATCATGAGATCTCGCATATTTCGTTGTTCACCAAATTCTTCAAGAAAACTTTCAGCTTAATAAATCCCATGAATTTTTCACATTATCACCTAGTGTTTCAAACCACCTAAGTGTCAACCATCCAAAAAGGTAGGAAAAATTCAGTCCATTGTTCCTCTTATAAGGCCATTACAAATACAAGATCGCTTTAAACTCTCAATGAAAGAAGAAGCATCTTCATTAGATTGAGCTGAAAAAATAGGAATCTTTCCCATTTTCAAAAGTAACCACCGTGAAATACCAACCCACAAGTACAATCAACAAGACTTATGTGCACAAATAATTGGAATCACTATACTAGAAAGTGACTTTACACCTTTCTACAGTAAAATAGAAATGACCACGGTAAACTATGGTAAAACTTGACTTACTGTGGTAAAAACTGACTTTACTGTGGTAAACACTATTCACTGGTAAAAAGTGAAGTTACTGTGGTAAATACTATTCACGGTAAAAAGTGACTTTACTGTGGTAAATACTATTCACAAAGAAAAATGACTTTACCATGGTAAACTACTATTCATGGCAAAAATGACTTTACCATGGTAACTACTATGCATAAAAACAAGGTTACCCTCCAATTGATTTTTGACTAAGTGGGAATATCTCTCCAGAAAATCCACTAACGAGGAATGGTCCCGGCAACGGAACCAAAATGTCATCACCAATCCGCACTATGATAATTCTTCACCGGAACTCCTCGTATATGATTATTTACTAATGCACAACCTTTAGTTTGGTGGATGTAATCTGAAACAAAACAACAACATAACACAAGAATACCATCGACTATGATAAGACTAATGATGACAAATCTGAAATATCAAAGTAAATTATAATATTAACATGAAATTGTTACAATCTCACCCATGAGGTACTTCAAGTGTTATTGACTTCACTTGCCTTTCACCAAGACTATGGGAGAAACTTTACAATTACACCTCTTAATGGCTTCTTCAACACACCTTTAAACTGATGGCTTCCTTCGCACACTTCCTACAATATTTCTCACTACTTCCTTCTATGCTAAATGAGGGGGTGGCCTCTCTATTTATAGAATCTTCCAGCTTATCCATCTTATCTCTAAGATAGATAAGAAATCCACTCGACGAATCATATTCCATACCTTAACTCTTATCTACATGTAAGCTTATCTTTTAAGATAAGATAAACCTTATCATTTTACATGGGTTCCACATTTTTAGACTTTTTACAAATAAAATACACAAAATATTTATGACCTCACTCCTTGTCCTTATTACCAATATAATATTTCTAATTCCTAATCATGTAGACCCTACTTCTAATTACCCAAACTTTGACATTTTAACATTACCGGACCACTTACGACAAATATTTACTTTTTTACAACATTCCTATCTTTTCCTAGATTTCAAGGATCATATCAAGCACTTCTTAATGGAAGTAATCCAAGATTAGATTCATCACTCTAATTTAACCGTAAGTGAACTATAGATAAATATACTTATGTATGTATGGCTATAATTGTAAACGACGCGTGGCTATTATTAGCGTGTGACCTATTTTTGGCATAGTTAGTGGTGAAGGGCAAGTTCCCCACCCTATATATTAGATGAACCACCTAGTTGATAGACAATGGTGTCAAAGGGCTAGAGATTCATGAAGTGCACGAGACTGGATAATTGTAACAGATCCATGCACACATGACTATTATTGTATCCAACTTTTGTTTCATTGTCATGTTTAAAATATGAAGAATATTGTCCAATGAACCAAAGTGTCTTCTATGTGTTATCATTACATACTATTGATTTCTTGATGATTTATACATAAACAAATGATTTTATAGATTTGCTTTATATCAGATCCGTGTAATGGTGGATTAGTTTCTAAATATATGTCTTTTGTTATTCCATAATGCTATCATCCTACTACAATAACCCTAAAGGAGGACTCTAGTACCTTCCTGCAAGCACTTTGGTGACCGCCACCTCAAATTGGCCGAGTGATGCTGCCAAAGGAACTATGTGTGTTATCCGAGAATTCTAGGCTACATTATTGGTTCTCATGTTTGACCTCTTTTTCGCTTGTTTTCATAATGGTTCGCAATGAAGACATACCGATAACTTTGGCGAGTGTCAAGAGTGATTCAAAATCTCAAGCAAGAATACACATCAAGGTTTAGCACTAGATCCGGATTTAACGCATGAATGTGGGCTCTAGTAGAATTTGTATGATAGTTTGTATGAAAGATTCTTTGTTATCTTTCCTATAGAATTATATGAGTGGTTGATCGCATACGTATCTAAGCGGAATTTGGAGCTATCACACACTTGTTCGACATAGGAGGAATTTCAAACACTATGATGTTTGACCTAATCTAGACTCACATGGCAGATACCTAGTTTCACTTGTTCTAAAAGCAAATTATATTCTGAGTATTCAATTTCAAATTATTTTTACACAGGTAGTGTGCCTCCCAGCTTCCTACGGAATCCTAGAGGGACATATTTGCAAGGTATTCCGCTGCAATCAAAATACTAATGGTAACATTGAACTTGGAAGATAAAACCACGGAAAGCTAAAAATTTCCACATGTGCAAAGGTGAACACGATTGTGAAAGATGGTAGACCTAATGGCACCACATGGCAGAGGGAAGAGAGGTGGTCAAGTGATGATGAGGTGTGCGAGAGGGAATTATGCAAGAAACAAGAAATTGCAAAATCGATGGTGTTGTGGAGAGAGATGGCTCATGAAGGATTTTGAGGCTTATGGGGAGGAAGAAGAGCTAGAGCATCAAGAACTCCCCCATCTAGGAAAGCATGACAGAGAACCCTCTTCACCTCACATGGAAGCACACATAGTAGATATGACTGGATCGCGGGTGCACATCTAAGCCAACCTTCTAACGTAGCCTCATGCGCTTGGTTTTCCAAAGATCTTTCTCAGTACAACAGTAAACAAAAGTTTTCATTTAGGAAGTGAAAGAGCAGTATATAAATCGATAGTTAAGTACATCAATGATAAAGCATGTATAACTTCATTCTTTTTGGGGTACATTTTAGGCTCATCATCTACAAATAATATGAGCTCATCGAGTGTGGGATTCACCTCCTGAATCGGGACTAATTCACATGACCGTAGGGGTCTGAAAGATAAGTACCACCATCAGGACACAGTGGGAGTGCATCTACGGCCCTATTCCAAATTCCGGAGGAGGATCGGAGGTATGGGCAGCTCTTGTTTCAAAGGGTTCAGTGGTTTGAGGAAAAGGAAACCAAGGAGGTTATCTGGGGTCGGCTTGGTAAGGGGCCCGTATCAACTACATAACATCTATATGGAGATGTATCTTCGCCTCCCAAGAGCAGTAATGAGGTATCAAGGATGTTGCTGAAACACATTCATATGTGTGAAAGCTATTGTGGCACAAAAAGGTATCACGGCTTCGAGCACAAGCAAGTCAATTTGCATTATGTTACAAAAAAGGACGCATTTAATCAATCGTTATAGGAAGTTTGATCCCAATCAAACTTGTATTGATTATGTAGCATTGAAAGATTATTTCTTAAAAGAGTTCCATATCCCAAGAGTTTGAGCAAGAATATAAGTTCACTTAAGGATATAAAGCAAGAACTACATCAAAGTGTACGTGAGTATGATGCCTTTTTAAAACACTTCTATCCAAATCTCCTATGACATTCATGCAAGTTAGCATGCACAATGGTTTTTTGTGGATTGAATACTCCATTTCAAAGAGCACCGTCACATAAAACTTATACCAACCCGTGTGAAGAATCGAGGCAGCCCTATACACCGAGGTAGTCGGGAGGTATCGACACTGGAGTTAGTCCATTCTTGGAGGCTCTGCATAATAGCTATGGAAAACTATTAGAGAAATTATTAGCAAACTCGAGCTCATGAAATTCGTGCTCAGAATATGGTGTACAGATTATGAAGTGGAAGGACACAACAAGGATATTTTCCCTCGTAGATCTGTATATCTTCGCTATTGTTAGATCGCGTGAGATTTTCCATTTGAATCATGATGCTAGTCACTACCCCTACTACAATGCGTGATCGTGAAGAATGTATCCTTTTTTGTAAAATTTGTAGGTCCACAACCCATGATATCAAGATTGTAGACTCGATTGGCCAGATCCATGATGCTACTGAGACATTGGGTGTGACAGTGGAGTGGTGAGAAGTTATAGGAAAGAAAGAGCATTAGGATATGGATTGCAATCAAATGTGCATGACAGAATGACAAAATATTTGAAGGGGTTCGTGAAAGAGGATGGGGATATCAAGGCGGATATGGAGGATGAGGCCGAGGTAGGGGAAGAGGTGAATTCCCTTGAGGAACTTGCTATACGTGTGGCTCACCTAACCATTATAGGCTAAATTCCCGGTGAGAATATTTCCTATTCATTTTTGTGGAAAGGGGCATAGTTATGAAGATTGTTCGGACTTGTATTATATATTAGTAAGCAGCAAAAGAAAGAAAAAAAGGTGCAGGATGGTTAGAATCTAGTTCTGCATTAGAGAATCTGCAAAGGATGCCCAAGCACACCAAAACTTGAGGCAAGACATGACTGAAAGATAACCACACAAACCGAGGTGGCACGATTTAGAGAGGCTCTCGTGAACACAAGTTGACAATCACTAGGGACAAGGTTCCGTATGCTAGGTTTTCAAAATCCAACTCATCGTAAAGAATTCTATCAAGAAACTATGGATGGTCATGGCTAGAAGCCTTCTGCAGGTGAAATACAGGTTTGAAAGATAGTCTCAAAAATCGGAGCATAAGGATGCGAAAGGCCCCATTTGATATCGGACAACATCAGGGGAGGTGTGTAGAACGTTGTGCAGTGAGAATATTATTCCTTTATTAGGAAATTGGTCAAGGGGAATACTGTGTGCATGGGAACTCGAGACTAGAAGAAAATACTTCATGTGTGAATCTTCCTCCGATAAAGATTGACTACGATAAGGAGATCACTTTGAATGTTGTTGTGGATGGGTGGTTAGTTGAGCAATATTTTGACTCGATATACAGTGCAAAAGTGAATGTACTTACATTGATGCATTGGTACAAATGGGGAGACCCCATCAGCAGCCATCATCTAATGTATTGTTCATGGAAAATAGAACAAAGCTACTCCTGGGCTGTGTGAGTTTAAGGATGCATCTATCACTATACAAGGGGCCAAGTTCACAGGAGAATTTAAAATGTTAGCACTTGTGGAAGGAAGATAGCTTCCCATATTTTCTGGGCGCTCTGGTGTTATGCAAACAATGCTGATTTGAGGTTTAACAAGGGTATATTAGTTTCAGAACAAGGAGGAAAGGGTCATAACACGATTTGATGATGGAAATCCATACCATATGTGGAACCTTTGGCGAAGAGGACTTGCAAAAAATCTATATACACTAAAGTTATTTGTGACCTAGAGGTTAATGAGCCATCTAAGGAAGGAATCCTTCATCGGGAAGATTCTTAGTCAATCAGGAATACAAGCATTATTACTTGTGATAATTGGGCTCAATTATGGAACTTATGAACTAGTGGGGTACTGGTTAAGCATGTGGTTGCTTGCAAAAAAGGTTTTCACTTTATCTGGTGTAAAGGTCACTCAATACTTTCATATACCGATCTCAAGATTTTGCTAGATTCTTATAGGCCATGGAAGCAACATGGGCTAACTAGCTTAAAAGACGAGATATATTGTCATATACTTTGGGTGTGATAGCAACACACTGGTGGGTGGTCCACAGAAAATAATCTCTTAGAATGGGGAAATATTGGGACTGCTTTATCAACTAGTTTTCAAGAAGTAATGCACCTATAAAACTTTTCCTTATCATGGTGATCAACCTCTCAACATCATATCTAAAAGCAAGGTGAGAGACTCTAGATGGTAGACAGAAGCATTACCACCCTCACTTTGGGTGCACTGGGCCTTATTCTACTACAAGGTTACGCGCATGTTTGGTATGTAGTATGTTGAATTACATCGCGATGACACTGGGAAATAGAACAAAATTTGACCACAAGTGGGATGATCCAAACTTTGACTTCTTCTCATCTAAACCACTGTGCTGAACAAGGCTTTAAGCTTTATCAAGTGCTTAACCATGGAGATAATGGGAAAGTGGAAGAACTTATTCAGAATAATTTGGTGAGACAGAACAAGGGCACATTTTGAGGATGAAGTAGATGATATCATACTACTTCAGAGTGCACTTCTCGAAAAAGGCAAGGGGAAGTTGTTTAAATAATTGATTATGAGGAAGTTGAGCACTTGGAAGTGGATCACTCACATGCAAGACGTGAAGTGTTAACTAAGGGATGTAGATGTGATGCACATGCATACCATGAACCCATGAAGACAACAAAGGTAAATATAAAAAGTACAAGCCGAACCTAAGGAGGTGATAATTGGGGATTACCGGTCGAATCGAAAGTGGCAAAGATCATAGAGTTACTTAGTAGACTATGAGGAATTATTCTCAAGAGGATAGCATGAACTTAAAGGTGTGCATAAATCACTTGAGAAATGAAGATAAAGCTCAAGTAAGGTGTGCACTTGTTAGGAAGAAACCTTATCAATGAATCCCAATTTGTGCAAGAAAGTAAAGGAGGAAATTGACAAGATGTTGAAACTGGATCATTCAACCATTAGATGAGTCGAATGGGAGTAGTCCTATGGTGATAAGTATAAAAAGGATGGTAGGATTTGAATTTGTGTTGATTATAGAGATTTGAATGCTGCATGTGTTATAGATCCCTTTCTCATGCCATTCAAAGAGGAAATATTAGAAGGAGTGGTCACATGGAGATATATTCATTTGCTGATGGGCTCTGTGGTATCATTAGGTTAGATTGTCCTAAAAGATTAAGAAAAAGACCACCATCACTACTTAAATGGGAAGCTTTGCCTATACCGTGATGCCCTTTGATCAAGAATGCACCTATTGTATTTTCAAGGATAAAGTGGTACAAGCATCTCAAGTATTTTATTCTACAACTTCTTACAGTCTATCTTGATGATCGGACCATTTATGGGCTAATTAGGGATCATTGTGAAAATTTGCACTTAATGTTTGAAAGATGTAGATAATTTAGTATCTCGTTGAACATCAAGAAGTGCATCTTTACTACTCCCTTCGGCATACTTTTAGGACACATCATCTATAAGGAAGGGTTAATGGGTCGATCCAAATAAAGTCATGTCATTTTAGGCTTCCGAAAGTGCCCCTACTTTAAAGAGGACAGATTTTGGGTCATATAGGGTATTAGAGGAAGTTTATAAAAGGGTATGCAAAATTTTCCCACCCTCGGAAGAATTTCTCATGGGAAAGGTACATTCTATCAGGGGAGTCAGAGTGTGTGTTTGATATATTGAAGAAGAAAATCACTACCGTGCCTATCTTGTGCTTTCTGCTCATGGGATAAACCTTTTCATGTTCACGTGATACCTCTAACATAGCCATTGGTGCTATCTTAGCTCAACCTAGAGAAGGTATAGTTGATCATCCCATTTGTTTTTCTAGTAGGAAGTTGACCCTTCGAATAGAATTATACCACTACAGAGTGCGAGGCCTTATCCATGATATATGCCTTGCACAAATTTCAAAACATCTGTTAGCCACACCTTTTGTGTTTTATATAGATCATATGGCATTGAAGTATTTGGTGAACAAACCCGTCTTACACTGGGGCACATATGTATATGGATGCTCTTATTTCAGGGGTTTGACGTTATGCTTGGTGTAAAACTAGGGAAAAAGTAATTTTGGATTGATCACTTGTCTCAGAGTTCACTTAGGTGAAGAAGCAAAAAATAGAAGAGACCATGCCTCGATGCATAGTTGTAGAGGCTACAATAGGTGCCAACGGAATTAGAGGACATTGTTGTCTTCCTAAGGATGGGGATCGCACTACAAGGGTTGGGATCCTTAGAGAAAACCAACTCGCTATACGCATGACACCATTCATGTTAATTAGTGGTGATTTATACAAGATAGCAGAGATTAGGTGCTATGACGTTGTGTATTAGAGCATGAATGAAAGGATTTAATGGAGGAAGCCCATGGTGGTATTAAAGTGGCCACTACGCAGCGATGCTACAACGTGAAAGATCCTACTTGTTGGTTTGTGGTGGAAACATTGTATAAGGATCAGAGTATCAGTAAGGCATGTGACCATTGGCGTGTCTAGGTCAACCGTACTTGCAGGGATGATATGCCTTACGACCAATTACAAGTATAGAACCCTTTAAGAAATGGGCGAGAATTTTTAGGGCCTATTTCACCAAATTTACGCCAGTGGATCGGGATCACACTATATCATTACTATATAGATTATTTTATGAGATGGGTAGAAGAAGCTCTTAAAGGACTCAGTATAGTGGCTACAACAACAAGTTTCTTATGGGAAAATGTCCTTACTAGGTATGGCTATCCTTTAAGTTTAACCAAAGTGATATGGGCACCCATATTCTAAATGACACAATCCCGACTTCATTAGATGAGTTTATGGTTGCCCACCACAAGACTACACCCTATCACCCTCAAAGAAATGGAACCGAGGCTTTCAACAAGATTTTGAGCCACATATTGACCAAGATTTGTGATCTGGGGATGAAAATATTAGGATGAAAAGTATTTTCTATTCTTTGGGTGTACCTGAACAACATATAAGAGATTTAATAAAGCCACACCTTTTTAGTTGGTGTTTTTGCATGGAAGTTGTCCTTCCTATAGAATTCATGTTACCTTCGCTGTGAATCGTAATGCATCAAGGTCTAGCTAATGAGAAAGCTTTGAAGAATGGATTGAGAACATGGTTCAACCGGATGAGTGTCGTCCAAAGCACAGACATCGGAGTCGTAAAGAGAAAACGCACTAGAAAGCATGACATGATAGGGCATATCCGGATAAGAAACTCTGTGGTTTCGCATAAATGGTACTTCTATATGACTCTAATTTTTTGTGCCATCTAGGAAGCTTCAAGGTGCATCGTTGGGGCCATATGTTATAACTCACATACTTAAATATGGTTCTTTATTAGAAGCAAATCAGATAACACAATTATCTCGTTACTTTAACTAGAGTAGGTTGAATGCCTAATATAATTAAATCTTCTTGTTGTTGTTTGTGTTGCAGAATAGTGTCAGCCAAGATAGATTAGGTTTCCTTTTCTACATTTCCTTCATGTGTTTCTTTCACTGCTGCCATGCCTTTCACAATTTAGCTCATGTTTTTGTGTAATAAGTGTTCTCACATACATGAAGCTAACTCACAACATGAAGCATGTTGATACATAGAGGACTGCACATACTTTTAGTATGGGGTGGATTGTCAGACTCTAGGTATAATGGTGTGAAGATTGGAAGGTATAATGTTGTGGATGTTGAGGAAGTGCTACTAAAGGTGAATTACAAAGGATTTCTTCTTAAAAGTAACCAAGGATGGAGATTAATGAAAAAATATAACGCGAGGTAAATGCTAAGCCATGATAACTACTAAAGAGAAGGTGCAGTGACAAGATACACTCAAAAGCAGAGCGACAATGAAGAAAATTCTACTTAATGTAAGGTAGAAGGTGCACTAGAAGGTCATAGTGTATAGGTGCGTAAGATG
This sequence comes from Taxus wallichiana var. yunnanensis, assembly GCA_018340775.1. Classification (NCBI taxonomy): domain Eukaryota; kingdom Viridiplantae; phylum Streptophyta; class Pinopsida; order Cupressales; family Taxaceae; genus Taxus; species Taxus wallichiana. The sequence goes on along the minus strand of CM031237.1, from coordinate 94,483,148 downwards.
TACTGCACACAAAATGACAAAATCGAGCAATAAATGAGAAATATTTGGTAGGTGGAGCAATTAATGCATCAAAAAAATTGAAAATCTATATATGACGGATTTGATGAATTCTATTTCTACCTTATAACTATGAGAATTCAACGAAGAGCTAAGTGTGAAGAGTTGAGTAAAGCGAAGTCAAGGTGCTGAGAGGGCGAAACAAAGCATGGAAGGCAGTGCTCTGTGTATCGAGAAGTCATTCTAGCATGATAGAATTTGCATACCCCAGGTTGGCTGAAGTAAACCATTTAAGAATTATAGAAGAAGGTGTAGAAATACAACATAAAGGGAAGAATAGCTCCAAAGAAGGAAGCAACAAAGCAGCCAGAAGGAAAGAATAAGGTAGAGTGGAAGAGGAGGAAGAGATGACTCTCGAGAGAAATTTTTCAAAGATGCAAAGATCTCCTAAGAAGTAATTGTGGGCTAGGAATGGGATTCCCACATACAACAGAACAAAATAAGTGAGTATAACCATCCAACCAAGGAAAATCAAAATATTCGATGATTTACTTAACTCTTGAATGCATGTGCAAATGGTGATGGGATGCCGATATATGATGACAAAGGGAGATGTTATCGAAAAGGATTGGTTTTTACCAAATATATGAGCTCCCATACTTTAGGAAATATTCACCATTATACAGGTGGCTGATGAGCTGAGTCCATGAGGACTTCTTCTATTTTAAAGGACGAAGAGTAAGACTAACAATTCCATGTTAATACTATGGTAATAGGATTTGGCTTACAGTGAGGACATTAAAAATGACCTAACTAACAAGGTTTCCATTTTAGAAATGCACAAAATGTTGGGATACTAGAAAGGACTGACGCGGAATCGACATCGATAAATTACACGATCATCACGATAGTAAAAGTAGAGCACACCCGGGTTACGAAATTGAATGAGTAAGATCGCTGGGTCATGCAAGTAACGTAATGTGTCCGTGAGGTAGGAAAAGCACATGTCAAGAGGTTATTTATAACATTTTCAGCTTCATTGTAGAACAAATAGTATAGGAAGTGGACACAAGAAGTAATATATAAGTTTTGGTTTCTGCCTTTTAGTTTCTTTACTATTCATGGAGATCGAGCACGGATGGCCTCAAAGAAAATATATGGGAATACCCTACTAATAATAATCTCCACTGAAAGATTCAAGATGTATCTATGCAAGGGGTCTATGATGGATGAGGTAGAGGAGAGAGTGGAGATGTGGTATGACAGGCTCCGTGTGGATTTTAAAGAGGAGTGGCACATACCAGCCAGCTTCTCAGATTGGGAAGTATGCTTAGTTTGTTGTTTACCAGAATTTTCGCATTACATATTTTTTTAATCTGGTGGATGGATCATGAACCCTTTGTGTAAAACTACCATACGCATTCACATCATGATATTTCTCGGTATTGGTTCCTATCAATTCATCGATATAAGGAGGTTAGTGTTTAATTTAGACATAAGGTGGATCAGAATACCACACTCACAAAGTAAAGAAGTATGGATATCCTAGGAAGAATGCTTGCTAAACCGAGAATATGATCTCAGAGATTTTGAATGTCAAACCGTAAACACATGTTATTGGGTATCTGGGAATCGTGCTCATATATCTCCAACTCAAACCAAAGATGTAGAATAATAAGTATGTAGAGAGCTTAGTTTTCTACTAGGGCCAATTTCAAAGGGGAAGCACACTATGGAAAACATTCTCGACACTCTGTGACTTCTAAACCCATGTAGGATGATGAGGAAGAAGATGAAGAGCATGAGGATAGCAATCGTTTGGTGCACATAAGAAGAAGCAACCATCCGGTTGATAGGAGTAGAGCGCACTGATGGCTTTCACAAGGAGGAGAAAAGACCGAGGTAGCGTAGGTCGACTCAATGGTTCAAAAAGGTGTTCAAGCACATAAGGTCGTAAGGGGAAGCCCAGTTGAGACAACAAGGAAGTCACCGTGACTCTCACTGCAGAGGAACCCGAGGAGAAGAAGAAGAGTCTCGAGGAGAAAGCTCTTCCATCTAATCCATTATAGGGTGTAAGAGGAGCCTAACGAGGAGGAAAACTAAGCAAGAGATGAAGAAAGGGAGCAATCCAAGCTACACAAGGTAGGGATGAGGCACAACTAGTATTCCTAATGTTAATGCTACCATTCCAAAGGGGCCAAGGTCCCGCTGATACAAGTGAGGATGGGGGTGCATACACTATGGGTTGGCGCAGAGGACCAGGAGAAGATTGTTTGCTCTCAATTCTAGAGCACCGTCACATAAAAAGATTTATTTGGATGAGCACTTATGGATGAGAAAGTGACGTTGTGAACATGAAAACAACTTTCATGGTTGATGCATACACATATGGATGAACCAGATTTTGATGTCTGTGAAGAATCATGCATACGCCTCAGGTGACTCAAAAAGACACCAAGCCCTAAACATGACAACTAAACCAACTGGCATATGATGGATGAGCAGGTAAGCAATGCATTGGTAAAAGTATCTATTGAGGTAGCTAGAAGGAACATTGACAAATTTGCTACAATTAAAGCACTTACAGAGGAGCTAAAGGTAAAGAATGTGGAAATAGCACATTTAGTACATGAGAGGGATCTGAGAAAAAGGAAATATAACACTTTTTTTAGTATGGCAGAGGAAATTGGAGATGATGTCCTAAAGGTATGCCCGCATTTGGAATCATAAGTACCAAAATGATTTCCTTTTGTGATGCACTATGTAAAGACAATGATAAAATTAGTATTAGAGGATGAAAAGGTGCATATAATTGTAATGTTTGTAAGGACCTGTGCGAGAAGAGGCAGAAAAGCACATGTTGCATAAAGAATAAGGAATATTTCTACATATGATGGTTTCACTACAAGCACTCAAGAGGAGCTGAAGAAAGCTGATCATGCTGCCTCAATGATATACACAGCCCGCTGATGTGCTAATAAGGGTAAAGACAATGGTAGAAGACAATGAGGTGCAAAAGGCCATGAAGAGGACGACACACTAGGCCACGCTAATGACTAACTATGGTAAAACAGGGCACATAGGCATTGGTCATGCAGACATGCACCGCATAAGGAGAGAGTTAGATGAACTTGAAAGCCTCATTACCTTAAGATGGATGTGCTAGAAGGGTTTCATACATCTATGTCAAGCATAATGCTTGTAATCCAGAATAAGCAAGGGAAACTAACTCGGGAGGAGCTGTAATCTATCATCAGGGATGTTCCAAAGAAATCAGTAAGGCATTAACGAGTGGGAGAACTTAGAAGCTGCATATAAAGGAGGAGTATCCAGAGATGATATTTCAGAAATAAACAAATTTGATTGAGGCTGAATAATTCTTTGATTCTTTACATTCTTTCTATTCTTTGTGTAAAGATTCAAATGCAGATTCTATATTTCAACCATTCCTTTACCTAGTTGTGGACATCACCATCTGCCGTGGTGACAATGAGATTAGTATGGGGTAATGTTGGTTAGGTAAACAATTAACGTAACTCACACACACAGTCCTCAAGAAAAATAGGATGGATTGAAGGCTCAAGGAATAGGAAGGCATCACACATGGAGGTTTAAAGACAAACTTTCGGACTTAGCCAATCTTGTAGATCGCTCTATTTTCAAAGGTCGGGGCACGTGGAACACACAAAGTGATGCCAAGACTTCAGTGCGCCATGCTTTGTCTATATTTCGAGGATCATATTGAAGCACTCTTGCATGGAAGTAATCCAAGATTAGATTCATCACTCTAATCTAACCGTAAGTGAACTATGGGAGATAGCATACTCGTGCAATGTATGGCTATAATTGTAAATAACACATGGCTATTATTAGTGTGTGACCTATTTTTGGCATAGTTTAGAAGTGGGGCAAGTTCCAACCCTATATATTAGATGAACCACCTAGTTGATATAGATAGTGTTAAAGGGCTAGAGATTCATGCGAAGTGTACGAGATCGATAATCAGATAGATCCATGCACACACGACTATTATTTACCCATCTTCTCTTTATTGTCATGTTTAAAATATGAAGAATATTGTCCAAACCAAAGTGTCTTCTATGTGTTATCATTACATACTATTGATTTCTTGATGATTTATACGTAAATGCATGCTTTTATAGATCTAGTTTGGTATCACTATGTAATGGTGGATTAGTTTCTAAATATATGTCTTTATCATTCCACAATGCTACCATCCTACTACAACAACCCTAAAGAGGGACCTAGTACCTGGCTGCACTTCACGTGAGCGCCAGCCTATGCCGAGTGATGTGCCAATGCCGACTAGGTTTTATCTAAGAATTTAGGGCTGTGACGTAAGAAGCTTGATATCGTCTCTTAGAACAAGGTATACTATGAAAAGGTGTGTTTTACTCTACTTATGTTATTCCTTTATTTTGTGTTAGTGTGCTTGTTTTATTTTGAGTGTTTGAATGTCATTGTGATCGGGTACATTGCACATCAAAGTGTGGTGTGCATGGGTAAGGACCATGGGAGAATTCACGTAGGGAGGCATAAGAGTTATTTCTCATTTTAGAGGGAGTTTTGCTAGGTGCCCCACCTTAGACAAGGAATGCTTACATATCTTTTACTTGTTCTTGTAGGAGGAGGCATAAGAGAATGAGGAGGCATAAGAGTATGTGGGGCATATGAGTTACTTGAGGGAGGCATAAGAGTATGTGGGGGTATAAGAGTTACTTTTGAGGGAGGTAGCATATATATGTAGGGATTTGATATATGCATTGAATGTTTTAAGGTTGGCACCCATTTCCTATTGGGATGCATATGGTCTCCCATAGGTTCTTGCTCCTTTGGCTTTTCACTTTCAAGCCTTGTTTATTTTGGCTTGTTTTTTCTTCTTGGTTGTACTTTGAGTTGAATGTGCTTGGATGGTTGTTAAATATTTGGTGTTGTGTCAGTGGAAGCTTGTTGTTTCCCATGTGTTGATCCACCTCCTCATTTTAATGTGTTCAAGCTCCTGAGGGGGCGATGAGGAGGATGGGTCTTCATCCTCGGCTTGATATTTTTGTTGGTGAGAGTGTTTCCTCTCCCCATTTTGTTGTGGATCAAGAAAATGATGAATGAGCTCTTTTTTGGTGTGTGTGAAGCTTAGATATTTTTGGAGTCCCGAAATAATATTTCTGTAATAAAACTTCATTAGTGTTATTCCCACGTAGGAGCAGGAACTTGTAATATCATTGTATTCCCATTTTAGATTACATTCTTGATGATTTCCCATTCTCAAGTGGAGGAAATTGTATTGATATTGTGAAGGAAAGTTGCATCTCAAATATTTGTTCATATAAAATTCTATTTATGTCAAATGGAAATAAAAAAGAAATAAAGATTTGTATTGTAAAGTTAGTCTTGTATGAAATAGGAAAGAAAGCTATTGTCTTTATTTGAAGTTTTAGTTATTTTGTGAGAAAAGAAGTCCTTGGTTTTAAAATAAATGAGCTATACTTCAATGTGAAATTACATTATGGTAAAAGAGAAAGAAGAAATATAGAAATTGTAAGATGTTAAAAATGTGTGCATAGTAAATTTGAATGAATAACAAGTTGATTTTAGATATTTTGAATATATAAGTTGTAGTGAAAAATGGAAGGAGGCAACAAATTTGAAGTGTATGGTTATTTTGATATGTTTCATGTTGTAGTAAGTAAAAATAACAATGTAGAAGTAGATATAAATCTTTTATTTTACTCTTGGAATTCAAAGAAAACTAGTTGAACAAAAAGGAATAGATCTGTTGTTTTTATCAGCTTTCACTATTAATTTTGAAAATGCTTTAAAATGAGTAGTTTTAATTGCTATGGAATGAAATCCCTAAACTAGAAACTTTAGGTGTATAAAATTAATTTTAGAATGTAATTTTAAACACATTAGTGACTTCTATTTTTGTGAAAATCTTGGATTTTAGGTTCTATATTTAAGAAACAGGAGCGCCACCTTGTGTAGAGCGGTGGTCTCGAGAATCGCCACATAGGCAAGGTGGAAATATCGAACCACTGCACTACAAGGTGGTGGTTCATGGTTTTTCACCCATGTAGGGTGGTAGTTCTAGTACCGCCGGCCTACTATGGGTAGAGGTTCTGTCACTTATGGTAGAACTTCTTGGATCTGCACCTATGCAAAATTTTTAAGTACTATACACTAATTTTTAAGATGTAAATTTAACTAAGAAACTACCAGCAATCAAATAATGCTAAAATCTTACTTTTTAAAGTAATTAACCCTACATATTGTAATTAAAACACATACTTCTCATTTACATCTGCTGGGTAAGATTTTCCCCAAATACAAATAGTCTTGAAATAAAAATAGATTTGTAAAGGAAACCCTTCCAATCCTTGAATGGGAGAAATTACAAAAATAAAACTACAATCTAATCTAATCCAAGCTCATCTCCTCATTTGAATCCTCCATAGTTCTTCCTCTCTTTCTCCTATGGCTTCCGCTTCAGAACCTGCAATTTTAACAAAAGAAAATAACCAAATGAGGAGAATAGGGTAAGAAGATGTTTTAGTAAGAATTCTTAAGGATTTTAGGTAAGTTTGGAACCCTAGGATCTAGTGGTCAAGATTGATTTGATCTAAGGGTGGAGGATAAACCCTACTTTTGTCTGGTAGGAATATATATTTTATAGATGTTTTAAAATTAACCCTTAAGGGTATGTGTAGATGGGTGAATGGGGCCATTTAATTTCACTTTGGGTGCAAAAGTCTTTATTAGTTCTTAGTATGCCTTAGGAAATTAATGGAAAGGACTTTAAGAAAATAGGATAAGGAAACTAAAACAAGTAAGTATAAGGCTAACCATTTTGGATTGAACATTAACTAAAGAAGAGAAAACATTTAACCAAGTAAATTAAATTAGGGCACCTTACTAAGTAACTTTTAATTAATCAACCTTAGAGGTAAAGTAATTTTAATATTTTAATCATTTAACTAAACCTTTCCTTCAAGGACTGAGAGTCGGGGTTTAATGGTGTGAGTTAATTTATTTACTATATCCCAAGAGGTTAAGACCCTTGTAAACTTTTTTTTATAACTTAAACAAAAAAAAAAATAGTCACAATTTTCAAAGTTAAGTTTTAGTGTTTTAATGTGTTCCTAAAAAGGTCATTTTGTGATCGTTACACTTGCACGTAGTGCAGCGTTACCTCAAATATTGGACCTTGGGTACACTAGAAAACATGAGGCATGAACATTTAACTGAACGCTAATTTGTTTTATTTTAAACCAGAAACTAACATATCATCTGAGCAATTTATAATGTACAAAATCTGTAAAATTGGAAGAGTATTAGTAGATGATGAGCTAACTCTCACCTTCTTGGCATGTGCATCGGTAGGCACATCCATTCTCACTTACATTTTACAGATGCTTCAGGATGTTAATGATAATATATATAGAGGCTCCTCGGGAGGATGACTTGTTAGACATGACATGGAGCCACTGAGGTCCATGCAATCCGTCCTCAACATAAATCTGAGGAGTATAGGAAGAGAAATTCATGTGGAGTCTACTAGGTAAGAGTCACTACAATGAGGGAATGGAGATAGGATTTTGTAGACATAGCAGGATGATCTCAGAGCCTCAAACAGATGGGCGAGGAGAATGCGGAGAGACCTAGGGGTTTGCAGCGCAGATTGGCCACAGACTTATTATCCTGGAGATCCACGAAGCTGCGACCAAATTTCACCACTTATTCAGAGATACATGCGGTTTTCAGGAAGACACCTAGTTGGTGAGCTTGAGTGGATGCTTCAAGCCTTCCTCATACTTGTGAACATGAAATATCGTGGCCGCAATCCATCTTCTAAGGGATTGAGTAGGAGCTCAGTGGAGGAATGGGAGGAGCGTGCAGATCCATAATCAACTCGTGAGATAGCTTACAGAGAGCCATTTGAGGAGCATTTCAGAGAGAAAGTATTTGTGTAGAGGTTTGATTTAGTAGTGGATATATGAGTTTCACAACCTCTTTCAGGCATCTATGACTTTAGCTTCGAGTATGAGAGTTCAATTTCAGACCTACTCCAAAGATGTAGGATGAGCTGGGTATACTTAACAAAAGTTCATCGAGATGACCGAAATTAGATTTAGTGGTGTGTCTCACATTCATTTTTCTGGGCGTACATTAGTAAAGGTCATGAGAATGCATATATAGAGATGAGACATGGCGGAAGACACAAACATACTAGAGAGACAAGAGTTAGAGCCACTGCATCTGTAAAATGTACGATAAAAGATCGAGGGGGTATCATTCCTCCTCCATGTGGTGGACAAGGTTCAAGAGATTCTCTATCTGTGCCACCACAGTAGAAATGCACCTCACTAAGTAGCAACATCATACCTTCCCATTCCTTACCTAATCCAACCAGAGATTCATTGTATATAGGAAATGGTGTATGGGGTCTCCTTTGAGGGAATTTTATCAAAAATAAGATCATGCTTATTTTTGATTAATCTGCACCATTTTCCCTCTATTAGTGCTTCAATCCATTTTTTTATATTCTAATCACTTAAGGTTTCTCCTTGGAACATTTCCACTCAGGATAGAAATTTCTTCCTTTCCAAAAATATAAAGAAGTCTCCTAACTCATATTTTACAAGCACGGGCGATGGGCCTTGGAAGGGATTTTCACCAATGGGCGGGTCGATAGACCTGGAAAAGACTTTTCGCCAAATGGAAAATGCGGGTAGGAAGAGGGAAATTTTCCCAAGTAAATTTCGGGCCATCGGGTCTACTTGTGAGTTTGTGAATTTCTTGCAGGCATTTTGCAAATAGAGTACAAAGTGAATTTTTTGGAGTCCGAAGCGTGTGGAGATCTTAAAGGAAACAAAGAAAATGAAATGCTTAAGACTCTAAAGGGGAAACATGTCCACATGAAAAGTTAAATCGGGAAGGTGTGTCATTAAGCAATTTGAAAATTTTTTCCCCGAGAAGGTGTAAAGTGAAAAAATGAGCTGCACCTCCATCGATGCCCAAGGGAGCCACGTGTCAAGCCTCAATTACATGTGAGCTGACGGGCCTTGGAGTGATTTTTTTCCCGAATGGAAAATACGGGCGGTGGCAATTAGTGATGATTTTTTTTGCCAAAAAGAGAATCATGCGGGGTTGGATGATTTCTTGCATTTTGTATTTTAGTGCCAAAGGCACAAAGTGAGTTTCATGCCCGTGGGACTCCTGCTTCTCTACTAATCGGCTTTCTGTGCACAATTTTTGTATGGACCTGACTCGAAACATTCAAATGGACACTAAAATTTTCACCAAGTGCCCAAACCCATTAAATTTAGCACCAGTTCAAAGATCTCGATCTCCTTTATGCCACTGGAGAAGCATAAAATATCTTTTAAAGCAGGGTGTTGTTTGGTAAAATAGGAAAACATATTTCACGCCATCAATATGTGATCTGATTGTTAAATAACCTAGATTTTATTTAATCACTATTCTTCCTTTTCTAACATGCCAAATAGAGCATGAGCAAGTAGATTTGACATGATTATAGGTGGATTTAGTGGGGCCTTAATGGTGGGTGGATTTGAGTTCTTGAAATAGGTCTATTTTCCTCTTTTCTCTCTTTTTTATCATTCTAAACTTCTATGTATTGTAAATATTCTTTATTGAGAAGGGGAGAGACACTCTAGGTGTAGGGAAACTCACGATAAATAATTTGTTTCCCACATACATTCTCAAGTAAAAACCTTCTCCCCACCTTCGCGAGTGGATTTGTGCCTTCACGAGAAATAATTTAATGGTCCAGTGCACTTTTAAGAGCAACAAAAAAGGGTTTTCTTGTAGTGTTTCTTCAACCTTTGTGATTATTTTTGCTCACAGTGCCTCTCCTTTCAAATTTGTTCCCTGTGCATATATTTCATGGCATTTGCAGTATGTGTAGGTGTGTTGTTTTTCATGGAGTTTTGATCATGGATTATGATCATGGGTTCGTGTACATACCTGCCTTCCAACCTTCCAATCTCCATTTTCCTCCGTTTCATCCTCCTCAATAGAGTATCTCACCCCTTTCCTTCTCCGGTATCAATGCTTTGAGTGTAGGCTTTCTTTCACTCTCTTTCTCTCTACAGTTCCTCGGAATGGTTAGAGTTAGGATAGTTTAGCTATGCGTACATTGAGTAGGTTTCATGTAGGTGCAGTTTAGGATACAGCTAACTAGATTTCTTCCAAGGATCATCTAGTGGTTTGTAAGTCCTATAGCTAAAGAGATGATCTAATGTTATGAAATCACACCAAATCTCTGCATCCTACAACAAGGCCATTTGGGGTGTTGTGATTCTGCACTAACATTTTTTTGAACACCTAATGGAGAGGTTCAAGCACCTTACCACTTCATTTCACATCAAGTTGATGTGTTCTTGGCTGAGATTCAGCTTTGAGGCACATGCAGCTTGGCACATCTCGGTGACTCCATTTTGTCAACAACCCAATCCTCTAAAGCTACGGAAGACATATTTTTCATCCATTTTCATTCATTTTCTCCACATCTTTCATTTTTCATTCATCTCCATGAGGTCAGTCTCGATCCGCGACTCACATTTCCATCTTGAAATTCTGGCACTTTTAGCAAAGTTGTGTTGTTGTTCCGATCCATCTCCTGGGTTACATCAATACACCTCTAGAAAGGTTTCACAATGAAAATTACACCATGGATATCCTGACCTGCAGATTCAAATCAATTTGGTCATTTCCAAACTATATAACTCATTATAAGGCAGAGCATGGATATATAGATTTTGGATGTATTTTCCACACCTAAAGTAGTTAATTTGCTAGAGAAGATTGCAAAAATTGAGGATGACATAGTTCAGAAGGCCACAGATAAAATAAAGGCATTTAGGATTGGTTACAGGGCACTTTTTATCCATGGGTGCTTCCATTTCCAAGACATTACAGCCCTGTAGGAGAAGCTTCTGACTTACATGGTTGAAGTACTACCCTCGACTCTGCACAATGGGGTATTAAGGAGATTGAGGCTTATGAGTTAGCTATAAGAAAACCTTGCTGCAATGGGTAATTCCACCACCTCATAACTTTTTGTACTTTCCTCTTTCTCAATCAATACTTCGATTTCAGAAGTGTCAAGAGTCAGCTGCCCTCAGTACTCGCTGCCCCATGTGTTGATTTCTCTTCTCCATCTTATAGTCTTCCCATCTCATTTTAATTCTTCTTCCCTTTTCCTTCCGCGAGAAGTCATTCCTCTCGAAGGAAACAATAAGTTCCACTTCCTCCCCACCACAAACAAAAACAAAATTGGTTGAATATCAAACTACTCACTCACTCTTGTTTCTCCCAAACCTATGTTGGGAATAAACTCAAGAATCTAAATCGAGGAGAACAAAACAGAAGAGGAGCCCAATAGAAAAGAAATTACATAAAATTAATCGGAAGAGTTGATGCTAAATTTCCAAGCCTTCAAAGATTCACTTGATGGTTAAGCCTATGGCAAAGGAGATTAGGGGTCAAGAAATCCAAAGGTGGTGAGGCTGATTTTATAGTTAGTAAGAAGAACCTGCATAATAAGGAGATGATCGAAATTATTTTTCTCCTTAAATGAAATGCCCATGATGGCACTTTATTTGAAGAAAATGTTGACCCAACCCAAGCTACACAACCATCCATCAAGTAAGAGGAACAACTAGCTCCAAGTCTCATATAAGAGGTGATGTTGGGAGAGATCAAATCAAAGTTGAGGCCACTTAATTAAGAGCATCATTAAAGATGTTTTTCTTTCAAGGTCCCGATTTGATTACAGTGAACCTGGGATGGAGGAGAACCATACGCTTTTAGAGGCCCTGAAGTGTGAAGGGTGCCATAGAAGAACCTTGAGTTCTTCCTCCAACTTCATCCCCTCCAAGATCTGATGTTGAATAAGAGTTTGAGCTTTCAAACCTGCGTCATGTGTCTTAAGTTGGGGAACCATGGTGAGAAAGTTTCAAACCAGGGAGGACACTATGGAGGAGGTTACAGCACATGCTAGAGGGGACAATAAGGAGGTAGATCACACTCATTTTATCTGCCATCATCCACCTTCCAATTATACATGAGCATGTTGTCATGATAAGGAGAGTATTCAAGGAAATCAACCTATATTTCACAATAGCCCTCAGAACCAAGGTTGGAAGACATAAATCTTCCATGTTCTTACATGGGGAGGAAGGGGAAAGAGCAAGAGGATTTCATCATCTCTTCCACACCATCCACAAAGAAGATCTGCCATTGGAAGACTCCATTCTTAGTGTTAAATGATCGAGTGGTGGGAAAATTCAAAGGGATTAGACCTTCCCAATTAGGTACTGGCTTCATTGTAGAGCCATGGAGAAGCTTCTTAAAACTAATCATGCTTACTTTTGAGCATGAGGATGAGTTTTAAATGTTACCCGATGATTAGCTTGCAATACCTCTTCAATCCAAAAACAAAAGAAACTAAAAGATGTATTTGTCTTGTTCCTCAAAGCTTGACACCTTGATGATTTTGGTGGAGGCACCAACTTATAGTCATTTTTCACGGGCTGCATCTGACAGCCATATTCAATGTGAAATCATTTGCATGATTTGCGTCCTTTGGAGAGAAATAAGTATATTTCTCTCTGCTTAGTTGTAGGATTTGTTCCTAGATCTCTTTATCTCTAGTTAAAATAGAGTGGGTAGGTTTAATTTCAGAAGAAGAAGTTCTTGTACATGACACTTACATACCTACACTGGGGTGTGTATGATTTTAAATTCCTTTGTATAGTAGTGTCTTTGTGGTGTTTACGTTGTTCTTGCATGCTGCATCGAAAATGAAATTTGGAGAGATCAAATTTCCAATTTCAATGGTTTCTAAGTGTCTTAGGGACTCATATTTTCAAAGTTCCATATCATATTTGTGTTTACCAAGGTAGAATCCATGCCCACATGATGCTTCTAAGGCCACTAATCTTTTCATCTAGTAGGAAGATGTCCCCTATGAGTCACTACTTGTTACAGGTAAAAATAAGCTCATGCGCTATTTTTAAGCTAATTACACTTTCCTGTTTCCCACTCATTTAGTGGCTTCTAAATAATTTTTTTAGATATTCTAATCACTTAAGGTTTCTTTAGAAAACACTTCCACAAGATAGGAAATTTCTTACCTCTTTCCAAAAATATAAAGAAGTCCTACTAACTCCTCATATTTTACAAATTATGGGCCGACGGCCTTGGGTTGGATTTTTTCACCCAAGTGACAATGGTTGCTGAGACTACATGGGTAAGAGTTTGTCCAAATGGAAATGCAGGCTAGTTTCGTGCCCGTAAGAGGAAATTTTCCTCATGTAAATTTTGGGCCAATGGTCTCGTGGGGAGTTTGAACTTGTGCTTTTGTGTAAAATAGGGGCACAAAGTGAATTTCGAGTCCACAAGTTTCAGGCAGATCTTAAAGCCAAATGAAGAAAATGCCCGCAGGCTCATAAAGGGACACATTTCCATGTTGAAAAGTCAAAGTGGAAGGTGGGTCGTTGAGCCAATTTGAAATTTTTCCTAGAAGGCATAAAGTGAAAAAGTTAGCTAGACCTCCATCGACTCCTAGGGGAGCTTGTACGTGTCGCCTCAATTATATGCAAGGTTCAAGCTGGCCTTAGAGAGTGATTTTTTAAGCCAAAGAGTGAACTACATGGGGCCATGGGGTGATTTTTGCATTTTGTAAGTTTTTGTTCCAAAAGACACAAAGTGAGTATCGTGCCCGCTACACCCACACTGTTGCTAACTTGGATTTCACCATTTTTTTTGCATGGACTGACTGCAAAAGCATTCAAATGGACATATCTTTTGACTCCAAGTCAACAAACCCAACAAATTTACAATGCGCTGGAAATATCTTGACTTCCTCTATGCCATGGAAGAATAAAATATCATTTTTAGCAGGTGGCTGGTTGGTGAAAATGGGAAAATGTATCTTTCAAGCCATCAATATGGGATTTGATTTTTTAACAACCTAGATTTGATTTGATTCTAGCTTATTCTTCCTTCTCCAATACACTAAAGTTAGACATGGAGAGGAATATTTGATGATTATAGGTGGATTTGTAGGGAATTAATGGTGGGGTGGTTGAATTCCTCAAACAGGTCGTTTGTTTCTCCTCCTTTCTCTTTATTTTTATCATTCTAAAACTTCTATATATCATAGTAACACTTCTCATTTTAAAAGGAGAGAAATCTCGGGCTTAGGGAAACTCTGTCACAAAATTGTTTCTACTCCATTTGAGTAAAACCTTCTTCCATGCCTCACAAGTGGATCATGGTCTACGAGAAAAATGTAATGGTCTCATGGGTGACCCATTAAAAGAGCAATAAAAATGTGTTTTGTGATGTTTCTTCAACCTTTGCATTATTATTTTGTTTCAGTGCCTCCCTTTTCAAATTTGTTCCATGTGCTAGTATTTCACATTTAGATGTGCCAAAGTGTTGTGTTTCCTTGGAGTTATGCTCATGATTTGGATCTAGGTTTGAGTCACTGGCCTAATACGACCTCTCCCATCTCCCTTTCCTCCTACGTTTCATCCTCCTCCATAGAGTATCTCACCCTTTCCTTCTCCTGCGGTGTATCACCGATTTGAGTGTAGGCTTTCTTTCACTTCTCTTCGTTCCTTGAATGGTTAGGTTAGGATAGTTTATCTTTTCCTCGCATTAGATTATCTCGTGAGGTGTAGTTTAGGATCAAGCAACCAACTTTCTCAGAGGATCATCTCAGGTGCCTGTGTCCAGCAGCTTGAGAGATGATCCAATGTTATGTAATCTGCACAATCGAATGCCCCATCTCAACCAACAAAGCCATTTTGGGGGATGCTGCATGATTATGCACTAATGTGGACTCCATCATGACATAGGCTACATCCAGAGCTTAGTCGACTAGTAGGAGCCTCGTCAATGCAGTAGAGCCCTTGATCAGCACAATAACAAGGCCATTAGGATCCTGGCACGGACCCTGCACTCACGAGACTCACAAGAGCTACATCTCTACCGGAAAGTACCACGTGCAGCTATTATGTTGTTGGCATTGCTAGAAATCATTAGAGAGAGTGCCCACACAACCCTAGTAACAAGGGTAAGATGCGAGATACGTGAGCCTACTATCGGGAGACATGTGGAATAGAGCCACTGGATGATATACGCAACGGTGATCGAGAAATGCTAGGATAAGCACCACGTGAGTACTTGATAGAGACAACATGTAGTATTGGTGATATTTCTACCTATATATTGTTTGATTTTGGTTCCTATGATTCTTTTATTGCACCATCCTTAGTAGAATGTTGCAGGTTGGTGGGAGTTAGGAAGGGTCGAGTGGGATGTCTGGATAGCCACTGAGCCAAAATTTCTATAAATCCTTGGTTAAGGAGTGTGTAGTGGATTTGGGACCCTTCACAACTACCTCATATTTCGTATCCTTCCTTTGGGTCATATGGAGTCATCTTTGGCTTATGGACTAGTTATCTCGCACATAGAGCTTCAGAGTGGATTGTTTACCATAAGACTATTACTTTATAGATGACCTAGGAGTCGAGTCAATGATAGTGGAGTTAGGAGGCTCGGTTTCCATTCGCACCATCTCGCTTATGCAGCACTTAATGCGCGGTGTGTATGACAAGGTCTAGTTGGGTATGTATTTTGTTATAGTTACTTCCATAGTTGATCTAAGGATGAGTCTAGTGGATCATCCCTTCATGACCATCACATTTTGAGAGAGTTTTCATTATGTTTTCTAGAGCCACTCAGCTTACCTCCCCCACGTTAGATAGATTTTCACATAGATTTTGTTCTAGAGCAAAGCTCATCTCATGAGCACCTTTATCAAATGACTACCCGAGCCATGTGAGCTCGAGTTAGCCTAAGCAGGCCTAGCCACTAGATAAGGATGTAATATGTCCTAGTGTATCCGCACTTGGCAACAAAGGTGATTTCCGGTGAACAAGAAGGATGGATCTCTCATGGTTGTATCGATTAATACTATTCCAGAATGTAGCGAATTTATCAATAACGTTACCCTTCCACATATTGCTGATTTATTTGATCGATGAGGGGGCCATAAATATTCTCCAAGATAGACCTTAAGTCATGTTATCACTTCGTACCGAGGATCATAAGAGGCATATATTCATAAGTCCTCTTTCCTAATGGGCAATATATGGGCCACCATGAGTTCATGAAAGCGGTACTTTATTCAACGAATGCCCTATCGCAGATATCATAAGTGAGCTGATGATGTGAAGGACTTTTTCGGATTACTCTGCGCTCATCTTACTTGAGAATATTCCTGATTTACCCATGCTCATGCGGAGGAGCATGAGGAGGATTTTAAGCAAGCCCTTCAGCTGTCTTCTGCAGCAAGCATTCTTTAATGGGAACTCGAGAAGGTGTTCATTCTTTTCTGTAAAGAGGTGCAAAGACTGGGCCATATCACTGTCGTCTGGGGGAATCGAATTCAATCCTAATCCCAAGATTCGAGATATCACATATTGCATGTAGCCAACACCCACTTCAGCTCCGACCTGAGGTGTAGCTTCATGCTGTTTCCGGTAGGATATTGCTGGTAAGATTTATTTGAGGACTCTCTCAGATTGCACGCAGATCCTATCACTCCCTTCAAAAGCTGGAAAGTGAAAGTAGAAGTTTTTCGGTCAGAGCAGATGGGAGAAATCCTCAAGAAATTGAAGGGAATGCCTCACTTAAAGGCCTATCTTTGCAATGCACAAACTTAGGGGTGAGTCTTGTATATTTTAAATAAAATGCCTTCTGTAGGGACTCAAAGGGGTGAAGCCACGTAGGATGGCATAAGATAGTAATTGGGTCGCACATAAACTCAAGAATTATGAGCTCAATTATCCGAATCATGATCCTTTTAATCTTAAAATTTGTGTACTCTCTTATGGAGTGAAGAGTAGCACTTGCATTTGGAAAAAGATTTACACTTCAAGACTCCTTCACGTGAAACAAATCTTTAATGCCTGGCTACCAGATTTTGCTGGATTTTCTTTTCGAGTATGATATGGGAGATAGAAACATGTGAAGGGAAAGGAGAATGTGTCAGTAACACCGAGCAGATTGAGACATCACAGAAGCTGTGGCTACTTTAGTGGGTATAGATTTGAGAAGCAGGATTTTAAACAACTTGTCAAGTGACATATTCTACCTGCAAGTCAGAGCAGTTAGATCTGAGGTCCTTGAGACCCTCAAGGGAGTGTTTGGCTTTGATTTTCATTAGAGGTAGATGGCTTTCTGCATACTAAAGGTAAAATATATGTTCCTAGAGATGGAGGCTCGAGACACGACATTTTGATGTAGGCTCATCAGGCACCTTATTCAGCCTCCCATCCCTGAGTGAAGAAGATACATGCCACTTTTGAGATAATCAGATCATTGAGAGGGAATTAGAAAGATGTATTTATTTTGTATCATGTATTTGTGAGTGTCAAATTGATGAAGGATGAGCATCAAATATCTAAATTGGCCCTATCTTATCTCTCTCATGCAATACTGGAATGTGAAATGGAACACCATTATTTTCAGTGGACTTCATTGTCATAGGTTAATCAGCATCTAGATACTCATGGCGTATGCTATCATGGTCATGGTGTGAGACAAATCAAGGAAAGTGGCTTCATTTGTTTTTCAAAGACAAATCATAAGCTATGGAAGAGTTATGATATAAGTGTATCTTGATGAGATTGTCGATGATGTAATGACTCCAGTGAAGATCATTTGATGCATCAGCAACTTTTCAGACACTTCCCCGAATTTCTCTGCACTCAATTACGTAACATTGCCTCAGATGAGGACTTAACTCTTAAGCACAAACGTGATCACCCTAAGATAGTATGAACAAACCTGGGAGAAGCTGGAAAACTGCATCTCTAGAGTAGATATGCCGAGATGTGGCTATTATGGATCAATAATCGACTTCTGGGATAGGAGTATTTTTACTTGGGTGGAGCTTTTCCTACAACAATAGTCTTCCTAGAGTCTTGACAGGCTATGGCTTCTTTCAAGAATTGGGCTACTGGTAGAGAGCAAGACACCTTATGCAACAATTGGGATATGTTAGAGGAAAAGGTTTCCTTCTGTAGGCTACCCTTATTATTATGACATGGAGCAATAAAGTATGGGTTACTACTGTGAAGTAGATTACATGAGGTACATGGGAGACAGTGGTGGAGGGCTGGATGCGTATTTAGCATAAGAGAGATCGTAGCTTGGCGAGGTGGGCAGTAAAGGTGTGCGCGCCTGCAGGTCATACCGTATAATATCCCTATCCCATTATATAAAAAGGTTCTAAGCTTTCTCCTAGGTTTTCGGGGTCCTTTAAGCATATTGGAGCGCCGCAGATTCTGGCCCCTTGCCGCCCATCGCTTTTCGAGGCATCGCCACCCAACTCTGTTGCCCCACGTCTATGATGGTATTTCTACATTTATATGTTTAGGAGATATACTTCTTGATCCTTTTCACTGTTATATTAGATTAGACCGTATCGTGCAGCAGAACCCTGTGTAGGTGGATGGGTGGGAGCCCATCTACATTGAGGTAGATAAGCAAGACTCTAGTGATTTCGTGGTGCAGTGAGCAGATCGGACTTATGTTCATGTTCTAATGGGATAATGCATTTATGAGACTACTTACTCATTACAATGTGGAGGATGTTACTTATGCAAAAGTGTCTATCTTTCTCACACATACGTTCTAGTTGACTTGGTTATGGGAGGGGTTTTCTCATGTGTAAGTGAGGGGGATGCAGGGAGTTCCCCTTCCAAAACCTTTTTTTGTTTATCGATTTTGATGACTTTTACTACACTTATGGATATTATTATAGATTTTATTTTAAGTATGATATTGTAGTGTTAGTAGATATCTAGACAGCTTATTGATTCTCTAATTCATATATGATAAGTTTAGACATCATTAGAAATATTTTATATTGACTCTTTATGTTTGTTGATGGTTATCTATGTTTCTACATATATATCTTTTTGCCATGTAATGTGCAGTGCCTTTATAATCGAATTCAATGTTTGATCTATTTGAGCATGGATGAAAATGTAGAATAGAGGATGATCATGTTAGAATTGTGAATGATATCGGTTTTACCTAGATGATGATTTTTTCGTATATATATGATCGCGGATTTTAATTTCTGTATTTTATCTAGTAGGCAGCTGATGCGTCAATCGGGTTTAAGGAGGTATTATGTGTTTTATAGGTAAATAGTATTAAAAACAAATATCAGGGATCGAGACAAACTATACTGGAATTTAGTCAATCTCAACAAGGGTCACCATGAAACATGTATTTGTGTGTGTGTTTGAATTATCATTAGGGGAAAATTCACAGCACAAGGGAATTATGTGTTATCTTTTTATGGGTTTTATTTAGCCTGAATATGTAGTATGGGAATTTTAGTGATCTAATTTCCTTGTTATATTTATTTAGAAAATGATGTGTCTCTTTTTCCTCTTTATCTCATCGGGTCTAAGTGTCTTAATTAGAGTTAATTTAATCTTTGTCCTAAAATAATTATAGTATGTGATCAAAAATAAAATTCATTTATTAGACTAGATGTCTCTCAGTTTTGTGTCAAGGTGATGAGGCCTGGGATCTTGAAAGTGTTCTTGAAGCGTTGGGTGCCTAAGGCTGCAGATATGCCCAAGTGTATGTGTCAGGTAAGAGGCAATGTGGGGGAGGAATCTAAGTGTGGTGGCAAGGCATAAGACGTATTTCTTGTTTAGGGAGTGGATTTTAAGTTGGGTGCTCAAATGCACTCGACAAGTTGAATTCTTGCATTTCACTTGTTCTCGTACGGAGGGAGGCATAGAGAGCACAAGTGAGAGCATAAGAGTATGTGGAAATGGCGAGTTACTCGAGGGAGGTATGAATAGTATGTAGAGGATTTGAGATATGTAGTGAGGCTGTAATAAGGGGGAACTCTATTTCCCCACTGGGAGGCATAAGGCCTCTCCATAAAGTTCTCGTCTCCTTTAGATTCTACTATGAAGTTTTTCTTTTATTTTGGTTGTTTTTCCTCTGTGTCAGAGAGTTGAGCTGAATGTGCAAGGAATGGTTCTTGAAATATTTGGGGCGTCAGGTTGTGGAAAATTTTCACGTTATGTGCTCAGATCTTAATTTCATCAGAATGTGGTTAGGGTTTCCGAGGGCTATTGGGAGGGAGGATGGTCATCTTTACCGATTGAGGCTTCCGGTCAGGTGGAGAGTGCTCTCCTTCCCCATTTTATCATGGATCAAAAATCAGCTTAAGGGAGATCTCTATTAGTGTTTCTCAATCTTGGAGATTCTCGTCTGGAGTCCTTGAGCAAAATTCCTTCTTTTCGTATAGAACTTCCTAGTGTTATTCCCACTTAGAGGGAGGAACTTGTAATATTGTATTCCATTTTAAATTTACATTCTTATCTCCATTTCTCACTTATGAAGTGACAGATTGTCACATTGATCTTAAGGAAAGTCACATTTCAAATTTTTTTCTTGCACAAGTCAGATTGTTTAAAGAAACATAAAAATAAAGAAAGAAAGATTTGTGTTTTAAATTTGGTCGTGTGAAATATAAAAAAAGTCTATTGTATTTATTTGAAGTTTTAGTTGTCAGAGAAAAAGAAGTCCTTGGTTTTTTAAGGAAATGAGCTATACGAACGGAAAAATAAATTTTGACTTTAACTGTGGAATCGAATTAGGTAAAAGAGAAAGAAGGAATATAGAAACTGTAAGATGTTAAAAATGTGCATGCTTAAATTTGGAATGAATAAAAAGTTGATTTTAGATATTCTAAATATAAAAAAAGTTGCAGAAAAATGGAAGGAGGTAACAAATTGCTAAGTGGTAAATAAGTGTTTTGATATGTCATATGCTGTAAGTTAGCCATAATAACCCTACTTTGAAGAAAATGTCAGTATTAAAATTTTCAGAACTTCTAGCAGGCTAAAATTCCCAAGGCCCAAAATTCAAATTTTCTTATCTTCTCGAACTTTGAAGATTTTTCTCTTCAATGTTTTATTGCATTTATTTGGAATTTATTTTTACTCTCTCCGATTTTCAAAATCCCTGAAATTCCAAAGGTTTCTGGATTTCTGACTTCTCTGTGCTCTAAACTTTATGCTCCATTTTCCTTAAATCCCTTTCTGTGATTTCCTTGAAGTCAAAATTTTGGAAAGTCGAAATTCGCATTTATGGGCTTTTAGGCTCTGCACTCTAATTTGTCATTTTCTGTGGATTTTTATTTTCAAACTTTCAAGTCCTAAAGTCTAAATTTTAGACTTTCTGCTTTCTGTGTTTAGGAATTTTTTTCATTTCAATCTACTTTTTTTGCCTCCCATTCCTCCAAGTCCGAAACCTCGAAATTTGACTTTCTGTGCTCGTGGATTTCTTGGAAAGTCCTCCACACAATTAAAATTTCACCTACTCCATACTGGACTTCGAATTTCCCTACCATTAATATTGGGTTTTCTATTCAAATCTCCGTTTATACTTTGCTATTTATTACGTGACACATTTTCCGACATTCAAACTTCTTTGTACTACTCATGACGTCTTTTAAAGGTATGGTAATTTCTTTTATTTTCTTTTGTTTTAAGGTTTTTTCCTTCGTTTCTCTTCCTCATTTTATTTCTCTCACTTCTGTCTCCTCTCTCTGTATTTCTTTGAAAATTTCAAACGCTTGCTCACTATGTTTTGCATTTCGAGTTTCTTCAGCATTCAAAGTCAACAAGTGAAGGATCCTCTCAGTTTCCTATACTTCTTTCCTCAACATTTCATCATTTTTAGGGTTTGGGAATTATTGTATTAGCAAAAAATATTTCCTCTCTTCGAGAGAAAATGTTAAGAGAAAACCTATCGTAGATTTCTTCCCGAGGATTTCTTTGAGAAATCTCTTCTTTCACTTCAGAGAAACTTTTTGGACTTCTATTAGCTTGGTGATATCTTTCGAACTCTTTCTGTAATTGGGACTTGGAATTTTTTATCTTTCTCGTGCTCTCTGCACTCTCCAACTCCAAACTTCCAAAACACAAGGCTTGATGTTTTCTTCCACTTCAAAGTGGGAAACTGGGTATAAGAAGTACTCATTTATTAGAGTTTCTTCACTTCGCTTGTCTTCTCGATTTAGAGAATATAGGGAGCACTGACTCTAGGGAAAATTGATTTTTGAGATTTCGTAGAAAGAGTAAAGGCTCCAAACAAGAAATCAGCTGATGGAAATGCCATCTACGATAGTGCTAAAGGCTCGCCCTTACCGCTCGCTTTCCCACATCCCACGCATTACCTGTGAGTTTGTTTTAGTCAGAGGTATCCCACTTCGGCTAAAAGACTCCAATGTCACCAAAGATAATGATGATATAGCAGAATCTGCTTAGACTCCCCATACTTACTAAATACCTACTAAAAATCTCTATGATGCAAGATTGCACACAATTTCACAGCAAGTTAAAGCAATACTGGGAAATATCGACAAGAAAGAGGAAGTGATGCTCAAAAATCATGATGTAAACTTATCTATCTTAAGAGGATTTGCACAAATTACCCAAAAATATACATAAGATCAGATTTTATTAGTTAGAAGAAGATCTGACATTACTTCTAAGCAGTAGTTTTAGGTCTCCTCTTTTTCTACACACTAAAAATCCAGCTGAATGAACTTTTTCAGACATCGTCAATTACTACCATCAAGCAGAGCGATGGGAGTTTCCTTTCTAATGGGGGAGCACATTAGTGTAGCTTCCATTTGCTATCAATTACAGGGGCTCTGTACATTTGTATAATGGTCAATTTCTACATGAGTATCATTTCTAAGTGTATGTTTTTATTAATATGGGAGTTATCCATCTACCATTTTGAAAAAATAATTATAGCAACCAAAGGATTTCGGGAGGAAGCCTTTAAAGAGGTGTGTGAGTGGGGAGCCATTTATTCAAACAGCTAATTTGCCATATCTTACTCAACATTCTGGTTCCAAGATTTATAGGTGCCTCTACTAATAAAATGGGTCTCTACTAGGAATTGGTTCTCACATTGTCGATTACCTTCAAATTCAAACAACCACCATAAATCGGGAATGCATTTCTATTTCAATCGCTTACATAAGAACCGCTGCAGATTATCTGGTAAGGTGAAAAAGCATGAATGTAGAATCGGCTTCGGTGGACTTTCATGTAACCTTTTCATCCAGCATGAACTAATTTTTATTATTGGGGGTAAATTTGGTGAAACATGCACGTGTCCAATGCCCACTTCTCTCCCAATTGCAAGATATCCGGATTGACTACTTGATGAATATACTGCAGTGACAAAGATTATGATAAGAGGCCGACTTTGATGAGGTTTAGTATTTTCGTCTTGCCAAGGTCCTGAAAAAGGAGGCACAAGACAATGAAGGAGACTTAGATGTGGCAGGAAAAAATGATATTATTGCCAATCAATCATTTCCATCGCATTGATTTTAAAAGTCGGGAGAAATGCATAAAATAATAAGGTGAAGGAGAGGACGGAACAATTTTAAAAAGTGACTCTTCACTTAGCTTGGTCACACTTCGGAATGTCACCCAAAGCGGAAGATAAACCTACAAATACATGGAGCTGCACCAAAGCACAAACCAACCAACACCCACATAAGATAAAAAGGCCTCACAATCCCAAAGAAGATTCCATTTGTTATTCTCAGTGGTTCATCTCTCCAAGTGATCCTACCTCCAAAGACCACATTCCACATATCGTCGGATAGAATAGCTTATGTTTGAAGTTGTTGACTCCCCCTAAGATCTCATGCAGATCCATTACATATTCTTCCTCCTCCATCAGCTACTCCAATATCATTTCCTTCCACTTCCACAATCATTTCTTCCTTCCTCTCCTTTCTATGGCTCCAAGTATTCTCATCACTCTAGTCTCTGATTTCAAACTGGGAAAATATTAGGCTACCCATTTCCTTTAACACTCTAGGCTTTTCCCAATCTGTACTCTTAGAATAATAACAGTATCCCATCATCTTATGGTTGTCCTTTACATCCATGCTATCCATCATTCCTACTTATGCTCAAATGCAAACCAAGATTTCCCTAAGTGATCTTGTTTTTACCCACACTATACACATTTGGTATCATTCACCGCTCCATCTTCACTCAGCCTTAATGTAGCTATACTAGAAATTTTGGTTGTTTAGGAAAATCCTCAAGCAAAATAATACAAGTTTCCCTTAGGATATGTTATAGATCTTATGTGATTGATCATATGACCAGAGAAATGAAAGCAATGAGAATGTAAGAACTCGTGGCCAAGCTCTGGTAAGTTAACTAACTCGAGGAATCTAGTGGAGTAGAATTTACCACTCCTATCGAGGAAAACTAAAGTAAAACAATCAGTAAAATGTGGATTATCAGATCTCAAAATTCTTTATTGGGGAAGGCCATCAAGATGGAGCCAAGTAATATGCACGCCTGGGCTTCTAATGGGAAATCAGCTTGGAGAAATACATGAGAGCCACCAAAGATGAACTCAAATCCAAAGGTCAAGTAGCTCACTACACTATCATGGGAAAAGTGAACCCAACCCACACCTATTTACTAAAGCCTTGAACTAGGTAATGGGCTATGCTGCGATTTTCTATCTGCTACAATCCATTAGGTATTTCTTATTTATTTAGCTTGAGAAGTAGGCTGGTGGGGGAAAAAGGGAGATCAATGAGATGAATGAATGGAGAGAATTATACAGAAGCCAATCTTCTATTCAAGGAAGAAGCTGATATATACAATGATCTAGGTAAATAAAAATTTAATATACTCTAAAACCGAATGAGGCCTTTCTAAAATATAATAATAATCTCAATATAAATTTGGTAATATCATGGGAGATCAAGAAGAAAATCCCCACTTTCTTCTCTGGCAAGAGGTGCGCTATGATGTTTCAAAACGATTTGAAGATCAAAAAGGCCGCTGGAATCTCGTAAAAGTTACATCAATATTCGCTACAAGAAGTCGAGGAGTAATAAGTGGGAGGCACTGGCATGATGCTCCTATCAATGATATCTCAGTAAGAGTTTGATATTGCCAATTGAAAATTCTTCAATCATACATCGATCGCCTTCCCCAAGACTGACCATGGGGAAGTTTTTCACTGACGTGAAGTGGCACTTACAATTAGGTAACAAAATTCTGGGCTGCATGACTCCATCAAATGACTCCATTGTCTGCAGGCTGCAAATTCTCGGAGGGAGACTCAGGCATAAGGTTACCTAAATAAAGTTTGAAGATTTCCCACCTAGGACTCACAAAGGAGATTAAGATGACATGCATGAGTAATCTACTATGCCTGGTGGGCCTTAGGAGATGATAAAATTTAGGGAATTAATGCAGCTTCACCGAGGTATAAGCAACGTAATGGACGTGTGGGAGGGAGAAGTCAACAGAACTCTATGGTAGAGTAGGGAAGGTGTAGCTGCAAACTGAAGCAAAGTCGAGGACTGGGTGGAGGATCATGGCATCCAAACCTCGTAGGATGTTAGCTGTCAAGTCAGAGGGGTTTGATTTGAAATCAAGCTCTGGAAAAATTCCCATTTCAAGGGCATGATTCTCTTAATTTAATGACATTTCTATTTTTAGGAAAATAAATATTTGATGGGCCTAAATCAGTAATCAGTCATCCTGTAATCCAGGAATCTTATAAATAGCTCAATGCTTCTTTAATTTTAGTATATATTTTTGTTTTTGGAGGAGTCGCTTCTAAAGGTCGGAAGAGTACTTTAGAGATTCTAAGAAACCTTTTAATTATATCTTTATAATTACATCTTTATTATTTTAAAATTTTAATTTATTGTGTCAATGGTTAACTCAATAACTACATTGTGGATTTATGATTCTTAGTATGAGTGGATTATCTTACATTTATCTGATATTATTCTATTCTATGTCACGATAGGACATAATGTGATTTTATATTTTTGATGCTATTCATGGAAAATTTAGCTTCCTTCAGTATTAAGTTATAACATCATTATCCCTAAATGTCATAGAATAGATCTTTTATGCGTATATGCATGGTTTCCTCTATCATAAATTAATTATGTGGGTTGAATCTAATTTGATATATCCTTTATGTATGCTCAAGTTTAATTATTAGGAACATGTTCTAGCCTCTCAGTTTGTGTATTTGTACCTTCTGAGTGGCAAGAGTGTGGTGGTCACCACGATGCCATCACCACCACCTTTAACCCTCCCTATCTCTTTAATCATCCCTTACTGTGTAAAAATTCTGTGGCCAAGTTCCAAACTCTGAGAGAGGTGGATCCCATGTAAACCCAACTCACACCAAACGGGTACCTGCCTGCATTTTGGAAGCCATTCTGGGTGCAAAATGATTTGGTGGACAATATTTTGCATGCCCAAAGTGATGGAGTTCGGTAATTTCTCTCATCTCCTATCCTGGCTAAGTAATAAAGACTCTAAAGACTCAATCTCTATGTATATTCAAGGCTCAAAGATAATACCACCATTATGTGAATAATTCACACAAGTAGCTCATTCAAGGGTAGGGAAAATTACAAGCACATAGGAAACTTTCTTTCTGTTCTCCCTAAGGAGAAGAGTGAAGAAACCTTTTAAGCAAAGCACTAGTCACCACTTCTTAGCCTCGTAGGAGTGGGAATTCAACTCCTCCCGAGAGACATTTCTCTCCCACCTAGACACAAATTCAAATCCTCAACGCGCGTAGAGCTAACAGTTTATCCTCCTTTCAACGCCAAGAGTCCTTTTGAAAGTATAAAGAGATGCCATAATCGGCACCTTCCTTTAAAAGTTTACCTCAGGAGACTAATGTTTCAAATTCTAAGCACATAATTTGAGATTTAGGCTGGTATTTCATGTGGTACACACTGGAGACTAATGTTTCACCGTGGGAGCACAGCAAATTAGATGAGGCTAGTATTCGCGGGCAGAGACAAAAAGTGACATAGAAGACACACATGCCATTTCAACTTCTCGTACTTTCATTCTAAAGGTAGAGCACTGTATAATGGTTAGTAGATTTCAACCGATGGATCATTTACTACTTGGAACGAAAGCTAGGTATGAAGCTTTCTCATAAGAAGTTCGAGGGAAAAAGTGATCATCTCTCATTGTGAGAATAGCTCATACTATCGTAGCGGCCTCTCAAGAATATATGAGCAGATTTAAACCCCGTTTCTTTGGGTCAAGACTTGGAAACGGATCCCATCACTTGTGGCAGGTTGTTCTCCAGAGAGTGCATTTCTAGTATTACTAATGGAATCAGTTTGCTGATAAAATGTATCATGACTCAATCTGCTGGAGGATACCACTATTCTTTATTTCTTAAAAAATCTCTAGAAGAGATGAAAATTTTTCTTTATTCAAGCAGTGTAAAATCTGCCCTCAGACCTCCCATAAGCACTGCTTTTTATAGAGCTTGACAGGTGAAAACAACTACTATCGCTCTAACTCTGGTAGCTTCTAGCTCTGACAGCCTTACACATGCATCTAATCCATCAAATGATTAGCTGAGGTAAAGTCATCATAAACTTTCTTGGGAATGAACTCAGATTGAAACGTAGATGCTGTGAGTCCTGCATGCCTGCAGCCTTCAACCCCAATATAAGATGAGCTATCCTCCATCCCAAGGAAAATGACTACCACAAAATCAGCAAGCCAAGCTGCAAAACAAATCCTTTCAACTTTGACCTTTTTTCCGCCTGCATTCCAGAGCTTACAATCTCAAATTCTCCGTAATAACCTTTCATCCAAGACTATGAATTAAAGGCCATTTTCTGCCCTATAATTCAGAGCCTCTTCCTAGATGGATTTTAAGTCAGCCCTTATTATCCAAAAGCATATATGTCACCTTAATTATATACTGTAGCAATCCATCCCTAAAAGTCAAGATCAATCTTCTCATGAAACTACACTACTAAATTGGAAAGTTGCAGAACTTTGTGGCTTGAATACCATGCTCACTATAAAAGATTCACATCACTTGAGAAAGTGGAATGTAATCATGGGCCTTTCAACATCGATCATGCACTATCTCTCATCCTCTAACATATCTATGATCGTATTTGGCAAAGAAGGATGGACTTTATGATTATAACAATGCACAGAATCTCTCTAAAGAGGATCCCAATGCCCCAAAAGGCATTAGAAAAGTGGGAGCGATTCCATTACATCATGGAGAAAATGAAGAAGACCAATTTGAATTTCATAATGTGGGATGTCAGGTTCATTCCTTCTAAGAGGAACTTGCATATGGTAGGATTCAACAATCCTGCACTACTAACAGGTCATAAGGTCATTAAGTAATAGCGGCAACCAGCTTATGCCAACTCCTAAACAAAATATATGCAAATCCCACAAACCTCCACCATTCTATATCTCAAGCGTAATTATTGTACTCATTTGCAATAAAATCAGATGATCAATTATGGAGCTAGTAGTTCCTGTATAATGCCTAATCGTGTCGTAAAATGTAATCTAAATTCCATATACCCGAATTCTTAAGAGGGGTTGTTCAACTAGATAGGTATTAAAGTCCAAACTGGGGGTCATTAACGGTCTTCAATTTAGTATCCACGCATTTCCTAGCTTGACATTGATTAAGGACATATATTTCATTGATCTTCCTCCTCTTCTTCATTTGCTTATCATGGATTCTTCTACCACAAAAATGGGTAGTATATATGTCAATGGTCACATGATGATCTCGAGGACTGCATGGGACTAAGGTAACTCCATTTTA